>CM076261.1:71389354-71989354 GCA_038380795.1 Pyrocephalus nanus
AAAGACTTTTTTAAAAAATTTAACATAAGGTAGATTACTCAAGAGAAATCAGTACTGAACTTTTTTTCTTGTTACAGCATCAGTATTGCTAACAGTAAATTTTCAGTACATGAATTAACCACAGAATCATAGAAAGTCTTGTGCTGGAAAGGACCTTATAGTTCACCCAATTCAGCATCCCATTTACATTACATTTACACATGCATATATGCATTTGCAACACATATGTCCTGATACTTCTTCTTTCTTAAAACTCCAATAAATATTTTACTGAGAAGTAAGAACACAGTTTCATATGAAAAGTAACCAAAAAAAATTAATTTTAAAATAGGACTCTTTTTATATATTTCTTTTGGAAATATCTGAAAAAATCAACATCAGGAATACCATTCTAAGTAATTCTAAATAATGATGAAAGTTTCCCAAAATTGTTCTCTGAAATATCTCATTTCATTGCTTCATATAAAGGTTAAGTCAGCTCTTTAGAACTGAATGATAACTTTAGTTGTTCAGTTGTTTGCCTAAACTTAAGAAAAAAACTCATTGAACTTCACCTGTCATTAAAACTTTCTTCTCCAACGAATTGCTGTCTCCTCAACATTTTTTCTCCTATGAAGTCTATGGCATGTAGTGCTGCCCTGGGCCAGGCTCCTCAGCTGGAACTCATGACCTGTGGCACATGGCATCAGTTGAGCACAAGGGAAGAGGAAGGCACCTGGCAAAGGATGTGGCCAGACTTGAAGAGAAGAGGTGATCCACCCAAACCACAAGTGACCAGCAGTTCAGCCAAGAAGAAACTGTATATGAACTCAGAAGGGATGTTGCGATTCAGTTTAAGAAAAACAAAAGGGTTTTTTTTGAGTATAAACATCCTCCAATGCAGTATTTTATTTTTTCCACAGAGAATAATTTGGATAAAATCATGAATTACCTGACGTAGTTCTGAACTCTGTGTAAGATGTACAGTCTCTTTAGGCAATATTGGATACAAAATTGCGATATCAGTTAGAACTAATATAAAACAGATTGAAAAAAAGATTTTTCTTTTGACATTTGATATTTTTCAGTTGGCCCAAGGGGTACTCAACATCTTCATTTACCTATTTACAAGCATATGCTAGAGGAACTGCACTTTATATTTTTGTGGATATGTTTCCACAGCTGACATTTTAGTCTCCTTTACTTTCATACTAAAAGTGTTCAAAAAAGTTTAAAAGTGTTTTAAAAGAGTTTAAGTGTTTAAAAAAAAAGGCAGGTGCTATACAAGAATTTTGATCAAGAAACCCAACAGTTTTATAGCTGTAAGGAACATAGCAATCACAGGGTGTTATAAGAAAGGCATCTGTCATATAACATGGAAATACTGAAACAAGATGCTTTAAGAAGTTTAACATGTGTCTCTGTGTACATGTGGGAGGGAGAGGACACTACGTGTAACAGCAAGTGTGTAGATAATTAATGGATGATGATAATACAAGAGGAAAGAAAACCACTAAATGTTACTGAATACCCTCAGGCTTACATAGAAACCAAATAGATGCAAAGTGCGTGGGGTAAACAAAGAAAAATTAGTGTGCATGAAGGAATAATTGAAAGCTGCATTCATGAGAGCATAGTGTTTTAATGATTCATTGACAAAAAACCTGTAGATAAAACACCCACTAATCTTTAATGTCACAAACCCTGAGGCCCATAAAACCTGATGTAAAGAGATTAATTAAGCAGTAGACAGAATCAAGGAGGATGTATAAATTGTCCTCAGTGTTCATTAGAAGTATAAATTTTGTAGAGATTTCATAAATTAGACTAAATAATTCAGTTTTATTTAGCTGGTACTGCTGCATATTTTAGAGTGATACAGAATAGTAATAATGGACATTCCAGACTATAAAAAGAGTTCAACAATAATTTCTCTACCTTTGTTATCCTCAGCAGTTATCTTTCTGTGAAAGAAATGGACAGATACTTAGTCTGAAATAATTCTTAAGACAGATCCTACATCACAAATCTTCTAGTTTTTAATAAAAGTTACAATGTTACTGATTGGTGTGACAAAACTGATCTTGTCAAGCATCAAAATCTCATAAAGAGTAATAAAGAAATTAACTAGTAAATATGAAAGAAAAAAGGAAAAAATAAATCTGAAGTTTTTTAAGAGTTTCTTATATTTGGTTAAAAAATATTTTGTTTTGCTCTACATTCAGATATTTTTCACAGGTCACATGATAAAGCAGATCTCAGTTATCCAAACTTTAATTCAATTATCTGACTATTTATTTCAATTTCATTCAATCTAAAACTAAAGCATGGTTATAGCTCTGAATATCGCAAATAGGATAGTTACTAGACATGAAACAAATTCCTTGAGAAAACTGAAATGTTTCCTCAATCAAACAGTGGATAAGGCCCATCCTGATCTGAATTGCCTGTTGCTACAAGATTCCCGCAGATATTTCCATGCTAGTCTGATCAGTATCAAAATTTAAACAAATTCCTGTGGTTTTGCAAAGTGTTACAGAGAAACTTTAGCTCTAAGGGCCAATACAACTCCCACCAAATTGTGATCAGCCCAACTTAACAGACTTTCTGCCTGTCAGCGCCTCCAGAGGAGCACAAAACAATAGGAATGAGGATCTGGCTGTGTGTCTAATCCTGCAGGGACCTGAATAAATCTTTTCAACTGCTTTCAAGTCTTCAGAGGCTGGCAATCATTAGCATACAAATAATTATAGAACCAATATACCATCTTAAGCTTTAAAAACTCCTTTGACTTTTGCCTGTCATGCAGCACTTCAGGTGTTTCACATATATTCACTGGAGTCAGCAAAATGTATGACTTACATGGTTTGTATTTGTCACTATGCGAAGTATAGCTTAGCAAAACAGATATGCAAAACCTGGGACAAATCTGCCTGTGCTGAATTTTACCACCAGCAGAAAGAAATCTGCATCTTGCTATGATTAAACTCAGCAGGAAGAGTCACAATAAATTGTGTTAAATCAAGCATGACCTTACAAAGTCTTAATACAGATCAAACAAATTTAGAAACGATTTTTCATGGTTAGGAATACAAAATATAGAATGGATAAAAATGCAGAAAGAAAGATAAAAAACCCCATTAAAATGACCCATATATTGTGTCAACATTTGAATTACTCAAATTTATATTAACGGAGAAGTATATTAGTGTTTGTTTATATATACAATTCTAGGGAATTGCTGAGTCAACGCCACTGGAAATATTTAAATCTGGAATTTTTTTACAGCTTGGACACATGTCTAACTTCTCAGTTAAGCAATAAAGCTAGAAAGGAAAAGGTAGAGAAGGTGTGAAAGGTCAAAAATACTGCATTTTTCTCTAACGCTGCTTGTTAGCTTTGCAATATTCCTGTTTTCTCCTGTGTGTTCATGACAGATTGCTGCTCTAAGTGTGGAAGATAAAAAACATGTATCCTGGCGCATTTTACCTGTGATGTAGATACCCAGGTATGCAGTGCAGGAAACAAAGAAAAGAGTTGGAAAAGCCCAGAAGTAATTTTTCAAAACCCTGAAGCTTTATTGGAATTAAAAATGTTAGTTGCTGAATCTAGATTGGTACCAAAGTCAGTGTAAGACAAGAAGAGAAATTTAAGATTTGTCTCTTAAAATTTATTGGAATAGTATAGATTTTGTATGTCTTGGGCAGGTATAACACATAATGTCTGTCTACTTAGTGACCATTCTGACATGGAATTTTACCTGATGTGTAGCAAAACAGAAAGATTAAAGGTGTGGCTACATATACAGCATGTTATTAGTTTTGTCTTTTTTCTTTTGCTGGCCCTACTCAATAAAAAATGCAGATGAATACAATTAAATCTCACATCAATGAAAAACTGAGCATTAATGTGCAAGGTATCTCATAGGTTTTGTTGATGTGGGGTGTTAACAGCTTAAAAACCTACAGAACAGAATCCAGGGAATTAGATTTGATGTGGACTTTGTAAATACTTATCAATCAACATTTCTGATGTTGATTGCCCTGTTCACATTTCTGGGCTGTATAACTATCATAAATTACATCTATGTTGTTTAATGTTAACTGAACTATCAAAAGAGACAAGCATCTTCAGATGTGGAATTGCATTTATTTAAATCTCTGCCATGTTCTTTTCTTGTGTGTTGGTATAAACAAATTTTCTTTCCTGCTTACTTGCTTGATACTTACAATAGGTACCTGAAATGTTGTCTTGTTTTAGAAGAAGTGTTTACTGACTATTGTATTGCAGTTTTTACTGAAAATCTTAAGTTATATTTAAATCCCTAGGACTTTTTGTACCCTCTACTGTGAAAGCTTGCCTTTCTGAGTACTGGCATTAGGCAGAGAAACTGAGGGACAGAATACAATGCTACTTCAGATCACCTCTGCAAATACTTTAGAATCTTGTATCTCTGTATTTTTGAAAAGTACTGTGGCATTAAAGCTCTGCGGGAAATCATGAATGTAAATTACTTGATATATAAAAAAGCAATATATTATTTATTATATTTTCAAATAGCTTACTTCAAAGCAGAGAACATTAATAAACATCAAGGAATTTAAAGGGGTGGTGGTGGGAGAATGCGGAGAAGACTTATGCCTACAGCTGAAATACAATTTCATTTCTCCTCAGCTAAGTAGTCTGCCAAAGAAATTCCAGGGCATTGGTGCCTCCCAAACAGTAGCAAATGTGCAAAAACTGATTGAATTATGAAACTAAAATACAGGGAATATAATCCTAGAATAAAAAATACTAACAACAGGAAGACCCTTTTCCTAATTCCATGTTTGCCCAGCTGTTCAGTGGAGGTAAACAGTTGTGGCACATCTTCCTTTAGTTGCACCAGAAAAGCAATTAATAATTAAAGGACCTTGCCTCTAGGTCCTAATTTAGCAATGCAAGCCATACTCTAGCTTGAACAAGAATTTATTTTGAAATTTGGTGGGAAATATATTGCTGGTCTTTAACGCTTGTCTTTGTAAGTGTAATAAATCAGGGAACAAGTGTTAGTCAGAAGGGCAATCCCTCTGCAATCTGTTTATACATGATTCTTTTTCGTCTTCTGCAGCATCACACCTCTTCATAGCTCTTGACCTCATCATTTCTGCATTCTGATATCCAAGATTTCATTTCCCTCAGCAGTATTGCAACCAACTCCCTGATCCTTCATGTCTGTGTCTTCTCCTTTCTGATGCTAGGGCTTTGCAAGCTGTCTGTCATCACAAATGTCAGTTTTAAATTGATCTTTTTCAATCAGATTTTCAAACAGGTCAGCTTGTGACACTTGCAACTTCTAGAAGCATGACCTTCTACCCCATCAGACTCCAGCTTCCTCTCCTCCTCAATGTTTCAAGTAGTCTCTTAGGGTTGTTTATTATTTTCAGAAGAAATATGAAACTGCAGCAGGACTCAGCAGTCAAAAAATTAACCCAAAATCTATTCCAGAGGGGGACTGGAGAGAGCTTCTAGCTCACAGATGTGCAACAAAATTCCACCCTAAAAGCAAGCTATTTTCTTATAAATATCAAAAGTCGACATTTTTGCTCTTCCTTTCCAGCTACCGTCTTGTCGCCAGCTTTTATAAATTTCTTTTTTATAGTTCTCAGGTTTTTTTATTAGTCTTTTTGAACTCTGTTACCAGTCTGCAGCTCTGTAATTACCATTAGCATGAGTGCAGCCTGCCTGGCCAAAGCCACAACATGAACTTGTACCCACCCCTCTACAAGTAAGGGGGTGAACAGTGCCTGTGCCAGTCTCCTTCAGCAGTCCATGTTTTCCTGAGGAAGACTTTTGGTGGCTGCTGGCTCTGCACCTACCCCTGCAGTAAGTAAAAGGATACTGTTCATCACTGTGACAAGACCATTCCATCTGCCAGCAGTGTCACCTGACTTGGGAAAGGAAACCATGGGGTTGTCAGGAGAAGAGGAATTGCAGGTGTCCAGATCTAGCAGAACTCATAAGTGTATTACACTGGCTAGAAATTTTGTGAAATCTTTGTAATAAAAATGTTACAATGATGTGACTCTGCCAGCCCACAGCCTGTAGCTGTTCTCATCTGCCATCTTAAAACCCGTTGAGCCACAATGAAAAAGGAGATGATACTATTTTTGCATGAAAAGTAAAAGGGCAGATGTTCTAAGCCAAAATATATCCTACCCATGCCTGTGCTGAACAGCTTGGCTGTCTAGTGAGTGGGATTGCTTCCTTCAGACTGATCATTGCTCTCTTATTGTCTTGGCTGGGAGTCGGGTCATAGCTTCCAAATCTATTCATGAGGGAGTGCTGGGTCTATAAAGTATTTGGGGCAAAAGTTCTTTCCCTACAAAGAGCTCCACATGCGTCAGGCAGCAGGATGAAGTCCTTACATGTTGTGCTTTCACAGATATGCAAAGTCCTGCAGCATTAACAAAAAAGCTGCAGCAATAGCAGTATTGTAAGAGAAGTTTCTTTCATTCTAGCTACTGACATTTGGAACAAAGGGCTTGAAAGAATGGCTGTCTTTGATTTAAAGAAGTTCCTATTCTTGTGATACATTTAGAAACAACAAGTCTGGTTAGGACTTGAATAAATAAATGTCTCAGTGTCTGAATGCTGACTTGTCAGGAAAGACTTGGATAATTGTTGCTAAGTTTGTATAATAAATGCTCTAATGATATAAAAATAAATTAGAAGCACACGGGATTTTTATGTGTTTAGAACTTATATTTCAGAAATACAAACTCCTCTTCAAACAGGAAACTTGACTGTTCAAGATTCTCTAGGATAACATAGATTTTTCTTAATAATAGTTGAAATATGCAACTATTTACAGATTATTTTCCTCTTCTTCCTATTTCCACAGTTTAAAGCACTGACAGAAAACTTCAGTGATAAGAAGTTAAATCCATTTTAGTCCAAAATAAGGTAGCCTTACATGAAAGATAATTTTATTCTGGATAGCTTTATAATGAGTGCTCTAAACCACTTTTGGACCTAAAATGAGATGCCCCAATTTCTCTTCAGTCTCTTTTGAATTCATTAAGATAGCAAAATTGGTTTTAGAGAACATTCCAATGACTTATAGAATATTTTGACCTTCATGTACTCACTGCTCAGGAAAAAAAAAACAACAAAAAAAATGCTTTAAAATGGTGTTGGAAACAAGGTACAATGCAATGCTTCTTTCTGTTTATTCTTCCAAATATGTAGAGGGATATTATCATTTCCAAAGTAATTGAGCCCTCGTTATAGTGGCTTTTAATATTGTGAAGTTTGGTAATACAGAAAATACTTAGCCATAACTAATATACAGATGGTAAATGTGTTAAGAGATAATTATATATTAAAAAAAAGAAAAAGAAAAAAATCAAGAAAAATTAATTACTTTGGAAATCACAGCCAAAGAATCTATGTATATTTATATCTTGTAGATATTTTAGGTCTATGTCAACGTTAACACAAATAGTAAAATATTTTATATGTATGCCTGATGGTACAAAAAAATATGAAACAAAATATAACTCAGTGAAAATTGAAGTCTGTAGATGGCAGTTTTACAAAATAAAATATTATTTTAGATAATATTTTATAGAAATATTTATTTAAATATTTTATATAAAAGTCCTGCAAATCTTTGCTGTCCAAGTAAAACTAACTTCAGATCTTGTTGTCTAAATGAACTAATGAAGATGATAAATACTTTTATTGAGTGCAAAATGGTCAAGCAATTTATAACTTTCTCTTCATTTGGAAAACTTATAATTTCAATTCATAGAATAACGACCTCCTAATACAATAGGATTTTCCTGCACTGAGAAAGGTAATGACAAACCCAATGTAAAAACTGCTAGATGATCCAGGGGAAATTTTAAGTATCTGTGACTTTCCCTTACACTACTGCCCCTGCAGGAATACACAGATCATCTCCCTGAGATCTGTTAGTTTTCAGAGCTGTGTCCCCTTGACGTCCCCTCCTAAACTTAAGGTGCAGTCTGGCAGAACAGTAGTCTAATTTCTCCTTAAAGAATTATTTTTCCATTCTTCCCGGGAATATAAATACTTATTAAGTTTCAGGGGATGAGAATATGCAGGGACTTTCTGAAAAAGACTTACTCTCTTTGCAATCAAAGTCATTCCTATTGCCAACATTTCAGTTAAGGGGAAAAAAAAAAAAAAAAAAAAAAAGAACAGAGTAGTATCTTTTCCACTCTCTTTTTCCTTCTGTCATTTAGAATTTCGGGTGATTTTTTTTTCTGTATTCTTATCTTTTCTTTTTGTCATTTATGCCTGTACTTTTGTCAGAATGACCAACGCAACATACAAATTGTTAAAATTTAGAGAAATCTACAAAATAACCCCAAAAGCTTGGAACCACTCTGAAGGAGTTTTTACAACTTTCATGATCTCTGCTGATCCTTTTTATCCCTATTAGTCTAGCAGATTTCAAGAGAATGTTAGTAAAGAGAAATAATTTCATTCCATAGAACTCCACTTTAAATTCTTGTAGCTCCTAAATGTTCAGCAATGGCAGGATTTCAGAGAAAACTTTCATGATTCAGCAGGTACTTCTTCCCAGACTTCCATGAATTTAAACTCCTTCATGTGTGTGGCTAGTGAATAATTTTTATCTTTTGCCAAAATAAGGGTCCTTAAGCCAAGCCATAGCAAAACACTGCATGGAAAGGTCTCTTTTGCTCCAGACTCACAACGGTAACAGAAAGGAAATCCCTTTCTGTTGACACACAGATTTGTCAGATTTCAAACATTTGGGAATTGGTTGAAACATTAAACATAAGTAAAAAGCTACATAAAAGCCTGCTGAAACTGTAATCCAGTATTTGCCTTTTTAAACCTGTGACATTGAAATGGAAATACAAAGCCTACGATAAAGAAAAAATGCCAATTTCCTATTGCAAGCTGATGAGATCATAGAAAAAGATACTAATTCAATTGCTATATGCAGCTTTCACATTGAGAATAGTTCCAGATGGTTACACTATGCCTGAGGGAATTCAGATTTTTAGACAAAGTTGAGGTAATGAACCTATTCCATGAGTTGCAGGTGTGAATAGCTTTATGCACAGCTACTCTGAAAAGCTGGATACAGACAATTGTCTCTGTTGTGAAGAAATCCAAACATTCCATTTCATTTCTGCCTGGGATTTTCAAATAGGTTTCCTGAGTCCTGTTGGAAATGATAAGTAGCTGTAAAAGTTGACTTTAGATTGTGATACATGGCATTTAAAAACTTTTATAAGGATTTGAGATTTCATAGAGTTCTTTAAATACTTACTTGGAGAGAGATAGATGAACAGAAAAGAGAGTTAAATCTAGAGATTCAGCAAAAGAAAAGCATCTCTTTAGCTTTTTTCTCTTATCTGTGCTAAATGAATAAAACAGAGCTACCAATTACAAATATCTCTATAGCTATTCCATCAAAAGATTTGCATGAAAATTGCACAAAAAGTAACTTTTTGATTTTTATTTCATGCTTTAATGATTGAACCTAGACTTTTAATTTCATGCAGCACAGTGGACCTGTGATTGTCCATAATAGACTTGCTGCAGAGGAAAGAGAAAAAGATTGTGTGGCTTTGAAAGTCTTCTCTAAGACATTATTGAGTCAACACAAGCACACAAAAAAATTTGGACTACAGGCTTGCTTAAATGCATTAATAGATGTTCATGTCTCAGAAAAATTCACATGCATCCAAGATTTATTGCTTTTTTCCTGAACACCAATTAATTGCTTATGTTTGTTGTCATTTCAGTTCAACAAAACCACAGCAGTGGATCAATTAAACTGCTCCTGTGTTTTTGGGACCAACACTTTTTCTTGTTGGCATTGTGTGCTCTCACTCTGTCCCACCCTCTTGTTGCCAAAGTGACTGGTCAATATCGTACTCACTCCAATCAACAAGTACATGTCACGGTTTTCATATGATGTAAAACAATTGATAACACAGTCTCATATCCATAGAATGAATATTTATGCTTTTATCAGCCACTCTAGATGATACCTTTATAGTGGAGGTATCTTTATAATCTTTGCTTCTTGTGCAACATGAGACAGAAACCATAAAGCAATTCCCTCATGTCAAAAGCAAAACAGAAATAGTTGCTTTTGGTGGGGGAAGAGCAGGGAAATGCTGCAGTCAAAATTGAGCTGCAAATTATATTGATATTCCATTACAAAGATAGCTGCTGCTTCTAATTTAGTTTGTGGTTTTCTAGAAAGCAATCTGAGTCAAGGGATCTTCAGAAAATTTGCAGTCTGAACTCTGCCTGATGGAGGTACAGTGTATGAAGGAGGATGTCTGCATAAGATAAGAGCTGGCAATAAAGTCTGTTGCCTGTTAATTACCATAATCATAGAGGAAACTCCCACTCAGTCTTCTGTCCATCCAGTTTCTTGGGACTTTTCTTCTGTCTCTCTGTATTCTTTGCTAGCTTCCCTCCTACTCAAAACCTCCTTTCATTAAGGATTGCTACACATATGAATTCACAAGAAAATAGCACAGTGTTTTTGCTATATTCCCTCATTTTCTTAAAATACTTGTAAATGTTCCTGTGTGTAGCTCGAGCTTGAGAAAAGGGATATCACAGAATCACAGAATATGCTAAGTTGAAAGGGACCCACAAGGATCCCTTGTGGATCCTAAGTCCAACCTTTAGCCCTGCACAAGACCATTCCCAAGCATCACACCATGTGCTTGAGAGTATCATCTAGATGCTCCTTGAACTCTGTCAGTCTTGCTGCTGTGACCACTTCTCTGGGGAGCCTGTTCCAGCATCTCAACATCCTCTGGATGAAGAACCTTTTTTGTAATATCCAACCTAAACCTCCCCCGACACAACTTCAGGCCATTCCCTAAGCTCCTGCCATTCCTGTCACTGATCACCACAGAGAAGAGATCAGTGTCTGCCCCATGAAACTAAGCAGCAATTTATGCATATGAAGGGAGGAGGCTGTAGATGTCGGATCAGCAAATAACACTGCAGAGAGGTGAGCTACTCTGTGATGCTACCACGCGCTAAGTCTGGCCACTGTCATGGCAGGGAAGGATAATGGATGAGAATGACTCCATCCCATCACTGGTGGCCTCTGTGTTTTTCTCTTTGGTGATTAAATAGGTAGGAAATCAATTGAGCAGCTTTGAGTTAAACACAGAGAGAAGGTGGGGCTTTCCCAAGTCTGGGGGTTTTTTCTGACAAAAGCTGAAATGATACAGCAACATTGACTCATTTTAATTTTCATAACCCACAGTCATCCAGGCACTGGTCTTGAGAGGTCAGTCCCCAACGTTACTTTGGAAATGACCTTTAGGAAGCTCAACAATGCACCAGCTGTGTGGAAGAACAAGTATTGTGTCCTCCCACATGGTCATACCGAGACACAGATGGCTGTTCCCTTCCAGGGTTAAACTCACTTATGTGATTGCATAAAGAGGCAGGAGCAGCCAGCCTTATCTCAAGCCAACTTTAGAGAAAAGTAAGATTTTAAAAATGTCAGGCAATTCACGAAAATAGGGCCTTCAGGTCTCAATTAGGTATTGTTGGAAATCTATATAATCCACATATATAATTCTTAAAAATACTCATTTGAGTAGTATTAAGGGGGTTTAATTTTATTTAATATTATTATATACTTTCAATCATGGAAACATTGAATCCATATCCAAAAAATTTACTTGAAATTTACTGTTACTATTCTTTCAAGACTTCTATATTTCAGAGCAAAGCAAACTAAATAAGTCATCTGCAGATACCGTCTGAGTCTTTGATTTAAATAAAGACAGTCTGGTCTCTGTGAATAATGATCAGTAAGTGCATTTCAAACCTAAGAGATGGAATACTGGTTGGGTTTTTACTGTTAATATTATTGTACCATTTTTTTTGAGACTGCAATATGTACCTGGGACCTTGGGGTTTTTGTCAGAAATGGTTTACACAGGCTTATCCTATATACGTGTATAGGATATATAACCAAAATAATTTAAGAAAAATGTTATTCTCTTGGTTTGGTCAGTTTTGTGGCACTTTCATTCCAGTTGCCCTGCAATGCCTGTTTTTACCGTACATCTGATACTTAAATCATACTGGAATCACCTGTTAGGTCACATGATCCATTTTAAGAGAATGCAGGCAAGGGTATAAGAGTTGACATCCTCTGTTAACTACATTTAGCAGAGCATGCACTGTTGAACATGGACCAGGGAGTATGCTTCATTTCTTGAAGGGATTTAGGTCCCTGCAGTGAGGAACTCTGAAGGTGATTCTGGCTCTTGTGATACTCTGCAAGAGTACCGCAAGTACTAGTACATGTACTTATATAAATCTGCAAAAGACTGTCTCTTGGAATAGCTTCTAATAACAGCAAAATTGGAGTTGATACCATTTGCAAATATATAGTACTTTTTCTCAGTCCTCAGGAAGCAAGTGCAGTCAATTGTAGAACTAAAAAAACTCCTCAGAGAATATCTATGTGCTGCAACAGTTCCTATGTGGCACCTAAGAAGAGGGCTCTTAAGTGGTAGGAAGTCTAGACAGTTCCAGTAACAAAAGTAAATAAATTTTTATGACTCTTTAGTAATTTGGGGCCAGTTTGGTACCTCTTACACTTCTGTTTCTTTCTAAATGGGATAGATGGGAAGTTCTCATACTCAGAAAACCTAAGTCAGTGAATCCAAGCTTCACAGATCATTGAGTTTTGATATCATGCTATTTAGAGAGTCCTCTGAAAACAGTTTTCCCTTTGCGTACTTTTGCATATGGATTAACATTATGAATATCTCTAAATATTCAGATCAGGCAGAAACAAGGTGGGCATTGCTATTTTCACAAGTATTTTAGGAAGTGCTTCCTTCTGATCCACAAGCCTGAGTGAATAAAAATTAGATATTTAAAGGATAGACTTTTAATGGCAAATCATGTGTGTTCCAAAAATATTTCTGAAATATATAGAAAAATGCATATTTTGAGCTATGAAGAAAGTACATATTACAATAATGGTAATATACCTAATATTAGTTTACTTTTGATAAATATGAGTGCCATATATTGCTTTACCTGTTAATAAGCTGAAGCAAGAGGTTCTTGTCTTGGGAAATAATATTTTATCAGCAGCTATAAGAGTTTCCAGGGTATTTAAAATCATATGTTTTACTAAAAAAAACAATAAAGTTATTGTTTTAGTACTGTTTAATTCTTAATATTACCTTTGTGTTAAGATTATTGTTTGTTCAAGTGTATTTAACATGGTTCTGTTCTGAGTTTATTCTCACAGCTTACATGCCAAATCTAAATTTTCTTCATTAAATTGATCATAATGACATGGGGATTAGTTTAGTCTAAAAGCTTTTTACCTCTTTACTTTTGTTACCAAAAATGCAGATACAGATTTTTACTATGTCTTCATATTCCAATCCCATAAAAAACCTATGATAAAAGTTAAATAATCTTTATACACTAATACCTTGCAAGACTGGAAAGGTGTGTGAAAATTTGTTTCTGCAGAAGGAATTAATACAGTTCAAGACAAAATGCAAATGACAAACCCTGGAAATCTCCCTGCTTAAGATATTTTCCTTGGGCATTAACTCTTTCAGATGGAAAGGAAGCAAGCTGGAGCTGCTTTTAGTAAAAAGAAGTCATTATACAGTTATGATGGTAAGAAGAAGGAGACAAGTGACATATGCCCTCTTGCACTGAACCAATCTGTTTTTCCCCTTCAGACAAAGTTGTCTGGACTTGAAACTGTCCACTGGAAAAAAAAAAATTTACTGGATCAGAAATGGTAGAATCTTTACTGTTTGAAAACTTTTCAGACATTCCAGCTTGGTTTGCTGTTGCCGCAGAGAAGAATAGCTTTGGAAAGCCTTGGAAATGAACCTAGGCTGACAAAGTAAGGGAGTAGCAATGTGATTTATTTAATCACACACTACTACTAAATTCTGCAATTATTTTTTATTTTAATATTAATATTGCAAAAGGCTGTATAAAAATATTGCAAAGAATGGGAAAAAAATTATATTTTTAAAAATGTTTAGATTCCTCTATCTTATACAAACGACTAACCTTTCTTAATTCCTGTGCCATGTTTTTGATTGCTCTAGGCCTTACATTTTGCAAATATTTCTACCTAATGGAAAACTTTAACACTTTTGGTGAATGGAATATAAGACAACCCTCTTTTATTGTTCTTTTGAAGACCTCCTGAATATTTTTTTTCCAAAGATAATAGTCTTTTCTCTTTGTCCATCAGCAACAAGGGGAGAAAAGCCTAAGCAGGAAAAAATTAAAATATATGTTAGGAAAACCAGTCTACCTGTAAGATTGGCCTGAATTATGTTGCCAAGACAGCTGATAGGGAAGATCTTGGAGAACATCAGCAGAAAATCAGAGCTGATATGGAAGTAATTCAGTTAGGTCTGTCGTCTACATGAGCTCTCTCTTAGGCTTATTTTATGGGGAAAAATCATCTGACTGTACTGCTTTCCTAGCGTAGTTCATAGAACTGACTCCCTAACTTCCTTGTATGAAAGGAAGGATCAAAACCAAAGCAAGTTCTTAATGTGTAGACAAACCTGGACTGGGACTAATTATGTGAATGTTCTATATGTGTTGCTCCATATATATTTAACTTCCCTGAAAGTAAATTTCCTAAGTTCTACTGAACTTGAGTAGACACCTTCAACCATATTCATTTATCTCACGTGGACGATCAATTTGCCATAACAAATGTTACAGTAATTAAATTTAAACTGTGAGATCAAATTTTCATACTCACTTAAAATAAATTTATTTTGAGGTCACTGTTTTTGTTTGCAGATAATTAGTTTTACAGCCCTATAATGCTCACTTTGCACAGTTAAAAATGATTCTTTGAAAGTTTATCAGTACAATGTAGATGATGTTGTGTCCCTGGAGAGAAAAAAATTAGATACTAAATATTCAAATGCTCTTTGTGTTTTTTCCTTTCAAATATTCTTGGACCGGAGGCAATTTTTCTTATCCTTCAAGTACCTTATGCTTCTTCTCTTTCAGATAAAAATAAAAAATAATAGTATGCCTATCCCAGAGGACAGTTGAGAATATGATTAATCTAAAATCACAGCATGATAGAATCATACCATGGTTTCAGTTGAAAGGGACCTTAAAGATTATCTAGTTCTAACCCCACTGCCATGGCCAGGAACATCTTCCACTAGACAAGGTTGCTCAAGGCCCCATCCAACCTGGACTTCAACAGTTCCAGGCATGAGACATTCACAGTTTCTCTGGGCAACCTATTCCCAATGCCTCACCACCCTCACAGTAAAGAATTTCTTCCTAATATCTAATCTAAACCTCTTTCATTTTAAAGCTATTCTCCCTTTTCCTATCAATACATGTTCTTGTCAAAAGTCCCTCTCCAACGTTCTTGTAGCCATCTTGGAAGGCTGCTGTGTGGCCTCTCTGGAACCTTCTCTTCTCCTATCTGAACAACCCCAAATCTCTCATCCTGACTGTATAGGAGAAGCACTTCAGGTAAAATAGTAGTTTGACAACAATGCAGTTTGAGTACTTCAAGATATCTGCAAGAGAGGAGCCCTGAAGAGAAGATACAAGGACTGCCTGAAACAATCCCTCAGCCTTGGCCATATTGATCATCAACATTGGTCTACCCTGGCTTCCAGTCGGGAGGCCTGGAGACACACCATCTATAACGCTGCTGCTGCTTTTGAGAACACACGCAGGATCACTCTCGAGGAGAAAAGACAACGCAGAAAGAATCGCATCTCGTCGATATCACCTGGGGAGTCTTTCTGCTGTGCCTTCTGCAACCAGACTTGTCTATCTTGCATTGGCCTTTTTAGCCATCAGCGAGCTTGTAGCAAGAGTGGGTAGAGCCCTTCTCAAATCTTCGTTCGCGAAGCCCAGCCGTGATGATGACTTCAAGATATACACCTTGCATTTATGTGTATTACACTTGATATTTTGTTAATTGCTAACTTTTATCATTGCCAGCTTCTGTTTCTGGAAGATGTTTCAGCATCCTCAAAATCTGTTTCCCATGGTTTGAAGTATAATTTTCAACAATACCACAGCTAAGATAATGGCTTTTACAGAAACCTGACTTCTGAATCTTGCTATAAGTTGTTGGGGTTTTTTATTAAGATTATTAACATGATGGAAATCTCTAAGTTTCAGTTTCTCTATTTTTAAAATGATTAATTATTTTGAGAGATCTGTCTTGAGGAAAATCTAGCTCAAATTTACTTATATGTGTTACTATTCTTTGGAAACCTTTAAAGGCCCTGCAAGCAAACAACTTGGAAGTTATGCTTTGCCTATCTCTTACTCTGTCCTCTCCCTGAGAGGCCTATAAAGCATCCACAAGGTGGCATTATGTAATACTATTTTTCAGCATTCTTTGATAGATCTTCAGGCTGTGACTTCTTAGGTTAATTATTATTTCCCTTGGATTACAGTATTGTATGTGTTTGGCCTTGTGGGCACTATTCCAACTATTAAGTATTTTTTTTCACCTACATAGAACATAAACCATTAAAAACCAGTTCTAGAAGTTTTGTCCATGTCTCTGTATCTGATTAAATAATAATTAAAAAAAAAATAAAACCCCAGTGTATTATTTTCCAAATTAATGAATTCCCATTGTCAACTGCTGAAATATCTCCATGGGTTTGGAATAACATTACATACAGCCATAAGAAAATATTAGATAGGATTATACAGATTTATAACCAAGTAAGAAGACCCATCCTTGCACCTGCCTCTCAGAGACTGTTGCCTGTCAGAAGGGTATCTGGCTTTGATTTGAGCCAAATATTGAGGAATGATCCAATCCTGACCTCTCAATTACTGGATGAGTGAATTTCTGTAACTTCAGTTACTGTTGTGGAAACTTACATACTTGCTCTAATAATTAAATTTAACTACAAAATTCATGACAAAAAATGTCTTTCCAGATGGTACCAGAAAGTTCAATGACTTGTCAAAATAAAAATTATGTTTTAAAATTCAGTTACTAAGAGGTCCAGAAAAGTTTTCAAATGGAAAATTTATGTTTGGTAAGTGTTCATTGCCTGAGAGGTTTCCCTGCTAGGTATGTTTTTCTTATAATTTTCCTCAATGAAGGGAAAAAAAAAATCTATTTAGTATTTTAATAATAAATGAGAGTAAACATGTATTAATACTCTGTTGTCTTTGGCAGTTCTTTGTGTGTCAATGCCAAAGATGTAAGTAATAAATTAAGTCTCAAAAAGACCCACAAAACTGTGAAAAATCACAAAATATATCAAAACAATACAAGTTTATTTTCAAATTGCTCAGTAGAATTTTGACAGTGAGATATACTCTAATCAAAGAAAAGAAAACAAATCAGAGATGTGTTTGCATAATCTTATTTTTTCAAGAATGACACACACATTAGAAGAAAAGCTTCTAATACTGAGCAAAAGTATTAGAGCTATCACTATTGGTATGCAAATGCTATAGTGTCCAAATACCAAGTCTGTTTCAGGTCTGTTAGCCAGGAAAAAAAAAAATCTTTTATTCAATGTTTTTACTTATACTAAGGCTTTAAACATGTTTAAAAGATGAAGATAATATATTTTCTGTAACAAAGAACAGGTGAGTATCTGGATCTTGGAGAGAAAAGGGACATGATCATATGATAATTTAATGTAGAGATTTTATGACTAACTCAGGATCATTTGATCCTGGATATAGCCTTGCTCAGTCTAATCTAACTTCATTAGTCCTCTTTTGAGAAGGGGACTGACTTGCTGAGGCCTCTTCCAAGCTCATTTATATGATTCAATTTTTTTATACTGATGAAGTAATAACAGCAATTACTTTTTTGCCTACAGATAATTTCAAATCATTTATAATCAAGCAAATGGTGATGTTTTCACTCCCAGTGTTTATTACAAATCTCAAATTTTTAGCACAATCCATACTTTAATCTTGTCCAACACTAGCACCAAAAGCATTAATATTTAACAGCATTATGTCTCTGGTGAAACTATAAAGTAAATATAACTTTAAAAAACAGAATTAAATATAATAAATGAACTGTGTGCCAAAGAAACTACT
Organism: Pyrocephalus nanus; assembly: GCA_038380795.1. Taxonomy (NCBI): domain Eukaryota; kingdom Metazoa; phylum Chordata; class Aves; order Passeriformes; family Tyrannidae; genus Pyrocephalus; species Pyrocephalus nanus. The sequence continues at coordinate 71,407,454 of CM076261.1, forward strand.
AGAAAAATAGTTTCTCCTCTTTCTAAACCTGTCTTTTACAGTTAAAATAATATTTTTTATGAACATTTGTAAATTCTAGCAATTTGGTTCAGTTTTCAAGAATATATTTAGTGTATGCAATTATGTCTGTTGACATTGCATTTACAATTTATTCCTAGTTCTCGATTTTTTCCTTGTTTCTACATAACCAGAGTTAAATCTTTGACCCTAGATTTTAAAAGTACTCCCACATTCTTGAGAGTACTAGTAATAAAAATTTAGATGTGTTCAAGAAAAAGAAAATCAAACCAAACCAAACCAAACCAAACACACCCACACACACACACACACACAAAACCAACAAAAACAAACAAAAAAAAACAGTGCAGGGAGAAATTCACAGCTTCTGAATATGTAGCCACTGAATATGTGATGTATGGAGGTACCAGGTAAAAAAGAACTAGATTTTTTAAATCATTTATTCTGAAGCATGGCCCAGCTAGATGATCAGGGAAACTGGCAATGGTATTTGCATTAAATACTGTATGAAGTATTGTTATACAGGCAACCATAAAAGTAGTAAAGGTAAAAAAAAAGAAGACTAAAAAAAAGGTAATAAGCAACATGTGGCTAAAAGATAGTCAATGAGAAGTAATATTTGTAGCTCACTTAGAGTTCAAGACAACGGGAAAGTCTACCAAGGCTCCAGTAAATAAATATTGGATATGAATGGTTTGTATCAGACAAACATGGTATATAAATACAAAGAGAAAATTTATTATTGATGTGCTTAACTCAGTTATAGGTGAGAGAGGGTTTGTAGCACTTTTAAAAAATGGGGAAAAAAACTATAATAACTTTCAACTCATGTCAATAATTGTGATTTATGCCAGAAAAAATGAAATTTTGTGATACTTAGTTCTAACTTAAAACAAAACAAAAACTTGAAATGCATCTTTGAACCCTGAAAATGTACTTAAGTTTTGCATCTAGGCTGTAAAACAAAATGAAGGAAGAAATGTTTGCCACAAGCCATATGGCACAGACTGTCTCATGTCCATTCTGCCAGAGGCTTACCCCCACCACAGCATACTAGTCATGCCCTCAGCATTGCATTTGGCTTTGGTCGTCTGTCATGGTTTAACCCCAGCTGCCAACTTAGCATCACACCTCTGCTCACTCACTTAGCCCCGGCGGGATGAGGGAAACAATCAGAAGAGTAAAAGGGAGAAAAGTCGTGGGCTGAGATAAAGATCGTTCAACCGGCAAAGCAAAAGCTGCACGTGCTAGCAAACCCAAAAGAGGATTTCATTCCCCACTTCCCACGGGCAGGCAGGTGTTCAGCCACCTTCAAGAAAGCAGGACTCCGTCACATGTAATGGTGACTTGGGAAAGCAAATGCCTTGCCTCCAAATATGTTCCCCCTTCCTTCTTCTTCCCCCAGCTCTGTACCCTGAACATGATGTCATATGGTGTGCAATACCCCTTTAGTCAGCTAAGATCAGATGTCTCAGCTGTGTCCCCTCTCAACTACTCATGCACCCCCAGCCAACTCACTGGCAGGGCAGTATGAAAAGCAGAAAAAGCCTTGTTGATGTGTAAGCACGACTCAGCAGTAACAAAAACATCCTTGTGTTGTTGACACTGTTTTCAGGACCGACACAAAATACAGCCCCATGCTAACCACTACAGAGAAAATTAAAGCTGTTTCAAGCAAAAGCAGTGCAGCATCCTCTTCAGAGGGTAACCCTAGGAGGAAAAGTATTATTTCAAGGGATTTTAATTCAAAACACCTGACAGCTTTTTTGCAGCTCTCCAGAGTATTGGTCTGCTAAGATTGTGAAAATACACAATGCATACCCTAGAGTATGGCTTGGAGTTCTGTCAAGGTGAATTAAGCTACAGAACTTGGTGACTGCACTGAAGCAGTAAGTACAGACAAGAGACCCCAGGCTTGGTGCAGTATTACTGATGTAACGTCAGGAATCAGTTGCCTATTCCTGGGACTTGTTTTCAAAAGAGCAAGTGAAAGTGGTTCAAAATACCTCTAATGAGCATGCTGAGAAGATAAAGAGTGTGAGACATGCAGGTTTCAGTGTTCAGGCACGCTTGTTTGCTCTCTTTTATCCTAATGCTAATTAAGAGTCAGTTCGTCACAAAAGTGACCATTTGAAGGGAGTTTACAAGACTGAAGAAATGCAAATATCATGGGTCAATAAAGACATATAAGAGTACCACTCACTGCCCTCCTCTTGGCCTTGAGCAAGAGTTAAAGAAGAAAATATCAATCTTCTGGTTTAAAACATGTCAATATTTCAACACACTTGATGGAAAGTTGGGATATCTGAGATGAGTCAGTATGTATCTGCCACAATAGTGCACTCATTTATGATTGATTTTACATATTTTGTGATAAGGGTGGAAAAAAGCAAAAGTGAAATCTCTGACATAGTTGCTTTAATTGACAACATATTGTAGGAGGGTGTGTAACGTGTACTGTGTGCACATCCTTCAGTACTATGAGTTTTGTAAATGTATATTGATTTTACAGTTGTAAAAGACTGAATGAAGTAGCAGTGCATGAAACAGGATATTTTGGACTCTTTCGAGGTCAATTGGGTGATTAACTGTAAAGTAACTGAGTGTTAAAATAAAAGCTGTAAAAGTTGCTGTTACTGGATAGTGAATGTCATAAAAGAAGATTTATTATAAAATAGATAACAAAAATTTACCATGTGGAAAAAAACAAACCAATCAAAACTACAGATGAGGCTCACTAGAAATGAGGAGAGTCTTGAGAAAACAATGAAGTTCAAACTTTAAGAGAGTATTGCAGGCAATTTGAAGGAAAGGAAAATTCTTTCATTTATCATTTGCAATGTAATGCTTGCAATTTAGAATCTAAGAGCTTTTGTGTGGCTGTATGTTAATTTTTAATGTTGCCTAAACTAACAATAAACCATGAAGTATGTTTGAGAAAATTGCTTGGCAATGTCCTTCCAAAACACATAAAAACATTCTCCATAGAGTAGTAATGACTTACCGTGATAGCTGTTTCATATGTTCCATATATATATTATACTTCTCTATCTCCCTCCTGTTTTTCAGAAATACGTCTGGCAAACAAAAATAGAATAAAGTGGTAATGACACTTTATGTGAATTATTTGAGAGACAGAAATGAACCAGTTTGTGAATTGGCTATCTGAAGATCTAGGAGTCTTGGGAAGTATAGCATGAGATGCTGAAGTGAAAGTCATTCTGAGGTAAGAACAAACTGACAAAAAAACAGCTCAACAGAAAAGGACCTGAGGGTCCTAGCGAACCCAGCCTCAGTTTGTTACTAAGTCAGAAGTGCATGTTTGTATTGGTTAACTGTATACTGGACTACATCAGCAAAATCACAGCCATGAGGTCAAGGAAAGTGATTATTACTCTTAGCTCAGATCTTGGAGGACCACATCTGAAATAAAACATCCAGTTTTGTACTCTAGTGTGAGAACTGTATCAATACACAGGAGAGAATTCAGTGGAGGTCTATTAGGATCAGCAGGGAGTTGGAACCTTGGCAAGACCAAGAGAACAGGATTTATTTAGCCAGTATAAAAGAAAATTAGGAGAAACCTAATTAAGCTTCTTCTACATAGAGAAGGTTTCTAGACAGCAGAGCCAGACATTTGTCTGAGGTACACAGCAATAGGACAAGAAGCAACAGATAAAAGTTGCAATGAAGAAAATCTAGTTGACTATAACAAAAAAGCTCTTGACATGAGGGATAAAATACAGGAACCGTTTGCCCAAAGAGGCTTTGGAGTCTCCATCCCTGAAGATTTCCAGAATTCATATGAATATGACTTTTAACAGCCAGATCTGACAACAGCTACCTCTATTTTGAGGGGGAGGTTAGACCAAATGACCTCCAGAGCTTCCTGCAAACAGAATTGTCCTGAGATTTCACTTTCTGATTCTATTTCTCTGTAATGTTTGATCTGCAAAATAAGTGAATTTCAGGGGCAAGAGCTCCCTGTGACACTTTCATTAAGCCTCTTCATTTTCGTAATTAGAACTCTGTATGTAAAACTACATTTAAGATCGTAAGTTTTGAGAGGTAGATTTAATTTATATCACCTTGTATGTATCATAGACACAACCAACTCAGTGCTAAAGGGGTAATCTCAGACCTACTGCAAGTGTTGTGGGGCAGTAATCCAGTAACAGACAAACACCACACAGTCTCTCTGCAGGGCTTGATCTCATATCTACTGCATTCAGAGGGAAACATGGAAGATGATGGCTTATAACAATGAGCAAAGAGAATACTTAAGAAATGTGGTTCTCATCAGGTTAAGCTGAAAAATACTGTCTTTGACACTTGACTCACTGTGCTTCTCATAAATTTGACATCAAAATAACAAATCAAGTTCTTCACTGTTTTGTATTTTGCAGATTGTTAAGTTTATGGTGATTTTTTTTATTTTTAAAAATCAGAAATCTGATATGCAAGGTTAATATTTTATATTCAAGAATAATAAAATGCTGTAATTTTTTTTTAGATTGATTACATTAGATAAATTGTAATTTGCAGAAATGTTTGCAGAGGAATCTCTGACAAGTAGGAGAAAGAAATCATACAGGAGGAAATGTTCCTCATTACATTACTGACTACTGCTGTGAGTCATGGAAGGGAATTGCACTGCACCATCATCAAGTGTCACCAACTCTAAATCAGAGTAAAACCCCAAATCCTGAATCTCATCCTCAAAAATTGTCCTTCAGTTTTCTTTTGTATAAGTCTTTAAAATTTCATCCAGAAGAACAATGAAATGCAATTGCCACAAAATGGGGATTTAAAATCCACTCACTTTTCTTCACAGTAGTCTTAAATGAACTCTTAGTTTACTACAAGGAACCTTCTGTCATAGTGTAATATACTAACATGTCATTTCTAGTTCCTATGATACTAAAGTTCTTGTACTGTTCTGAATGTTCTTAACATTCATGGACATTTTAATACAGTGGAGATGAAGATAATTTTATCATTTGAATCCTTTAAAACATGCAGCCTTGTGCCTTTGAAACGTCAGAGTAATTCTCATTCATTTTATGGTGAAACTGTTACATTTAAGATGTATGCATAGAAGAAAAAGCAAATAGTTATATTAATTAATGATAATTACTTTCCTAATGTTGTCTGTAACATGGTTGAATCCATCTTAGAAGTTTTAAGAATAATTCAGACATAAAGAATGGCATCAGCATGAAGAAGTGGTAAGAAATCAGAATAGATCTTGTTATTTATGTGGAGGTGCTGCATGACAGAGATTTTTGAACCTTATTTAGAGAGATAAAACTAGAGAATGTGGATCTTTCCCCCTGACTTTTTGTCAGAGAAAAACAAAACTGAAACCAAAAAAGCCAAGAAAAAATTGATCCTCCTTCTTAAGGGCTCTAGACAGTTTTTCAATATTGTTTATAAAGTCAGGTTGTATTCCGCTTTTAAATTCATAAGAGTATGACTGCACTGGTAATTTAAAATGGAACATGTGTTAATTTTTTTCTATAATTAACATATTTACTTCTCCAGCACTACCATTACCTTAACAGAGAGAGCAAGAGCTCAGCAGCAATTGCTTTGGCTGTGATTTTTCTTTGATTGTGATTGAAGATTGCTGGTATAAAAAGAGTAAAGAGGCTGTAAAAGAATAATATTTTGACTAGTTTGTGGGACAGACTTTGTTCTCAGTGTTCAATTCTTGATTCTACTACTAGGTTTATGACAAGTCGGATATCTACCTTGTTTCTAGGTTTTTCTGCAAGAAAATGTAGATAATAACAGTTATTTATTTCTAAAATCCAGAGGAGCCAGGGAATATTCTTTACAAAGAGTTTGGCTTGCTTTTGTAGTTATTTTTTTAGCATAATTTATTTTACAAGTGTGAAACTTGTACCCAATCTCACCACCCACCTGGGAGACATTTTTTATTATGTTGATCTTCCAAATGGACAAACTCTGATGTATAGAGATGTTAATGTTGGCATTTCCACAAGCTCGTGCAGAGGCAGCAACCTGCTCTGAAAGGGCACAGCGTATTCATAATCCCTATGGGTGTTTTCAGAACAACATTCTACAAAATACCATGTTCCTGGAGTCCTGGACTACCTAAGAGAAACTGCACATTTATGGTTTTCAGAAATAACACTTACAAGGACAAATTTTGTCAATGCTTACAATCAATCTCTCAGATGTTGAGGTTTTCCTGGTGAAATAAAGTTACTATGCAAGTTAGCCTGACGCTGAGGGCCAAATATGCTGCTAAGAAAAATACACAGAGAAATATAAAGGCCTTCCCAGCTTCCCACAGATGAACAATACTAACACTACTTGCATCCCCTGCCTCTGCATCCTTGCAGCCAGGTCCTCTGGGTAACCAGCTCTTGCACAGTGGAAATGAGAGTGAGTCTCATGGCTCCTGTGCGACATATGAAGTCTAATGGAAGATAGGCAGGCAGTCTTGGAGGCTGAAGAAAGACTGAAGCTTTTGAGAGGCAACTGACACTCACTAGGGGGATAAAAATGAGAAAAAGAACAGGACCCCTGGTCTGTACTGAAACTGGATGAAGGAACAACACAGATTTGGGAGAAGAAGTTTATATCCAAGAATACAGGTGGGACATGAGAGGCCAGAGATAGAAAGACCTATAAGGTGAGAAATGGACAAAATGTCCCAGATTTGACAGAATAAGTTGCTGAGGATTAAGGGAAAAGTGCATGTGCTGGGCAAGGGAAAAAAGACTGACTTTGCTTCTGGTGTTCTGGAGCCATGTAAGATTCTCCTTCACAGGGTCAACTATATATTCTTCTTAATTTTACCCACCTTCACTTCTAACCAGCTCCTTTCTTTGGCAAATATAAGCTACAAAGTTAATATGACTGATGTGAACAATTAGTTCTTTAAAATGCATCTGTTACTACTTAGTGTCTTAAATATCATTAACACTTCAGATGATGACTTCAGTGTATTGATTTCTTCTCTGAGGGTCTTTTGTTAACAAAAATAACTAATCTCTTCACACACTGGGAAGTATTTTCAATATGGAAAAAATGTGTTGGTACAAAAGGTCAAGGGGAAAAGATTCAACTGTGTGTTTTTTCCTCGAAAATGATGTTGTATTACTGTTGTAATACAGATGTTGTGCAAAAAAATACAAAGTTTTTTACCATAGAGATAGCAGGGATGTATTTTGGTTAATGTTTACTTAAACACTGTGAGGTTTTCATTTCCTCTTGAGACTTAACATTTCTGTGTAGTGCTTTTTACTTTTGGGGGAGTAAGTAGAGTTTTGGGTACTAATTCCCCCATGTTTCTCTGAAAAGCCAGCCTTATTGTACCTAGTGTGCTGGGCAGCTATGCATTAAGAAACGTGCAAATATGATTGCCTGCTAGTACATTTTTGGAAGTTTTGAGATAGATTGCTTCTCAGTGGTAGAAAAATACTCTATAAATGTTTTAGGTAAATGGCATTACTGACCTGAGGCTTTCCAATTCTGTAAGAGTTCAAGGGGAGGATACCCCAAGCACCACAGTGAAATGCACTTCTAAAAAATTTTGAAGGCCTGATGTGTAGGTACCACAGCAAAAAGGAAGGATAGGAAGTTTCTGGATACCTTCCAGGTCAAAGAAGAATCAAAACAGACCATATAGGACAACAATTCATGAAGTCAAGGTCCCTCCTGAGAAGAGGAAATGGTCATAGAGGAGTTGTCCATATCACAGGCTGTGAATGAGACAGTACATTACCCACAGCACATTAGTGGTCTGTGGACATATTTTTGACCCACAACTAGAGAATCAGCTAGAGTCACCTTGGAAACAACACTGTGAACTCTGGAATTGAGTAAGCCACCTTGCTCTTGCCAAGAGCATCCACATGGGAATATAGGACAGTATAGTTCATGCAACTCATATTTCAGTTTGTTTCAGTCACTTTTCCTATGTAGGAAAGCAAATTGTATTCTTTTGGAGATATACTCTGTGAGTCATGTATCCCAGAAAGAGAACAGATTTATGTTTTTCAGAGCCCTTATGGCTTTTTACAATTAGAATTCTAGAGCTGAGGAAATAGTTTTAAATGAATAATTTACTCAATATATAATCACTCAATAAATAGTCACTATTTTTGCTCTCAGTACAGTTGTAACCACGTCAATATTTTCTTAAAAGTATTTATCATTTGAGTTGATTCAATGAACTGTTTGCCATTCTGTTTTTTTCTCTGTGACTGAACACAAAATTCTTCTACAAATACACAAGCTAAAAATTTCTAATCAGATCAAGATGTTTTGGTTATTCACAAATACCATGCAGACACATACATGCGTAGACATTTGTAGCTTCTTAATTCTCTTTCTTTTCTAGATGAAAAACTAATATTTTTCAAAAACTGTTGGATAAGCTATCAGTTTGTCACCCAGGGGGCTACTGACTACGAGTCAGTCAGAATGCTGTAAGATGCACTGGAGAGACTCTAAACAGAAACTGTTTAATTTCCTGACCCCAAACTCACACATCCCATGCAACTATGTAATTCCATAATGTAATATGTCCAAAGATTCATCTTGGGCACCACAGGTGTCATTTAATCAAAGCTCTATGTGGATGTAAGAGAACTTGCACAGAGAAGGGAAATTATGCCCTGGGTTGCGTTATCAGAGGGACTAAACTACAGATCAAAGGATGTGATTATTTCAAGTTACAATCATTAGGCTACAGCTGGAATGTTGTGCTCAGTTTTGATTACACAGTTAAGAGAGAAACTGAAAGGTTGAATAGAGTCCAACAGAGGGTCACCAAGATGATAAGGGGGTTGGAGGACCTGACATATGAAGAATGGTGGAAGAAATTTGGTTTATTCAATATAGAGAAGAAGTGTCTCAAGAGGAATCCAATTAAATTCTTTTAGTGCTTTATAGTTAGTTATAGAGAAGCCTGATGTACTCTCTTTACAAGGACACACATTGAAAGGACATGCAACAGGCACAAGTTGTTTCAGAGGAAATTCTGTCTTGAGATTTTAATAAACCTCTTCACCATGACAACAGGTAAACACTGAAATTGGGTTTGCAAAGAAGAGATAAAATCTCCCTCACAGGATTTTTTTAAGAATTCATTTTACAGAGCCTGGATAGTTTCATTTGAAGCCAGGCCTTCAACAGAAGGTTCAACCAGGTGATCTCCAGGGGTTCCTTCCAAACTAGACTTTCCCATGATTCCATGATTTCTATAACATTATGACTTAAAGATGCAATATTCTGTCCAAATATAATCCTTCGTCTAATTGTATGTTAAAGGATTATTAAAAGTGCCTGGTAGTCTCAGGATAGACCCTTAAAAATCCACGCTACTCCCTCATATGAAAAATATATAGTGAAAAACTGTAGTAAAAAAAAGTGATATTTTCAAGAATACAAACTAAAGGTTTTAGACAATTCACTCGTTCTTCTCTCTCCATTCCTCAGCTGGCAGAGGGGTAGATCTGACCCACAATGTCAACACCCTGATGGATTTTATTGACTCTTAATCACTGTACTCTACATCTGTAAAAATTCTGTATTGCTATCTTACCATTTGAATCACTCACATTCACTTTAAACCAGTGACATTTCTGGAACAAAAGGTATTTTTCTGCCCTAAAAATTATTATCCAGGGAAGATATGTTAGTCAAGGATATATGTTTACAGTAGTAGAAACCAATTTTATATTACTATATTTTAATGCCTGACAGACATGCATTATATGCTTCTACACACTAGATGCCCAGCACCATCAAACTAAGATGCAAGAGAAATTTTACTACTGACACTTCTAAATATTTTTTCTCAAGTTAACACAAAAGCTGCAAAGGGTTTAAAATGCGGTTGTAAAGCAATATGCAACTAGCTTTAACAGATATTTAGTTACTGTAATATCTAATGTTGTGTTGAGAATATTAAGTACTCTAATCAATCTGTGACCATCCATTCATAGATTCATAAACTTTAAGCGCAGGTAGAATCAGAGCAGTCTGTTATTCTAATCTCTTTGCAATTGAACTTTGCACATCTTGCACATCTGAAGGAAATTTGTTTAGTTTAGGAGGGACAGTGTTATAAAATTACAAAGGTGAAATCCACATCTGGCCTATGAACAGCTAAAGGGCTAATTGCCAAATCAACTGCTGAAATTAACAGTGAAATGACAATTTTCTTACTGAGTTTGGACCATCAATATAGGAAAACTGAAACTCAAAACCTGTAACACAAGCAGAGTGTAAAGTTCTTCTTCCACACAACTGGAAACAAGGATAGGAGAAAGGATTTACCTCTCCTGGAAGTGTGGCACTGCATTGAAAGAAGTTTCCTTTATGAAAAAATTGCATTTTTAAAATCCTAGCTATAGCAGCAGTATCACCGTAATCCCCTATATAGTGTCAGAGCAGAAAGCAAATCCTGTCATCATATGCAGGTCTTGTCTGCATATGGCTTGAGTAGATTTTCTTCTTGCAAACTATATTCCAGGAAAATTTTCTTCAGATAATGTGAAAATAAATAAGAATCCTGATATGAATTTGTCACTAAACATGATACATCTAATTCAGCAATGTCTGATCATAACAAAAATGGTAGAAAACTTGAATGATCCCTGTTAATATCTTTGGAAATACACACATATTACATGAATACTATATTCTTTTTCCCCTCCAAAACACATAGCTTATTTTGGTAACATTTTTCAAAGCAAACATGGGACTCTAAAAGTTAGTTTTCCAATTTTAGAGAGAAAATTCACTGTGAAAGCTGAAGGTACTGGAGAAAATGTGCTCAAGACCTCTTGATTTTCCTTTCACAAAGGTCTTCTGGAACAAGTATCTGGACTCATGATTAGAATCTCACAGTGCAAAAATTACATTCAGTCTATAACAAGCAGTTTATAAGTCCAACCATCAAATCCAAGACTTTGGAGGTCTGCATGACAACACAGTCATGCTTTGGATACCTACCTGTTGCAATTTGGCAATTGAAACCATGTACAAAATTATGTACTTCAAGAAACGGAATCCTTCAGACAAACCACCTTCAGAAAAAACTTCAGACAAAACCTCAAGATTCAAGCTACTTTTACAAAAGACCACAGGTCAGATATTGCATTTCACTCATGAATTAATATGTAAAGGGTTTCCCACTTTCCACTTAGATCATTATTTCAAGTTGCTACAATTGTAAGAGAAACAGGGAAAAAAGCTAAATCTTGGTTATTTCAGGAGAGATAACTCTAATTAAAAAAGCCTTTTGGTAACAGCCAATTTACAAAGCTGTTGCAGTGGTCCTGAACAAGGATTTTGTGCAGAAACTGCCCTATGATACTCCTTCAAGTCCTTCATTCCTGGAAGTATGTGAGTCTCCTTCCAAATTCTACATAGCTTATTTATTAGACCTGTTCTTATTTGAGTGCTATCAGGGATTTGTCTGTTTCCTATTCTATTCTCATCCACCTCCAAATCCCACATTTGCCAGCCATGGTAGCCAGGAGCCTACATTAGAACTGTAGACAGGTGGCAATGACAGTATCTGGCTATACCCACATGAGGTTCATTTGGACAGCCAAAAATATCAAGGTCCTATTTAACTGTTGCCAAAAATAAGGTGTCAGACTTAAAAAAAAAAAAAAAAAAAAAAAAAAAAAAAAAAGTAGATTAAAAAATTCCAATTTAAAAATACACAGTCAGACCTCTATCTTAATGGATTTAACTTTTTTTATCAAAGCATGCAGGCCAGCAGCTTCCTTTTCTCTTTCAGATGAATATTGTTAAGCAATCAAAATCAGAAGTTTTTGTGGCTTCAGAAAAGCACTAGATACAAACACCCATGATAATGCAATAAAGATTGGCAAGAGTGCAGTTAGAGCAGTTACTTTGTCCTAGTGCTTAAAATAGAGCCGCTTCTGAGTAGCTGCTTGAACTTATCTTACAGGTGTAAAAGTCAGCTATTGTCTGATCTAGTACAACTGCTCACATTTTGTAAGACAGTATAAAATTTAAAGTCCATTATCCCAGCCCTCATCTCCATGTCTTGGAGAACCAAAAGTATTTTTATTTAAAATAAAACCTATCCTTTATTATATTGTGACTGTATGGTTTCTTGAGGTATTTATAATTGAATTTCAAATCATCTGATTTGTTATGCTTAGCTTCTCTTTGTTCTCATTTACCTGCCAGCTGTAATGCTCATAAAGCATCTTATGATTCAATATTTTGCATTTCATAGACACATAAAGTTATTGTTTAAAGAAAGGCTAAATAACACAATAAAGAAAAATACAACTGAACAATATTTTATTGAGAGTATTAACTATATGGTATGGTAAGGTTCATCACAAGATTCCTTTCACATTTTATCACAGCACTATAAAAAAATTGCCTCTCATTCAGGTTTTAATTATCTACGTAGCATATATCTCCTAAACATATCAGTTAAAATTTATCCCCAGTGTAAAACTACTGAGTTCAGTGGAGTTTTACCCAGGATTCATTTGTTCCATTCAAACTTGTTATTTAGAGTGTGATTCAAGGTTGCTATGGTTATATGAGACAGTAGTGTTTTGAATAGAATTATTTACTTTACATGAAAGGTCTTTCTATGTGCTCAAACTAAATGAAAATAATCATTCTGTTCTCTTTATTAACATATCATGTTCCAGGACCTCTTTCCCTTTGAGAAGACGTTTTATTTTAACATATGTTTCTTATACTTAGCATATTTTTGCATGCAAATAAACCTCAAGAAGGATTGTTTAAATAGGTTTCCATGATGCTGCCTTAGATAAAATTATTATCAACTTTTATGGCTGAGAATTCAGAACTAACTATCTACCTCTTTCTTTTTCTTTTGGACAGTTTATTTTAATTTTGCTGGATCCTGCAGAGCTGAACATAATTTTATTATTTCTCACACAAATAAATGAAATAATAATAAGTAGTATATGGTAACACTTTTGCTGCCTGGTTTTGTAAAATTTCATTTTTTTTCGTCCCCAGAGAAATAAGGTGCTTTTGCAAAGAAAGACATGTAGCTAGGCCTGGTCAGTAATGGCATAAGACATGAACTCATTTGTTACTAAACTGAATCTCAGGAGCTAGTTCAGAGAGCTATAGTAACACAATTATTGCATCCTGAATAATATCAAATTCCTTCACTGTAGACTAAAAACCATATAATTTAATGTTTTCTTAGAGCAGGCACTATTCTGAGTAGATAGATTTCAGATGTCTAAGAAGGGATGAAGGAGACAAGTTCTACAAGAGGATAAATAAGCAGCAATGATGCAGGTGTTGACTACCTTCATTTGATGAATCACAGAAACATAGACTGTCTTGGGTTGGAAAGGACCTTAAAAATCATCTAGCTCCAACCCCCTCAAATGTGGGCAGGGACACCTTCCACTAGACCAAGTTACTCAAAGTCAAATCCAACCTGGCCTTGAACACTTCCAGGGATGGGGCATCCATGGCTTCTCTGGGGAACCTTTTCCAGTGCCTCACTACTGACTGAGTAAAGAAATTCTTCATAATAACTAAACCAAATTTACCCTCTTTCTGTTTGAAGCCATTATCCCACTTGTCCTATCGCTGCCCCACTCTGCTTGATGTCATCTGCAAAGTTGCTGAGGCTGCACTTGATCCCTTCATCTATGTCATTAATAAAGATATTAAATAAGACTGGTGGCAACATAGACCCCTGAGGGGCACTACTTGTCACTGATGTCCATTTGACGACTACCCTCTGGATGTGACTGTCCAACCAATTCCTTATCCATCTCACAGTTCATCCATCAAATCCATCTTTCTCCAGTTTAGGGGGAAGAATATTGGGGAGGGGCCACGTCAAAGGCCAGAAATCCAGATAGCTGACACCTGTATCCCTTTCCCCCTTGTCCTCTGATGTAGTCACTCCATCACAGAGGGTCACTAGACTGGTCAGGCAAGACCTTCCCCTGGTGAAGCTGTGCTGGCTGTCCCAAATCACTTCCTTGTTCTCCATGTCTTAGCATACCTTCTAGGAGAAACCTGTAATCTTCCCAGGAGCACAGGTGCAGATGACAGATTGGCAGTTCCAAGGGTCCTCCTTTCTACTCTTTTTAGAAATGGGTGTAATGTTTTCTTTTTCCAGTCTCCAGGGACTTCACCCTACTGCTATGGCTTTTCAAATATTATGGAGAATGGCTTGGTAACTACATCAGACAATTCCCTCAGGATTCTGGGATGTATCTCAGCTGGTCCCATGCACATAAGCACTGTAGTTGTCAGTCTTGAAGAAGAATCCAGATGTGAGTTACTGATCTTGCAAGAAAATAGAGATAGAAAAGCTGCAAAAAGATAGAAAGAATACTTCTGAAATTTCATAAAAATGAATCCTCTGGGTACTTGAATGGAAGCTATAAAACCCTGGATCTATATTCAGCAGGGCTCCAAAAATTGCTGAAACTGATACTGTTCGTGCGCTACCATAACACAGGGAAAATAGCCAAGATACTAGCCCTCTTCCACAGTAGAAAGATAATTAATTATGAGACAAAATTCTTTTAAATATACCTCACAAAGAGAAGATTTTTTCATAGATATTCCCTCTATTTTTCTTCTCCCTCTGTGCCTGTGAAGTACTTTTCAAAAACCCGTTTTTTCTCCTTTCTGTGTAACATTTATATCTTCAGTGGAGCAAAACCAAGACTCTGTATCTGTTTATCTCTCTCTAAACTTGCTCTAGAGCTGTAGCAGCTGATCATCAGGAAGCCAATTCTGTAAAGATCTGGGGGAGGCCAATTGTGTGAGCTTGCAATGATGTTTAGGAGGTGCGGTGCTGTGCAGTTTGTTCCTTTCCTTCTCCCTTCTGACTGGCATAATCAGGCAGCAACTCAGGATGAAAAAGAGACATTTAGAGCAGAATAAATTTCCCTGCCACACATACCTTGAATGGAGGTGGAGAGAGATCAAGAAGTGACCCTAGACATGCTTTCACATTTTAGCTAGCACAGGCAGTGTGGTCTCATTGACACCTAAGAGCTCAGGCTGAGCGTGGCACTGACAAAGGGTTCGTTCTTGCATCAGAGGAAAAGCAGGGGGAAAATGCAGTTCTTGGAACTGAAACTTGCTTTCCAACTTATGCCAATGCAGTTCAGCTATGTGCCACCCAAAGGCTTGTGACAAAGCCACTTTTAACTGTGCAATTAGCTGTGCTGAAGGCCAGCTCAGCTAAAAGCCTTGGCTTGTGCTTGATAGGGCTAGCCTAAGTACAGACACAACAAAAATGAAAAAGCTGCATTGGCTGTGTACACTGATGTCCAGAGACTTCTGTGGAAAGCAAGGACTTTCCATTACTGGCAGGCTGAGACAGTCTCTCTTCTTTTATGCTACATTGTAATCTAGTGTGATTCCTTTATGTTGAATCACTCAGCTGTACTTAGAGCCCTTGTTATCCCCTTTTTTTTTCCCCTTTCAAATTAGTCTGCTCACAAATTTAATAAAAACTGTGTTCTTTAAAATAGCATTGAATGAATATTAAATGCTTATTCCTGGAAAATATGTTTGCTCATTAAAGTTGACAGTCATTGCTTATGTGGTAATTGTTGACAGTGCCAAGAACCCTTTGGCAGTTTCTGGTCCATTATTTTAATTGCCTTTAACCTATAATCAATATTTGTTGCTTTCAATACAACTAGATGCATAGCTAAGCAATACAGAGGAGAGATTTGTAGTCTACTGCACCTTACATTCTACTTTAATGTGTATGAGATGCAGCAAAATGCATCATCACAATAATCTTTCCATCATCAAAACTATTCCAGCTTCTTAGGCAATATGTCAAAGGAGAAACCAAAGCACCTGTCTCTTACTGCAACAAACTTATGTACATTTCTAGATTAAATTCAGTTGCATTAGTGCAAACATAGAATTAGTAGCTAGTGGAATTTAACTTTGTTTGCAAATGAAAATGGGATAGTGGTCACAGGACTGGATTTCTCTCATTAACAGTGCTAAAGCTATGAAGAGCCATCATACAGGTTCCAGAGAAGTTACTGAAACCTGAAACACATATAAAGGTCAGCTTTTCTCTATTCTAGGGATCAGCTGTTAGATGCTGTGTCTGACAACTGGGCAAAATGAAGAAGAAAACCATGCATTCAGAAAATGGCACACCTTGTGGGAGCCGTTCCAAGTGCTTCAAGGAAACCACACCTTCAGCTACATTATTTTGCATTTCTGATGGTTATTTAATTCCCCTTAAAAGTAAAGAGGTTCTACATTAATATGGAAAATAAGTAGTCAGTTTTGATCTAAACCATGTGATACTCTTTATACCAGTGATATATGAAAGGTATGATTTGAAATTATAAATTACCAATCCATCCTTAATCAAGCATAACTTCCATTGCTTCTGTAGGGTTATGTCTAAATATGGAATTTGGATCAGGCCCATTCATCTCCTGAATCATGATCTATGAACTTGTTTTCAACAACTCTTGTTACTGAAAGGAAACAATTCTTGGTGAAGTCTCAATCACAGTTAGAACAAGCATTCCAATTGATTTCATTTGGGGCAGAATTTCATCTTTAGAGTCCGAACTGTTTCTCAGTGCCTAATTTAGACTAGTTTCAGGCATAGAACACTGCAGAAGCACAATGCATTTTTTCAGTGACTAATTACATCAACAAAAAGAAGACTGTTAAGTAGATACATAAAATTATTTAGAAGGGAGGAAGGGAAAAGATAAAGACAGAGGAACTGACAGGCAATGATTGGTTTATGTTAATTTCATTTCCATTAATAAGGAATTACTATTTGTGGTGGTCTTCTTCCAATTTCTCAAAAATAAGTGCAACCTTTTTTCACATTTTATTCCACATGTACATTGTGCATTTGCAAGCACACACAGTCTTGCTTGCTCTCCTACAGCCTGGCATAGGTATCTCTGCTCTCACAGCTGACACAATAGTGCTGTGTGGCCAGCTGGCAGAGCACTTTTCTACACATGACCACAGACCCTCGAGGAACCACGAGCCCATCTCTAAACTGTAGCTCCACTACTAAGCCAACTCAATAATTTATGCTTATTAATAATGCATCTCAGTGAATCATTACTCCTTTAAATTTTAAAACAATTGGTTTAGCATTTTTAATGTTTATGCATCATCGATGAATGACTGTCTTATTTATTTCAGCTACAGATATATTTATAATAACAAAGACACTGGCTCTCAGTGGAGAAGAACAACAAGGTTCTGAGGGAAGGTCAGGCTGGTAATTACCTAGAAGAAAAGAGAGTGAAATAGAGCAGTACATTGTAAAAGCTGGAATTTCCAAAATAAAAGGAAATACTTCCTCCTGTTGATACCAACCCTCCCTTAACAATATCAGTGCAGATGCTCAAACTATGAAGAACTATGATATTTGTAAAACAATGAAATTTGATGTGTTATATTATAGCATTATGCCAAAGGTAATGACTAGTACTTCTGGTCAGCAGCTGATTGAACCACAGCTCCTCTGAACTCTTCTTACCAGCAGCACATAACTTACAAAGCCATTGTATCTACAGACTCACAACATAAGACACTATGAGTCATGTATTTTATACAGTGGAACTCATAAATTAGCCATATGACAACCTAAAGCTCTTAGCTGCTATACCATAGCTAATACAAACAGCTGCTTCCTCTGACGTAATACTGATGCTTTTAAATTTTGCCCCTTGGTGACACTTTTGAAATCAAGTAAAACAATCTTTTGCACTAGCACAGTGCACAAAGGAGCAAGTTGTTTGTAGAACGGACACATAAGCTGAAAATATCACATATAAGAAACTCACAGTGGGTTAATTTCCAGCCAGCTACCCTGTAACTAAAGATTCTGGAGACCAATACATATGTCCCGGAAGTATCTGTCAGAAATCTTGTCGAAAGACAGACAAATTAAAAATGCATGCTGTTTGAAACATATTTTTTTATCTGTCAGAAAAATAAAATCCAATTTTCCAGAAGCATAACTGATTAGTAAAGTTATAAAGAATCAGAGCTTACATTGGCTTTTCATAAGTGAATATTGGACTATGTGTCCAGGATGGCACATGCAAATTACTCAGGCAAAATTTAGACCTAGTATAAGTGCTTTTAGTATCGAAACAAAGAACTACAGCAGCCCAAAAGCCTGTCTGTAATGATTTCTACCAATTTGTGCAAGTTCAGCATTTTATAGTCTCTCTATGGCAATTCCTCAATTCAAGCTTGTCCCACAGTCCCTCTTATCTCATTCATCTAACTCAGCGCACAGACAATCATTAAATCCTTCCCAAAATGCTGTAAGACGTAGCTCTGAAAGAACATGACAGTACAGTAATCTTCATGCTCATAAACCCCAAAAGTGACAGAGCAGCTCTCACACCAAGGTATTCTCTCCTGTCTTACTCTGTTGAGGCATGTCTCTAGTAACAGTCTTGACTCCTACATTTTAAAATTTGTTCTCCTTCCTTGAATCAAGTTTTTATTTCCAAGTTTATCCACTTCCTTAGATTCCAGAAACAAACAAACAAAGAAACAAAAATTAAAATTTGTTTAAATAGGTAAATCTGAGTATTTTGTAGTTATCATGCTGTTTATTTTTCCTTCAGGTTAAACTTCATTTTTTATTTAAAAACAAAGCATGTAAAAAAGTGTTGCATAGAATTCTCCAGTTAACTGACAAAATCTAAGAACCTTACAGAAACCTTATATTACTTGTCTTCCAAAAAGTTTACTCAAATGCTCTCTTACCTATCAATATTGTATTAAAAAATAAACTGTTTTAGCCCTGCCCAAGCAATTTGTGTTATAATTATCTGAGTAAATCATTCCAATTGTGTGAGCCTACTTCTCTGACCCGTTGCTTTTATAATTCTTTAAGAGCACAATCACTTATGGTAGAGTAAGTCTTTGGGGAGAAAAGGGTTCAGGAAAGGCACTTGGCCAGACAAGATGACTTCCAGCTGAGACTGACAGCATTTTCTCTGTAAGCCAATTGATAGCAGCTTTCAGAGACACAGAATGCATTTGTAGACTTTTATTTGGATGTAAATGTTAAAGTTATATGGGACAATTATTTAATATATTTGGACATATGGCCATGGAGTTTTTTTGTTATTCCCTGGGAATGATGATATCTGTTTTATTCTGTTCATAGATCTCAGTGGAGCAAGAGATTGTAAGCCAGTTTAGGGGCTGAATAGATATCATAAACCACAGAAGTCCAATTCAAATAATTACTGAAACACAGTAGATCCTGGACTTTTAAGTAATTTAAGGTTGTACTGTCTAATCTTTCTGCCTGTCCTAATAGTTTGAAAATGACTGACCATAAGTATGGGGTTTTTTTCATAGGAAGTGCTATGACTTAGTCAAAAAGGATAAAAAAAGTATCCAGATCATTATGTGTCTATAATCTGCAAATACATCAAGAGTTATATTTCACTGAGTACTGGGTGAACAAAGCAGAAGTGCTTGGTAAGTACCGATAAAAGCTGAAAAGTTAATAAAGTATTATTTGCTCCATAAAGAAGAGAGACGTAGACAAACAGGATTTAGTCTGAATCACAACAGAGGCAATATATAAGATGCTTTAGGAACTAAACAGAAATAAAATCTCCATTAGATTGAAAAATGTGTGTCCTTTGTGTTATTTAATAATCCAGCACAATTTTAGAATGCTAACTGCTGAGCCCCAAGCTGGTTGGAGACCACTTATGTATTCTAGATTGATTGAGAATCAGCTTCTGATGTCAGGTTCAGGTCTCTGCTAGACATATGTCTGTGCCTCTGACAGTCGTTTGCAGACAGAAATTTTTCAAAGGTAGCAAGGGAAGCCACAAACTCTGTTCCCAGCTGTATTATAATTATATGCATTTGGAAACATCCAACTAGTGAAAAACCTGGTATATATTTAATTAATGGGAAAAAAAGGAAACAGAAAGATGGTACAGCATGAGCCTTTAAGTAATGTTACAAAAATCCTGGTATGTGAGAAAAGTAAATTCCTACTGGCTACCTGAAAATTGTGCCTCAGGTTCTGTCACTGAGTGCACAGCATGCCGGGCTGATCCACATAAGGAATGAGTACCCTTCAGCATTTCAGCTCCTCCAATTACCCTGTGACTTAATCTTATTTATATGTTATCTCTCTCTGTTAAAAACAAGATTCACAGTTCCCAGCAGCTATCCAAAACCAGGTGGACACTTGCATAAGATGGAATAAAAAAAATGCAGTCTGGTGCAATGATTAGATTAGTCACATTAGGCCTTTGGAAGCTCTGAATGCCTCAGACACGTACCATCCTGCCCAATTTGCTGGAGTGGAATAGGGTAATGTGTAATACCTCAGACATTTTTTCTTTCTTTGAAGGCCAAACATTCTTTATTTTAGTCCAAAAATTAACTCTATAGGATTTGTCATAAGACTGAAGACCCTTCCATAATCGTCCTAGATTATGTGTCTGTCCTGCTACACATACATCAGTCCTGAATTCAATGGGTTTTGTGTTCTTTAGATAAAACTGATCTGAGTCAGGTGTATTTGTATTCTTCAGCTGTATTCTGAATGTTATGGTAGTTAAATCATTTGCTAGTCATATGCATGTACTCAGGATTTTTATACCCCTAAAAGAATTTATTTACATTACAATGGCTCCTGTAATAAACATCCAGCTCAAAAGACCAAATGTCTCCTGTCTGTTTCTTGCATAGAGAATATCAGTGCAGTATGGATTTTCTATAACAACATGTCCATTAATTAACACTAAATTACAAAGCAGTGCCTATATAAAAGATGTTGAATAGCCTACAAATTCATTTTTATTACTGTTATTATGCTGAATATTATAAGAAGTCAGAAAGATAGGACCTTTTAAGTGTCGGCAGATGTCTTCGATCAGTGTTTATGCTTTTTGGTACAATTTAATGAGAGATCATGTGTTAATATGCAGCTGGAGAAAACTACCTTTCAGACACAACAAGCTTTAGAAGAGTTTCCAGCTGCCATTGCATATACCAGACCTGTAATTACCAATCAACACAGAATAAATTTTAAAAAGCTGAATACCTAAACTAGAAAAGTGACTGCAAAGTGACTGTAGATTTTAACTTAACATTATGGAATGGATCTGTTCTTACATAATTGCAATTCATGGTCTCCTTTTAGTCTGCTACTAACCAAGTTATCCCTCTCAGTTTGTGCTCCCTCTTTTCAGCAATACGTTTGGAAAGAGCCCCTCTAAGTTCCAAATATATGTTTCTGAAAACTCCCTCCTGATTCTCCATATGGACAATAAAATGTTACTCTCTCTCTGAGAACGTTTACAATAACTTTCTAAAATCTATAAATCCTACATTATCTCAATTAATTGAAGACTCATCTGAGTCTCCCTCGAGACACGTTTTTGCAGTTCTGATTTCTGTGCATGGGATGTTGATGGATTCTGACTGATTGCAAATAATTGCTTACGTTGTCAGTTTGAATCACTGGAGTCTAATGCCATATAGTAATTGGTAGAAGACCTATGGCCTTGTCTTCATACTGTATCTATCCCAACCAAACTCTGTAAATAACCTACTGGGTTTTACAAGCCGTAGTAAGTTATTATCAGATGATAATAGCATATATGTATTTCAGTACACTGTAAAAATTAAATTCCTGCCAAAAATTTTTTAAAAAAATGCTTTATCTCTCAAGAACATCTGAGTCAATCCAGAGAACAAAACAGTTTACATACGTAGTCTCTTCTAAAATCAAAATCCGTCTAATACATGAAGTTCACTTGTGAACCACTATATATCACTCAAACTCTTCTTTTTTTTCCCATTCAGAGTGTGTAGTTTTTTCTTCAAAGTGGAGGGATGCGTGTGTGTGTGTGTGTGTGTTAGCCATGAACGTTTGTTTCATATTTGTATTTTTCTTAGGCCCATCTTCTTGAGAACTGACATAACCTTTATTCTTTGATGTCTTGAGTCATCTGATAAATAGCATACTTTGTAAATGTTATCACCAAAGAATACTACCTATTTTGTCAACTTCCCTGCTGCATTTCTGAGTTTCAGTTGATTGTTTCCAAGGACCAGCATAGCTATATCATTATTTATTTTGGCCAGTGCTAAAGCAATTCATACAGTAATGAGTCAATCTTTGTAGCATTTTTGAGGTAAGTATCATTTGTCAAAAGGGCTCTTTTGTTCCTTTATCCAGGTAGATGGTGAGGAACCTTGAAAGAAATCTTCCTGTAAAACTACACTGAGTAAAACAGATTTCATTCACTCCTGGGAGTACAATTCACATGATTTTTTGCCTCAGTTTTTCATCTTTTAGTCTTTTAGTGACAAGTGGGATGGTTTTACACAGAAGGAAAGGGTTTTGGGTAGCTTATAATCCTCTCCAGATAGTCGCAGATGCTCTTTAGAAGGAAAATCAGAATGCGAAAGCTGAGCCTATGAGGAAAAAAATCATCTACTAACTTGTAAATATAGACAGGTGGTTGAATCCCATACAAGACATTAAGAAAAAACAAAGGAAGGATGTCGGGGTTGTGAACTAACTCGCCTCTCATTGGTTTCTGTGTTGTCATAGTTATTATATTGTCTCTTTGGATTGGCTAGCTGAATGGCCAATCCAGTCCTTCCCCCGCAGCCTTTATAAGCTGCGGGAGATTTGAATAAAGCTCTTTGTCTGCTCTTCGCTGCTGGACTCCCTGCGTGCTGTGTGGTCTCTGTCTCCTGGCCTAAGGGCCTACGCCGCCCGTCCCTGCCACGAGGGACGGGCGGCGGGGGTAGGGGTGTCCTCAGCCCTGGAAACCTTCACGAGCAGCCGGCAGGACAGGAGGACCCCCCAAGGAACCCCCAAATAACCGCAACAGAAGGAAGACAAGAGGGAGTGTGTGTGTGTGTGTGTGTGTGTGTGTGTGTATGCGTCTGTGAATGTGAATGCTACTCAGGACCTATGATACCAACTTATAGGAAGTAGTAGCTTTTTGAAAGGTAAAGTACAAGAATTCATTGTGACATGTTCCAAAACCAGAGATGAAAATACTGAAAGCCATCGCTAGTGGAGAAAAATGTGCAGCATGAGTACTATAGCAAGTTTAATCCATTTCTATACTAACTTGAGCTGCACTGTAATGTACTTGGATAGTGAAAACCAAATGGGATTTTTCCTGGTATTGGAAGTGACAACAGAAAGATATGGCTATATATATATTCAAGTGTCACTGGAACTGAGAGTCAAAGGAACTGGGAGTATATATATACACAATAATTTTAGATGACTGATTTTCAGTGCTGAGGTAGCTGGACTGCTTCCAGAGAGTCAATGAAAGCTCACTATCTTTTTTTTCAGTAATCTACATTTTGCTACACCAGGCTTATGTGTCTTCACTGGAAAACATTTAAAGATGTACAAATAACATAAAAAAAAAACCCTCCTAGAAATAGTTGTTTCACATTTTTGCTGAGAAATAAGATAAAATCCTGTTAAGATACAATATTAACAGGAACCTCAAGAATAAAAAAAATATTAAAGATCAAATTAAAGAAGAAGAAAATGGGAGTGCAAAATCAGCAGGCTGAATTTTAGAAATAAGTCTGAAGAGTATGAAAAGGGACTTAAAACACAATTGTAAAGCAGAAAAAGGAAAACAAATGTCACAGGTAAGGCTGAAAATGAGTTTCTTTGCTTTGATTTTCACTAGAAAGGTTAACTGTGACCAGAATTTTAACAATTAATTTTAATGAAGGGCTACACA
Organism: Pyrocephalus nanus; assembly: GCA_038380795.1. Lineage (NCBI taxonomy): Eukaryota > Metazoa > Chordata > Aves > Passeriformes > Tyrannidae > Pyrocephalus > Pyrocephalus nanus. The sequence goes on from CM076261.1 coordinate 71,431,276, forward strand.
TTCAAGCCAGAAGAAGAGAAGAACAAATTAAATAACATTCAAATAAGATTGATGTGTTCAAGTTAGCAACACCTGATGAAATTCATCTTAGAACTGGCCAAAGTAATTTCTGAGCCCTAGACAATTATATTTGAAAATTCATAGAAGACGAGTAAGGTCCCAGATGAGAAGAATAAATGTAGAATCTATCCTTTCAAAGTGAAAATGACAACTCGGGAAATTATAGATCAGTTGGTATAACTTTTGTCCACTGACATATTTTTGAACAAATATCTAAAAGCAGATATCTAGAAGATAATATGGCAATATAAAAAGCTAACATGAGTTTGTCATAGCAAAATAATCAAAATTTGTTCCTGGATGGGTTAAATATCCTAGTGTGTAGGGAGAAGCAGTAAATGCTTAAGCAGGGCTTTTGGTACACGATATTCTCCTGTAATCAGGGTGACAAGTTTTGAATTAGGTGTTATTGCCATTAATGGGAACACAACTGGGTGGAAGATTACTCTCTAAAGCACTATTGGCATTCTACTGTCATATTTTGGGGATATCAAAGAAAAATTCTCCAGGCATCTATCCAGAACTCAGCTGCAGCCAGGGCCCATGGCCACTATTTTCAGTAAGGTTTGGTGGAGGAACTGGGCAACACACTTGTAAAATATGCAAGAATACCAGAGGATTTTTAACACACTAGAGTCTGATAGTGACAAAATTTTCATTCAGGTAATTGCAGTAATGGAAGGGCAACTGAATAAGCAGTGCATTCATCTGTTCAAGCAGTAGTTTTGCAGGAAATTATTTAAGGTGTATATTGGATGAGAATTACCAACTCATGGTTCTGTCAGGAAAAAAACAGGCAAAACTCTTTCAAGGATGCACTAAAAAAGCCATGAAACAGTTATTTTGACTAGTGAGAATTCAGACAGGGTTTTGAGTTTAGTTTTCATTACCTCAAGTCCATGAGAAAAATATGGAAATAAAGGAGTGCCTGAAAAAGAGAAAGAGTGCTAAAGGACTTTGTAAATGTAGCCTATTGGAAAACTGTTGAGAGGACTGAGTGTATTTCATCTGGAAAAAAAGATTCATCAGTTCCCCGCTTATTATGAGAATTGGTCACTAACAGGATAGTAATCAATCACTGTCCATGGAAGAGGAACAATAAGAAAACTGCTCAATAAAGTAACAGCAACAAGGAAGGAAGTTGAACTTTATAAACATCTTTCTTCAAGTAGCTCTGGAAGTGGCTGTCTAGGTATATTGTGCAACATCTACAGAAAATCTTACTTCTTGTGACTTAAAATCCAATGCCTAACAATCAGCAGCCATCTGTGAGAACTGAATTCCCAGTTCTCAGCATTAGTACAAGCAGAGTCAAGTGTGATGTCATCCTTTCAAGTCTGTCTGAGAAAAAAGTCTAGGTCTAGCTGGTCCTTTGTGAATTGCCCTGTAACAGGCATTGGAAAAGCACACAAACAGGTTTGGATCTTCTTTGATGTAAATATTCTCCACCAGGGTGCTTAGAAAGGGAAATAAATGTGTTGACTCAATTAAGTAATCTCCTGTTTCAAGAGACCTAAGTGTTTTCCAAATTATTGAGTATGATCTTGCTTTGTTGTTATAAATAGACAAAAACCCATTACATTTGTTTTCCCCCTAGTTTATTTTAACTCATTAGGTGAGTTTCATTCTAAATACTTCATAATTCATCAAAGATGAATTTATGTCTGACAGCAAATATATTTCTATCTGTGTGAGACAAAAATCAAATTATAGTTCATTTATCTACTCCCAATCAAGGTAATCAAGATAACTTTCAGAAGAAGGAAAATTACCTCAATTCTAATTTGAGAAGCAATTTTCCACAAACTGTTTGCAATGCCAAATGCCAGTTTCTGATGGGAAGTTAGTTATTACTGCCAGAACTTGATTTTTCCTGGGAATTCTTTTGGGTTTTTTTCATCAGATGTTGAAAGCCATCATCACAATTTTTAATACAGTGATGTAAATGCTAAATATTTTCTTTAACCTCTGTTGCACTGTGAACTGGCCGTAACAGCTGCTGAACCTTTCCAGTGAAGCCATAACAAGAGAGCTGTAAAAAAATTCAAGTATGTAGTAGAGTGGAAGGGAAGCAGTGACCGAACTGATATAAAAGCCACGATGGATATTAAATATGTGTATAAGTGTATATCTATGTCCCTTTAAAATTATGCAAAAAGCTATAGCTTGGAACAATTGAAGTTATATCAGTTTTCTTATTCCCAACAGTAGCTGGTTAGTGCATGCGGATGAAAAATTACACAACGGAAAAAAGAAACAGTTTTGGAGAGAAATTTTGTGCCTTTAAAGGAATGCAAGAGCAAGGGATAAAGAAACAGAAATTATCTAGGCATCAGAGTTAGGGGGTTTTTTTCACTCAGTTCATGCTGGCACAAACTGTAAAGCTATCAAATAATAAATATGTCTATTTATTAATTCCAAGTTAGATTTGATACCATACCAAATGCTGTAGGAAGCACAGTTCCTAAAAGTCTCTGTAGCACCTGCCAGTTTTCCTTCCCTCTCCCCTCCTAAAAAAGGCAATAAAATCTCACTGATTGAAGTCTTTCCCAAGACCCCAGGAAATCACTGAGACAGTTCTAGATACTTATATCCCTCTCCAGTTACAATGACTTGCCTCAGAAAAGGGAGTGTGTTTCAAATGAGTTTGCAGTAGTCACCTTTCATCCAGCAGAATACACATTAGGAAACCTGCTTAGCTGGAGATATTTCCTGCTAATGATTATTGCACATGCTCCTGTTTTGACAAAGCAAGATGACCCTTTTCTGACAAGTAAATTTAAATGTCAGTGTGCAATTTCCCATGTTAAAATCTTGCCTGTGCACAATACTTAATACCCCAAACCTGATGGAGAAACAAGGAGGATCTGTGCAAACTGCCATCAGAGCGCTGCAGCTGTTCTTGTCTGATCATTCTATCTTGGCATCAGCCCATGGTTACAGATTTCTAATTGATGGTGGTGGGTAGTCTATTGTGCACAACAGCCTGTTCTCCAGTGACCATTCCAAGCAGAACACGACAAAATTACAGCTTGCATAGTTCTAAAAATCTGTGGAAGCCAGGCTGGGCCAAGCATTTATTCTGGATGTCACTGTATTTCAAGGCATGTGATAATAGCTTTTCCAGCAGAAATACAATACATCTCCAATGAATCCCACAGTGCTGATCACACAATAACTCAGCACAGAGCTCAGTTATCTGATCAGCATCATCCAAGTACAGTTTCTTAACTCCATGGAAAGATAGCACATTTGAATAATAGTTTTAATTAAATTATGTGAGTTTAGTAAGATTGGGCTGCTTCAGGGAAGAAAAAGCACTCTTCAAGATTTTTCAAATGCTTTCTTTCCTTCTTTTCCTGAAGAGTGTGTTTAGCTCTACAACATCCTAAAGTACTCTACTTCCTAAAATTATCAATCTAATAAGCTTTATTTGTTTCCATTAATAATGTGACATTTGATAGAGATGGGTTGTAATCAAATTAGCTTGCAAACTTAAAATCTAGCTGCATCTGTTTATGTACTATGTATCTCTGGACACTGTTTTACCTATATTGCTGTCAATATTCTTTCACACAAATGGTTGTCTACTTCAAGGCTTTTGTTACAAACTCAAAAAATAAGAATAAAAAAAAAGTTTGTTTAAGTTTTGATTCCAAAAAGCAAACAAGTAGGAAATGATTTTTCAGACAGGAGTTATACTGTGGGCAAGAAAATTTGCAAATTGAGAAAAAGCCATGAAAATTAGTAAGGGCCTAGAGAATCTCTTGTATGTGGAGAGGCTGAGAGAGCTGGGACTATTCAGCATGAAGAAGAAAAGGGCTTGGGGGATCTTATCAGTGTGTACAAATACCTGATTTGAAGGAATGAGAAAGATGGAGTCAATGGTATCCAGGGAAAGAACTAAAAGAAACAGCAACAGATTAGAAACCATGGAAGTCCATTTGGACACAAGAAAAAAAATTATTAGCAGAGTGTAAAATGTTTGCAGTAAAAATTGCTGGAACTGGTTGCCCAGGGAGTTTGTGGAGTCTCCATTCATGGAGATATTCAATTCCAACTGCATATGGCCCTGGGTAGCCTTATTTAGCTGGCCCTTCTTGAGCAGTGGAGAGCTGTGCTGCAAGATCTCAAGACGTTTCTTCCAGTTGACACAGTTCTGTGATTCAAGTACAAGTCAGAACAACTGCAGTAAAAATAATTCATGGCCATTCCTGGTGAAGACTGGACAACTGCTGCAGAAAATATCCTACTGACATACAACAGAGGGGCAAGGAAATGATTAAACAGAAATACCAGAGTCAAGAAAGAAAAATAATTGCTTCAAAGTTCCTGGGGAATCTGACTCTTCTGCCAGTATGTGAATTTCCAAAGATATGAGCAAAATATTTCTGGTACAAACAAACACTCTTTGAGTCAAAGAATGTTCTTCACAATCACAGAATCGTAAATGCTGGAAAACACCTCCAAGATTATCCAGTCCAACCTTTGATAGAATACCACCATGTCCACTAAAACATGTCATAAAGTGCCAATTCTACTAATTTTTTGAACACTTTCATGGATGCTGACCACCACTTCGCTGGGGAGATTGTTCCAATGCTTAATCACTCTTTCAGTGAAGAAATTTTTCCTGATATCCAACCTGAACCTTGCCTGGTATAACTTAAAGCCTTGTCTTATTGCTAGTTGCCTGGGAGAAGATTTTTTATTACATCACTTTTAGATCTGACCTATAAGAGTGCATCTATTATCAAGAAATGAAAAAAAAAAAAAAAGGAGGAAAAAGTATTAATAATATTTTGCTAATTAAAATTTTGAAGAGTTTCCATCTGACCACAGAAACTTTCCTACTTAAGAGTCAATGAGCAGTGGAGTATTTCAGGTCTACTTGCAAGCAGAAACAGTAGAACTAATACATGCAAGATGACTTAATATCACACAGTATCTTCTGCTTAAAATTCATATATTTACAATTTACAAGCCATTGGTTAGCTTCATAGATCATCCAATTAAGAGAGAGAGAGAACACTCTATATTGTGCAACCATGCTCCAGCTGAGATAAAGAAAGATCACTAACAATCTAAACAGGAAGAATTATATTCATGAGAAAGACTGCAGTAATTTTAAAACAAAAATTAATTTTAATTTAGAAAACTTTAATAGGTGTTCTATACGCTGGCCAAAAGTACTGATTTTGACCTTATTCACAACACAGAGAAAAAAATAAAATCATAAGAATGAAGGTATTAATGTACAGGAAATATTGATGCTGAAGCACAAATGAACACAGTTAAAGAACAAGAGATTGGTAAATTCTCTTGATAAGTTCAAAGTTTTATGGCTTTCAGAATTAAAATGTTCCACTCCACTGAAAATCCTCTATTGAAAAGTTTGCATCTTTTCTATGTTCAGCACACTGGAGTAGTGAAAAGAGTACGGGAAAGGGATGAAGAAATTTGACAAAGAAAATGGTTCTTTTGGCAGGGACACAAAGAAGACAATTAAATTTACAATAGCAAACCAAGTAGGAAGCTCATCTGAAAACTGCAGAACTCCTTAAAGTAAAAAATGGAAAGAGAGAGTGGCTAATTTGGGAACAGATAAGATTTCCCACTCCTTCCCCTCTCCTGCTTCCCTTTCCTCCCCCATTATTTTGCACTGCCTGTTTGCCCTTCCTTTCACTTAAATAGAATTAGATATCTGGAAATAGCCTTAAAGTCAAGGGCAATAATGGGGCTTCAGAGAAGCATGGAGAAACTGTTTGGTAAAGAGCTTAGTCTGTAGGACAATGATTCTCTCCATTAGACTTTTATTTAAGCATGAGAACTGATGTGACCTCCATCAAGGTAAGCAAAATCAGTCTTACAAGAGAAAGATGAATCAGAAAACAATATCCATTTTGATTGCTCAGGTTTCTTCCCCACGCTTCTTGCTGTCTGAATGCCTTCATGGAAAACCAATATGTTGTAAAACACCTACATATTATATTTTAACTTGCAAGTGCCCAATTTTATGGACTTTTGCCATGGGACTTGGGGGATTTGTTTGTCAGTTTCGATGTATTGTAGCAAAGCAGGATAATGTTTGCCAACAGTAGAAACACCAGACTAGAAAAACCAGTAAAGGATGTATAAGTTATAGACTGAGAAAATTTTCTCACTGTGTGAAAAATATTTGGACAGGTTGACGGCGGAATTCATAGACAAGTGCTTGGAGTTTCTTAGAGTAAGATCTGTTGAAATATGAGGAGGGACTTTTTAGTAGGCATGTAGTTATAAGACAAGTGGGAATGGTTTAAGCTGAGGGAGGGTGGATTTAGATTAGCTATCAGTAAGAAATTCTTTATTGTGAGAGTAGTGAGGAACTGGAACAGGTTGCCCAGAGAAGTTGTGGATGCCCAGGTGTGCAAAACTGGATGGGGCTTTAAGCAGCCTTGTGTAGTGGAAGATGTCACTGTCATGGGCAGAGAATTTGGAACTAGATGATCTTTAAGGTCTCTTCCAACCAAAACCGTTCTAAGATTCTATTTTTAATAAATATTTCAAAATTACTCTCACAGTACTCCCAATCCAAACTGATGATTTCTTGTTCTCTGATGTTTTATTTTGATCCTGATAGTGTAACTCCATCCTGCTTAAATGTTAGTTCATGCAGTACACTCAGTGATCTTAAAGCTCTTTTCCAGTCTAAGTGATTCTATGATCCCCTTGTGACTGCATCTTGATAGCAAACTCATATAGTTTGTTCCTGCCTTGATATTATGTGTTTATGTGCAGTCTCTCAAGAAATCCTGAATAATCGTGCCTTACAAGACACAAGTTCAATCTCCTCTTACCTCTTGCCATTGAAATGTCCATGCCTGCAGATTTCTACCAAAGTAAGAAGAAAGGTATTTCCTGGGACACATGACAGTGAAGCCATGAGAAAAACTTTAAAGGCAACCACTGACCTCTCAGTCATGTTTCCAACACACGCATGCTCTGAGAACCTTAAATAAAAATTTCCCCGATATATCACCACAGTGAATGCCTGCACATGTGATCGCATCCAGTGAAGATGAAATTGTCTTACAAGGTCAAGCTCTCTGCAATACACTGCATACACTTCCAGAGCAGTAGTTTTGGATATGCCATGAAGCCACAGGGACAAGAATGTCACAGTCATTACATAAGACACTTTATGTTACTGTTATCCTCAGAATATGAAAAAAGGAAGTCTTTGTCCATGGTAACAGCTATGGGGAGATGTGTTTGGTAAATACTAAGATACTACAGTGGATGGCAGAATTATCCACCCCTGTGTAGTAAGCCTTTCAGACTTTTGCTAGCTCAGTGCCACATACCATACACTGTAGATGCAGATAACTGACAGGTTGTTAATTTTTCACTATCTAGGTGATCAGCTATTGACCATTACGTTTCAAGTAATGATGTTCACACACTTCTGAATACAGAGGGAAATGTGTTTGATCAAAGTGAGTTCAATAACTGGTTCCTGAAATAAACAGCTTAATGACCTCTAGCTCTCACTGGTCATTCCAAGCGTGCAGAACTCCCTCAATCCCTGAAGCAGAGAAAGGAATTTAAAGAGGAAGTAGATGGAGATGCCCAGTACATTTTTTTCTTCTGTCTCTGTGTGCAGCTATAAAAGTACAGAGCTTTAATTTGTTTCAAAAGCACATAACTAGAACAATTGCCAAAACACCTGAAGTTTTCATTGTAGTTATCACTGAGATGTTAGTGTTAAGCAGTGCTTCCTACATCCAATCTGACAACAGTTTGAAGATGTTTCTGAAACACAAAAATTTGAAAGTAGCGTTGCAACCAGGCAACCATACAATGGAGCAGAAGGAATAATGGGACTGACTCCAGGGTCTCAAATTGCAGCTGATTCCACAATGTTTCCTATAATACAGCATAATAAAGAGCTACTAATCCCCACTGCCTAGCAACAGAGCATTGACCCCAGATATCTTCTGAGAACATGGTGCCTTGATTGTGAATTAAAATCAGTCAGAAAAAAAAAAAACAACACAACATTGAGCAATATGTTTCAGAAAATAAGCTGCTTAAATCCCATTAGAACAAACACTGTTGAAATTTAACATATTGTGGTGGTTTTAATCTAGGTCTCCCTTGGTGACCTGTTTATAACCAAGGAAGGGGCAGTCTTCCCAGTATTCCATATGATTTTTACATAAATCGGGGTATAAATAAGAAGGGAGGAGAGGCCTTCGCTCTTCTTCTCTTCTGGCGAGATTCAGGACCAGTGGGTCCCTGCGTTGGTCTCACTTATCTGCAGCATCCACTGACCTGCCACGTGGAGGCTTGGAGAGTGCTGGCCATGTGTGTCAATCCTGCTTTTCTAAGGGACGTGGTGAAATTTGTTTTACTAGTTATTTTACTAATTCTCGGGTTTGATTGTGTATATCTGCTCGGTGTCCCTTTTTGTTCCCTTTTGTTCCTTTTTCCCCTTTCCCTAGACCTACGGGGGTGTTTGGATTCCCTTTTGCTGTGTACGTAGCATCTTAACAGTAATATACATAAAATATATATTTTTTGTATAACTAGCCTGATTTTCAGATTCTTTAATTTGCACAGTTTTTTTCCTTTACCCTGAGAGAACAAGGAAGGGGGAAGGGGAGGACTACTACTGGGAATTTAAGCATCTGGCAGGGAGCCAAGTCCAAACCATCACACATATTAAAGAAAAATACTGTTGTTTAAAATTTCCTTGTGTGTTCAAGAATGACATATAAAACAGATTGCTGGTGTAGATGAAGCAGATACAGAGTTGCCTCTAGGGTTGGAGTGGAGGGTAAATTAAACCATAAGGTTCAGCAGAAAATAACTTTTTTTAGTTTACCTGTTCTTTAATTTCTGTCAGACACTACTGTTGTCATACTGAGGTGGGATTTAAAAGAGAAGATGGTAGATCTACAAATTTTTATTGAAAGTATGACATCCATTTGGGTAGATTCTGAAGTGCAAGGTGCTACTTTTAATGTATAAAGTTAAAAATGGTTTCAGATATAGTGACATGGAAAATAGTCACCTTGCTATGTTATTCAGCATTGACAACAAAGATCAGTATCTAAATCCCTATGGAAGAAAGGGAACTACCAGCAGATTTTTTCCATCTTGCATCCATGAGCTCCCAAGTTCATTCTCTTTACTATAAAGATAAATAATTATTACAAACTTTATTGAAGTTAGGATGCACCTACAATGTTCTAAGTGTTTATAGATTGGGGTAAAAAAATCATGTCTATCTTGGAAAGTATGCCAAGAGTGACAGGGAAGGTTCATATTGGCATGGTAGTGAAGTGACTATTAGCCATTTTTTGGGGAAGACAATGAGCTTCTTTATGAGCCTACAGCAAGCACTTATATGTAGAGAAGGTCACACCAGGGAGCAGAGCTCAAGAAAATTATTCTAAGGACAAAATATGGAGGTAGTAAGAAAATGCATGCATGTTACAATATAAAAGCCTTCTGGTTTGATATAAAGACATTTTGCACAATGGAAATAAGCTAAGTTCCTCTCATTTATCTAGTCGATTTTGTCAACAAGTACATTGGTGGAGAGTAAGTACAGGGAAAGTAACATCATGTCCCACCCCTTCCCTTTTCCTTTTAGCTATCAGGAATGTCAGAGAAAACCTTCAAGACAGAGCATCTGTTGAGACTACCACTTGTCTTGTCCCTGCATGGAGCTCACGTATGCGAATATTTGTATTCTTTCACTCCCCCAAGTCCTTCCACTGCACAAATTTAATTGCCAGGGACAATCTGAACCTTAATTGTAGAGTATATCAACAGTTTGATATTTTAAGTCTCTTATAACTTGGCAGCTTTCCCTGAATCTTGTCAGTTCTCTTTTTGAGTGTCTACATATGGGCATAATAAATACTATAGATAGCTTTAACTGAATCTAAAACCTAGGGAATCTATATTCCCTATAGGGAATATACCCTGCAGTTGGAATCCACAGCATGCCACAGAAAGCTGCATGTGATTCAAGAAAACACACCTCATTTTTCTTCATACATTTCCTTCTCTAAAGTGTAGCCTCCTTGGATTTTTAAAAATTATAAATAGATATACATAGTTAATTCTACTGTCAGATAGAAAATGTCAACTTTCATATCAATTTGTTTAGTTGATACATCCAACATTTAAAAAAATTCATGTCTTATTTTACCTAACTTATGTAGGGAGAAATATTTCTTATAGTGGAGGCACAATTGCAGCATAGCAGCACTTCACTCAAATAAAGAATACTTGCTTGAATAAAATCAATCATATCTTAAAGTCTAGAGAGCATTTCTCCTTAGAAACTTTACCTGCTGCCTTCAAGATATCTAGAATATGGCAAAGTCAAATGGTATTTAAGAAATAAAAGTATCTTTTCATTACAGACACAGAATCAAGAATGAACTGCCTAGATTCCTTATCCTAAAGCATACACCTTTGTTCTATTACTTATGAAATCTACAGACTTACATTTTTCATTCCCTCTTTTTTGCTAGGCTGTCATCTAAAATGGAGAGAATTATTCTTTTCTGTCATTACCCAGACAAATATAGCTGTTCTTTGGATCATGAACAAACCATAATGATTTGTATAACTGTACTGCAGCATGAGGTTTTGCCTTCAAATGTTCATTTTGAACGTCAAGCGTGTCCGGAACAACAATTCTAGACACACATGCATATGAAGTGGAAATATGTTTATGGATAAGGAGTAGAACTGTATATTCTTTATAGGATAACAAAATACAGGCTAATTCATTAGGAATACAAACAGACCATAAAAGCGATGTGAATAATTAAATCTATAACTGGAAGTTATGGTTCTTACAGTAGAATTTTCCTCACAAGTACTTTGAGTTTCAGAGGTAAACTAGCCTGGGCTGGAAAATCTTTGCAGTTCAAGTACCAAGCTAGAAGCTGTTGTGTTCAAAGTCCAGAGACATGCTTCTTCACTAGCATATTGCTGTGTGCTTCTTAGGATTTCCTTTTATTCTGGTTTTCAATAGCTTACCTACTATAGATTTTACTGTGATAAAGTCATATTCCCAAACATGCCTAATGAAAGCTTTTGGACCAATACATATAAAATATCATTGAGAGGTAAACATTAATTTGGTGGTCTTACACCATGAAAGATTTTTTTTTCCATTTATATCTGAATTACTCTTTAATAGTATCTTTAATTCCAAGTTACCTACTGGAAGTCACTATATGAGATCAAAAGCGGAATGGAGGCTTTTAACACATTAGTCATGAGTTATACTATTCATCTACATTACTGGTCATTGAATGTTTTGAATCTTCACTATTAAGTTAAAGATTTCCAAAGAGACCATGAGGAAGAAACATTAAATCTTGGTATTCAAATGTGTTTTACTAGTCACTGAGTGAATGAAATGTTGTAATACCTTAGCTTGGAAGAATGACAGTAAATCAAGCAGTGCTGTAAAATGCTAACAGTGGGAACCAGAAAAAAAGAACCAGGAAAACTTTTCAATTAATAAGGTTCTAAAGTCTGTGACTACATTTTTTTCCGGGTCTAAATTTTTCTAAAGTCCTAAGCTAACAGCTTCCAGTGAAATCAATCATACATCTAATCGTTGGCCCATACACCAAGACTCACACAAGACTTGAATAGCAGAGGGAAAAAGAAAGTCCAAAGAAGTCAGTTTTGGTTTCATTCCCTTTGAAAACTCTGTGGTGTTCTGCAGTATATGCAGATTTATGTTAAAATACTGATATTCATTCTTTGTTCCAACTATTTCATTATATGTCAATTGGAATTATATTTTCTACATGATAAAGGAAACACTTTGCTTATATCAGCAATCTCAAAAGCTTAAGGGTGAGAAAACATCTCAGTGTCATTAAACAGAGGACTGGATTCCACAGAGGAAGATGTATTTAAATTGTCATTCTCTAGTCTCTGGACTGGAGACATCTTGCTCAGAAGTTATGTCATTTATGATGTTGACAGTATAGCTTAGTCAGGGGTCCAGAAGATAAAGCTGGCACAGAAAAGCAGAACACCACACAAAATAATACACAAGCAAAGCCATCCTGGTCATGGAATTTCAAATATTCTCAGTGGCTGTCAATGAGTAAGTAGGCTTCCCTCACACCCTAACAAAGGGCAAATTATGGTGTGTGATAGTTATTCTAAGGAGAAAATCAGTTGTCTTGCACTACTGAGCCTTCATCTACATCTATGCTACAAAGATAAGCAGTGACAGGAACTTTCCTGGGCACCATGGTAGTCTGTGTGCTCAGAATGTGGGAGCAGTCCCTGGGATCCTTTTGGGTCTGATACAAATGACAGTAACCAAAAACAACAGTAAGGAGTTAGCAGAGACTAGGGGTTGTTTCCAGTAAGCAGTTTACATGAAGCCATGCTGTTTTGGAAGTGGGTTGGCACTACAGACACAGTTCCATGCCAGTTAATCTCAGTGTCAGAGATTACATCCTTTCCTAATACAGACGTAGCCCTCATGCTCATTAGTTATACCCATTTGCCATAGCTGTTTTGTACTGAGTCCTAACTGCGAAACAGTAACAGCCCTAAATAAAGATGTAGAATGTGAAAGACTTTTCTATTATGGACTAACTGGAAAATATTTTTTTTCTATTATTCTCATCTTAATAATAAGAGTGGCATGGCTTTGCCTTTATGTGGTAAATTAACTGCTTTAGAACAAATTTTTTAGTGTAAGTCTACTCACTCCTCTAAGTTGTTAGGAAATGTCATGATTTTCTCAAATTTAGCTAAGTATACCTGGAAATACCAGACACCATACAGGGTTTTTCCAATATATGAAAGCAAAAGGATTTTTAAAAATGGCAGATAATTTCTTGTAATATTATTTAGACCACTTATCCTTAATGCCAGGAAGATTCTGTTTTCTGAAATTCAAATATGTCAAGCTAGATAATAATAATAGTAATAATAATAATTTAAAAATGCTGTACTGAAATCAAACAAACAAAAACATTTAAAAAATCACAAATCAAACCAGCATGGCAATTATAAAATGCTGGTCAAAATTCATACTGAAGTTGCATAAGCTTAAACTGAAGACCTCTCTTTCCTCACTAAAGTGAAACCAATTATCTTTGAGCTGGAGGTACTTACCACTTCTTGTTCTAGCACTAAAATGACTTGGTTTCAAACCAAACAGCTGCTGCTGCATCAGAATCAAACATGACAAAGGCAGTTAGGAAAAAAGTGTTTCAAAGTGTTCAATAAGAAAAGTGTTTCATTCTGGGCATGGTGAACCGCCAGCTGTTATGCTGAACAGATCAACATTATTTTCCCATGAAAGTTGATTTATAGAATAGGAATGAATGACTGTTCATTTTACTCCTTGAAAGGACATATTTGCCCCCCAGACAATTATTCTTTTATATGGTCATGTTGAACTCAGGAGGAAAGAGCAAAATACTAGTCTGAATCCTGCTATAAAATTACAACCTGAGGCAAAACTTAATGGTGTTCATCTCACTAATTACAAATTTGATATTTTTTCTCTTGCATGGATGAAAAACCCAAAGTATAATTAATTTGCAAAGGGCATACTTGCTTCTTTACAATGTGCAGAATCGTTTCAGTACATTAGGCAGATAGTGGCAAACATTATATTCCAGTCTAGCAAGGAACCTTAGAAGGTCATATCTCTTGTTGTTTCTCCCGCTGCTTACAGCCATAACAACACATTGCAGACAGAAGGTTGGTGTAGCCTGTTACTCAGGGATCCCTCTAATGCAAAGAAATTGCAAGAAGGAAACGTGAAAAGGCTGGATAGACCTGAATCAGCTCCTTCTCTTTCATCCTGTTTCCCCAGTGAAAACACCTTGAAAGCAAAGGAAAGGTCTGGCAGTTTTTGAATATCTCTGATCCATGTCTTTCTGCCAGATACAACTAGAAGAGTCTTTTAGCTAATCAAACTTGTGTTGTGAGTCATACTTCTACATAAAGATAACATTATACCACATCTCTCTTCTTTCTAGCTCTCTGAAGTTCAAATTCAATTTAATTTTGTAGTAGTAGAAGTACCACTCAGAGAAGCTCATTCCATTTCTCAAAATTAGAAGGTCTGTCTATTATCAACCTTTTCATCCTATGCAAATGAGCATGTTGAGACAAAATCTTGTCTTCATGGAACAGCACTCCCAAACTAATCAAATATGTTTGATTCAAACATCAACAATACTCCATGCATCTCTTGTGATATTTTCCTCTAGCAAAAGAATGGAGGATACTGAAGGGCACAGTCATAAAACACTTCATTTAGAGTGTGTGAAAGAAAAGGTACTGTCCCTCATGGGGAAGACAAAATAAGAGTATACATTAGGCACAAAGGTGTAGAGTAGGATGATGGAGAATAAAAGTTCTTTATCTCCAAAGGATCCACCCTCTGTGGTATTCATGCCAGCTGCCTTTATGACCGTATCTGCTCTTCCCTTTGTAATCTTTCTTCTCTAAGCCTGTTCATGCATTCCAGGACCTTTCATAGAATCATAGAAACATAGGAACCTTAAAGACCGTCTACTTCCAACTCCTCTGCCATTGGCAGGGACACCTTTCACTAGCCAGGTTATTCAGAGCTCTATCCAACCTGGCCTTGTACACTTGCAAAGATGGGGCATCCACAACTTCTCTTTGGGCAACCTGTTCCAGTGACTCATAGCCCTCATAGTAAAGAATTTCTTCCAAATATCTAATCTTAACCTACTCTCTTTCAATTTGAAGCCATTTTTCCTGTCTTGTCACTACGTGCCCTTTAAAAAAGTTTCTCTCCACCTTTCCTGTAGACTCCCTTCAGGTACTAGAAGGCTGCAACAAAGTGATCCCAAAGCCTTCTCCTCTTCAGGATGAACAATCCCAATTCTCTCAGCCTTTCCTCATAGGGGGTTTATCCATCATTCTGTCTTGGAGCCCTCTGCATTCTGTCTTTGGGGCCCTCTGGACTTGCTTCAACAGGTCAATGTCCTTTCTGTGCTGGGGAATCCAGACCTGGATGCAGTACTCAGGGTGGGATCTCATGAGACTGGAGTAGAAGGGCAGAATCACCTCCCTCAACCTGTTGGCCACACTGCTTTTGATGCAGCCCAGGACACATTTGGCTTTCTGGGCTGTGAGTGTACATTGCTGGCTCATGTTCAGACTCTCATCCGTCAGCACCTCGAAGTCCATCTCCTCATCTCTCAGCCTGTATTGATACAGGGGCTTGCCCCAACTCAGCTACAGCACCTTGCACTTAGTCTTGTTAAAATTCATGAGGTTCCCATGGACCCACTTCTTAAGCTTGTCTAGGTCCTTCTGGATGGCATCTTATTCCTCAGGTGTGTCAAGTGCACCACTCAGCTTGTGTCATCTGCTAACTTGCTGAGCATACACTCAGTCCCTAGATCTGTCATTAATGAAGACACAAAATAGCAGTGGTAACAATATGGACCCCTGAGGAACCTCACTTTTTTGTGAGGTCTTCCATCAGCTGTGCTTTGATCTACGTTTCCCCTAATAACCTCAGTTATTGACAACGATTGTGTCTGTTGAATATAGTTAAAATAAAACAAACACACTGCTTTCTTGTAACTTTATCTTTTGTTTCTTTTTTTTTTTTTAACTTTAAGCTGACTCTGTTCTTAGCCAAAGAATCTTCCTCCACATCCTCACTTATACCTTCAGTCTGTGATGCATCTTTTTCACCTTTGAATCACTGGCAAAACAGTATGTTTTCTTATCTGTCCTTTTCTACCAGGATTTGACAACATATTACACAGTATTCTCTTCTGCATTCTATCCATGTCGATTGCAATGGCTAACACCTGACTGTATGTGATTGTTTGTAGCACAGGTGTTTACATTTGAGCCACTCACTCTCAGTTTTCAAAGAATTTCCACCCAAAACAGATATAATTTATCTCAGCTTAAAGAAGACACCTATGTGTTGTCACATGAATCAGACCCTAAACTCCACTGACTATACAAACAAAAATTCTGTACTGGAAGCCTAAACAACCTGTTCTGATGTAGAAACCTGTGCTTAGTCCTTGAAGCCTGCTGCAAGAAATACCACGCTCAGAGTTTCTCCTTTCCCCTCCACCTTTACAACACACAGATTTTTAACCAAGAAAAAACTCACGACAGGATTGATGTTGAACTTTCCCAGGCTGATGTCCTGTCCTGAAGGCATTGTAAACTGAAGACATCTTTTATACAGTTGTGATATTATTTCCCTTGCCTGTCTGTCCTCAAAACAGTGTGAAATGCAACTCTTTGATTTAGCATAATTACTTTTTCAAAAATAGTGTATCAGTCATGAACTCCAGTAGCTCAATTTTAAGAGAGTCATTGTTTTTCCTTTTTTTGTATTCAGTGTTTCCTTCTGGAAGACAATTCCCATGTTTCAGATACCGTAAATGTCCTACAGTAGGTACCTGGTCACCAAAGTAGTAAGTTCATGATTCTACACACTGTACTGCCCCTGTCCTGCTTCACCACCTCTGTACCATGTATTAGGTTGATGAGGTTATCTCCCAAAGGCAACTGTGGGAGCTTTTCACCTGGGTTAGAGTCATTGGATATTTTTTCGTAAATATTCTATAGGTCAGCTTTTCACTGCAGGTTTAATGTGTCTTATCAGACTTTATATTTTCTGACTTTGTGAAGCAAATTTATGTACTGGGATGGTTCATCCACTTGGGAAAATTTGTTTTTCAAGACACACACAAAAAACATTTTTTCTAAGTATACACAGAAATAACTCTGAGGACCTCAGGTAAAATCTCACAGAATTTCTAAAAGCTTCATTTCCATGCTTTGCTCTTTTGCCTGATTTTGGTATCTTGTAACAGAAAGTCTCTGTGTCTTGTGAAAAAAATGGAAATTAGATGGAAATATTCAAAAACATGATGAGCAAATGAATACATGAAGCAGTAGGGCATTCATAGAATGGCAGTGATCCAGAGAATCCTAGGACAAGTCATGTAAGTTTATAAATATCTTCATGCAGTTTGGTCACTAACAAAAATGCCTCACCATGGATAGCCAGTTAGCATGGGAGTAGCTTTCACCTCTTACATGGGATCTGACCCTTAAATGCATAAAACCTTTTCTTCTTCATTAAAAAGAAATGTACCAGCAAGGAACAGAAAAAACAACAAGTGCAGTGCTGAAAGCCCATGACAGCTACCCTCAGAAAGAGAGAGCAGGGGTGGCAGTGTGGAGCTGAGCTACTGCAAGAGCATGCAGCAGCATGAGCAGGGACAGGGAGGGTGCTTATAATACACAGAATCACAAAATCACAGAATCAAACGCATGATTTGTGATGAGGATCCAGCTAACACTAGCTCAATGAACACTAATGTCAGACACACAGCAGCAGGGCCTGCAGAAAAGGTGGAGACTTTGATATCTTGAAATAAATATATCTACCCTAGAGAAAATTTCAGGGTTAATTGAAAGCTACCAATGTCCAGTGAGAGGAAATAGGAAGGGATTGGAAATGAAAGTAGAGTGATAAAAGCAAAGTTTTGGCCAACAGGAGAGAGAGCAAAACACAGGGTAATCTAGTACACCAGAATATTTAAACATATGTTTAAATTTTAATGTACGGGTAATCCCATTGACTTCAACATATGCTTAAATGCTTTGCTGGATCAGGGCTTCAATGTGTATTTGAATTAAACCGTAATGTGATGAGTTAGAAGAGAGCTCATTTCAGGTTTCACTGGCTGAAGAGAGTTCTGCTTAACTGACATTTGGAGTGGAGATTTTTAATGAAAATCATTCAGAAAGCAATTAGGCTGTCATTCAGTTAATGGCATTTTTGTCTCTAATAAAAAATTCTCCATTCCAGATTAATATGTTTCAGATTAAGCTTGCAGGACATCATGCTGCTGGAGCATAATTATAGTTAACACATATACAACACGCACACACAGACATATATACATATATATATATATATATCATATATATAGTTTGTTTCCAGCCACTTCCTCAGCCTCTAGATGCCACAAGGATTGGAAGTTCCTGTAAGGAGTCATACTTCTGTTTAGTACTCCATGTTAGAAATATATGCAACAGAGTTAAAGGAGCTTCGAAAGGAAAAAGCTCTCCAGAAATAAAACAGAAATAAAGTTAAGACAAGTGTAATAAATTACTTCAAAGAGTTAAGGCAGTGGCTGGACCACTGTTCAGGACATTTGGAGTGTCAAAATTCAGAGTAGTGCAGTTCATCAGCTGGCATTGGTGGCACCAACTAAAGAGAACTTCGGCTGTTGTGTTTTTACTGATCTCTCTCCCATCTCTCCTTTCTGCCAATAATTTGTTGCCGAAAGCAACTGGCCGTTCCATCTACATCTGGGACGAAACCCAGAATTAATAGTAAACCATAAGAAAACCAACAAAAATAACCAGCTGGAATTCATCCATAGAGAGCTGGAGTTATTGTGTGTGTTTTTATGATGCACTGTTTAGTATTAAGCATGCTAGCCTCAGGAAGGAAAAGAGTAACATGCAAGCATGCTGTCAGCAGAGTCTGATACACAACCAGCACACATACTGGGATAGCAGCAAGTAGGCCTAATTCTTCAGCCTGAAGTGGAAATAAATTGAAGTATATAAAATAAAATGTTGAGCTAATGTAGGGAAACACACAGCTAGATGCGTGGTTAGGGGTATTTGTTGCATTAAACCATTTTACCCTGCGGCAATCTTTCTGATGGCAACTGACATGGCTGGTGTTTTGACAATGCTGCCTTTTCAAGCGAGTCTAATCAGGCCAGTGTTCAGTTCCTGGAGGAAAATGGATAACAGGTGCTAAACCCAGCTGGACTGTTTGAATTAGTTGGGCTGGCAAAAGAAGACCGTAGTCTAGTGTTCACCGCAAGAGCAGCCGGGCTCTATGGCTCAGCTCAGATTGTAGTGCTGGGATCCAGACCTGGTGCTGAAGGAGGTACACAAGAAAGGCTGCACTGAAGTTCACTATGGATCCGTGCCTACAAGATTCAATCAGAAGTGAACAGAGTGAAAATAACAAGTAGCTAAAGAGTTCAGTCATTTATAAGATTGATTGTTTCAGAAAAAAAGCCAATACAGTTTGGGAGAAGGGGGAGGAATGGGCATTAGCAACACAGTAATACACCTTCTTCAAAAGCTATAGCCATTTAGAGCCCTCTGCCATTTAATTTATATATCTGTAATTTATTTTTTTTCTTAAACCTTTGATTGAAAAATTAGCACATCATTATATCTACCTCATTTGGGAGAAACCTTTAATCCTATGCCTGACCCACACCAGCTACTAAGAGACATCCACACATTTCCAATTATAGACTACTCTGGGCAAGGGGACTTAATTTTTGTTGCTGTACACTCAATCCTTGTTTTAACTACCTGTGAGAGTAGCAAACCAGTGGGTGTTGGCATGTCCAGGGAGCTGCAGAGGTGAAAGCATTGTCTGGGGTCAGCACTGTGCTCTTCTCAGCCCACCATCACTGCTCCATCTCCTTAGAGTAATCTATGACTTGTGAGGAAACAACATCAGTGCAGAATAGACAGCCTTTGAGAGGAGTTCTGTCACACTGATGTTGTGTGTAGATGGTCAGTGATAGACACACTGAAACCTTGCGTTTCAGTAGTGCTAATGCAGCCAAGCAGGACTGAAAAAAGATGTTTTATCTGTCCTATGTTTTATATGATATCCCATGTTGCAAGGTTAATGCTAGTCTTCTTCAATGGCTAGACAGCATTTGCTCTTCTTGGCCTTTCTACAGAAACATATGTCAGTTTCTGTAGATTAGTTTTCTCTTTCTCAGATGCTCGGAGACTGACCCCAGCTATGCAGTGTAGACTGAGTCTGCCAATACTGCTAACACATTGCATTCATTCAGTTGATCTACATCCCTTATTTTGATTTTCAGAATCAAGCCACTCTGCAGACTTAGGGTCAGGTGAAGGATTTTTCCTGAGTCAAATTACCAGGGGTTATCAAAGCAGTTTTTTTCTCTTTAATCTGTCCATGGTCACTTCTAAAATCAAGCGGCAATGTGGTACCTCTGATTTCTCTTGTCCTCCTACTTCAGCGTATTATAGTTGTTACTTTTAAGTTCTTTAATGCAGCTGATAAATTTGTTGCAGACTCTTGATCAGTGTTATTTAGTGGTAGCATTTGAAGTAGACATTCTGTGAATGCTGCAATGGTACACACCTATTTCATCACTGTATATGGTTTTACAGGTCTTGACAAAATAATTAGGTGGTGCTTGTAAATCACACCTTCATAGATCTTTATATTTAGCAGAATTATCTGCCAATCTATCTTGCAAGGCTTCTTACTAACTTTGTAAAAGAATGAAGTTCTGTTTTTCTGAGCAAATCTTGAGAAATTCAGTGCAATGCAAAGAATTTGTTCTCAGTCCTTAGAGGTTGTCACAAACTGAAACGACAGAATAGATTTCTTTCTTGAATTTGTTTGCCTCAGATTGTCCTGTTACTGATGATATAAAAGTGAAATAAGGGTACATTCTCAGTCCTGCTTATTAGCAGTGGCTTCAGTGGTGTTATAGGCAGAATTAGAGAGCCACATGGCACTATGTCAGCTCAAGAATCCCCAAAGCATAGAGCATTCCTGGTGGCATCAAAGTGTTGTAAAGACAATAGACACCTTTCAGAAGACCCAGGTCATTGAAAAAAAACCTGCCTCTATCCCTTAACTACAAAGAGCACAACATAGCTAGCCTTAAGCAAGGAAATTAAAGTGAAAACTGAATTTTCAAGATCTTAAAATGTTTTCATCACATAGAAGCATGTAATTTGAGACTTTTTATTTTACTCCTGATCCCTCAGAGTCTGGTCAAAGCTTTGATTGTCACTCTTTTCCAGAATCTATATTGGTTGCAGTGATGACACACTGCCTCCTCTGTATTGGACAATTTGTTTCAGCTTGTATATCCTGAGTTGAGGCAGAGTTCAGAGACAAATAAGGAGAAAATAGGATAATTATCTTTCAGTATTTGCCTTTACCTACTAGGAATCTTAAAAAGAAAAACAGTCCACAAATTCTTAAATCTTGGATTGATAACTAAAGTTTCTTGCAAGAATCTATTTCTTATGGCAGAATACCCAGAAAGATTGGATATGGGTGGGAACTTGTAAGACAGTTTTTTATGAATGTGTAAATATACTTCCTTTCCTTAAGTCTCAGAAATATACCACTAAAACATGTCGTTAAGTTGGACAGGACAGTATTAATCCTAGGATGATAAAAATAAAGCTTAATAAGTGCTATAAAGCTAGGTGCACACTTCTTTGGAGAAGACGATGTAAAGACAGTATGAGTCAAACTGATCAATGAGGTCTTCTGTTCAGGATCAGCTCAAAAGGAAAGGGTACTGCAATGGCTTTTATTCTCCAAATTGGGTAACTGCCAGAATCACATCTATTCTTCCCCTTATACTATTAGCAACAACAACACAACCATTTTAAATTATTTCAAGCCATTATAAAAACTATACCAAGATGCCCAAAATAATTTTCACCAAAGAGCTTTCAGCTGCCCTTTTGGAGTCACAGCAGCACTATAAAGGTGAAAAGTTCTAAATCCCTCTTGTGAGTCACGCAATGCTTCAAGACATTTGTTTTTCTGAGGAAGCATTTCAGTTTGCCTGTCACTGTTAAGACACATTTACCACCAAACTATTGGAGCCAAAACTGAGTTTCTCCAACAGCTAATGTTCCTAGCAATCTAATCATGGAATTAAAACTGTCACCAATACAGCAGATTTTCGCTGTGTTAAAGATTTAGTCATAGTACTTGCTGTTAAAACATTGCAGAGCCACTAGATGTTCTATTGATTTTTTTAAAAAAATCACACCATGCAAAGACAAAGAACTTAGTCTTAATCTTCAAAAGTAGTCATTTCAGTCACTGAATAAAAAAAAAAAAAAGTAATTTAAGGAATGCCATGCTTTTTTCATAACAACACACAGGTCAGAAAGAGCTTTATGTATTTCCTAGAAAATGCCCATGCTGTCAAAAAAAGGAAAAAAAAAATATATTAAATATTAATGGCCATGAAAGTGGATATTGGGATTTCTTTAAATACAACTGTCTGAAAATTCAGAGACTAGGCTAATGGACCCTTTTCTCTGTACTTCTGGGATGCAAGCCACTTCTTTTACTGCCCAGTGCAGGTAGCTGTAAATCACACCCAATGGTTAGCAGTGGACAGCCCTTACACCACTGATGTTTGGTGGGTAACTCACTTTGCCTATGGGACATGCACCTGCCCGTGTTCTAATGACACACAGTTGTACTGTGTTCAGGAAGTAAAACACAAATTTTTTAAAATGTTTGTCTTAAGAGACCTAGTTGCTCCCACCTGGGTCAATGTAAAGTCTCTAGTGTACTCATGAGGAAGGTAGAGGCTAAGCAGCACAGTAGACTGAGTATGGAAATGAGTTTTGCACATCAGATAATGGAAAATGTCTGTAGTAACAAAGGCATTCACACTAATAATGAGATTTTCTTTGCCTACATTTCTGGAGGGTGCAGATATTCAGTCTCTGAGCAATAAGACACTGAAGGGGAAGATGCTGAAGTATTCTGAAATCTATGTTCTTTCCTAACCAGCATTTTCCTTTTCCAGAAAATCTCTTACTAATTCCATTAGCCACAAAGCAATACTTGCAACTATTGCTATTTTGATTGGCTTTTCTAAGTCAACAAGAAAATAAATAAATAACACAAACAAATGTATTTCTCCACTTACTTGATTTGGAAGTTTTCTAGGTCACATCTGCTCCCATCGGCTTCTACCATGTTCTGATGCTAAACCATCTGGGACATATTGAGGAAGACATACACAAAGGAATTCTTACAGTGGAATACCATAAAGTGGGTCACTCACTAAACCTCTTCAGTAGAAAACTAAGCAGAAATTGGCCTATATGTAGAGAAGTATGGAACATGCTTGAATGAGTGGCAGTGCATCAGGCTGTGGATCCAAAGGTGGGAGTGTGTGTGCAATCTGATGCAAGTACTTGCATTGCTCACAAGTGTGGGGGACATATTTTCTGATTATTTCTTATATCTCATGAACTTTCAGCTCAAACTGTGGACTCAGTCTCCACTTTCCCTCTTTTGCTGATACAATTTGGAAGATTTTTTCCTTACTACTTACAAGATAGATGGATATTCACAGCAAATTAAATCTGCCTTCCTTGTCATAGCCAACTGCTGCAGATGGAGTTGTGCACTTCACTCACAAGAGAGAGGCAACAATAAACTTTAATGATATAACAAAGTTCAATGGCAAATGAGACAGTGTTTTAATAAGATTCGGTGATGAGGTACACTTGATTATTTACTGCACAGAGGACAGGGACAGACAAAAGTCTCAGGGAGATCCTTCTGCTGAGTCATGAGGTTTAGAAAGGATCCTATTGCTTTCTAAACTCCTTTTCAGAGAAGAGTTTAAGTGTGGTTTAATCCAGACTGAATTCCAGACAATCAATCCTTTATATCGCTTAGCTAAGAATTCAAAGTTTCATCATGCTTGATCCCAATTTACTTCCCAAGTCTCTGATGTGATAAAGATTCTCTCAAACTTGAAGAGTAATCTTGAGCAGCATAGGAACCACCTTCCCTACTCAAGGAAAGATCCAGCTGGGCAGCCCACTGTCGTGCAGGAGAGCACACTGATATACCAGGGCTGACAGCTACACAACAGATAATGCACTTTTTATGTTCAATAACAATGATACTGTTTAATTCCCAGGAGTTGCTCAGTATTTAAAATACAAGACAACTAAGAATATTGACAAATATGACAAATACATATAAACCCCCTGAAATTAAAGAAGAAAAGATATAAATACTGCCTTACGAACTCATTCCATGTTTTCAACAGCCATCAATCTGAAATGCCAATCTGAAATATGTTGTTGGGAATCAAGCAAGAAAGACAAGCCACATAAAATTTTGAATGTGTTAGGTCTTAAACTAAAATACGCTTTGCAGTATAATTACTTTCATAGCAATCTTTATCTATCCTTATTTATCATGCATGTTCAATAATAGAAAATGAAAGGAAAATGTCATTATATTAGGTACGAAATCTATCAGGAGATGGTGTCATACTGTATTTCTGTAATAACTTAGAAAAAGTAATGTCTATAAACTTCTTTTTAAAAAGTCAGTCTGATATGGAGCTGGAGAAGGATATAAAAAGAAGATGACTTTATTAACAGCAAAACTTATGTGTGCATTATAAGGTGTGAGTACTGCCACCAAGTGGAAGTCAGAGCTGTGTCAGTTCACATGAGAGGTCTATCGCAGTCTGTTTCAGTTTGTGGCATCCACTAGTCAAAGGCTAGGCCAAGTTTTAGACAATGCAAACAGACTAGCCCTTGGGGCAGAGATATGGGATATTGGATTCCGCAAAATATTGTCAATAGGGATTTTATTTGCATATACAGACATATATATGTTTAGTTGAGCAAGTGTAACTTCCTTTCATTAGCATATAATTAGTTTTAAAATTCTCCTCATTTCTTGGTCTTTATTTCTTGCAAGAGTGAGCAGGTCTGATTAGATATTAATCATACTAAATAATACTTTTGACCAATTTTAATCTGCTTCTCCTTTGAACTTCATCAAGTCCCACTTCTTGCATTAGGAAAATGTTCACATCATATATTAAATTATTCATTCCAATTTGCATTAATCACTGCATAGGTCAGAATTCAATTGCATTTGTTAACATACTGTCCATTCCCATTGTTAGGAAAGGTTTTGCTCATGTTCATCTATAGAAATTTTGGATTCTAACTAAAATAATTTGGAAAGATGTATACTACCATACTATGTTGTGCTATAGACTTTGTCATCTTGGATGGCATACTCTACCAAGTTCATTGCTTTTGTCAGTGTTCATCTTTTATAAATTGGGATAAATTTCTCCATATGAGAATGGGCAATGCCAGGACAAAGTTTCTAAATGACAGTGAAATGTTGAGGGCCCTTCTAGTAGGTAAGGATTTGGAAAATCATTTGAATAAAATGAATCAGCTAATGAAGGCAGGTATTCAGTAGATGGATAGATGAACTCTTAGAGCTCAAAAATAATTTTCCTTATCAAACTCATTAGCTCATTTCCCTGTTAAGCCTGTACTGTAAAAATAGGACTGTTATCTAAATTAGTTTTTCATCAGAAATTAACATGACTGTGTTCAGAAGCACAGTGGTATTTTCTTGCCTAAAACGAAAATAACACAGTTTTTATTGCTTCATACATACCACACCTCTCTGAAACATTTTGTATATGTCTCAACTGTAATGGTATATTGATTCAGACCTGTTCAGATAGCTATTTCATTCATGGATAATCACATTCCCTACAGGTTGATCTACTCATTTCATGTTAAAAAGAGGGTCACTACATATGCACAGCATTAATTCCCCTTTTTTTTTTTTTTTTTTTTTTTCAAGATCTGTTGATTCAGAGAACTGCATATACCAGAGACCTGAAATATTGGAGTAGATTACACCATTTTTTTTTAACCTTCCAAATCTTGGAAGTTTTAGTTTGTAGAAAAGCATCTCTTTCTTTGTAGAGACTGCAGAGATTCTTCTACTGGGTAGAATTGTTCTGTGAAATTTTTCACAATTAATTCTGCATGTGGACCCATGACTTTAATCATCTCAGTCAGAGAAACTAAAGTGTCAGAAACATCTCCAATATGGAACTAAAGGCATTAGGGTGAAATCATTCTCTTTGTATAATTCTAAACATTTTTTTCTGTGTTTAGAAATGTCTTAGGGGATAGGAGTTAGATTTAATTTTTCTGTTACTTTTTCAGACATTCCTTCTAACTGGAGCTTTCCTTGAAAAATGAGCTTATTGCTTAAAATGAATCGATTGGCCGACTGTGAAAGGAAGCCTCCTTCTAAAGCCACACTTTTTCACCTCGTACAGGTTGATAATAGGAATTTTTTACAAGTCATGCAATATTTTTCCCTGGCAGCCCTCCATTTTCAGGGGATCTGTAATCACTTGAGAATTTCAGACTAAACATAGAAATATAAAAATGCAAGTCTAAAACACCCCAGGCTTCAAAGAACCAAAGATGGATTATTTTTAGGTTATGTTTTAAGTTCAGTCTGTGTGATAGTAATTATTCCTAACAGTTTCAGATATTTGCAAAATTAGAACTGGAAGTGACCCCAAGAGATTCCATCCTTCCACTTCAGGACAGTACTAGCTGTTCCTACAGCACTGCTGATGGAAGTCCTTAAAAACAGACAATGAGAAATATTCTCCATATTCCCCTTCTCAACCATACAAGTCTTCACTGATCTTGTAATTTAGAAATTTTTTTATATTGATTCAGCTAGATTATTAGCTATTATATCTTGTCTAATTCAACACGGGGCATTGTGAAAAAATTCTTCACAACTCACATTTTAAACACTTGTAAACTAGTAACGTTTTGCTGCTTAATCTTATTTTGTCAAAACTAAACAGCCCCAGGCTCTTCGATTCCTTCTCAGAGGCAGAGAGAAGAGGTAGAGGTTCATTAGATCTCAGCATATCATTGATGGTCTTTGCTGGATTCTCAATTAACAGGCATCTGGACACAGAGCTCTAGCAGAGATCTAGCAGTGCTGGGCAGAGCAGGCTTACATTGTGTGTCTATTTAAAGTGCTTTGAGTCCAACCTCATTTCTTTGCTGCCTTGATAGCAATGTGGTGCTGTTAACTTTTGGCCAGTCTGTTTTAGGAGAGACTAGATTTGCAAGGATCCTTGGATCCTTTTCCTCAACATCATTTACTTGTTTTATCATTCTCATTTCTGATATTGTCATTGATTTTTTCCTAAAACCAGAATTTGGACCCTTTTTTCTTTGAGTTGGATAACTTTTTTCCTTTATCATTTTTTGGTTGTTGGGATACTCTGATTTCCAGTTCTGCAGCATTCTCACGTCTGTCTCAGATCAGAGTCAAGGCCAGACTTCATGAGAACACTTTCCTTTCTGTTTTCCAAGATATTAATGAAACATCAAGGACAGATGTCTCTGGATCCCTCCTTACCAAGCTTTTCTTCTTCTGTGGAGATCTTGAGTACAGTCTGTGGCCTCACAGCACCCAGTCTCTTGAACAGAAAGACAAACAAGAGGTGTATGTTTCCACCCAAAACTGTTAAAATTCTTACCATCAATATGTTATGCCCCTTTCCAGTTTAAAAATGCTGTAACTTAAACACAAAATGCACACTACATATTGTTATTAAGTTCAGTATGCTTTTCCAACTTGCACATGCTTCTCATCTTAGTTGGGAATATTGCAGAATTCTATTGTAGAGACATATTTTTAATTTTCCCAACATTTTCAATTTTTAGATCCACTAGAAACAGTTGACTACTGTTCACATAGTAATAATTTCAATAAACTATTAGCATCTTTTTGAAAATGCAGATGTAAATAAATGAACATAACCAAATTTTTGCATAATGAGGTTTTCCTGAATGTACATAAATACATTGCTACATCGTGGTTTAGGATCATAAACTGCGGTTTAATGATAAATCTAATTCTCCCTTTCTTATAAGAATTTCACTTTAGGCTAAATCTTAATTAGATTCTTTGTCACAAAAATTTAACAATTGTGAACTACATAGTTTTCACATTGCTCTTGCATTTACCACCCTACACGCATTTTTTAATTTTTAATTTTTCAGAAGGCAGTAACTATGTTATTAATATTGCATTAAACATAAGTATTCACAAGCTTTTAGAAACACTTCACTGTTCCTTGTTCTTGGGCAGTAGACTCCAGGGGCACATGCAGAAAAATGAGCATGTTTTCAATACGGTTTTGTTGTTCTCATCCACAAGTTTGTTTTCAAGAAATAATGCTAGAACTCAATTGGGATTGCTAAAAAGCCTCATTTTTGATCCTCTAAGGAAACAAGACAGGTTTGTAGCTCACAAAAGAGGGAGGTATTCTTGTAGTAGAGAGTAAGGATATAATGTTTTCAGAAAGCATACTTGTAACCCTGTAGAAAGACAAAGGGTGACGGTAACACATCAGTTTCTGCAGGAGGAGATTCTGGGAAACCATACTGAAAGCCTTGGAGAAATCCAGGTAGGCAATGCCCACAGCTCACCCCACACTGACGGGCAGCTTACTTTGTCACAGACAAAAATCAGGTTTGTCAAGCCTTTGGTAAAGCCATGTTTGTTTGGTTTTTTCCCAATCATATGCTTCATCTGACTTGTGATAGCCCACAGGAGGATTCATTCCATAACTTTCCCAGGGCTTGAAGTAGGACTGTTGGGTTTGTAACATCCTGGCCTGTCATTTGTGGATCATCCATTTGTCAGTCTAAAGGTAAACTACTCTAGGTCTTCTAGGGGTACTTTGGGATACAGCTAGAACTCCCTTACACTACTGAGGAGATTGCCCAAACCACCTGACACCTGCCCGGTTACTAAATTAATTGCTGGGATTCGTAGTCATGTCACTTGCAGAACATGATGTAATAGGTACTGCCAGATGACAAATACTGAAGAACAGACTCTCTCTTGGGTGGTGTTTCTCCTTCCCCTAACTTTGCCAAGTATTCAGTGGTTATATCATTGCTAAAAAGTGCAGAAGATGAGTCCTACTCCTTATTCCTAAATTTCCTGTTACTCAGGTAAACACTTTTACTATTGCCAATGTTTTATTCTAGGCTGACAGTAATCTAGGTGTCCCATCTTGGCCATGATCACTCACACTACCCAGACAGAGAGCTGTTCTCCTTTGCTCATTCTGTCAGTTTCATCAGGAGACGCGGAAAAAACTGAAACCATAGCTCAGAAGTCACTTAGGAAATCAGTGATGAAATTCGAATAGGACAGGAGGGAATGGAATTTGAATTCAAATCTTGTACAACCTGAGTCAATCCTGCCAGTGAGCTCCTATTTCGGCTGGCATAGTCAGTTGCATGAAAGTATTTAGGTTTAAGGTTGCTAAATATAATCAAATATCATTCTCTGGTCTGATTTAGTTTCTAATTCTCTGGGAGAAACTGGTTCTGAGAGACACACACCTCTTCCTCATTTTGGACTGAGAAACCTCAGTGACTCAGTGTTCTGGCATTTTTAAAGCAAATTTAAGCTGCAAATTCTTCCTACTATTCACAAAAGTATGTATTCACAGCAGGACCACCGAGTCCTAGGTATATGGAATTTCAAGGCCAGATTTTGACTTCAAAATTTCCACCTATTTAGGTAAAAATTAGATATTCAAACATCTTCAGAATTTTGAAATTGTTACCCTAAGTGTTGAGAACTGCAGTGTTCAGTATGTTTTGTTGACTAGACCTCGGTTCTTCTCCATTCCATAAAAGGACTTTCTTGATGTAATAATTAGAGCTGATAAGCTGTTTTCTGATTAAATTATTTTCATGAGAAAACGTTACTTAACCCAGCATGCTTTGTCAGAAGTATAATGTTTGACAAAAGTTGATGCAGGACCAGGCAGTTTTCTCACAGTTTCCTGGACTGCCTCAGTATCCCAGGTGTTCAGACAGATCTGCACTGCACTGAGATAACAGTATGGTGCCTTCAGTTTTCACATTCCCAAGCCATCTTCTGGTAGCCAGAGCTCCCAGCAAAGCTGGTGATCTGCCTGTACTCAGGTTACAGAACTGTAGGTCTTGATGTCCCTTCTCTCCCATTGTGACTCTGGTCAGAGGTTTCTACCTCTGCCTATCCAAGGTCTCCCAGGGCTGGGGCACCAGAGCCCCCAAATTAACAGCATGGGTGCACTTAGCCATGCCAGAGGTCTCAGCTGGTCTACCATGGAGTCAGGATTTAACTGGAGACACAAACCACATGATCCCAGGGTACTGCTTAGTAAGATCACTGTTCTTGTCAAGTTTAATTCTACAAATAGCAGAAACGGGCAACAGACAGAAATTTCAATTTCAGTGAGCATACACACACCAATAGTCATTTCTGAAATAGCATGTCAACATTTTCTGGCACAAAATTTCCTCCAAATTTCTGGCTTCCAGGGAAATTAGGACTATCTTTTGTCTAGCCTATTTGTTTGTCCTGTCTATTCAGCTTAGACCAAAATAAATTGAACAAATAAACCCAACATGAAATTTTGCCTCCTTCTAGCATCACCTCCCTGAGCTTTATCAGGAGCCTAGACTCATACATTTTCACAAAACTATAAACAGGATTAACTGCTCCATTTGGATGGATTTTTAAGTGTGTATATAGGACATTCTAAATGCTATGTTACTCAGGAAATTACAGGTTTTGTTTTGCAACATTTTAAACATACATATACATTAAAAGGCTGTGTCACTTCAAACGAGAAGTGACAGTGCAATTAAAATACAGTTTTAAAATAACTTTTCCTGATGTATAAAGAAATAAGCAACCTGACTTCCCCTACTTAAGAAATACCATTTTATTATTCTGTACTCCTATACTCATTGTTTCAAGATAATGAAAGTTAGCAATTGCATCTTCTGGAACAGTGAAATAATTTTTCTACGTATATGTTGACTGCATTTACTTGAAAGAATACAAGGTGGTTATATATTCTGAAAACAGCAAATCAGATCCAATATATGGACTGATATATCTAGGATGAAGGGAAAAATACAAATGTGCTAACATTTTCTTTTCTCTTAAAAATGTAACATACCATCAGGTTGCATTTACTAAAAAGAAATCAAAAACTAGTAGCATTATTGAAAGGCATTAGTGTTCCTCTTCTTCTATAATGCTCTTGTAAATCAATCCATTTTGCAACTTTATTTCTCAAATTGAAAGCTACATTCTTTGTTTTTAAGTCAAAACGTGTTGGGTCTGTCTGAGATGGAGTTCATTTTCCCTCACAGTGCTGTGCTTCGCATTTGTAGCTGGAAGGGTGTTGATAACACACCAGTGTTTTGGCTGCTGCTGAGCGGGGCTGGCACAGCATCAGTGTTGTCTCCCCAGCATTCCCTCCCCATCAAGGGGCTGGGAGTGGGCAAGACCCTGGGAGGGGACACAACTAGTGTGCTAATGCAAACTGACCAAAAAGGATATCCCATACTATATGACATCAGCTCAGATATAAAAGCTAAGGGAAGGAGAAGGAAAAGGTGGCATTCATTAGTTATGGTGTTTGTCTTCCAGAGCAATCACTACACTTGCTGAAGCCCTCTTTCCTGGGAAGTGGAGAGACACTTCCTGCTCAGAAACAGAGAACCAACCATTTTTTTTCCTCTTTGCTTGTGCATGCTCAAACTTTTGCTTTTTCTTTATTAAACTGCCTTGTTCAACCTATGAGTAATTTTCCATCTTATTCTCTCTCCCCTGTCCATCTGGTAAGGGAAGTGGTAAAGTGGCATGGTGGGCACCTGGCACTGACCTGGCATCCAGCCAAGGTCAATCCACCATACAGAAGAAATCCATTAAAAGATTCATGGGACATGCACCAAAACACAAGTACTAATACTAGCTCCATCCATCAGACTCAATTACAAACAAATCAATCCTGTTGTGTGAAGGGAGTTGCTGTGTATTATAATGAGCAGTTTCTTAGAAAGAGTAAAAGCATGAAAAAATAAGAAATGAGTAATCAATATTTAGCTCAAACAGAAAAACCATTTTGAAAGAGTAGGTGATAACCATCAAACCAGTGACCAGACAAAGAAGCAGAAACATTTTGGCAGGAAAAAAGGTAGCTCAAAACCAATGACATGCATCTGCCTAGGAGATATATAAGTCAAACCTGAGTTCTGTATATATTGTCAAAGCATAATCATGTGCCAAACTAAACTGTTCAGTGCCTGTTACTCGATTTAGTAAGCTCATTCTGAACAATAGTGCTTCAAGCAGTGCTGGCATTTGAAGAGTCATTGATGGTATCTGAAATGCAGCATAGGTATAGCTCATGAAGTATCATGCAGTCTTGACCCCCAGTTATGTTAATCCTCTCCCTACCAATGCTGCCAGGTTTTCTTTCAAGGGAAAACAGACCCAGTATCTGAGTCTTGCCACAGCATGCCATCAGGAAATGTCCTCAGCCCCACAAATTCAACATTTCCAGTGTATGGTGGAGAACAAACTTGATGAAGCTGACCTGTATCATAGCTACAAATCTTTTTAATGGTGGGCACTGTAAGGGTGATACAGAGTTCCTCGGACCCTTTTTTTTCTTTGTTTGTTTCTTTTGTTTGCTTATTTGTTGTGTTTCAAGATTCTTGAAATTGTATTATCCTAAGACAGTTCACCTAAATATAGGCACATTATTTCAGTATCACTGTTCCTAGTCAGACAACAATATTTCTGCTAACTTTGATGAAACTCTGCCCTCATGCTGTAAGGATTTTGTTCTCTACACCATGTTTCATCTCAGATCATGGGCTGTAATAGCATTTCACCTTGTTATTTTGTAGGGAAAACAATTAAGATACTATGTAGGGTAGCTATGGCTAGAAACAGCACAGCAAGGACAACACAGAGACTCAGTACACCTGGCAGCACTTGTAGTTTCTCTGTAACCATCCCAGAGTGGAGAAACATGAGAGGCTTTGTGAGATGAGAGTGCATATCCTTCTCCTCTTTTACCACATATATGGCAAATGTGAGGGAAACAAATTCATTTATGTACCTATGTGCATGTTCTGTAACTCAGTCATCAGAAACAGTCACAGTAAGCATAACTTACACACACTAAAAATGCAAAGCATGCTGGAAATGCAAAAAGAAAGAATGTCCCTAACTTGAGCCAGAGCCAGAGATCAGAAAACTGCTTTCAGCTGGCCTTTTCTTGGAGTTTCATTGTACACTTCTTAAACTCTATAAAAGTAGCATACAAGACTTACAAGTCTGGTAGCAGCAAGGTTTTCTCCTACCAACCTGTACTCTGGCATCGTAAACTCCAGACTCACTGGAAACTCCACTGAGATATCAAGAACAGGTTATCTGCAGGAGATGACCAGTCACCATCAAAGCCTATTACAGAGTTAATAGCGGCTGACAATAAACTAGCAACTGCACTCATGACTATGTATTCCCATTGCCCAAGACTTTCATTCTGGGAATAAGTAAAACCTACAGTTCCTAGATAACACACCTGACTATAGGCTCTTTCATTATTTTCTTTTCTCTTCCAGACTCTTTTATTACTTTTTTTCTTTCTTTCTTGCCCAGAAAACTTGTCTATTAGGTACAAATGAAAATCTCACAAATTCTGCATACATGCCATGGAGTTTCATACAGATAGATTGCATCATAATTAATTCTAAAGCTTTTAAAACTGACTACTATTCATTAGTGTCTACATATGGGTACGTGTCCCAGTTTGAACTGCTTAAAACCTTCTCCTGAGTACAGGATTTTTTGCCGACCATCAGCATACAACTACCATTTGTCTTCTTATGCAGTGCATTCTCCTATAATCAATTTATGAGTGAAATAGTGTATATACACATCCAAATTAATTCTTCCTTAAGATTGGTCTTCAGATTCCACCATATGAGTGCCAAAAGCTGTTCTGCTCACTATCGTCTTGCTAATTAATTAGAGAAAGTCACAAGAAATACTAACTAAGTATTTTTGGGGGGCTTAATGAATGAGTCTATTAATTTAGGAAGATTTAGCAATTATGCATTCTCTAATATTGATTTCCACTAAATCCTATCTGGAAATTAAGGAGATTGATAATAAAACCTTTTATTCAGTTCCACTACAATATATCTAATGAATAAATTGGCTGCATGCACATCCTTAGAACCAGATTCATTTAGCAATAAATGGTGCAACACAAAGGAGCACATTATAATTGAAATTAGGCAGAGCGAAAAGCAGGTGTAGGCTGAACACAGTAATATGATCAAGCACAATGGAGAAAGGAAACTTTATGTGGTGGAGATTTTTTTCCTCTGGCATTCAAAGAATTTCCTTCCAAACTTCTTTACTTACTTTTGTGTAGCCAGCTCCTGTTTGCTGGGTTCCTTAATCTGTTGTTTCACAATGAAAAGAATCTTATGTACAAAGCTGCACATCATGAGATTAATCCTGTTTGTTTAAAAAAAAAATAACAGAATTAACTTTGATAGTTGCTGACAACATGTTTTTTTTTCTAATACAGATTGTTTATTCTTATTCCAGAGCCCCAAAAGAGTGGGATAATTCCTATTAATGCAGAATATGCATGATGGTCTGAAGAGAAAGGAAGCAGTATTTGAAAAACAGAACTGAAAGCAGGGAAGATCAAATGTTCAGCCTCCTTTATCTTCCAGAGTGAAAGCTATAACCAGTTCATGCAAGGCTCATACCTGTGGTCATTTAACTTCAAGTGTAGCAATCCAGTGCCTTCAGGTCTTCAGAGAGTGGTCAGCACCAAGAATCTCTCATAGCCCAAATGTAAATTATTCTTTTCATTGCTCAGTAAACCTCACACATTTGACGAATCTTTGAGGATAGAGTTGAAACACTAAATTGTCTTAACATTTCCTCTCCTCAAGAGAGGAAAACAATTTTGTTAATTCTTGAGTAGCTTCTGAACCTTCAGTCAACGGATATTTTTCCTTTGAATTTTCTCCTTTTCCATTCACAGTTATTAAGTGCCTGTTACCTCTTGACTGCACATAGGAAGTACAGTTCAAATATCTAGCAGAAAAGATATTAAGGACCTGATTTAAAAACCCATTTAAGTTAATCCATTAAAGACTCCCACTGATTTTAATAAAATTTTGATCAAGCAATGTGATTATTCAAATTAGCCTCTTAAATGTACTGTATAATGCATCCTAATTTGCTTTATTGTGTTACAATTCGTGTCTTCTTGCCCAAGGGAAAAAATGCATATAAGTGAGACTCCAGCTTTTTTAGACTGAGGTCTGCAGAAACAAAACATTGTTAGCATTAGAATCAGACATCAAACACCAAAAGGGAAGAAAAATGAAATACTGATTCCCAAATAATCTTTTTTTTTTTTACTTATTAGTACACTATTTTTAATAGAAGAAGTAATAAAAAACTCTCTTGACAGTAATTCATTTAATGTTAGTAATATGGATTCCAGTAATACTAAACTCATAAGGAGCATGTCAAAACAACTCGTTATGATTTGACAGTGCATATACATGGACCATTAAATGCTAGTAATTTGATTCTCAGTAGTCACTTTGCAAAGTAAGGAAATATTACTGCCATTGTAAAAACGGCAGAGAGAAAGTAGGTTATTTTCTGAAGTACAGAGCACAGACTCATAGAGTCAAAATGAGAACTCTGAGAATTTTATAAGCTTTCCCTAGGCTTTCACCATATAGCCACCTAGATGCATCTTTGATCATTTGACAGGTTGTAACTTTTTCATCCCCATATCACATGTTCAGAGTTGCATCTCACATAACTTACTAAATAAAAATAATCTACAAACAAGTAAACAGATAGCCTATATCCTTATATAAAATCTGAATTATGTACATTAGCATGACAGCCTAGATCAGCAAATTATGTACAAGATGTGGAAACTATGATGCCATACCCTTCCCTAGAAATCACTCTTCTTGTCCCTTGCTTTACAGCTTTGCTCCTTTCAGACCCATTGTCATGGAAATAGAATAGAGGTATTGATACGGATCCAGGAACAAGGAATGGAGAAAGAAGCAGCACAGAGAAAATGGAAGCTGCTAAGTGTGGCTGCTAAGAAAGCAAAGGGGAGGTGAAAAGTAGTCTAGAAAAGATGAAAGACCAGGGTCCCTGCCCCAGGACAGAGAAGACTATAAAATCAGTCAGAACAATGGCCTTACGTTCACACACACTGTACTTAATCCTCAATCTCCCCCTGCCACTACTGCAGCTCTCTCAGGGTGTGAGGAGGAGAAATAACTTTCTTTTACAGTCGTGGCAGTTACTTTAAAAGGCCTCTCCACTACATTTAACCTTGCATTTGCATACCATGCATTACATATACCATGTACTGCTGCTCAGTTTCACATTTTCTGCAGATAAGACATGAATATACAGTAATTCTGGGTGTAGTTATTTTGGTGTGATGAAGTCAGCATAATACGGCTGGAAGTGAGAGAAAGCTGCCAAACTTTTATTTCTGATACACCTGAATGTAGTAACCTCAGAAGAGAAATTTTATTGTTCTGCTAAGTAGCTGAACAGCTAACAGGTCAGGTAATCTCTGCTCCCTCTGCTCTTTATGTACCTGATCCAAGAAAAAAAACATATGTAGTTCTTGGAGCAGGGAATAAATCTGGCTTGCCATTGGTGCCAAGGAATGCTCCACTAATAAGGTGCAAAATTAGGGTCCCTCTCCCTATTTCTCAGGTTCCCTAAATTCTGTGTCACTTCCTGTGCAGAAATTAGCTTTAAGCAGGAGAAGGAAGCTGGAGACTTGCTTCCCTAGAGGTTACAGCATAATCTTGCAGCTAAGGCACTCTTCTCCCCAAGCCAAGAATATATATTCCTCAATTTCTTACTTAGAGTTTTGTTTATCAGGGCATGCATAATCCAATTCATGGTCCATTAGTCAGATCTGGCCCATAGCACTCTTGTGCCCAGCTTTTTCATTTACAGCTATGAAGTGTAGCTGCTCAGATAGTGAATTCTTCCTATATGGCTGGATAATCCATCTGCCTTAGTGAAGTTCTGCACTCACTCAGAGACAGACCTACTGCCTTGCCATACCTGAGGAAGACAAAGCAGGCACCGGCAGGCATATCTCTTCTCTCATATCTTCCACATAAAACCTGAACTGCTGCTCCCTTGGGCTTCAAGTTAACTGTGTAGAAAGCTGTTCCTCCACAAACGATCTTTGGATGAGGGCTCTGTGCTGTGAATCCTGAGTAGGAGGAGGTGTTCAGGCTAGTTGCATGTGCACAGTGGGAGATGGAGTCTCTGCCGAAGCACTTTGGCTCTGTGTACAGACAGTGGTGAGAGCTGGCACCTCTGAAATGAATTTCCTGAGAGGATTTGATACAATACTTCATTGCCAAAGCAGCAGTGAGTCCTAGCTCAGTATGTCACAGATAACTAAAACAGATTACAGCTGGAGAGGACAATTCATTTAGGAATTGAAGAACTCTGGTTTATCATGAGTAACTGAACTAAAAAAAGTAAATAATCCTAAATAAGGTCTAATTGAAGAAATTTTTAACTTAGTTTCTTAGAAAGAACACCTATCTAGAAATCAGGCATTCTATACAAATGTGCATCAGTTCAGTTACAAAGGCGGTGTTGTAACACATTTAAAAATTAACATTAATCATTTCTCACCAAGACACATTATTTCCCTCTTCTCCCAGGATGACTGCTCTCCAAAAGTACTTATTTAAAAACTGGTTAGCAGAATCAGCTGGTACAATCTTTACTGTCAATAGGCTTTCAATGCCCTATGGAGAATTATTAGAAAAGAAATTTAAAACTAATCTCTTGGCAAGACTTTTGCAAGCATCAAGTTAGCAGTGATGAGGATGTCTGACTGATACTGTCGTGTTTCATCAGCAATGCTGGACTGGAAGGCAGCACTAGGTGATGCTGTGAAGAAGGTCTATGAACTGAGTGATGGCATAGAAACTTTTCATCTGCAGACAGGGCAGTGATAAAAAAATATCATTTCATTTTAGAAAGACTTATAACTTTTTTCACATTAACATGATAGAGAAACAGTGTGGATCTATACATCAACTGCTTTCACCTTTAAGTTAATTTTTCATGGGATTTTCCACTGCTGAAGACAGACAGCTGTCTTTTATTGATTCATACGCAAAGAATGTATTTCTTCTTAAATTGTACCAAAGATCCGGAAAGACACATGTACTCTTTCCTCCCCCAGGACTGCCAGTTACTTTTGGCCAAGGCAGTCTCCCAGAAAAGGTTGGTTTCAATCACGTTCGTTAGGTGAAGGAGGGCATCGTTATCTGGGACTCTCACTTGACACCTGGCTTAGCACAAACTTCCTAAGTATTTGAGTCACTGGAGTGTGGTATAGAAGGGGAAGCAACAGCAGGAAAAAGCCACTACCAACTCATTTTTTTGTGGAGTCTCCTGCAGTGGGTATATGACTAATGTTTCAAAGTATGAAACTAGGACTGAATCTCTCTGGAGAATGCACAGAATTCATTGGGTTTTTTAATCCTGAGTGGGTTTATCTATGAACCAGGCTGTGTCAGAACTGCCTGCTCCTAACTGTGTTCCTTTTTGCACACTTTCTGTGCTTTTGGTGCTTCATTAGAGCTCCACGAGTTGCATTCAGTATTTGAATATCCCAGAGAGTATATTCAACCTACATGTGATTGATTGTGAGAATGGTTTCTAATACTGCTAATGCACAGTCTGGGACAAGTTGCCTCAGGACTTAGTCTTTAATTTAGGTATTAGCAAAATAAGATAGTAATATGCAATTAACTATCCACAAGCATATTATACAGCTTACTTGGTTAATGTTTATAAGGCACACTTTGGAAATTAAAACATTACATGCACTGAGTATTATACAGCATGGAAAAATATTTGACTGTTTAATTCGGATGGAATGCATGTAACACAATGAAACCATGAGTCTTGGCTAGCATGCAAGAGACCCTTTGCCATCTTTCATTTGATTTGCAAACACTGGATCAAGTTTCCTTTACTTTGGCCAAAGCAGCACTCTCAGGAATCATACCATGTCTCTCCCACAGTTGTAAAATGTTCTTCTTCTTACAGAAGAATATCAGGTGGATTTTGGTAGTAAGATGCCAATACCTGGAAATATTTTAGGAGTACTGTGGGAGCAAGAGTCTGTTCAGTTTGCTAATTGCAGAAAACTAAGAAAGAAAAATGATGTATAGTACAGACTTGTAGGTAAACCCTTGAGATGGTAAGGGAGAACTTCATTTTGCCATTCGTAATACTGAAAGAAATCTAACCTTAAGATTCACCACAGCAACACACTTATCCCAGCCAGTAAGCGGAGTTGAAATTCTGATACATGTCATTAATCACAGAAGAATATTGGTAACATAAACGCAAAAAGAGTGACAGAAGTTTTACAAATACACCATATACACTTAGCTTGCTTATATCCCTAGCTTGCTTTATATTTGGGAGGGGAGTTCTCTTTTTCTTTTCTTTTCTTTTCTTTTCTTTTCTTTTCTTTTCTTTTCTTTTCTTTTCTTTTCTTTTCTTTTCTTTTCTTTTCTTTTCTTTTCTTTTCTTTCTTTTCTTTTCTTTTCTTTCTTTTCTTTTCTTTTCTTTTCTTTTCTTTTCTTTTCTTTTCTTTTCTTTTCTTTTCTTTTCTTTTCTTTTCTTTTCTTTTCTTTTCTTTTCTTTTCTCTTCTCTTCTCTTCTCTTCTCTTCTCTTTTCTTCTTTTCTTTTTTCTTTTCTTTTCTTTTTTCTTTTTCTTCCTACTCCACCTCTTCTCCTCTCTCTTTCTGTCTTTTTCTCTCTTTCTCTTTTTCTCTTTCTTTCTCTCTCTCTTTTTTTCTCTCTCATTCCTAATTTATGCTCTGGTGTGCCAATATCAAGTTTTAGCTGAACGAGTCCTTAACACTGCCAATCCTGTTGAATGTGCATTCCTTGGTGCTCATTGGCCCTTAATCTCTGTTCTGATAATAAAAGAGGCAGAGTCACATAGGATGAATGCACATAGAAACCTGTCAGCAGCCCTCCATTATGCACTGACATAACCTATCAGAGTTTACATGGAAATTGGAACTTGAGACAGAATAAAAGGGAGGGAAAGAACAAAGAGAAGCCTGAAGGTGATAATAAAAAATGAACTTGTTTTTTTAGCTGCTAAAAAATACACATTGACTTAATTAAGAGAAAATCATATTCTTTAGCAATTAGAGTCTTAATCTGCCATTGTTTTATTAAAATGCAACATGAATATTAAATAGTAGATGACTTCACCTCTCCACATTAAGAGCAAAGCAATTTCTTTTGAACTCTTGATCCCGTTTATTTGCTTTTTATTTCATGTGTGTTTTCTCTGTTGACATTATTCCTGATGTTGTGAGATCTAATAGAGAACTGGGATTCACCCTGAGGGGTGGTGTCTGATGTCCATTTGGAACAAATTCAAAAAACCTAAGCAGTCCAGGGAAAACTCCAGCTTCCCTTGTGATGACCACCTGCCAGGAAGCCAAGCCCAGCTGCAAGAGAACATTGAAGTTTGGCTGATCTCCATCACAAGAAAGGTATGATTTTTCTGATTTAGTTAACAAAGATTCTGGCAATGCAAGAAGCTGGAATTGCTTGGAACACGAAAGATTCTGTATGATCAGTGTCTAGGAACAAAGACATAATTGATGCAGTATTTCAAATTGCCTTTTGAAAAATCTGGTAGGTCAGTTCAATTGAAGAGTTAGTTTATTTGAAATACAGGGATAATGCTGTTGAATTTTCACTAGAATTTACAAAAGACTGAATTCAAATAACATGTGTAGCACTACTTTCAGCCTTGATTCAGCAGACTTTTAGGTTATTATTTAACTTAATGTATGTACTTTTGTTCAAGTGCCAGGCCAAGGCCCTCGTGAGCTTATATGGACTCCTAGAAAGCACCTGAAAGAATCATTTTTTAAGGCACTGAGGCAGATTTTAAATGAAAGCTTAGTTCCTGGGTAGAGTAACTACAAACCAGAGGGTTAAAATGTTAAATGGGTTGATGTGCTTCATTTCTACTGGCTTCTTGCAGCAATGGTGGACAATGAAATTTATAGACTTGGTCTGATCCCCGATGAATGTTTGCCCAAATAATTGTATTGGCTGCAAGCTTGACCCATCTGAGAGACAAATGCCAATGAGAGTTAGAAAAGTGCAGTTGCAGTAGGTCAGGGCTGATATCTTCACATGGCACTTGCCTACCTTTTCTGCCCCATGATCACTAGAGATTCCTAACCTACATAATTCATATTTTATGGGCATGCTCAGACACTAAAAAATAAAAACTTCCTTTAGCCATAGGGTTAATATGAATGTTTAAATGCCAGCTATCATAGCTGAGCTAAGCTTGTCAGCTGCTACAGGTGTCTTTATATCGACATTCATTTTAGTGGTTATTTATGTTTTGAAGTCTAAAATAATTAAGTCTATCACTTCAGTTGCATAGTGTCTGTCTGAAAATGCACATTTTCTGCCTCCTGCACCTACTGATCCAGAGCGAAAAAGGTAAACATCTTGAATTCACTTGAAATCCTATTAATTTAAACTCAACAAGCTCTTGTTTCAATATTGTATATATATGGCAGACTCCTAGGTGTCTTGTGAGCTTCACCAATTGGAAAAGCAAATGTTTATCTATTATCTGTGTAATTTATTTTCTTCTTCTTACACCTCTCATATTGTCAAGTAGAAAGGGTTAGCCAGTCTTTTATCCAGATGTGA
Source organism: Pyrocephalus nanus (assembly GCA_038380795.1). Classification (NCBI taxonomy): domain Eukaryota; kingdom Metazoa; phylum Chordata; class Aves; order Passeriformes; family Tyrannidae; genus Pyrocephalus; species Pyrocephalus nanus. The sequence continues at coordinate 71,472,768 of CM076261.1, forward strand.
CATAATCAGTGTCTTATAGAGACAACTTTCCATGTGGACATTGCCACCTCTTGAGATGCAACTAATTAGTTTCTCCAAAGAAGCTATTACAGTACATGGGAAATGTACAAAGCATCTTCAGAAACTACATAATAAATTCCCAGTAGAGTCCTATTTGTTGCAATAAATGATACATAATTCTTCTCTACTTAAAACTGAGTGCAGTGTTTATATCAAAATCCTCAACATTTTATTTTTTTCTTGAGGATATGTTAACTGTGTTCATGCTCCTGATTTAAAACAAGTAAAAAATTTCAGTAGTTGGGTGTGGAAATGCAGACTGAGATCTCTGTAGCTGGAACTGCACAACTGCTTTACTTCTACCTAAGGGAGAGTTGCCCTTCACACAGACTTTCTCTCTCCCCTTATCTGAACCACATATTTCTGCCTCTCCTTTGCACCCACGCTGAATGCTAAACTAAAACAAGAAACTAATCAGGTTGAGAGATGGAGGGAGCCTGTGAGACACACACTGGGTAATTCTTTTCATACAGATTAGTTCCCTGAACCAGGTCACTCACTTCTTAAGTCCCCAACAGGTGGACATGGCTAGAGATGGGACAGAGGGTAGGATTGCTTGTCTCATTCCATTTAGGTTGGCTTTAAGTGACTATGTAATTGTTATCTTAACTAGATATTAAAAATAGTGGGGTTTTTTCTGCAGCTTATGATTTTCTTAGGTACTTACTTAAATATCTTGCTAAATTGGAATCTAACTTTAAGACTCGTGCTAAAGCTATTTCCTAGTATTTTTGTTTCTCGGTTGACTTCCTAGAGTGTCAGAGTCAGGGGAACTGTTCTTCTTTGTAACAATTTCACTTAAAAATATTTAACTGTTTTAAAGAAAATATTCATTGTTGCTAGGAAAAATTGTTTGTGACCATTCTATTAAGCAGCTATAGCACCTCAGGGAAAAAAAAAAGAAGCATAAGCTTGTCAAGGAGTAAAACTCCAGGTAAGATTTGTGGTTTTATTAGCCCCAAAAGAATTGGATTTGATTTAACTAAGTTGTACAATATATAAAGGACTCTGTACAGGGATCGTGGAGTATATTATATGATAAAATTGGCTTATTCTGCTGTTTCATTAGTGATGAGACCAGTGGATATACTGAGACTGATATGTCTTGATGCATAAGGAAGAATGCGGCACATTAAAGAGGATGAAGGGCTTCAAAGTGCTTTCCTAGCATAATGTAAGATAGGATGCAGTGGCAATTTCCTTCTTCATCCTCAGTGGGAATACATGTGAGAGCTTAACATATTGTTGTAAGGAAGATATATAGCTCAACAAAGGACACCTGAGAAATCTTCAGAATCAGCATTTTTTAAGTAATTTTGGTTTTTGTTTTGAATAGATGAAGATTGCAAAGCTGAACTCTGTGGGAGGTGGATAAAAAGACAGGGTCATGCCTGGATGGTTGCACATATTGCATGATACATAGTGTAGGGCTGTTATCCACAAAGTATATAAAACAGGGCACATTTCTTCATCCATTTTTCTTCTATAAATACCTTCTAAAACAACCCTTTGAAACCAGCTGAGCAAGCATTAGCATGGCAGAAGTGGAAACTCAACATGTCATTCCTAAGGTTGCCTGTTTCACCTTAATGGTGGCCATTTGCACATAGCTGCAAGGAGGCCTTTCTTACATTCAACCACGTTTATTTTCTCACAAAAAAGAGACATGTTATGCAGAAATTCCCAAAAGCTGTACTCTATATCTCTCTTCTCCTCCTTCCAAACTCCCAGGTTTCCTGCCCTTGTTAGTGCTCTGCTCTCCTCTTGTGAAATCATCTTCTCTCTTATCTTCAAAAATATTCTCTTTTTTTTCCTTTTTTTATAAGAAATTGTTCAAGTTTATATTTATCTTCTATATTAACCATATATTATTCTATTGTTATCTAATTAACAAATGTTATCCTACTTAGTACACAGGCACTAAATTATGCCCTCTCCTTTCCACAAGATAACTGCTCTCTCCAACCTACAAGCACAACTGCTCCTTAACCTAGTTCTGTCAGAATGATTTGATTTGTAAAATCCTTGCAGAGGAGTGTTTTAGTAGGTTTTAAAAACCAAATTCTTTTGACAGAATCAGGTTGGGGGCAGCTACATGTGTAGTTATAGTAGCAAATTTGAGCAGGGGTGGTAACCTTCAGGGAAGCAGAAGGGAGAAGAGAGTGGCTGGTGATGAGCCATCTACATTATCTCCGCGTTTACATTATTCACATATTTATCAACAGCACTACCAACATCTGATTGCACCCTGCCTATTCAGATTGTCATAAATTTTTCTCTTTTGTCCAAAATATCCATCACTGCTGACAGACCTGCAACAAAAACCCACAAGGCCCTTGCTCTATCACACTATCTGTCTAAACCTGCATTTTGATTTCCTCTGCTGATTTTCCTTATTCCCTTTTTTAACTTATTCTACTGTTAATTTCATTAATTTCATTAATTTCATTAATTTTTATAGTGTCCAGTTCTCTTCAAAAATTTTGGTCTTCATTGACGTCTCTCCTTAATCCCTTTCTCAAAGCAGTTTTTATTCCTCAAATCGTATTAAACATCCTCTTTCTTCTGCCTTGTTTTAATTACACTGTGAACTCTTTAGGTCAATGAACACGACCAAAGAGTACAAAATGCTGTTAGTTTGCTGGTCTGCCAAATTATAATAACAGCAATAGTCAACAGAGTTCTGAAATTTGAACACAAGATAATATATAATGCTGCAGAAAGTAAGCTGAAACAAAAGAATAATTATTTAAAAAATTTTAAAGGAAGACAGCCTGCAGCACTAAATAATTTAGAAAATTCAGAACAGCCAGCAGTCTCTGACACATGGGGAGGGCAAGGAGAAAAGACAGGTCAGTCTCAAGACAGAAAAGAAACTTCACACCCAAAGTGCCTGATGATTCAGGCAGAAAAGTATCTGCAGTTCAGGAAACTCCTAAAATGTTGCAATTGCCCTGGAGCGTACAAAGTATAAAATTCCACCCTATCTTAATGACTGCAAACTGCTATATGCATGGAAATGAGTGAGCTCTGTGAGTGAAAACTGCTTTTAGGAAATGAATATATTCCTAGACAGGAACTGGTGAAGACTTTTTTGATAACTGAAAGGCACAATCCCTCTCTGAGCAAAGTAATTTCTGGTGCAGTTTGAGTAGGAGCAAAGTAATGGAAAATGTACTGCATGATGTTTACCTCTGTACACAACCCATAACAGACCTAGCTGGTAACCTAGAAAATGCCTTGAAGAAAAACATGGAGCAAGGGTAAAAAAGTAGATATGTATGAGAAAGAGAGAAAGGGACGAGAAATATAGAAAATTCAAAATTAAGTATATTTTGTTTCTGCATCTGCACATGTGCTCTATAGGAAAGAGCAGGAGCATCAAATATTTAATGTTGGGGCATATTCCAAATCTATACATCTTTTCAACAATACTTAAGAATTGTTGAAATACTTTTGTATAAATAGACTATTGTATAAATGGAGAGTCAATCTGTCATTTCAGTTCCCTCCCACATTCAAATCTGAACCCTATTTCCTCACTCCTCCACCCTACTTATACTGATACACAGTCTATAAGGTGGCTTCCTAGGTGAAGAAGAACAGCTTTAAATGTGGTCCTGATTCAAGACCCGTCATTGCATCATGGAGTTTCACGGGGCAGTACTGAGTAGCTGACACCGTGAGGTTTTTTGGTCTCACTCTCCTTTTCTCTGCCCCAGTAAGAACTTCTTAAAAGCTTAAACTATAAAGATCCTCTACTTTTCACTTTTCTTTTTTTCTTTTTTTTTTTCATTTTTTTCTTTCATCAGGACAAATGAAAGAAGAAAAAATTCAAAGAATTAGATGGGTTTTGAAAAAAACAGCAAAAGGTTTGGCAATGAAGCTCAGCAAACCGTTGAACAATTGGCTTTGGAAGAGGATTTAGACTATAGTGACAAAAGAATCAGTGTTGACTTGGAAAATCAAGATGCATTAGGTATTTCAGGGCAGGAGAGGGAAGGTTATGCAATCTGGGCAGGTGGAAAGAGATCTACTGGCCAAGAGTTTAGTGATAAAAACAAAACAACAACAACAACAACAACAGATTTTACTAAAAAAAAATTTTTGCACAGAGGAATGTACCAAGATATGAAAAAAGACAGAACATGGCAGTCAAACCAATGAAAGCAGTATCTCTTCAAGGCTCAGATTGACTGGAAATAAATTTATCAGCAATATAGAAATTAACTGTTATAATTAGGGCTCAAACTAACTAAGAGTGGGATAATAATCTCACAAAATAGAGTTTTATCACTAAATATTGTAAATATATTTATTGGTATTTTTTTTAGTATAGCTTATGCATGCAACTTGAAAATAATAGATTTAATAAAACTACATCTTACAGTATGAAGTTCTCCTTGTTTTTTCCCTGCTGCCAGACTTGGGGAGATCATGCACATTCTGTTTGTCAGGCCTGCTAGTGATGGAGGTTCTGATTACATGGAATACACATTCCTGAACAGCAGGGGATTGGAGCTCTCCAGTGAGGAGAGTGAAGGTAGCTCCTTAAAATCACCAAATTAGGAACTGCAACAGCACAACAAAGATAGATAAGACTCTTTCCAGGGGAATTTAATTGATCAAGATATTTCTGAGTATGAAGGCTATGATGAAGATAATTGAAGAAGCAGAATTTAATACCAGTTCAGGTGGAAGAGGAAAATAGTACCATAGATCCAAGTATAAATAATCAGGAATGAGTGTGCATATCAAACTGTTCATATACCCAGGAAATATTAGGTTCTAGCTTCAAAAAAATATAGAAAGGGTGTAGATGGCCAGCTATCATTAAGGCACATAAGCCCAGCCTCAGTACCTGCTATCTAAGTAGTGTTATTTAAATGAAAGCCAGCTACTTTGTACCTCCTGTCCAGATGCATTAGCATTTCTAATAGGGCTCAGCCATTTAGCACCCAGTCAAAGACTATGGACCTGTCAGGATCCACAAGCACATTTTTTGGAGCTGTGCTCAAGTACTTCAGTCATTCAGTCAAATATGCTGCTAAATATACAAACAGATCCAAAAACAGCTGCAAAAAACCCCAATTCCATTCAGCTCCCTTCTGCTGTTGAGCCTTTCCCAGGATCATGACACTTGTCTTGGTCTTGATGAGTAATTCTAACACCATACACCCACCAGACTTGGACCACAAAGTTTCCAGCCGTTTAAAAGCATGCATTTTCAGCCAGCTCTCCACCAACTCTCATCTTCACCAGCCCTGGCAACAGAAACAGCCAGCACTCATTTCACCACAGACATCTAGCTATCTCCTCCTTTCTACTTCCGGCCTCTTCCCAGAATCAATTTGTAAAAAACACAGGTTCAAACCCGTGTGCTCTGTGGTGTGATTTGAACTTACATCTCTTTTCTTCTTTATATTTGAAATGTCAGTCTCTACAGAAACTTGAAATGTTGCATATTAGTTGTTTGTGGTAAAGCACCAATAACAGTGATTTAAAGCATTTCTAAGATTCCCCCCGAGCTTTTTCAGGGCTAAATATTCACAGATCTCTCCCTGTTGTCTCAGATGCTCCAAGGCCTTAAATCATCTTCATGGCCATTTGCTAGACTTGGTCAAATATATTCCTCTTTCTCTTGTACTGGGGAACCAAGAGCTGTGCACAGATGTTCAGGTCTTCCTCAGCAGTTCTAAACAGAGGAGAAGGATAATCTCCCTCAATTTGCAGGCAACATTCTTCCTAATGCAACTAAGGTTGCTGCCTGACTTTTCATGTGAGGGCATATCACTGTCTCACGTTCAACTTGCCCATCAGGTCATTTTCTGTAAGGCTGCTTTCCAGCCAGCTGTCCCCCAGCCTGCAGTAATGTAGAGGGATTTTCCACCTCAGGTGCAGGGTTTAGCACCTCACTGAGCTTCTGAAATTCCTCTTGGCTCATTTCTCCAATCATGCAGAGTGAATCATCTTAATGGCAACACAACCCTTACACATCAGCCACTCCTCCCAGTTTCACATTACAGCAAACTTGATGGGAGTGGACTCTCTCCTGTCATCCATATCATTAATTAAGATGTTAAACAGTATAAGGCCCAGTACTGACACCTTGGATACAGACGTACTAACTGGCTTCCAGTGTTTCTGGGTTATTACTGGTAACTAAGAAATTCAAGCAGCTGGACTTCGTGGTACTGGTCACGATTAGTTCAGTCCAGTTTTCAGTCAATCTCACTCTCTGTCCGCATATCCAGCAGTTTCTCTACGAGGATTTTATGAGACACCGTGACACAAGTTCAGATAAGCAATGATCAGGGGCTCGTCCATCTTTCACCTCACCAATCATCTCACCATAAAGAACAATCCAATTCATTATACATAATTTCCTATTCATAAATCCATGCTGACTCTACCCAATCACCTCCTTGTCTTTCATATGTTTGGAAATGTTTTCCAAGACTATTTGCTCCATCCCTTTTGAAGAGATTAAGGTGAGAGTGACAAGTCTGTAGTTCTCCTTAACCTCCTTTTTGACCTTCTTGAAAATAGAAGTGACATTTGCTTTCTTCTGATATTTGGGAACGTACCCACAGTGCCATGACCTGTCAAAGTTAACCAAGAGTGGCTTTGCAATAACATCAACGTCCTTTCTTGACCTCATGCATCCTAAGGTCAGTTCTTTTTTTGCAAATGCAAGATCAAGAAGAACATTTGCCTTTGTCTGCTTCTGGATCACCTGTGCTGTGTTGTCATCAACATACTCCAGAAATTTCCTGGATCACTTGTGCCCTACTGTGTTGTCCCTCCAGAGATATCAAGGTGGTAAAAGACACCTCTAAAATTCAGGGCTACTGAATATAAGGCTTCTTCAGATTACTTGAAGTCTGCATCAACTTCATTTTCTTGATCAGGTAATCTGTAAGAGACATACCCCTACTATCCATGTTGGCCTTTCTGATAATCCTGATCCATAAATTCTTAACTTGTTAGCCATCCATCCTCAGGCACAGCTCCAAACATTCCAGTTGTATTTGCATATAAAAATTAAAATGCTCATTAGTTGCCTAATTTCAAATCCAAATCAGTTCTGCCTTTCTGCTTTTTTTTTTTTTTTCTCTTTTCGCCCTGTGGTATAGAATTTATACCAAAGTCAATATATGTTTGTGTTCAAGAGAAAACCATTTTTATCTCTCTCTCAATCTTGCTAATGCTCTGTATTGAAAGTACAGAAGAGAGATGGAATGAGAGAGTTAAATGGTTGCTCTTATGGCAAAGAGAAATTATGGAGGAATAAATTCACACTGGGAGTTTACCTCCTAGAGTGTCTGACTGTTTATAGCATTGTAGAACATGGATAACTCACACAAATTTACTCCATTTTAGCTGCCTGTACACTTACAGCTATGAAAATTTCCTATTGTGCTTTTAAAAACATACTAACTTTTTCTCCTTCACCACATATAGAGGGAAAAGTGTAAATTCTAGGTGAAATTTAACAGATTAAAACTTCAGATAGATCTGCATTACACTGAGCATGAAAGACATCTTTGATTAGTGGTTTGCTGTATCTTAGCTAGTATTACAAATCGTGAGTAAATAACTAGGACAGTAATGTGTAGGATGAGTGTGTAGAGAATAGGCTGCATATTCAGAAAGCACTGTAGAATTTCCATGAGCCATGGTGCAGAAACCTAATGATCTTCTTCCTTTCATCAGGCACAGTTTGTAAATGAATTAGGCACAGAAATAAATGCAGTACTGCAAAATTATTTACCTCTACTGCAGGACCCTCTATACATTAACAGCATTGCTTTTTCTCACAATGGCTTTAAAAGTCCCCTTTTTCTTTTTAAAGCCTCATGCCTTTTCCTTAGAATTTGATGCTTTAGTTATTGGGTAAATCCATTATGGTCTCACAGCACAGTTCTGAGCATCACAAAGGATATGCACAACGAAACAACTCAAGTCACAGCAAAGTGCTTATATAAAGATTGCTTAACCTAAATTACTTCAGTGTTCATATTTCTTTATCTTCTTTACACTTGGGGCATGATAGCTTTCATTTTCAACCACATCTTGAATTAGATTTGAAGAACAGAGGCAAAGATACTTCATATTTAAATTAAACAATTGAACTGTAATTGTTGAAACATTCAGTCACATAAAGGAAAAGCTTAAAACAAAAACCAGAATTTACTGTGCAGAGATCAAAATACAAGGCAAAAGATGATTTCAAGGGACTTCAGAAAATGAAGCAACAGATAATATAAGCCTTAAAGGATATTCACAAGGAACTTAGCATCACACTGTGCATATGATTTAGGAATTGTCAGTAGGTGCCACTTCACACAGAGAGTGTGAAAAAACAGTTCTCAGATGTACTGGGTAAATAAACATTCAGCCACAGAGTTTGGATGAAAATCAGAAAGCAACATGAAACTTATAGACCAGAGATTCAAAAAATGAGTCTCTGATTTGGGCTTTTTTTGTCTATGGATATTCAAATCTAAATACATCACATAATCACAGAATATTCTGATATGTTAACTTAATTTGAATATGCAGAATCAGAAATCAATTCTTGACCAACTAGTCCAAGTACACATAATTTAACCACTCCACATCAGCACTTTGGAGTCTGGACTTCCATGGCACCATAAGGTTTTATTTAAGAAATAAAATCAGGTCTTTGGTGATAATTCCCATATTACATATTATCACTAATAATTCGAGTCAGAATGCACAGCTCCAACCCTAAAGTTCTCTGAACTTCAGATTTCTGCAGGAATTTTTCCACTTCACTCTTATGTTTATGATGAAGACCATCTCTTACGTAATGCAGTGTGTTTTTTTTCTCAGAATTGTTGACTGGAAAATCTAGAAATGTCACACCAGAGACATGGGAATATCTAACCTATTAAAGCTTCAGTCATGCTACCATATATATTTATTTTTCAGAGTTATGATTATAAAATGTTGTCTTTCTTTCCTGAATTCTATTAAATGATCCTCTCTTGCAGAGGCCTTCTGCACATCTTGCAGTGTTGGTGTTCACCTTGGGTGACTTAAATGAAACTACTCCCTCAGGAGTAAACTTAATCCCTTGAAAAGTGAACCACCAGTTCATTTACACTCAAACCAAAATCATAGATGGAGACAGCTGGGCAACAAACCTTGCTAAAACGAAACAGAAAGGTCTTCAGCTAACTCTATTTTTTAAATAAAGCCCATTTTGTTTTGATAATTCGTACATTCTGGTTGTAATTACTCTGCAGAACCCTTTTTCAATCTGCCTCATAACGTAGTCAGATCATGTTAGCACGAGCTTTAGGCTTGTCACAAAGCAAGAGTTGCCTTCTTGAAAGAATCTGAGAGGAAAATGACCATGAAAAATTAATATTTTTTTTCTATCACAGAAGTAATAATTCTGAGATTTTTTTTTTCCTGCATGTGGCCTAGTTTTGTGGAGTCAGCCATATTATTTCTCAGGTGTAGTCTTTACTGTGGGTTGGACAGGCTTCCCTGTTTCCTGAGGCTCACATTTCAGACTATAGTACCTCAAATTTTGCATGTGTAGTCCAAAGTACAATACCTATGACACACCAAAATTATATTCTGCATTTAAATAGTTTATTGACACTGATAAAATACTCTGTTTGGTATTCCATTTAAGGATAGATGATTTAACTTTCATAAAGTGCAAACAAAATGCACTTAAAATACAGTCAACTTATCCTGAAACAAGCAATCAGCTAAAGCATAGGACATATCTCATGCATTCAAAGAAATATACTGAATCTGTTGCCTATGTGCTTTATCTTTGCATATCTGCTTCAGAGTTGGGAGAATGCATTTGCAGCAATGCTGAGCTCGAAGTGCTCGAGGAAAAGAGATAACATCAGTTACCAAATCTGGGGGAAAAGTGAAACAGGAAACTATCTGTAGTCCTGGAGTTTTAACTTCATGATAATTAAATTATCCTCAGAGTGACCAGTGACCCTCTCTGGAACAACTAACACTGTTCTGCTAAGTCCAATATTTGATTGACTGGCACTTTTCCAAAGGCAAAATAAGGCAAAACAATTCCCCCCAGTTAAATTCAATAGACACTTCAAAGCTAATGACCATAAAGTTCTGACATGAAAATAATGCTATTGTGTCCACAGTGATAACACTTTGTTCTGAGAAACTGATTGGATCACTCACTGTGACAGATTTGTTTTCTCACAGGACACAATTGAGTAAAAGCTTTAATTTCCTGAATCCCTAAACCAGATCTTTCCCTGCATAGGCATTACAAACATATCAGCTTTTTAAAAAAAATAAGATGTTAATGAAGAAAATTTCACTGAGTTGATAGTCTTATAAAACCAGCAATCTTAGAAGACTGATCTAAGTATTTCTCCTGTTATATGTCAGACTATGTAAGAAAGACACCATTTCTGACATACTAGGAACTAGAATTATAATTAAGTGCCTTAATATTCAGATAAACTTTAGTAAGCCTCTATGGTTTTTAACACACTCAAGGTATTTACCATTTATGTAGGAAATTATTGGACTATATTGTAAAGACAGATTGCATTTTTTAAAATATTAAAAAATATTAAAAAAACATTCAGAGTATGTTTTCTGTTATGCTCCTCTCCACTTAACACTATACTAATCTGAGCCCTCTTTTTAGCATTAGGAAATAATCCCAGTCCTATGGGTAGGAACATATAACACTGAGATCTTTCAATTCCTATTGATTTAGGTCTGCATCAAAAAACTGATTCAAATAAATGAGGTTTTTTTATTGCCTGAAATGGACTTAGGAGCAGACCTTTACATGACAGCTGAATGTACTCAGCACCTCACAGAATCAAGGTTCCCAAAACAAAAAGTTGAGTTTATTAATGAAAAATCAAAATTATTTCATTAGCAGAGCTTTATATCTTTGCCATAACAAAGTCACATTAAGTGTGTCTGAAATGATTACTTTCACATTGGAATGAACAGCTTATAAATGATTTGATTAAATGACATCTAATGTACTTTTCTTATCGACATTTAGGAATTCTTGAAGGCTCAAACTTTTTTAGTCTTTTTTATAGTCTACCAGAAAAGAACTCTATGAGAGGGAATAAAGATAGCAGACATATCCATTGGACTACTCAGAATTGGTGTATTTTCCTTCCAAAATATATCTGTACATATAGCCATATTTTATTAATTAATGAAAAAAATTTTAAAAATATTTCTAATTATTTGGCACAATTTATCACACATAGCTTTGAAACATATTTGGTATTATTTTTAGCTGTCAGTTTTCATTATTTATTCATATATCCAACATCATGGTGGAACTAGAAAAATCCCAAATTTACTATGAAAACAATGTCAAATATGAACACATAACCATCAGAAAAACAGCAAATACTGTATTGAATAATCTATCTTCAAAAACAGTCAACACAGCAATGTTTCAATGCCCATACATTCTAAAGTAAAGATAATGAACATCAGATATTGATCTTTACTGGGGATTTCAAGTGATTTCCTAGGTATTTTCAATTCTTTTCAATATCATACCCAAAATAATTTCTGAGTTTTTTTCTAATGTGTCATTTCAACACAGCCTCTTTAAATTTAGCAGAGTGTTTTGACTCCAAAATGTTTGTTTTGTAAGTGACTTTCTGTGTAATTTATCCTTGTGTTTGGCAAGTATCCCTATTTTCCAGCTTACCATGCTTTGGAAAAATAACTTACAGAATCATATAAATATGGAATTGTTTAGGTTGGGAAAGATCTCTAAGATCATCCAGTCAAATCATAAACTTATCCCTGCCAAGTCCACCATTAAGCTGTGTCCCTAAATGTTGCATCTACATGTCTTATAAATCCTTCCAGGGATGATGCTTCAACCACTTTCCCAGGCAGCTTATTCTGGTGATTAACACCTTTTTGGTGAAGAAGTTTTTCTTAATATCCAGTCCAAACCTCCCTCAACACAATTTGAGGCCATTTCCTCTCATTCTGGTGGTTATTATTTCTGAGAATATTCTGACCCTTACCTCACTACAATCTCCTTCCAGGTAGTTGTAAAAGAGTGATAAGGCCTCCTCTTAGCCTCCTTTTCTCCAGGCTAAAGATCCCCAGATCCCTCAGCTGCTCCTCATCAGACTTGTGCTCCAGATCCTTCACCAGCTTTGTTGCTCTTCTTTAAACGTGCACCAGCACCTCAAAGCCTTTCTTGTCATGAGAGGCCCAAAACTGAACACAGGCTTTGAGAAGTGGCCTCACCAGTGCCGAGTCCAATGGGATGATCACTGCCCTGGTCCTGCTGGTCACACTGTTTCTAACAGAAGCCAGGATGCCATCAGCCTTTTTGGCCACCTGGGCACTCTGGTGGCTTGTGCTCAGCTGGCCATCAACCAGCACACCCAGGTCCTTTTCCGCCAGGCAGCTTTCCAGCCACTCTTCCTCAGTTCTGTAGTGTTTCCCAGGGTTGTTGTGACACAAGCGCAGGACCCATCACTTTGCCTTGCTGAATCCCAAAAAAGTGGCCTCAGCCCACCAATCTACCCTGTCACAATCCCTCTGTAGAGCATATCTACCATCAAGAAGATCAATACTCACACTCAACTTGGTATTGTCTGCAATTCATTACTGTTCTGATGAAATCTTAATAAAATGCTAGATATATGCTTTGCTATCTGAATGTGGTTTTTCAAGTATTCATATCTCACATACATTAGTGTTTTTTTAATGGAAATATATATATATTTTTTTTTACTTGGCTGTTGGACTGAGGAATTCCTATTCTGTAACATGGCTTACTTTACATTCACTGTCCACTCACCACCCCTTGACCTTCCATCCCAAGATTACAGTTGGCAAAGATAGGCAAGCAGATCACTATCACAAATATACAGTCCTCTTACCAATTCCCACAATATGGAAGAAGAGAAGGAACAAACGAAGGGAAGGGAAGAAAGGAAGGAAGTAGGCAACCCAAAGAAACTTGCAAATGTCAAGTTCAACTCAGAGTAGTGATCCATGTAGGTCCCTTCCAACTCATCATATTCTGTGATTAACCTACAGCTTTCGTAACTCCTGTATCAGATGCTTTATATGGTCTTACATTATTTAGTCTGAAGTAAACATTTTCGAAGGAAATTATAAATACTTTAAAATCTCAGAATTATAGGGTATTCATGGACATATTTGTGAAATAAGTAATTGGCCTCTGGTTGAGATCAAGAAGCCCAAGTCTTTTGATAATCTGGTCCCAGTTACAAACACAGAGCTCTGCAAAATTTGATCATGAAAGACTGAGCTCTGAAATCTTAATAGCCTCATAGGAAATTATGTTAACATTAAAATCTTAAGCCTGTGAACAACTTTTGAATAAAAGATAAGGGGATTATTTTGAGAAACTAACAATTAGGTTTATTTCTGATCTGGTGGCTTAGGAAAGAGCTTGACTTTCCTTGCAAATGTGCTAAATATGTTAGTACATTGTGATTTTTTTGTTTTGATTTGATTTGTGTTTTACCAAGGCTGATATGATTTTAGAAATTTTTGAAAATTGCCATCAACATCCAGAAACACATAGATTTAGAGAAGCATAAAACACATGGCTGAAAAAATCCAAAAGGATCATGGCCTTAGGTATTGTTTCCCTCTGAGGTAACTATGTTCCCTGAGAATAACTCCACTGTGCCACACTCTCACCAGCCTCTGTACAGCTGCCTTTAATGTTGAAGCTTAAGGGCCCATATTCCATGTAACACAGGGCAGAAAGGATAAGCTAGCTGATACATTACCATAGCCCAGTGAATCCTTGTGCACAGGTAGGAGCTCAGGGCTTCCAAGTGATATTCCCAGGACACTGTAAATCTATGCCTGTGTTTTTTAGTTGTATTTTCACAGCTATGCTGCATTCAGTTTTGAAGCTTACGTGATCACTAAAGGTTTGGGGTCGTCATACTGAATTGTAATATTAATGGTACATATCAGTTAAAACTGCTTTGAAAATAAATATATATGCATATTTCAAAATATTGAAATAATATCCTAATTAAGCTATCCGTTCAAACTCATATGAAGTGTCTATACTTTAGGTATCTTCATAGTAGATATCAATCCACATTCAGTGTAAAGTCTAGTCACATCCATTTTCTTCCAGAAATATGCACACCCTTTAACATTTTCATTTGAACTGCTATTGGCAAGGTGGCCTTGGTCAGTTATATAACACAGTAATGTGGCACTGCATCAGCTTACTGAATTTAGTCTAGTCTGAAATCTGGCAGCTCCTTTCCTCCAACCCAAGCCACTAAACTTGCTTTTCCCCTTCTTTATTTCTATGCCTCATCACAATAAATACATGGAGAAATTGAATGAATGCGCAATTTTAGGTAACAAACTGGGACCGTTGTTTCTTTAATGTTAAAAATCACTGTAGCAAATTCTATCAGTTTTCACAATTAACCTTCAGAAACTACTGCATCTATTGCGTTACTTGGTCATTAAGAGACAGTTTCAGTATTAAATACACATGCAACAAAGGAACCAAATGACCTTGCTGTAGTTATAATCCAAAACATACAGAGTGATAGATTCTCACTATTGAAGCTCCTAAAGAAACAAGGGAATATTAAAATGAATTGCCTCACATACTTTTAAATAGTCTTGAATGTTTATAATAAATGTTTATAATAAATAGGTTGTCATACACCAGTTGGAAATGAGCTGAAAAAAGAATTCAGTGTGAATGAACAGGAGTTTAGTGGAAGAGAATCAGACACTTGAATTACAGAATCACGGAATATGCTGAGTTGAAAGGGCCCCACAAGGATTATTTAGTCCAACCCTTAGCCCTGCACAGGACACTCCCTAAGAGTCACACCATGTGCCTGAGAGCATTATTCAAATGCTTCTTGAACTCTGTCACAACTGGTGCTGTGACCAAGCTCCCCAAGCTCTGGGGAGCTTGTTCCAGCATCCGACCACCCTCTGGTTAAAGAAGCGCTTCCTAATATCCAACCTAAACCTCCTGTGACACATCTTCAGGCCTTTCCCTTGGACCCTGTCACTGGTCACCACAGAGAAGAGATCAGTGTCTGCCCCTCCCATTCCCCTCATCAGGAAGTTGTAACCACAATGAGGTCTTCCCTCAGTCTCCACCAGGCTGAATAGACTAAGTGACCTCAGCTGCCACTCATACGGCTTCCCCTCAAGGCCCTTTCACCGTCTTCATTGTCCTCCTTTGGATGCTCTCTAAGAGCTTAATATCTTTCTTATAATGTGGTAACCAAAACTGCACACACAACCTCTTTGGCTTTCAAGTACAGTGCCTAATTATGTAAAGCTGATTCTCTTAAATATGCTGATTCAGAGTAATTCTGTTGAGGCATTCAAACAATTCAAAATGAAACTTGGTGTACGTAATTAAATTTGCCTGCACACAAGTATTTTATAGAAGTAGATAAATTTACTTCAACATCACTGCAAATAGATTGATTATTATTATTGTTGTTGTTGTTGTTATTATTATTATTTTAAGGGGGAAATACTCTGTCAAAATACATCCAATACAGAAGATAATGAATTTACAACGAAAAATTGAACATGGAATTTGGAAACACATAGTTCCAAGTAACCTGTAGAAATAAGTTTTAATAGATTATTTCAGTAAACACCTAAAAGGTTGAATACAAAGGAATGAACTGTGAAGTTTCTTCTAGTGTATGTCCTACCTTTTTACATATAACATTTTAAAAATAAAGTATGAATAATTTATATCAAAGATTATTGAATTGGTCAATAAAATTCTAATACCCTAGCTAATTTCTAGCTACTATAATATCTGCATTTTGATAAGCAGCAGCTATTAATTTCATGGCCACATACATTATCTAGATTCCTTGATCTGACATCTGTGCTCTAGAAATCAAGAATGCCAAGTCCATATTACATCTTTCAGAAGGTGCAGCAACCTATCACTGCAGTAGGCAGCTTGCCATAAATATAAGCGAGAGCTAGAGCGAAATTCCAGGAAATGAAGATTAAAGGAAACCACTTTGAAATTGGCTGAGCTGAGCAAATTAGGGAATTCATGTACCTCCTAATGTTGTAAATCAACTTATGATGTACAGTCCCTGCCTATTTAATTAACAGCTTCATATTCTGCTAGCAAAAGAAGGGTCACAAGGACAAGATATAGAATGTGCAGTAATTTCACCAAGGTCTGCATTACTTCTAAGGCCAAAATTCTGGGTTTTTTCAATTAATATAACTCCTGAGTTATAATCAGGAAGATGTTTTTCAGCTTCTTTCTTCTTTACTATTTATTGAATTCCCTTTACCTCTATCTGTGTGTTCATGCCCACTTTTCATATTCCTTCATAGTTTTAGTCCTATGGTGGCTGATTAGGTCAGCAATTCTTCAGTTTGATGTACAAAGCTCAAATGAGTGTAAAGTGTAATGAGGCCTGACAGCATTCAAAATAATAGTTTTTAAGCTGTAACAGCCATCAGTTCTGTAATTAAATGAGTACTTTCAAATGGAACACATAAATGTAGATGTTTATTCATGAGAGCTTCATGTACAAACAAGGATATTTTTGCACAGTAGCAAACGTGCAATAAACCTTCATGGAAATATCATAGACTATTCAGAACCCCAGAAATTAGCTGTAGTTCATTCTCCCTAGAAAACAGTATTCAGAACGGAAAATTCAGATTGTACATAAAAGGAAAACTTTGAAGGTATTGCGAGAATTTAAAAAGTGAATGTTAAGCTTACCTAAAAAAAAATAAGGCTGACAAGAAAAACAAAAATGTGGATTAATGATAAGAAACAGTCCAGTGTGATAATTCATGGATGTCAGTTTGGGGAAGTAGGGATTTATAGACCTGAATCCTTCCACTCATCTGAAATAATGGACTCTGCACAAGCTTTCAAATCATTAAGATATAAAAGGAAGCATATTTTCTTCCAGACATTTTCTGGGAAAATATAAATTGCAGGAAACACACCACCACCACCACCACCCCCCCCCATTCCTGTCCAGAAATGAAGTGGTATTCTCTCCAAGTTTAAAGTGAAACATTAGTTTATTGCTGGGACTGTTCTAGGAGGATCTTAATCTGAATCAAGAAACTTTACATTAGTTTAAAACACTAAATAGTACTGCATACTTGACAACAGTTGGGTTTCCAGGAAATTAATTCTCATTATCATTTTAGCATGCTGTGATTATTGACTGTCACATGCAGATATGGAAAACTAAATTTTCTATGACTCTTTACTCTAAATTTTTGTCTAAAATGGAAATACTCTGGACTTCCTTAACTGGTCCATGAGGTTGATTTTTACACAGTTAAAATGAATGCAAAATTCATGCAAATAGATATAAAAATATGGCTTGCTACTAATAATACACCATTAAGCACCCATAAATTAGTATACGGCCCAGAGCAATGCATGTGGCTGAACACAACTGAATTAATCAATTGCTCAATCACTCTACAGCTTTAGAATTATTTATAGAACCCTTTCCTTAAAAATCCCTTTTTTTCTTTTACAATTTCCAGAAAATGGAAATTTTTCCAGAAAATAATCTGTGGAAAATTCTATGATAAAATTAATAAGAGTAGAAGAAATAATTTTCTGTGATTTGAAAGAATAATTTCTGTATCAGTTTCATAGTCTTTAAAATAAAGTAAGAGATAACTGGTTTTCTGATTTTTTATTGCTACTACTATTGGCAATTAAGGCAACTTGCTTAAGAATGAACTGAACATTGATAAGGCTTTTCAGTGAAGAAACAGGAATTTCAGAATGTTCTCAAAAGCTTGTGGGAATGAGATCCAAGTGTACTAAAGTCTTCTTCACACTGTCTGCTCCTCGATTTGGTATCTGTTGTCACTCTGATTATGACAGTCAGGGTCCACAGTGAAGTTCAGTGCAGCTGGAAATAATTTCCTGAAAAGAAAGTTGACAAAGAAGGAATATCTAGATACTTGTCTGCTGGATCCCTTTCTAAATCAGTAATAAATTACATAATATATTTTGACTTCAGCCCATCTTGAAAATAAGTTTGTACTCATTAACCACCCAAGATAGATATGAATGAATATCATTGCCCCGCTCAAGGCCAATCATTTTTTCATATTCTGATTCATGGAATATGTTGGAGGAATATAGCCCTCGTCTTCCCTGTAGAGTATGTATTTATAGTCATCTTTTTCCATCCTTCAGAAAGCCATTCTCTTCAACGGTATCTTAGTATAGGACTAATACTTAATGAAAAAAGATATAATGCCAGAAAGCCAAAAGACTTCAGCCCACTGAATTTTTTCTTTTATTTTAATACAAAGTGTACTATGCTGCAGGAGTTGGAAGACAAAGAATAATGAATTTCTGTAGGAACTGTGCCAGAAATCCTGTTTGAGTGTTTATCACTATGCTTTATCATATGTTGATGTATAGGTTTTCTAAAATGTCCCTGAGATTTGCACACATACTAAAGTAAACAAATCTGCAAGGAATGTGAGTTGGTCCCCCTTCATTTTTGCCCCAGTAGGGCAGTAATAAAAAATCCATATGACAACCACTAAGTATATTTCTAAGTGCTACTGAAAATTGGTTTCCATATGAAAATATTAATTAATGAAAAAGAGATTTTCAAAGAACCTGTCCTAAACTCCAACAGAGATTTTCTGATATAGAAAAGATCTTAGCTAGTAATTTCACAATCCAGGGATTTTATATTGAAGATATAAGGCCTCCTTTCATGTCAGATATTATTCAAGATAACAATTATGTATCAGATTTCCATGGTTTTATGAGAATGAACTTGAGTTCACCACAACCTATTAGTTCCTTATATATATCAGATTCTTGATATACCATAAATGATCAGTCTTCCTACATATGTTTACCTGTACTTTTTCTTACCTGTTTATTTGTCATTTATTTGTCACTTATTTGTCTGCAAGTATATGTTCAAAAAAAAACCCAAACACCAAACCTCAAAGAAACCTAGAGAAATTCCCAATCTTCAAGATAACATTTCTCTATCAAGAATTAGACCAATTGCTTTTTAAATGTGGGAAGAATATTACTTGCTCTTTTATTGAGATTCATTATTTTCTACTCTTCTAAGTTAAAGTGAATTGTTTTATCTGGCTGTTATTGATCATGATCACTGAGCAAGTTCCCCAGGAACTTACTGATTTTGGTGTCATTACAATATGTGTTTCCATTGCAATTTCAAACCTGATATAGCATCCAACATCCTCTCAACCAATATCACTTTCAAAAAGCAGTCTATTAAGCATGGTCATTAGTGATCCTCATTTTGTTATTTCTAATTTTAAACCTTCAAATAGATGACATTCCAGATCTATACACAGCTCACAACACATGAGGTTATAAATTCACTTTGTGACAAATATTACATATTAATCCCATTTACATGTTATAGCAAAACCAAATATTTAACTGGGGAGTTACTCTGCATGATGGAATGCACATGTTGACATACTTCAAAGAGAGTTACTTCCCTGCAAACATAAGTCATGAGCCATTTAAATGACAGAATTTGTTTTCTGAGTCAGAAATTACTGGGCAATGTGTGCATCTTAAAACATAGTTTTTAAGTGCAAAGATAGAGAAACTCAAGTACCACACAGTAATGTCTTTATATGTTCATATGTATTTATATGTTTGGTTGGTTGTGTAACCTCACTGGCCATAATGAATTAAATTTTTCCCAAAAGGATCAGAATGGCTATCCAAGTGGAAAAAAAGCCACAAGAGATGAAATGCAGAGTTCATCAAAACTAGCAAGTAATTTCTGTGGGATACGTACATCTATTTGCATTACATAAGGATGTATGTGGACGAAGTGCATTGTCCTTAGTTAAAATGTACGGAAAATAGATTACTGATATGTTTGATTTTTTTTTTGTGCACATATTTTTATACTTTTCTTAGTTTTCTCGGGAAAAGAATATTAATCCAAATGCATAGAAATTACTTCAGTGAAAAATTTGATTTCTCACTCCCTCAAAACTCATTGAAGAAAGGTCCTTTTCACAAAGAAAATGAAGAAGTAGATAGGAATTGCATTTAATAATGTAAACATGATGTGCCTTTTCATTTCAAGCCCTGGCATATCTTTTCCCAGGATATTTTTGCTTCATTGCCTGTCATGTTCTAGACTTGAAATACCATCTGACATTGATCAACATCCAAACTGAAATCTGAGTATCATATAAATCATATAAAGGAAGGTAAAGGAAGAAAATTGGCTAATGCCAAAGGACATTTTTAGTTTCAACATCTTTTTATTGTCAGATTTCTTTCCTTTTCGTTAGGATCCCTACAGATTTATGCATCTGTGTGTATATTTCTTGAGCTTAAGTAGACTTTGCTGAACAGATCCTCATGTGAGTATTTTCCAACTCAAAAGCACTGTATTTCTGAAATGTCCTACAAAATACCTGATAGACATGGTACTGAATGCTTGAAAAACTTCTAATTCACATGCAGGTGCTCTAGATTAACAATGTACTTTGACTTCTAACAAGGTATTTCAAAAGAGTAAAATATGATCTGTCTTAGCTTACAGAGTTTGAGAAAAACTGCAGGAATTTTTGTTATACTTTTCTTCCATTATCTATGTTGTAACTCATGTAAAAACACAGTACAAAAGACTCAGCAAAATATTAAAAGCAATGAGCATAAATTGAGTACTTGCTTCAGGACAAGTGACACTTGGGAAACAGTAGAAAAGACACTTTTCAGATAAGTGTCTGTTATAGTTTTGTATACAAGCACCAAGAGCTGTGAGATTGCCAGATGAACGTTCTGAATGAGTTCCCAACACTCTGCCCACACTCACTTCTTTCCACCTTTCTTCTTTGGATTGTTCATCATCTTTTCACCCATAATCCAAACATATGTGGTATCTGAAACAAACTGAGTATACTAACACTGAAGGAAATGAATGAAGAGTATGAGGATAAACCGGAGCAGGAATGGGGGTGGAAGTGGTGCAGGCAAGGTCCCTCATTTAGGTCTTGCTGAGGAATAAATCAATTCCAGGTGTTCTCAAAAAAAAGTTTCAATATGTAGGCAACCTACAGGCTCAGGTGGCTGGTCAAAGGTTCTATTACCTCTAAAGAAAGTTTCTTCAACTCTTCAGAAGAATTTCTGTGGTGATAACCTGTGTCAGCCAACTAGACCTCCTTGATCCTCAATTCAACTGTTGTGGAACTTGTAAATATGGCTGAATTCTGGTTTTCCCCAAACTGAGTAGCTGCATCCAAACTCCTATGGTAAATTCCACCTATGACACTATGACACTATGGCACTTTCATTAAAATTAACACACCATTTATATGAAATGTCTTCCCTTTGCAGCACTAAGGAGTGCTCAAATGATAAAAAATATTAGTTCTTTAGCATTTGAGTATCAGATATGAGGCATTATAAGTCCCATGAAATCTATTAATAAAAATGCATTTGTGACAGGTAGATCAAACCTAAGCCAAAATCTCCAGTGTGATTTGCGCTACAGAAATAATGAATGCAGGACTGACCTGATACTTTTCCTCATCTTTCATGGCCTTCTCTTTTTGGAGGAAGGAAAGGAAACTTGTGTTTACACATTCTTTATTTAATGGGTTATATATTTTCAGTAAAGATGTTTGTCAAAATAGATGCCTAATCAGAAGATTCCACATCATTAAGTATTTAGAAAACCTGTGTTATATCATACCTGTGCATATGCTTCAAATTAAGACATGCTTATCACCAGTGTACATCTGTTACCAGAGTAGTGTAGGTAATATTTTCTCATTAGAAAGGACCCCAGAATAGCAGTGATCAGGATATAAACATGTTCTGACATTGCTACTTATCGAGAATCTTTTCATCTTCTGTGAAAAAAAAATCAGTGGATTTCAAATCAGATGCAAATATTGCTGCAGTAAAACTGGCCAAACTGCAGTATTAGCATCTGAAGTTACTATAAAATTTTTACTCCCATAAAAAAATGAGAAGAGACTTTGAAAGAGAATAGGTGTCATAGTTCTGACTTCAGCAAGGAATTTTTCTTCCCTTCCCCGCCCCCTGTGTGTGTGTGTGTGCTCAGCACACCCATTCAGGTGAAAACAAAAGAACTAGCCACAGCGCTAATGGTCGAACATTAGTTGCCTAGCAACGAAGGGGGAGGAGTTGGGGCTGGTGTGTGGGGCTGGAAGGAGGTGGGGGGGGAGTCGGCTGGCTCTGGGGGAGGAGGAGAGGCTGCTGTGAGCGGCAGACGCTGGTTCTTTTGGGTTTTTTTTTTTGTTGTTTTTCCTGTCGGAGGGAAGTTTTGTTTGTTTTTTTTTTTTTTTTTTTTTTTGGCTGCTACTGTTTTTTTTTCCCAGCTATTCCTGCTCGCCAGGGCCCCCCCGGAGTTGGTGAGTTTTTCTTCCATTGAGAGAACTTTCTGTGTTATCGGTGTTGTTCTTTTTTCGCTTCCCCCTTCCTCTTCACAACCCCCCCCGCCCTCCTTTTTCCTCGGGAAGAGGAATCAAGTTTTTTTGTTGTTTTTTCTCCGATATACCTTGGGGGGTGTTGGTTTTTTTTTTTTCCCCATCCCACGTGGCAGTGACCAGGGATCCCACAGCGCTGCCTGGTGACAGGCACTGGATATTACAAGCTCTGCTCCTGTAGTGATCCAACAGCGCCACCTGGTGACTACCATAGGACACTACAGGTTCTGCACTTCCAACGACCCAACAGCGCCACCTGGTGAATGGTACAGGACATTACAAGTTTTACATCTCCAGTGACCCGACGGCGCCCCCTGCTGACTGTGGTTGGAACTACACCAAAGGGTGCTAAAAATTGAACTATTTAAATTTTCCTTTTGCCGGGCTATCGGTTTTGTTCTTGAAGGCGATTATTGGTGGGTATAGTAGTATTGCTTGGTTGTTTACTTGGGGTTTTTTTTGTGTTCTTGTTAATACAAACATACCTTTTAATAAAGGGCTGTTATTTTGTTTTCCCTTTTCCATAATTTGTTTTTTTTCCCTTCAATCAAAGCTCCTTGGTTTTGGATTAATAATTGCTTAGGAAAAAAGTTTGGGGTCTTTTCCTCCTAATCCATCCTCAGCAGAAGACCCTTGTCCCATTTAAACTGGGACAATAGGTTTGCCACTCTTTAAAACAAAGCTCAATCATAAACGTTCCAGGTGCTGAACTTGCAACCTGGTAAAACAGCAGCATTAATTTTGACTATAATTTCCAAAACATATTGATTGAAAATAATGCCATGATTGGGATATTTTGGGAATGGAATGGCTTGCAAAGTGTGACAGCAGCAGCAATATTGTTTTTTTCTTTCTGTAGAAAAAAAATCCCATGACACTCAGATGTTATTACAGCAACTATTATCTAAAATGTAATCTTTTTCATCTGATAAAATTTTATCTTTTATTTCAATTTTCAGAGAATGCAGCTAATCATTTCTAGAAGTTAGTGTTAGGTTACAGTTCTCTAAATAAAAAAATGAAATTGTGTCAAATTACATTATGAAGTCCAAGATTCATCTTAGATTCCTAATATCTAGTGTTAGCACATTCACAGTCACTGTTGATTTGCAAAAGATGAGAGAGCTTAACAATAAATTTGCACACAGACTCGGCAGCACAAATATCTTCATAAAATCACAGAATGGCTGAGATTGAAAGAGACCTCTGAAGGTCATTTGGTCCCAACTTCATGGTCAAGTCAGGACACCTACAGCTAATTGCCCAGGACTATGTCTAGATGACTTTTGAATGTTTCCAGGGGTGGAGATTGTGCAACTTCTCTATGCAACCTGTGCCACTGCTTGGTCATCCTCACAGTAAAAAAGTGTTCCCTTATGTTCAAAGAGAACTTGCTCCATTTCAGTTTATGTGCATTTACCAGTTTTTCCATAAGAGAAGTTACTTTTGAATGAATATGATATGTATCGGGCATATGATGTCAAAAAAAAAAAAAAAAAAAAAAAAAAAAAAAGCAAGCAAGAAGGACCTTAACTATATTATATATTATATGACCTATGTTTTGCAGAAAGATTACCACAGAAAATGCTACTGACCTCTACTGTCAATGTGCTAACCTCCACCTTGTTTAAAACACTGTTTTCTTTAGTCATAGACATTAATATTATTCTGTCTTCTAGTTACTAAAAAAATTATCAATTTTGTGAAAATATGTGTTAAATAATTCAATAATAACCTTTCCTCTGACCCTTAAATATAATTATCAACAAACACAGAAATTCATTTTTGTTACTTCAAAACATATAACACTGTGATTGTTCCTCTGACAACCACCAAGTTTTGCAAACAACAGGTTTCAAGGTCCATTGCACATCATACTTTCTAATTACAGAGCAGCTAACACTTCAGACTATAATTTCCAAAGGAGGTCAGTGTAGCCAGCTCCTCTGCGTTATGTTTTTTCCTCAGGGGTCTGTTTTCCAGCAGAGGCCAGCTTCATTTAGAATGTAGGTAAGGAAATGTTTTTATTTCACAAACATACTTGTCCACCTTTTATGTCCTTAGTTTTCATTAACAGAAAGGTTAGGAAAGTACTAGTCCTTCTTTTTCTTCTTTAAAAAAAAAAAAAAACAAAAACACCAAAAACAAAACAAACAAACAAAAAAAAAACCCACACCACAAAAACAAAAACAACACATATTTGAACTTCTAATAGATTTGTCTCTGCTGAAAATTTGTTAAATATTACGTTGGTAGGTACAAAAACTAGTGCAACAGTGGTGGTCTAAATCGATGCAAACAGAAAGTCCTTCTTTCTATATTCTCACCATTGATTATGGAAAATTCAAAAACTTTCAAAAATATGATGTCACAGCT
The DNA here is from genome assembly GCA_038380795.1 of Pyrocephalus nanus. Lineage (NCBI taxonomy): Eukaryota > Metazoa > Chordata > Aves > Passeriformes > Tyrannidae > Pyrocephalus > Pyrocephalus nanus. The sequence continues at coordinate 71,497,746 of CM076261.1, forward strand.
CTTAACAATTTGGCTAATGTTACTGATCGTTGCTTGATTCTCTAAAACAATACTCACAAAAGTGCACTATATTATTCGAAGTCTCAATCAGCAGGTGGAATTTAATTCAAAGGACTGATTATTTGCGAAGTGTGAATGTTCCTGAGGATCTGGAGTTGAAACTGGCTTATTTTACATGACCACAATGGAGTTAGGTACTGGACTTGCCCATTATGAGGTTTGGTATATCTTATCAAACTATCCTATGGACTAAATCAGTCTGAACACAGTAATTTCACTAGTGGAAAAGGGTATCATGGATTCATCCCTCTGAATCGGTTTGAGATCAATGCAATGCAGACAAAATAAAGCACAGACACATAATCAGTGACTGTTGCATTGCTGTTTTGTTCTGTTGCCTCCCAGCATTGGTGGTTGCACATCATGCTGAGCTGCAAACAGCTGGGTACTGGTGATGCTATTTCTGAGTGTTGTTTATCTGCCTGCCATAACAGGATCATCTTTCCACAGATGACTTCTGTGATTTTCATTTCTCAATGCAACTTTGAGTAATCAGAAAGTTCTCAATCACAGTTAATATATTTTTCATTTTCCCTGTAATGTTCCCCAAGTTCAAGATGAAAGAAATTGCATATCAATGGCAAAGTTTATAGTTGGCCATACTGTTTACCTTATTTTTGCAAATTGTATGCAGCAGACAATTCAATGACCTCTCAAAATCCCAGCACACTTTCTCAAGTCCAATTTTATATAAATCATCTCACATTTGTTGTTTCCTTCCAATATTAGTCTGTTTCTCATTTATTCCTGAACAATGCCTTGAATCTTGTCTGACATCATGTGTCTTAGCTGTAAAGGTGATAATTTCCTTCCCTGAGAACAATCACAATTAGAGCTGTTTATGTGACTGACCTGCTGCCTTTTATAGTCTGTTTTAATTGGTTTAGCTTTTTTACTGAATAAATTTTCCATCTTTCTCTACTGACACTATTTGGCAGTGTACCACAGCTAGTGACTCTTAGTTTCATTGCATATGATATGAAATAAGCATGGTATATTTTATAATGTATATTATCTGTTTCTGTATACCTTGTGAAATAGCAAAAATTATACTATTGTGTCAGGGATGTAGTCAATGCTAGCAAAAACAAGAGTGCTTTTAATTCTACTTGAAAAAGCTCTAATTAAACGCAACCAAAAATATACCTCTTAATCATCACTTTTAAAATAATACTGACTATTAGGAAAACAAAATTAAAGAAGCAATGTTTAAGAGTGGAATAAATATCACTTGAGAAAAAGTATAAGGGAAAAAAAAGGAAAAAAAAAGAAAAAGAAAAAAACCCCTCAATTTTACTTAAATGTTTATTCTGGATTACATTTTAAAGAAGAAGGTGAAAATTTCTGGAGTATTTTTACATTGTAATCCAAGAGTCTAAACATTTGTAAAGCCAGTAGCAAGTACATAGCTCAGTGCCTGGTATAAAACTTATCTGTCTTTGTTGCCTTGATAAAGAAAAAGGAAGAAAAAGTATAAGCTGCAATCATACTTCACACCATGTATCTTCTTACTTTCCAGAAAAAAAGACAGAGATACAATTTATTGGAAGAGATTTAGTCCAGGTCCATTAAGAAGATACATGTTCCCTGCAGAAATTCTGAATTTCTGAGTTCCCACTAAAGTGTGAGCACATTCTGAGTCTTTTCTGATAAGTAACTGACTCCTTTTAGTAAGAGCTGGCAGAAGGAAGCTGTTAATACTTATCAGTTCTCGGTTCAACAGCTCCCAAACTAAATCCTTTTTTTTTTCAGTTTCATATAAGAAAGCACTGTACTATTTGGAGTGCGCCAAATAACATAAGGCATGAAGCTTTTATAACAAAGACTGGTGAATGTAAATAAAATGTTGTTCTATGGAATATTTTATTATACATTATGTATTATACACCTTATATTTTATACTTTGTAATATGTATATTATGTATAATTTATATTCTCATGTACTCTATGAGTTATGTGCTATTATAGTATATAAATTGTTGAATTACATCTATCTATCTATCTATATGCCTATTACAAATGTCCTTCATAGGGCTGGAGGACAATATATCATGCTAGAAATTGCTGGCTAGGAGTTTTAAAACTGCTGGAGCAACTTTAGCCTACTCCACTGGCAACCTCAACTTCAACTTAAAAATTATGGGAGGCATTGGAGAGGTCTTAAAATTCTTTATGAGACTGAGGGCCACCACGCAGTAGAAGATGACTAGGTCTCATTTCTTGCACTTCTAAACTGAGGAGATAGTCTAAAAACATTGAGGCTCAATTGGTTTATCACCCATCCTTGGAGCGTATCTTGCTCCCTGTTATTTCAAAGAGCAATTAAATAACAGAGGTGGCAGACAGACAAAGGCATCAGGACTGAATATATAAGAGTACCCTATGCTGTTCTGCATCGAAAGTTCTTTGCACTTTTGGTTTGTAGTACCTGAATCTAAACTGCTATAACTAACACATGGAAACTTTAAAAAGGTATACATTGATGAAGGGCAAAGGTGGGCAATGAGAGGCTAAGTGGGTATAAAAAAGTTGTTGACGAACTGCTTACATGTTCTTAGCCTTTGCAGCTGCAATTATGCTGTATCAGAGATAAATAGGAAGAGCTCAGTCCACTTACTATCCATCTTTCTGTGGCTTCCTCCCACTGAATCTCCAAAGCCACACAGAGAGAAGAGCTCTAGCACATAATCTGGAGATGAAACTTGCCAGGGACCCCTCTGACACTGCAGGATTTACTCCTGCCTTACACTCCTGCCCTCTATCAGAAAGGCATCAGGTGGAACAGCCTCCCTGTTTACCCAATACACAAGGAAAAGTCATTGAAGGATTTTGTAACCTTCTTTGAAAATGCACTTAACTTTTCAGAACTTTAATATTGTGCTGAATTAGAGAAAGCCTCGGGGCTTCTCTGTAATCTCTGTGTACTTGAATTGAGAAGAAAAAGGGGAATTCACACAGCCCATCGCTGTTGTTGGAAAGTCCATTAAACATTTGATGAGTCTAAAATAAATGCAACAACCTATGATCTATTAACAGGAATAGTTAGATATTGGTTTCAAACATTTGGAGGAGCAATTACAGAAGTAAAGTATGTAAGGAACCATGTATATAATGCACAGAAGAGAATTGCTTTAAGGTAAACCTTTCTCTGCCATTACTGGATGGTGCACATTTTTTGCTATTATCAACCAACTGTATGCAATAACTTGTATGCCTTAAGGTATGTAAAATTGTGCTAGATGCCCATGTTTAGGTTATGGACACCTACCCAAAGTGTCATGAAACTCTTCCTCCAGTTTTTAGGTCTGGATTTGTCACCAAATGCTTCAGAAGAATGGAGGTTCTCACTCCACAGTGCTCTGTTTCTCCCAGGGCAACATTACTAATGTACTTAGGGCTTTTATGTTTTCTGCTGAAACTCTGAAGTGTGTTTGAAGAACTCCCTTATTTCTCTGCACAGTCAAGAACCCCTTAGTTTTCTCATGTAGTTTTAACTGTTCTCGGAAAAAAAAAATGCCTGTGTCAGTAACTTTCTGAGCTAAAAAGTCTGAAAATATCTGACACCCTTCCTATTTACATCTAGTGTTGGGAAATTATTCAACTTGTGAAAAATTAATAGTATTCAAATAATACAAAGAACACTGAAAGAGAGCCATGCCACTTTAAGAGTAGAGATTTCACCTCTACACGTTTTCCTCTTGCTCCTTCGTTTGGCCATAAAAAAAGGTCAATGGCTATTGTATCTGGGTGGAGTGGAAAATAATGACCGGAATCAGGAATTAAACCAATGTAATGTCCATCCTTTGTATAAAACAATATATGCAAAACAAGGGATGAACGTGTATAAACATTTTCATATGTGTGATCCTTCTGTGAACTCTGTGTGTGTAACACTTACTTCATAAACAAAATACATAAGTATTCCTTAAGTACTACTGCACATACCTACATAGAAGAACACGAAGAACCTTTCTTTGCAGTGGATGCACTGTATCAACTATACACTGACAGATTGCATGTCACCTTGCTTAGAGTGAGAAGTGTGTTTCACTACATTATAAAGGACTTGAGAATGTTGGTCAGCTTCAATCTTCATCATCGTGTGAATTGCATTACTTCAGATGATATACAGGAAGGTGACAGGTAATTTTATAAAGCTAGATTTTATCATTTCAAATCATCAATAATCTCACTCATCACTGACTGACAGTGAGAAAGTGGACCTCTGAAGCTATACTGTCTGATCCACTTTGCAATATGAACTATTAGAGTGGCTGAGATGGAGTTGAGCACCAAATATAAGAGAACCAGGGGTTAAAGATGATGAGACTAACAGAGAGACAAAAGGAAATGCAGTGTACCAGGCTGCCGGGGCAACACAATTTAGCCAATAAAACTGTCTTTCTTATCTAAACAAATACAATTATGTGTCAGTGTTAATTATTGTACTAGGGTCTAGATTAATGGAATCCTACAATGTAGCTTTTGTCACCTATAGCTCTATCTCGTTCAAATTTTATGTAAATCCTCACCCCTATGTATAGAGGATTGCTGTCAAGCTGTGGTTTTAGTTTTGTAAGAACTCATGACCTCAGGGATGAGGTCACTAATAAGTGTTCCTAAAATTTTTGTGTTTACTTCCAATTATAACACTTCTCATCTAGGATTTAAATATATTCCTGCTGCATTTGGAGCCTAACTATTGCAGTGTTGTGACACTGCGGGTGGAGAGCCTTATGCTACCCTCCTGCAGATAATCCAGGACTGACACAGACCCATCTGTTTTATTTGTCCTTGATGAGAGAAATAGAAGATAAACAAATCACCAATAACAATAAGAGATAATTTGACTTCAAAAAGCCCCTGATTTATAACAACTGGAGCTGTTGCATTACATAAAAAGATATATATTCTAATTGAAGTTTTTTGACTTTGTCCCCTTAATAATATTATGATGGTAGCATAGCAACGCTCAAACTCACTTTTTCTCATCAGGAAGAAAATATAGAATCACTCCTAAATGTACTTCAAGTTCCTTTTTTTACAAAAACAGTCTTACAAGTGACAGATAAAGAGCTTGTGGAGCAGGAAAGAGGCTCCATGTGGTACGAAAATCATGCTTGTCTTGGGTTCTTGCTCTTATCTGCTCTGCTCTTGTCTCCCTTGTTCATTCCTGGTATGGTGAGCAGGGAACAAACTTCAGAGTGTAGCAGGTTGCAAGGAGTAAACTCCCTCCATTCATACAAGGAGAGGTTGAAACATAGAAGAGAAGCCCATTAAAAAAAAAGAAAAATAAAAATACAAATATAGTGTCACTCAATAAATCAGAGGCAGAGCACAAATAAAATCTCACTGTTCAGGCACATCTGTACTGAGTTTATCAGTCCAATTTTTGGATATCTGCACTTAGTTTATTTAAAATGTTTAATCATCCTTGCCCTCAAAAGTTGTATCAAAACATTCATAAGAATAAGCCTTTAGGCATGTCCTGTTTTTTTCAAGCCAAGAACATACCATAACAGCAATTTCTGTAGTCTTGTGTAATTTAATAGGCTTCGTAGAAGTCTTCTGTGTGTTTATTGTCACAAATATATGACTACAATATTTCATTACATTTTCAACAGTTTGGGAAAGAAAACAAGACTGTGTCTTCTAGCTTAAAAGTTATATGACAAAAAGTGTTTCTTCATTATATCTGCCCCAAGAATCTGGTATCTACCCACAGTCTTATTTTCTTCAAATAAATATCTTACCCCATTGAAATCTTGTGTAAAATGAGTCATTTTGAGGTTTGGAGTAACTGCTTTATATACAGTAGCTTATTGTTCATGTGAGTGACGAGTGAGTAGCTGCTCAAAAGACTAATTACCTAAACTATCTAAAAATTAAACAATGATTTTTTTTTATTTTTTTTTTTTTTTAAATTCTGGTCATTCACTGAAGTTTCATCCAGAAATTAGGAGCTTCTGAATTCTATCTTCTTAAGTCACAACAGCCAGAGGGGGAAATAAAGAGCTTGCTTCCAGTTAAAGTACCAGGTTACGGACTCCCAGAAATTGAAATATATAATATCTTAACTCAAAAAAAACTCACAAACATCACACTTATTTTACCTACCATTTAAATTTCTAAAATCAGAAAAAGGAACCTTTACAGTATATCCAAAAAAAGAGAATTTTTTTTTCTATGTCTGTGAAATATGATGGGAATTTTCTACCCAGTATATATTTCAGAAGAAAGCAATGTTTGTGGGATGAAATAATTTGGGATAAACTATCAAGTCTGCCTTTCATTTCCTATTCATTCAAGAAAACCTCTGAATTATAAAATTGTAGAATAATTTAGGTAGGAAGGGACCTCTGCAAGTCCCTTATCCAACCCCCAAGTTCATAGTAAGGTTAACTTCAGCTAAATGAGGTTTTTTAGGGTCATGTCCAGCTGAGGTTTGAAAGTGTCTAGGATGAAGATTTCACCACCTACTTCTCCAATATTTGGGGGGGGGGTGTTATCTTATATCTGTCTGGAGTTTATCTTATGGCACCCTACCTTTGCTGCCTTCAGAGGGGCATCAAGGTCCATTTTCCTTAGAAATTCTCTAAACAGTGGTCAGTTGTGATTAAACATCCTCCAAGCCTTCCCTTCTCTTGGCTAGTCCACCCCAGATGCCCCACAGGAAAGAGACTTAAGGCCCTTCACCACCTAAGTGACTGTCACCTGGCTTCTCGCCAGTTGTTACAGATAGTGGGTAACACTGGGCACTATATCCTGCATATTGGGTTGTATTCCAGTCCTCACAAGGGATGAGCAGAGGGATCCTGCTCAGTCTCCATCCTTAGAGCTCTACAAGCCAGACTGGGTAAGGCCTGAGCACCCTGGTCTGACCTCACAATTGACCTGATCTCATGCTGAATTATCCTATGTCCCTGTGAGCAGTGACCTCCCTTAACCTGTCTGCACTTCTGCTGGGGCAGCCCAGTAGGCAATTAGCCTTGGTCACTCCAAAAGCACTTCTTATTCATGCCTCTGCTGTTCTTGAGGAGCTGAGATAACAGGAGGTATTGTGCCCCTGTTTCATTTGGAGAGCATTCATTATGTTTGACTAGTGAACCACTTAAATCTAAGGGTCAAAAATGTAAAAATGACTGGACAGTGCAGGTTAAATATGATATATGCAACAATGAGGTTATTTATTTCTCATTAAAAAAACGTTCAATTTTATTTTCCTGTCAACTTGTATTAAAGTGAAGATGATTCCACAGTGTATGAGTGACAGTTTATTTGTCTATAACAAAATTGCTGTCACTCCCCTTTGACCATTTTTTTCCTAAATGAAAAGCAAATCACAAATTTTTTTGCAAGTTTCTGACCTTTCTATGACCCTATATTTACTTGCCAAAGACATGTTAAGGTAAAGTGAAATTGCTTTTATTTCTGATATAGAACTATACTCTCTGTGGCCAAGTACTTCGCTAAGAAAAAGTACCTCGTCCATTTTTCACTTTTGTAAAAAGAACAAAGAATCTGTTCATTTTACAGAAATGAAAAATGGACTAGGCATTATTTATAACATCTGTCAAAACTCTGGCCAGGAGAGCACCTGTAGCAGCTCTGGAGCAAGGATAGTGATGGTTGTATTTTCTCTACTCCTCCGTGTATACATGCCGGAATTTCTAAAGGTATTGGTGGCTTTTTGAATGTCAGTAATAAAGAACAGGAGAACAACATAGCAATTAATGATGTTATACAGTCATGCACTATTACAAGGCTGCTAAAAAATTCATTGAGTGATTAATCAGCTGAATAGCTCATTTTCCTTGGAGGTTTAATGAACAATTAACATTGATTAATGAAGCTCTTTTTTCTTTTTTTGTAAAAATATAAGTTGAAATGAACAAAAATGTTGTCTGGCACCAGGTTGTCCCTATGAAACTAATAAAAAATACAACACAAGAATGGGAAAAAAAGAGATAAATATCAGTGTAAGAGTAAGAGAGGGAAATATTAGCAGCTCTTTTGATCTAGAATCTATAACTGTTTTAAAAGTCATCTTTATATTTCAAATTTCCAGGCATATTTAAGACATAGAGCACCTTGCTGGCAACAGTGGACCCACAATGGCCATTAAAACTGTAATGTGCATCCTTGCTTTATGATTTGAAGGATTCCTGGTCTTAAAGAAACATCCTAGAAAAGTGTGAGATGTCCTTAAAACTGAAAGACTGTCACAGAAACTGGTCTGAAATCTGCAGAAGAGATAACAGTGGGATACCCTCTATTTGACCACTTCAAAGATTCCTGTAGGTCCCTGAAGCAATAATATTAAACTCCATACTGTCCTTACACACTTGACTTTCTTACTAATTTTTCTTTACAGAACCATGATGTTTACTAGGCCAGATCACTGATATTTTATGTAGAGCAGTGGGTAGATTCTGATTTAATTACATTCCTTTTGAATTAACTCCCTCTCCCACAAAAAGGGATTCAATTCCAGTGTAAAACATCTTTCAGCCTAGAGAAGGAACAAGGAATCAGAGAATACCCTCAGGTAGATGCCAATTTTCTGATCTCTGAACTCTAAGGGCACAATTGCTTCATAGAGGGATGGCAAATTTTGACTGGAACTCTTGAAGAAAAAGCAGGCAGATCAAATAATTTTTCCACTCTCTTTTTCCACACTCTTTTTTTAAACTCTCTTCAATAATGCAAATAATAAATATGCTCTTTATTTGGATGATACTTTTCCTAGCCTTTTAAGGGGTGGCCATGTTCCTGTGACAGAACAACTGTTGCTTAAGTGTTACCAAATACTTACTTTGATTGTTGGAACATATCTATCAGAACCATGCAGAGGTGGTGATTATATTAACACTTCTTACCCTGTGGACAAGTAAGATAAGATGCTCTTAACAGAATGCTAATTTTGTGCTGTTACTACAAAGGGAAAATATAGGCTAAAGAGAAACGCTTGGTGACAGAAATAATTTAGAAAAAACAGCTCACTGGCTGGTGAAAATTTTAGTGTTCTTCAAACCAAATATTGCTGCTTGTTACACATATGAGATAGTATTGCTTATCCAGAGCTTAATTTTGAGCTCATTAGTGAGCTTAAAAAACTCATCCTGCTTTTAATGGTACTTGCCTTTAAAGACATTCTGGTCTGACAAAGCATAACAATAGTATGTAAACAAAGAGAACTGAGAAAAGCAAATAGGAAGAAAAGAAATGAAAAGGTGCTTTATGTTGTTGTGTGCAATTAAAGTTGAAATACAAGGGATTCAGCAGCAGGAGTAAAGCATAACACATCGCAGTTTTCTTTTTGCTTCTTTTTTCACTTTAGTCCTTTGTCTTTCCCCAACTCAACAGCTGCCTTCAACAGTGTTCAGAGGTAGCTGTGCCCCTTTCAGGTTCAGTTCTTGAGAAAATGTCAACAAGAGGCAGGAGAAAACATTAAACAGTTCCTTATTTACCTTTTATCATCAAATATAAAGCTAAAACTCTCTTGGTACCCACAAATTTCTGGAGACCGCAAATGCGGGAGGTCTTAGAGTTAGTCAGAGAGGCTGATAAAGAAAATAAATAGCTACACCAAAGGGATCAAAGGAAAACATATGAAGTGCACAAAGTTTTTCATATTTTTTTTCAATTAATAGCTTAGTATATTTTTTCCCAATTATTTTCTGTCTTTTTTCTGTGCTTTTCCCAACAAAATAGTTCCAAAAACAAAGGCTAAGGCAATGAAATATGATAGAGGTTTTTTTGTTAAAGAAAAAAAACTTTCTGTTAACACTAGTAACAGAATTGACTTTGCTTCTCTGCTATTAACACACTGACCACAGTACTGTGGGAGGATTAGTATATGTGTACTGACTTCATACACAGACTTTAATCCCCTCATCATCTGCCTGGCTACATATGCCCTGGCTCAAGTCTGGTGCAAGCCTGCTGGCTTTTTGGGACAAGAAGCTTGAACAAGAGGAGAGAAACACAATGTCACACTGAAGAGAACGTGCAGAATGGCACCACCAGCTCACACCTTGGTGGTCCAGTGTTTTGGGACCCATCTGAAGGAGGCCCTGCTCACCTAAGGTTGTACAGACACAGCCCAGGAGTCTCCAGCGTGATCTGACTGGCAGCAACCTGCTTCTGCGTGGCCACCACTTGCTCCCTTCCAGATGTTTCCATTACTTCTGCCCAGCCCCTCATGAGAGCTCGGCTCCCAGACTTGATCTCTGCCTTGCTGCCCCCTCTTGCTCATGTCACCAAGTACAGTGTGGGTCCTGACTTCAGACTCTCACACCGGCAGCACCACAGGGAGAGTTCCAGTGATACCCCGGGTAGTTACCCTTTTTCAGAGGAGGCAGGGAGAGAGGAAGCAAATAACAGCATTCCTTGTCCCAGGGTAAGGGCATAGATGGGTGTTTGCTGTCATGCCTCTGCTTAAGGCAGCTTGAACAGGCAGATATGATAAAAAAATTTATTAGAACTATTTTGAAGTGTATTCTATTTCTTGAATATCCAGGTGCTTTTTTTGGAAGAGTTTTGTTCATTGTTGGATGTTTTTGTCTGCCCTCTCAAGTCTTGACAAGATATTTATGTTTTCCTTGCAACTTCTTTATCTAGGAGTTAATAATGGGTTTTGGCATCTGTTCTTTTTCCCTGTTTGGAAGTACTAAAACAAATAATTACATAATTAATATTCTTCCTTGGTAAGTAACTTATTTTTATCACTCAATTTTAAGTCCCACGGTCCCCTTCAGGCTTTTTTGAATCCATTCCCATTTTTACAGAAAGCTCATGTACATCCTTCTTTTCATCCTTGTGGTTTGGTTTCTTATTGCTTTGTTTTACAGTCTGAACTTTGCTCTGCAATTCTTTTGGTTTTCTTCCATACTTGAATGATTTCCTGCATGAATCATACAGATTATGAGCTAGGCTGAATGCTACAAAATGTAAAAATATAAGATTCCTCCCATAAATAAGGTCTGCTACAGTTCTGTAGTTGTAAACTAACATGCCTGAATTACAAAAATATTGGCTATCAAGTGCCTATAAAAGTGGTGCCACAGAAAATGTGCATAGGCCTCTTCTAATTTTAGAGAAAGTTCATGATATCTGAGTTATTCAGAATAAGTTAAGCCTCATTTTTTCTGGCTCTTAAGGTCCAAGGATGCATAGTCTGTGAATTAGTTTGTTAACAGCATATTTAAAGGGGTACCAGTCTTTTTGCCACAACTGTGCTGCTCTTTGAGGAGATAAGCACTGATTTACAGAATCACAGAATATGCCTAGTTGGAAGGGACCCACAAGGATCATCCCCCTGCACAGGACCATCCCCAAATCACACCATGTGCCCAAGAGTATCATCCGAAAGCTTCTTTAACTCTGCCAGGCTTGGTGCTGCGACCAATTCTTGACCTCACACTTATTCCTTCCGTTCTCAGAATTCTCATTTAAAATCTTCACATCCCACCAGAACTGATGGGAAATGTATTTCATTGTATTTGAAATTAAGAGGTAATATACATCTCTAAGCTTGCTTTTTTAAGATATTTTATGTTAAAAAAAAATATTTGCTCCCACAAATTTATCACCTGTTATCAAATTTAAATCAATAATGTAGGTACAAAATCACAACATAATTGAATAAATAAGAAAGAGAAGACAGAATATTTGTGGCCACTGACTTCCCTCTTCTTCCCTCTTTCCAGTTCTGCACAGTAGTTTCTCCCATTCTTCCTGATTATGGCCAGAGATTATTTTGTCCACGACAGAGTAAATCTACTGATCTTTTGATAGTTGTTCCTGATTTACTTGAGAGAAAGTTTAACTTTCAGCTACTCCTCTACTTCCAGTTCATGATATCTCATATTTGCTTTCCATTACAGTTAAGTATGTTTCCAAAAAAATTGTTCCAATTTTTTCAAATCCTTCTATGCTTCATGACATCTGAAATTCAGTTGCTGTCCTTGAGGAGACTGGAAGGTTTGCTATAATAAGTTCTGTCTTCAGGTTTCGTCAACCTGAAGTCCTTCACATAAATGCACAAATATGGCATCGGTATTTTAAACATAAAGAAAATTAATAACCTAGTGAGGCTTTTTAACCTACTCCACACTGCATGGAGCAGGGACAGTCAAGATTTGAGTAACCTGGTTGAGTAGGAGGTGTTCCTGCCCGTGGCTAGGGGGCTGGAACCAGATCATCTTTAAGGTCCCTTCCAACACAAACCATTCTATGATTCTAAGCAGCAAACTTAACTGCAAACAGACCTTGAATATAGAAGAAACCAATTACTAGTAATGACACAAACCTTTTAAAGCAACCTTAAATACTGTAGAAAAACAGCAGACAATTAGTTTATGTGTGTTAGTTTTTGACACCCATGCTTGAGAGGTCCAGTATTTCCTAACACTCCCCCAACAGTAACTTTGATGAGCAACACCACAGTAATAAATCACGGGTGAAAGACAGCAGGAGAACTGATTTTCAGAAGTATATTTAGTGACACAATGAATTGCTGTCATAAAGAAAATCAAGTGAGTGATCAGAAGAATGCAGGGACTTCCAAGATGTCTGTTTGAATTAAAAAAAAAAAAAAAAAAAAAAAAAAAAAAAAAAAAAAAAAAGTGGGTAGCATTGTGTTAGATAAGGTTACCTTAAACAACTTTCTAAATTTTAAAAAATAGTGCAAGATTATGGTGGTAGGATTTTACACCACCTGAAAGGAGGTGCAAAGATTCTCCGTATTCCTTGTTAGTACCTTTGGTAGCATCTGCAACAACTAAAATTTAAAAGAGTACACAAAAATGACTTTATATCAAGGATCTGCCATGATTATAAAATGGGCCAAGTAGAGAAGATACAAGTAGATACAAGCAGGTGAATAAGTGTTTTAAAGATAAAATCTGCAAGACTACATATTAAGAAGCACCTATGAACATAAGGAATCTGTAATACAACGACAGGAAATAAATCCATTTGAACAAGAACAATAAGAGCACAAAGTGAGGCAATTAATCTGACAAATGCCTATGTGGGTGCATATCCACTCCCAGCTGCGAGCTAGGAACACTCCAGGTTATGGTACTAGCTGGAAAACACACAGATGAAATCTCTATGGATTTGGAGAGCTAAGCAGAAGAATATATCAACTTTGCCTCACAAAAGGATTTACTGACCTTTCTCTTCATCCTGCACTGGCAGGAAAGCCCAGGGACAGCATAGCTGGCTATGATCCCTTCCTGGCCACAGAGCTCCCAGCACTGGGAAGAGGAAGGGTTCAGGACACTGGGAGTGCATGTCAAGAAGGGGCTGTAATTCAGAGTTACACCTGAAAGAAGGGACATAGAGCGCCACAGAAATTGTTAAAAACTGCTATGAAACTTCCAGTGTTGTCAGCACTGAAAATGCACCTTCGGGTCCTTTATTTTTGAGTGCTTGCATTGTGAAAGTCTATATTTCAGAGAATAGGTTCTCAGTGGTTTTTGAACGTCAGGTCCTTTGATGTGCATTAAAATGAACACCAGTTCATTTCTGAGGCATTTAAAGTACCAAGTAACTTCTGAAAAAGGTTATTAAGCCTTTGTCTCCATATATACACATTTAGCAACCGTGGACATTGGCTACAAAAATGATTACAAAAGCCTTAAGCACTTTTAAAGCCCTGACTATCAGTGACTGGAAAGTTTATAACCTCTCTTGAGCCTTGTTGGTGGAAATGTAATGAAATACTGCTCTGTTGCACAGCTGACATTTTCAGATGTGTGGATCTTGAGTTTCCCCAAAATCCTTGATTTCTACAAACAGAAAAACTTGCTGAAAATCCTTACAGAATTTTCCATTAGCTCTTTTATAATCTGCAACAGTAGTTACTGCTATTGAATTTACTTCACCCTTTTTGAGGAAGGGGTATCAGCTTAAAGCCTTACCATGGCCTCTGCCTGCAGTCTGGCTTGCAATATAAAGTTGCCTTTATTGCATTATGCCTTGCATCACTCAGCGTATTTGGTGAATTAAAGTCACAGAACTAACAAATTAGCAAGGAGAAAAGGCATTTTAGTGTTACTGTTCAGTTACAAGGATGAAGAACTCAGCTCAGGCATATGAACATCTCAGTAAAAACTGATAGTGAGGAGGGAAAAAGATAGCAAAAAAATGTACTGAAGTAGATTGAACATCTTGGTTCTTTGTAGGGTGATGTGGGCTCTCCTGTGTCCCAAGAGACTAAAAAACAGCCATGCTGGTTCTGAGCAAAATATTCCTGCAAGTAATTACTATTTCCTAGAAATGGATGGAGCCCAGAATCCCTGGAAACGAGTGGTATCTAAAGTAGCAGTAACAGCAAGGCATGATAAAATCCAATTGTTTATGCAATTCCATTCTGCTTTGTTCTGTTATGAGCCCTGTTGAAAGCTGCCTTTCAAGCTTAATGGAACACAAGAGGCCTATATAAACTTGGATTTAAGACATGTGAAGGAGATAAGGAAAACACTCACTTCGATTTAGCAAAGTAGAGGCATTCACTCATTCATCCTCATCTCACTGGTTTAACACCTGTAATATTGCTGAATAATAGACATGCAGCATGCTCATGCAATTAAAGCAATGTTATAAAGATGGCTGGAGAGTTTAGTGACTAAACAATGTTATTTTAATTATGTACTCCATTACTGTCCATTCTTAGACAGGAAGTATCATACAATCATTGAACAGGAACAAAACATTTCAGAGGCAAGGCAATACTTTTTAGAAGGGACAGGATAAAACTGCAAAGATGTAGAAACAGTGTGAATTGTTTCTCTGAGGCACTGACATAATCAAGGGACTAATATTCCCTGAAATTATGTAAAATGCAGGCAGATAACTATGAAGTTACAGAGAGGACTGTTATTCACAGATCTGAGACTTTGGAAAATATGTATTTAGGAAAGTCACTTTTACACGTGTATGTAGGAAGGGACTATGTAAATTAGAGACTGAAGATTTTTATAAGTGACTGGGCTTTTCTACTCTATCATTACCACTCCTCTTCAAAGGAAGATACAGGAGAAGTTTGAGTGATGGTTCTACATCCTCCCTTCCTCTCTTTGCAACTAAACCATTTGAAGCCCTGGTGAGTGAGGTATTTGCAGCTCAGAATAGGCCATTTGAGTCATATTTCACTGAGTTAAGTTAGGAAATTCATCAGATTTCTAAAGGACACAAAAAGCTGCATGGCTAAGATGCAATAGCCAGTTAAGAAGCTTGTAGACTTAAATGTCAACAGA
This sequence comes from Pyrocephalus nanus, assembly GCA_038380795.1. Taxonomy (NCBI): domain Eukaryota; kingdom Metazoa; phylum Chordata; class Aves; order Passeriformes; family Tyrannidae; genus Pyrocephalus; species Pyrocephalus nanus. The sequence goes on from CM076261.1 coordinate 71,513,075, forward strand.
AGGGGATGTTAAAATAAGGTGAAAAGTTGAACAGCAACTCTGGAAAAAGGAAAATATTTTAGTAAATATGGGTAAGTTGTATGCAGGAGGTTTTTATGTGTAAAGTGGTCATGGTGGGAGTGGAAGGCTTTTAGACAAAGTTTGTTAAAGAAGCCCTGCCATTGAGTCATTAGGTGCAGAAAGAATTCCCTTGCTTTCTAAACTCCTTCTCAGGGAGGATCCAATCTTAGCCTCAGCTTTTGTCCACAGTTTAAATTCAAGGAATTGTAGAAGTGTGATTTAATCAGTTTGTCCTGCAGGTTTTAATGATGGCAAATTGGATATATTTATGTAAAACGAGTTATTTAGTATGACAAATGAACAGACAAGTGAACAGACTAAAGATCTTAATCAGAATTATTTACTACACAATGCAAAAGCTAAAACCTACTAGTAAAGTATATGATAGTATAAAATAGTGTTGTGCACTGTGTCAAAGCAACTATATTAAAGTACTTGTATCAAAGCTAGCAAAAAAGAAACAATCCAAGAAAAAAAAAAAAAGAAACTTAGAGATTGATGCAACTCACCACACTATAATAGTGGGCAGATCTCTCTCTTTCACTTAACTCCTAGGAAATAACCATGAAGAGGCATCCCTACTTCATGGGAGAAGCTCCACAGACTTCAAGAAATTATGTGGAAGAATCTGCCGTATGAAAGTTGGACTGGGCTTTTATAAAGTGTGCTAGTCATGTATTTACAGGCTGGCTAGAAGTTTATCTGTCCAATCTTGCTTCAAAAAGTAGGATGTATGTTTGAAGCTTGGTGAAACAGGCTGGTTTTAGCACAGTCCAACACTAAAAACATTACCATAGTGCCAGTGGTAACTCACCACAGAGAGCTTGCATTGTTTGAATTCTCTCACTGGAATCCAGGCCTTATTGGGATAGAACATCCTGCCACAGGTACCAAGTAACAAAATGCCTCAAGTACATAAGATGCAAAGGAATTCATAAGAAAATATTCAAATTAGATATTATCCTGTTTGGAAGTAGTGCAACATATAGAGCAAATAAAAGTTCATCTGCTTTAGGAATAGATGTGTAAATCTGTGCTTGAAAATAGGCATTTCAAGATGTAAGTCATTCATTCCACCAGAACAATAAGCCGTAGAAAGGAATAGACTCTTCACACACCTCTTCTGAACTCTCCTCCAAAAGACAAAAGTTTGCTTCTTCAAAGAGTGATATATTCTGTTGCTGTAAAGTCATTACACTGGAATTGCTTAGGGGAGGGAAACAAGGAAGCACTGAAGAGATCTAAAGCATAAATGAAAATACTTGCCCCTTAAAATTCTGTGTGTCTTGGAAAAGTCCATCCCTTCCATTTTAGAAAAAAAAAGGACAATAACATACTTATGGTAAATCCAATCTGTCTGTCCATCTAAATTTGACAGGTACTTTGCTTTTACATTGATTTTCCAGATGAGAATATTCTGGGGAAAGAAATTTCTTAAAAACAAAAATAGAAAAAATTATGTTAAGAAAATCTGAAAATCCAGAGTTCAGAGCCATCTCATCTATATGATGAAACTCAGACCTGAGAGTTCCTACATCTCATGAAATTTTGAATGAGGGAAGAAAAATCTCAGAGGCATGAAGGTGACTTGTTGGTCCAGCTCCTGTTGCAAATCTCCTTGCAGACTCCTCACCCCCCTACCTGTCTTTGAATTTCTCCCAACATGCAGCATAGAAGAAATGTTAAAGTTCTGGTGGCCTTTTCTGCATCCAGTCATTCATATTTATTTTATTATGGGTGAAGGCAGAAACAGCAAGTTGAGGGCAAAGCGAATTACTCAGCAGTGCAGTCTAGGATCTATATCAATGGCTCTGCTTTTAAATAACTTTGTTTTCATTTTTGAGGAAGAGTCACTCAGTCTGGAATACGAGTTCCTTTCATATCTATTGCTCTGATCCAGTGATTTTCACTAAGTAGGTATTTCTATGTCAGGTATGTTTCAGCACTCATGCCAAACTGATTTGTCTTTGCAATTAGATTTGTCTGGTTTCTACCAGACTGCCCAGAACATCTGCTGTCCTGCATCCAGTGTTTGCCAACACAGGAGAGCCTGCATTTTCACTGAGGCAAAGATAATGTCCAAATAGTGCTATTTTGCAGTTCCAGGACACAGATTTCTAATAAAAGCATTTACTGCAAAGCCCACTCACACCAAAGAATGTATTTCAAGGCTTTAGAGGACTATAAGGCAGTTCAAGATTCAGATCCAAGATTCTCCACAGTGGTGAATGTTTCTCATTGTATATAACATGGCCACTTGTAAAATCCAGTTCCAGCTTAGATCTTACTTTCTACATAATTTTTAGATCTTTTTTTTCATACTTTTAGATGAATCTATACATGAATCTTAAACATTACTGAAAAAGAGGCTACTGACTCTCAAAATTACACAGACCCTTTTAAAATCTGACATTATCAGAATAAACATGAGCAATTATTACTATCTTTCTAAGAGGAAAAAGTCTCTAGGATATTTCATTGTAGAATTACATGATGTTTACTTATGCTAAGATTTCCCTCAAGGAGATACAAACCTCAAGGAGGTTTGTTTGTTTGTTATTTAAAGAATGTTTACATATTTTATTAGCTCTGAAAAATCAGCAGCATGCCTGGCAGGTAACTCCCATAATAATGCTACCATAGAAGACAACATTAGTAAAACAAAGATTTCAGGCTTTGAGGGCTTTCAAAGATTAATCTCATTACTTTCATATGGTTTTTACCTGGAATTTCAGAAGACTTCAGCCTTTGACTATAGTCTAGCAACGTCATGTAACTTTAACAACTCACTACTGCTAGCAAAGCAGATGCAATAAGAATTTCAATTTTAGTTTTTAAAAAATTTCCTTTTTCTGTGTGTTTATTCCTGTTGCACACAAATTCTCCAGAGCTTATTCTGCAAAGCTGTCTATAAATCTTCCCACAGAAAGGACCACAGCCTTCAGGTCTGAAAAAGTCACAGATTTTGAAGCAACAGGCAGGTGATCAGGCTTTTCTTAAGGGAATTCCTTGCCATCTTTCTGCCAGAGATTCTTCCATTTTTCTGGCACAAAGGTGTGCCAAAAAAGACTTCCCTTCCTGTTTAGAACAGGCATGAAAAGGCAAAATCCTGTAGTGACTCAAATTCCTCCTATGTGAGGCATATCCAAAGTGTACATAACTGGTAGTCCTGGCTCCACAGATTGTCAGTAAATGTTTCCCAACCATGCAGAATCACCTAGAAAGAGAAGTCCCAGCCACAGCACTTTTAAATGAATGACACACTATGTTGCTCTAAAGTGGTATAAGCAAGCAAAAAGAATCAGAAAATAAAATAAATTCTGCCCAAACATTTGCATACAGCTTGAAAAAAAAAAGCAAGATTTTTTTTCCATATACAGTAAAACATTTTTAAGCTAAACTTGAGACTAAAAAAAAAGATATTTGGACCTCATATGGGTGTGAAATTTCTGCCTGATGGAATGTGCAAGATTCAGTTATACCATTTCATTAAAAAATGCTGTCAGGCTCTTAATTTTATGCTAGCAATCTCCAATACAAATCCTAGCAGATGGTTCTGGAGCTCAGGCCAAGTGATAAAAAGCTCATTCCAGCTCTTGTTCTTACATTTCTGAAGCACATGACCTGCCCTGACCAATATTCTGCCACTTCGAGGAAGTTTTCCTTTACTGAACCTCACATTTAAGATGAACACACACTTCAGAGTTTTGAATGAGCAGTATACTAAGACAGAGGACTGTAGAACCAAAAATGCTGAAGAATTCCAGCCAGAAGAAAAATTTCTGAAATGTGTATGACCACACATGATAGTCAAACCAAAGTTTCCACATGACAGCTGTTGTCAGACCACATATAGGCACAGTTTTGGTAAGTGACCTCTCACTGTAAAACATCAAGACCATTGCTCACTTTCCCACATGTTTGACATGATTTAAATAGCAGAGATGTAAAACAAATGTCTATAACATAGCTGGTGTACCACCTTATTAATCCTACCACAGGAAATCTTATTACTGATCTACATTTTGGTTAGATTCCTGTTGACCAGTATCACTTCTAACATTCATGTGCTTGTGCAGTTGAGAAAGATGCTGGTGTTCCCAGAAAGGATACAGAGAATTGGATTAGTCACAGAGGCTTAGAAAAAGGAATATTAAACGACACATTTTATTTTTAATAATCAGTCACTGCTTCTTCGTATTTACAATTTCTAAAAAGGACTTGAAGGCACAGGTTCTGATTTTGCATATTTCCCTGTATTTCATAAACATCAGTAACTCTATCCCCTTTTTTAGAGCTGCTCCATATCACCATATGAATATTAAAATATAATCTGAAACACATTTTTCTCTCATTTAATTTTCCTTGGAAATTTATCAATTGTGGTCAGATGTTTGCTATATGACTACTGCTAAGCACTAACATATGATGCCGTGTGATGCTAATGAGCAATCTGAAAATATGGATTACAACAGAGTACACATACTGTTACTCCAGTGAATCAAACTGTTTGTAGAAAGCCGTTTTTGTAGTTGAACTTCACACTAATACTGCAGTAGGTACAACTGCTGCTAAGTCAGAAGCTTTATTGTGCTTCCTCCTGTGTATTTTTGCTCAGCTAAACAATTATCCAAGTGAAAAATACATCTTTCTCATTTTTATAATATTTAAAAAAAAATGTCTCTCTGAATGTCTTTTACTTTCCTGGAAGCTGATATTGACACATTTTGTACATTAGTGCAGTGAAACCTTACTAACTCTCGACACTTTGGTTTACTAGTCTTCATTCAGATGAGTAAAAAATAGCATTTGCATTGCTTCAGTATCTTGTTCTGCAAGGACATACTTTTCACATTAATACTTGAGTGTTTTTCACAGAAAAAGAAAAAAGGAATATTAAAAAAAGGGGTAACAAAAGAAAAAACTATTTTCAGGTTAGTGTTTAAGCACAAGAAATGTGGTCACAGCCATGCTTCTCTAAGAAGAATAGAAAGAAAAGATTAAGGGGCTGAGCAATTGGTTTGGATTAAGATTACCATCATATTAAAGTTCCAAAGACTTTTTTTGGGCCTTTTTGCCTCTCAAGTTTTAGGAATCAAAATGTTCAGGGAGTTTGCTGAAAGCCTCTAAGCTGACTGAGGGTCCTCTGTAGGTGACAAACTTTCCCTCTAAATGACACTTCTCTTAGGATTCCAGGATGAGTGAGGGGGTTGGCTTTTATCTCGTCTTGGCTGTGAAGCAGTGGTAACCCCTGGATTTCAGTTCCAAATTACTTTTCACTCACAGTACTGTACCCACAAGAAGACTTGATCATGGCACTCAAAACATTACTTATTCTGTATTTTTCCATTGCTTTCTCTTTGCTTCACTTACGAGGGATGACATGGAATAAAAATTGCAGGAAAACACATTTCTGCTTCCTGACAAACAGCAGAAGTGATTCCACATGAGCAGCTACACACTGAGTGATGGAGATGGGGATTTGCCAAGAGAAGGTGAAGAGAGCTGGGGGACACTGATTTTGAGTAATAGATTCAGATGGGGCAAGGACTGAGAGTTGAATGAGTTATCTTCACAATCAACTGTTTACCGCAGTATTATTGCTCCTTAGAGGAGATGACAGTTTTGAAAGGATAAGCAATATATCTGCTCAGTTGATAGAAAAGGTGGGAAGATCTGTAATGCAGAAAGATCAAAACTTTTGTGGTTTATATTGGTAACACCCTGAGCAGATTCTTTTAAGGTTTGAAATAAAATAGGTTTTCCCCTTCTACCTTCACTGATTAGAATGAGGGAGGAATTATAGCACCAGTACAATATACAGCATTGGATTTTCTCTTCTTAAAGGGAAAAGTAAAATTTGAATGTTGATATCTATAGTGCTCTGAATGACTATACAGCAGCATAAAAATTATTTGAATAAACAAACAGAAAACTCACCATAGATTACATAAACTTGGATGTTAAAGGGCCTGAAAAGAGTAGGATCCAGCTGAATGCACTGTGGAGCCAATTTGTATTCAACTTCCTGGACAAGCCTGCTACATCCAAAATTCATCAGAAATTATCTACATATGCTTACTATTTTTACAGTGCACCTACCACACATCTGCTATTCTCCAAGCTGCTGGACTCACTACACATGTCCACCCAAGCATTCAAATCTTCCAGATAGAGAGATATGTGATCAGATACATGAGCTAATTAGTTCATTAGTACCCACAGGGAAGTATCTGCATTCACTAAAGATGCCATGAATCTACATATGAAAGTTGTAATTCCTGCCTCCCACAGTCCTTAATTCCATAAGAATGACAAGATAAAGCTCACAAGGTTTTCTTATTTCAGTCTTCATCTTCTTAATAAGAATTGACTAAGAAGGGGAGGCAACTTGTGTACACCAAAATTCATTTCATCAATCATTCAGAGAATCACTAATGAAAGTATTTGATGCCAATAGAAAACATTGCAATACATACAGAAACACACATATTAAACACATGCCTACAGTGTCACAAAGACTTTTCTCATATAAACTTGCATTTTCCCAATTAAGAACAAAATTTAATTTCATGCATAAAGTCTGTGTGTGCCTCTTTTCCTCTTCTGGCTTTGACATCATCCTGCAGCTCTAGTTATTACTGTGTAATTGTCTTGAAATGTAGTTATTGTTAGGAATCGTTGCAGATGTTCCCTGTGTAATTCAAACTAAATGAATATAGAATTAAATTACAACTGCAAGGCTTTACCAGTGCAAGTTGCAGCAGGAATGGTAAATTATTCACTCTCTTTAGAGGAAACTATCCAAAAATGTAATGGGATGTTAAGTAAGCAGTATTTCTTACTCGGTAATCTACAAAGATTCAAAACAGGATGTCAGAGTTAGTGGTGAATAGCTTAACATATTTTCCCCATTCAAGACGTGATGTTGAAGTACCACTGCTCTATGAATCTGATTTGGGAGAAGTCAATAAAAAAGCACCAACAGCTGCCTCAAAATTTATTGAGACTTGGAATACTACCGTGGACTGGAGAAGCTTGTGGTTATTTTATATTAAATTCTAGGGTGTCTAGGACTTTCAGTTCTCTTTGGGCAAGCTTAAAACGTGCTAAAGACTCTGATGACTATGAGTACTTCCCCAGTCATCAGACCACAAAGAGGCAACAAGCATGAAATACATCATTTTGAAGAGAGGGTCTAGATCGCTGGGCCTGTAACTCAGACCAGCCACACTCCTTACAACTGGAAAGATGTGTATCAACATGCAAGTGTACAGTGCTGTGGGAAACATCAGCATTTCAAGGTACATTTCAGAGCTAGTGTTCCCTTAGCACCAATCATGAGTGATACTTCCCTTCTATAACTATTCAAAGGCCAACACAGGAATGAAAAGAGCATTTGATGGCCTTAAAGGAGGTATAAACCCAAACCTGTGGGTTCAGTAGAGAAAGTGCATCTGCCAACAGCTTTCAGACAAATGTGTGTGGATTGCGGTACTCAAAGAGAATCATTAATGATTCCACAGCTGTGAGGAATGAACAGCCCATGAATGTCTCTGCTCTACCTTATTAGCATCACTTTCTCTCTCTTTACGAAACAGACAGAGGCCATTCCATTCTTATTTTTCTGAAAATGAAGTGACATTAACATTTTGGACAACTTTGGACCCTGAGTGGGGCCCAATGGCCTGTGTGTGGGAAGTTCAGTGAATGTACCAGATGAAAAATGTGAAGTTACATGTATCTGAATGAACTTTTGATTGTTTTAAACAATCATGATTTTTTTCTTGTTTTGCTGTTTGGCGTGAATATTCTTTTTTTCAAACATTTAAATCATGCTAGAACTAATATTTTCAAATAGGTCATTCTTTTGTGAACACAGCTAATATAATCCATAAAATCTGGATTTTTTTTCCCAATCTACTTGCTTTATTCCTGTAGAAGTGATAGCTGTAACAGCTTTCCAGGCTTCCACAGAAGTCAGTGAAAAAAATCCAATCAGCTTTAAAGGGTGTAGATTTTTCTTTTCAATGGAAGTGAATATTACTGGGGTTTTGCTTTGTTGTTTTTATTATTAATATGCATGATTGGTTACAAATTTGAAGAAAAATCTGCATTTGACATTAATCTCTAACTCTTTTTAGAAAAAGCATCAGGAGTTTGGTATCCAAACTTGGATTTATGCCCAAAGCAGAAACTAAGCTTCTTCTGCTTCAAAATCAAGTTCAACAGACATTATAGGAGCTATCCTACAAGTACAAACTTTGACCTACAGACTTACACAGGCTACAAGTAATCACTTGCATAAAAGAGAAGCGAAATAGTCGCAAAGTTTGGCTCGAGTTAGATCATTAGTTCCACCATTAATCCTTTGGATCAGTCAGTGTATAGGGAGAGAAAGCATATGTTCAAAGCATGAACTTGGATGATGCACTTTGCCTCTCAAGTTCTTCCCCTCAAGCCAAATGAGATATACAGAGCACTAACTTCCAAAGTTGCTCTTTAGCACCTAACCTATTCTTTAAGATTTCAGCCTTTTACTTTCTTGACTTTTAAGCAACACAGAAAAATGTCTTCTGAAAACATAATAAGGTAAGGATTAAAGCTAAGTGCTGGTTTTCTCTGAAATGAATTTATTTAACAAATGTATAGGCTTATAAATAAAAATGTAACAATAAGGAAATGTATCTTTCTTTTTGCTGAGTTACTGAAAAATATTTTTAAAGCAGAAGATAATAAATGTTATTCTAGGCCATGATCCCATAAAACATTCTGCAGAGATCCGTTAACCTTCCTGCCCAGCATAGGCTCAGTGGGGAGGTACAGCATGGGCTTCCAACATGTGGGGCCACTTTCTTGCAGTTTCAGTCTCCAATAGGTTGTTGAAGCAAATCACTTCAAACTTATTCAGTTTATTAAACTGTTTGAAAATTGGTTTTGGTATTAGTATTTTGCATCTCTTACCTGTTCTCTTTCCAGATTGCAACATTATGCACAGCTTCTTTGTTTTCATAGGGAGTTTTCACAAACTTGCAAAAGCGTTTGTGTTTTCCTAAACAAAATTTTCAAATGTCTGGGCTGATATATCATTTATCTGCAAGTTTCTTTTTTATCTGTTGTGCTTTCATTTTTTCATTTCTTGTTAAAAGCCTCATCCTCTATGCCATTAAGATCTGAAAGATGAGTGGTCACGTTCAACATTTTTCCTTCTTTACTACTTCCAAGATGCATCCAAGTCTTATCATTTCTTTCTGTCAAACATTAAAGTCTTCAATCTCTTGTGTAGGTCTTAATAATAAGAGGAAGCTTTTAGTTCTCTCTGCATGATGGCTCCAGCCTTCAAATATCTCTGGTGGTTTTGTTGTTTGGGTTTTGGTTTGGTTTGTTTTCCAGATGCTGCCAACGAGCTCTAGATGGCTTTTTCTGATGACCTCACCAATTAAAAACATTACTTTTAGGATGTCCTCAAGAAATTATTTGGGGTGAGAGAAACTAACAATGAGTAAGACTTCAGTTCAATGATATTAAAAGCAAAACTGAACAGAGCACTTTCAGTAACTGGTGTTTACATTAAGGCATGCTATTTGGTATCTAACTGAACTAGAGTCCAAATAAATGTAATTTTAACTTATCTTTGTGTAATACATCAAATTAGCATTTCTAGACTGCCAAGATCATTGTTTTTGCTAAACAAATAGCACTAAGCCAGACTGCTACAAATTTTTACCCTGAAGTTTTGCACTTAGAATATCATCTGTCAAAAGATTGCTTTCAAAGCACTTTACAGACATTAACTAATTAGGCCTAATGACACTTCTCTGGAAGTAATGAAGTGTAATTAATTCCCTTTTGTGAAAAGGGAATTTAAGGCACAGAGAGATCAAATGATTTTTCCAAGGTCAAGAAGAATGTTACAGAAGATGCTGGAGCAGAACCCAAATGGTCCAATCCTCCAAGACTGTGCTCTAGGCAAAGAAACGTAACTATCAGCTGTGGGAGGAGGACAGCTCTTCCCTTCCTTTCTTTGTTATTACTGAAGTATGGGAAATTAATTGCTGCACAGACATGCTTTCATTAATTCTGTACTAATGGCCATCAAAGTAACAGTCCATTAGGAAAGAAAGCTATCAGCCTCCTCCAAGTTCTGTGTGTAAACTGTGGTGAAGAAACTGTGTATTTCCAAAACTGTGTATTTCCAAATCATCACTCTGCCCAGGACAAAGTACTTTTTGTTTTATCCATTTTTATCGATAATGTCATTTGCTATCTATTGTAGAGTTGTGTTTTTAATTCTGTGCATTTGTATTCCTCAGAATTAAATCTTATGGTGACAAGTAACAGGCCACAGAATTTAAATTTATATGTAAAATGTTATCTCACTTATTTGCTATAAGTTTTGAGGATTATCTAACTATGTTGGCAGGTCCTCGGGAGGTTTTGATACAAGTAAGGGCACCTAAGTCCCACTGGATGGAGAACAGACAGGGAATGAGTAGCTCCATAGAGGAACAATTTCACCCAAACTGTCTTTGCGCCTTGATGTTTTGATCGTCTGTCTTAACCCACAATAAGTAACCTTGATAAAATGAAGCATAAAAAAAAAGAGGGAGCTACTGAGCAGGACCTGTCTACCTGTGTCTGCAGCTGCTCTGTTGAAAGGTTAAGAAAACGGGAACTTAGTCTTTGAAGATTTGCTGATGGGATTTAATTGACTGTAAGTCTCTTTTACATACTTATTAGTGTATTTCTAATGTTAACTGGCTTGCTGGATAGTATTTTCTTGTAGTTCATGCTGCAAGGTAACTGACATCATCACTGGAAACTGTAGCCAGTCTTGCTGAGAGGATCTACAGGGATCTTTGTGCTAAAACAAGTACGACAGTGTCTTTTCCACTCTCCTGTACAACCTGATAGGAATTTTGCCTCCTCACTTTGCACTGATAAATCACTGATCAAAAAGTATAGCTGTGAACAAAGAAAGCAACACCCGCGATGTATGCAAATGTACTTTTGTTTTGTTTTAAATAGCCACAGATTTTTTTTCTGTATTCACCATGATGGATTTAGCAGCTGAATCAGGCAACAAACAGTATATGAACCAAAAGGCAGTTTATAAAAGGTTTCACATCTGGACATAATTCTTTTTTCTATAAAATAAGAATTTATTTTATGAGTTTATAAATTGCAGGTCTTAAACTCTTCATTGAAAAATCATCTATAATCTAACCACAGTTCTTTTAAAGACTACAAAGAAATGTATTATTTTAAATGGATACCATTGACTTTCCCCCACACCAGCTTCTCTTCTGACAATTATTTTCCACTGATGCTGTAGCTATTAGCAGTGTGGCAGTACTTGGAACTTGAGATCAAGATACCTTACATTTGCTGCTGCTGCTGTAAAGCTCTGTTGTCCTCAGTTTGAACCTAGGTGAGTAAAAATGGCTATTTCAGAAAAATAGTGATATAATCTGCAGGATTCCAGATATCCAGCAAGGCTATTACAGCCTAATATTTTAGTATCTAATTCCAAGGGCATCCAGTAACAGGCAGGACTCAGAACAACTCCCAGCTGGCAGTGCTTCTAAAAGAAATCAGATGTTGTCTTAACTGGGTTCCACATTTACAGATGTAATTGTGTACTGATGACCATGTGGCGTCTTAAAACATAGCATTTAAATAATGGACATTTAGCATGTACTTTAAGGTTATGACACTAACTCCTTTCTGTCTTTTTACATCAGAGCTGTCAAGTCCTGATCCAAACAATTATGTGTTTGCCTATCTTTTCACATGGCCCATGTGTTACAAAACATCAATGATTTCTTTGTCTAGTCATACTATGTCTTCAGTTTCTCCCAGTACATCCCCTACTCACTTCAGTTGTCTCAGCTTGGACCTTGACCCCACAACTGGTCATCCAACCCCACAATAAGCATTAATATATGAGAGAGCACCACTGCAGCTCCTCCTTCTTCTGCTCCTTTCGTCCCAGACTCTCTACAAGGTCACAACTCTCCTAGCTGAGGCTGGCAGTCCTACTGCCCTCATCATTGCTGAGCCTCAAGACATTTCATCATAGGACTAAAATCCTTCATCCTTAGAAAATAATTTTTTCTTTATTTTTTTCATTATACTTGTATTAGTCCACAAGGTATTTCAGACTGACTGAACAGTTTTTGTAAAATCCATAGAGACCAATGAGTTAAATATCAGTTCAGAAATGTGCAACCTGAAAACAGAGGCTTAAAATGGAGACAGTTTGTCAGCAGTCTCTTCACTGCCTCTCACTAATAATATGATTGCATTGTGGTACTTGTAGCACAAACTCTTGTAATGACTTTACTGGAATTGCTGGGGAGGCATAATATATCCAAAGGTAACGTTTTTTATATCCATAAATTTGCTTGTCAAAGTTTTCATGATGAACCTATTTTTCTCCTAGCATATGAGAGAAAACTAGTAATTTTTTTGGTTTCTGTTTATGTTTTCATATCTCAGAAACAGATTGAATTTCACTCTAATACTGTAGAATTTGAATTAATGCTTTAGCTTTAATTTACCTTTCCCATGTGTAAAATAGGAATATTTATCTAGATGCATTTAATATCCATTTTTCAAAAATGCTGCTATAACAATACAAAACAATTTGGAAAAAAAAACATAAGAGGCTCCAAAGTGCATTTCAATTAGAGGATTATGCCAAAACACATATAGTATCACTAACAGAGCTACACTAAAAAAAATGGATTAACTGCAAAATCAGATAAAAAATTACTTCACTGGCCCATACTGCTGTGCCTGATTTGGGCAGCATTCAAAAATCATAGTAAATGACTAATACAATAAACTAATACAATAATAGTAAATGACTAATATAATAAACTTCTTTGTACTCGAAGAACTATATTTTAATCAATCTTCTAGAAAACCAGAGGCCACAACAAAATGGTGATGAATGGATATTAAATGGATATTAAATAAAAAATGAAAAATTAAGCACTGTAAATAGCACTGTGATAGGTCTGTGTATTGGTGGGATACATCTCATTTGTCTTCAGCTTACTCAGTTAGTCTGAGGCCATGTAACTCTGGTACCCCCAGGCTGCTGTTTACCTCCCTTATTTTAGAGAAGTACCTTAGCTGGGCTGAGCTGCTTCTGAGTCTCATAAGGAAGGAATCTGGCAAACTAGTTTGTAGTGGTTTACACCCATGCTTAAAGTGTATAGAATAAATTGAGATTAACTGTATTTAAAGACCCGTACACAAAATACTGATGGGAGTTTTTTCAGTTAGTTCTAGAGGGACCTGACCACCTCAGTGTAGTATGACCAAATCAGAGGTCTGATCAGGAGACTGGTCTAAATTTGAAAATAATTTTTCATTACAAGGCAGTTCTCAAAGTGAAAACTGCTGCCGGGAGTGATTTTCAGCTTTGAAATTATATCTGGCAAGATCTTTGCCCAGATTTCAGCTAATTAAATGGTGAATGTTTAAAGGCAATTTTTAATTCCATAATGGACCCACCATAAGATTTTTTTTCTTTGAAAAGTGCTGAATATAGAGTACATGCCACTTTTCGAGAGAGAGGAGTGTAGAAAATATTATAGCTGTCAAGAACCGTCTTAGTTTTATCCAAAGTAATAACTAGCCAAATTCAATTTACGTGCAATAAGGTTTTTTTCAGAAGTGTAATAAACTTAGAGGGAAGAACTTCATAACGAAAGCACACACACATCTATATGTCTTCCTCGGAAGCATACATTAAGCTAGACAAACACAAAACACAGCGTACTCTTCTGGATGAGCAGCTGGAAAATCTGGCCAAGATGTCCTCAAATAGTCAAGTTGCGTGAAGGAGATTATATGTTTCCATCTTTAATTTAGGATTTTCAACAAAACTATACAGAGGGACCACAGTCTTACCTTTTGTTAAACAATTGTGCATCGAGGCCAGTTCTTAGCCTGTGCCCTCTGTTCCTCTCTAAGGTGCCAACTGTTTTTTCAGCTACCTGTGTTCTCATTGCTATGTTTGTACCAGTTTTACCCAGCTCTCAAAGATGCACTTGTTCAAGGATTGCTGACTTGTTTTCAAAGTGTGTCCATATATCCATTTTTCTGTCCTATTTTATTGAGGATTGAGGACACCTGGTTCCAGGCTTCAGTTCACACAAACAGATCCTGCAAGCTCAGCCTGGTGACATGTCCAACCAGTTATGGTTGTGACTTCCTATTAAGGTGGGGGTTTTGAGCAGCAATGGCTACTATTACTGGACCATGGGGCAGTTAAAGAAAGCATACAGCATACAGATACAGATAGATATTTGGCCATGTCTATACTCTTTTTTTAATCCTTCCTCATCTCAGAAAGCTATGTTTGCACAGTGGAAAAAATGTCTTTATTTACATTATTGCCACATCAGATTGATGGATATCTATTTTCCCCTTTTCATGTGATCTGAACATAAGCAGCCCTCAGCCTCTTGCTTTCAATATCGGCCTTTGCAGGGCCTGTGCTATGTCCTGATGCTCTTTATGAACCATCCACCCTGCTATCCAAGATATTTCCTTGAACAGGCCTATAGGGAGCCAGTGCTGATTTGGAAACCTGGAAGTTTCTGTAAAAAAGCTCTATACTTTAATTACATCTACTTTAATTAAATCTACCTAGGCAGTTCCTGAGCCAGGGCCTCATTTTCTCACACAATAAGGGGCGGAGAAAGTTTTCAGAGTGGAAGTCATGAACCTCTCCCTTTCACTATCAGGGTCTGAGAGATGCCCAGTAGCCTCTGTGACTCACTCTAACAGTATAAATCAGTGGGCTGTCATGGTATTTTCAGATGCTTGCTGTCAGCAACAGAGGGGAAATCTGTATCCTGCATGCAAGCCAGGAAAATAATTCAGGAAATGAGTGCTCCATTTTTGGAGAGTAGAAAATGTTGTAGAGTCAAAATTTTCATTTTCAGCAAATCTTTAATTAACATTCATACATCAGGAACTAGCACTCACATCCAAGCTATTCACATATTTTTTTTATCTTTTCAGTGCAGTCACACCAAAATCAGTCCAGTTCCTCTTTCTCGTTCTTAACCTACTACAGAGAACGTGCAATTCCCTTCAGCAGCTCTTAGAAACCAAGGACGTTTACCTCATGTTAAAGTGGTCATTAAAAAGAATACACTAGAAATAAAAGGATTCCATAAGATTTGAAAGCTTTCTTTAGGGAAACGTTATCATAGTAACACTGTATTTACCCAAACTTACAAAAAATACATAATATAGGCTTAGAAAGAATTCCTTGAATAGATCTTCAGGTAGTCAGTGGACTATGTCCTAAATGACACTTTTAGGACTCCTGGGTAATCCAGAATGTAGAATATGTACTAGTTTTAGTTTCTCATCTAATAGAAATTCAGATCAGAACACAAAACTATCATTTCAATTCCTTAATTTGCATAATGTGGTCACTTGGAAATCGTTTCATTCATCTGTAATCTTTGTCAAGGAGGTTAAGAAGCATAATTTGGAACAACAAATCAATCTAGAACTGATAACTGTATCAAAATTAAAACCTGCCAATGTGTAGGAAGAAGGAGACCTTGAACATAAGACCTTATATTCCACATATTTCCATATGTTTCCTCTGACAAGAACTCTGCTGCTGTTCTAGCCTCAGTAACAATATAATATGGATCTTCTGTTCCCACCAGAATTAATAGGATTAAATGTCCCTTGACCCACAGGTTCCATGCAGTGGTCTCCCCTGTCTGGAGCTTGAGAAAACAACAGTATCACATCTACTGAAGTTACTGGGAATTTTAACCCTAGCAGCACTGTTAACTATCTCATGTTTGCCATCAAATCCATTTCATGGCCTAAGTTAGGTCATGAAGTGTGAAAACCTTTTAAGCCAAACATGTTCAAATGGGTTTTTATCCTTAGGATATATAGTTGTAAGCAAACATATGTGCCAGCAAAACAAGTGTTCATCTAGAGATATGACTCATCATACACCTGTGGAGCTAATAGGTGGTTTCAAATTTTGTATTTAATCTTAAGAAGTTTTCAGTGCAATTATTACCATTCTAGTCATTATTAGCATTGGTAGGGGATCTCTATAGTTACACAGGACTATATTTGCTGCTCCTGACAGAGCAGACAGAAGTACTGAGTACAGAGAGTGTTTTCAGGAACTACATTGATGCTTCTGAGCAGAGTTTTGCTTTGTTTTGTTTTGCTCTGCTTCATATCTTACCCCCTGCTGCATCCTGGAGTTTGTTTTTCTACATTCTTTCCTTCCTTGTAGTTTAATTAAGTGAATTGCAGTGAACAAACAAAGCTTCACACCACTTGTAAATTGCCATTTACAATACTAAGCTTTCCACATCCATGGTTATTGCTTTTTGCATATTTAATTTGCAGGTTGTATGTAAGAGGAGTGTAACCAGAGTCTGTCCCACAGGATTATCAGACAGGTGAAAAATGAGGTGCAATAATATTGGACTAAATAGAACAAAAAAGCAATGGAATAATAGCTAGTGAGAGCAGATTATTTGGGAATAGTTATATGCCTCACAACAAGGAGCACTATTCTGTGGTAGGAAAAAAAGTGTTTGCATACATTTGACACTCAAAATTTCAATACACTGGATGAATGTCTAAGGTAAATAAATGGACTCAAGCAGGTCCACTTAGTGATTAGTTGCCTTTTTTTCAACTGTCTACTTTGACAGTTAGTTTGTGTTAACAGAATCAAAACCAGTCTTGTAATGTCAAGTAGGGACATCATTCCTGATAATGCATTATGAATTAATACATACATTATCAAGAATGGACATCCCTGAATATTATGTGATCATTGTAATCACGACCAAATAAAGTAAATTATAATAATCTTCCATATTTAGATCAGAAAACCCACAAAAAATGTATATAATTCTGTCGCTAGTGTACAAAGGGCTCCTGGTATGACAACGGTTAAAGGAAACAAGAAGATGGAGGCCTGTTCAACAAACAAAGGATCAAGAAAGCTGTATATTTGTGCTGAAAAGGAACATTTGAAGCAATAGAAGTGCCATGCCACATGAAACCACATTTCAACTCTAATGGCTTGAGTGGTGGTTGCTGGTTCCTCAGCAGAAAGAGAATAAATTTGGAAAAATAAAGCTTGCAGAAACCTGAAAGCCAAAAATGTATTTTATGCTTGACATAATAAAATCTTTATTTAGATTGTGTTGTCTGACCTGCCCTACTCCTGCAGACAACAATATAATATTGTGGAACAGCTAGCAGGAATTAAAAGACCTATCTTAAAACATCTGGAGTCTTAAATTTAATGCCATTTACTGGTATTTCAGTAAACTCTTAATAGGCACTATGAATCTATTTACTGATGTCTGAAATCTGGTTCTGTGACCATTATTGTCCTTTCAAAATGTTATCTTGGTTTCAAGAACCACTGAAAAGCTTAAGAACCTTGTTTTTCAGTTGATTCTTTGGGCGTTGTCTTCTCACTCTCAGCTATGACAACTTTGAGCCTTAACCTTTTGGATAATAAGAAATTTTAATCATATTTTTTCAGAATTCCTACTGACAATCTCTTCCCCACATTTATTAGCACTTATTATTTCAGTCAGTTCTGCATCTGCTTGGTTTCTAAGGCAATATACAGTTCATCCATTCACTAAGTCTCAGAAGTCACATCCCTATTTAGAAACTGATACTGCCAATGCAGACATCCTATTGTGAGACATTTATTTCTTCCAAGATTGATTATGGTAATTTTTATTACAAAGATTTCCTAAAGCTATCTGACTCAATTTATAGTCCCTGATGGTTCCACTCTTCTTGTCCTTAAAGCTGCAACACCTTGCTACCAATTTGGTTTTTTTGAAGAGAATGCCCTGGTAACGTGTGACTACTTGAAAACCACACTATCTTTCCAAGGTTTCCACACTAGTTTCAATCTTTCGCTGTTTTGCAGTTCCTGGCCTGGCTCCTTGTCCCCAGATCTCGGAGCTGCCTAGGGGCACTGCATTCCTTCATTTCACTCAAGTGTGGAAAATGCTTTCTGCTACGTCACCAGGTTCATAACACCATGCTATTAACATTTCAATCCCAAAGACTCCCATGAATATATCAGCCTTGATGCTGTTAAGGTCTGGCAAGCGCTTCTGGGAGACTCCAAAGCCAGGCTGAAACGTGACCTGGTACCTTTGACTAGGTCTACATTAGAAAGGAGTCTCGTCCAACAGAGGCAGATTTGTTTGGCAAAAAAGCTTCACTGAAGCTGAGAGGTCTGCCTTCAAGGAAATGGGAATATAAACTTGGAAACAGCTGGATTGTTTTCAGCTGGCAACTCTTGCATTTGCTGATAATCATTCATAGCAAACTCTTGTCCCTGGAAACCCTTCAAAACAATGCTCTAAGGAAATCTTCCTGATTGTCCATGTTGCCAGGTGTGGTCTGAGAGAGACTTTCACCTTTGCAGATCTTGTCATGCTTTTCTTGGCTTGCACCAGGTTTAAAAGTGTCAGCAGAATTTTTTTCTTTGAAAGATGCCAAATAGGTCATTAAGCTGGTGTTGAAAGAAGTTCTGTGGCACACACAGTCAGGTATCTCTGTTCTTGTGGAGCAATAAAAGTGTTCCAGCTTCTCTCAGTGGAGAGGCCTTCAAACGGCTTTCTTGTGAACCTACTGCCGGTGGTTGTGTCAGAGTTGTTGCTTTGCGTGTTTAGTTTTTCACAGCAAATACCACAAATGTACTTCTGTGAGGCTCTGAGTTGGCTTTATAAATCACGAAGACCGGGAGGATGCTCCCGAGCATCCGGAAGCAGGAAGACCAGGTCTGCCCGTGGAGTCACTATGTCAAAAGGAACTTGCTAACAGGAAATACACTGTGAAGGTGACATGTTTGGATAGGCAGATGTGCTGGTCTGCTCTCTTGTCTGCATCTAGTGTTCTGGTCCTGCCATGCTTATCCTCCACTTTTCTCGTTGTCTGGACTGGTCCAAGAGCAGACACATCTATTTCTTTTTTCTGTAATATGCAAATCAGATTGTGTTTACTTGTGCATTTTCTAACACTGGTTAATTTCTGCCTTATCTCATCTGAGAATAGTACTTACCAGACTAATTTCTGAATTATAGATGTAACCAATGAATTATCCATGTAATTATACCAGAAATTAATTTGGCCCATTATATTTAAAAATTTATGTGAACATAGGCTCCATCCCCCTCATTTAAATATTTCCTTCTCTTGCTTAGATATATACAAGATCTGAGGCTGAAAACAGCCTGATTGTCATTGTACTGGAGTACAGTATCAATTACACTTAGGCCCCCATAGAGAGGAAATCAGCCACTACAGGGGATTCTTTTTCCAAATTGGATTTATTTGAATACAGAAAATGGAAAAATACATGGAAATCCATTATTCCAAACATCTGTCTGTATCAGAAAGCCTCCATCATGATCACAGGATGTGTCATAATTAAACGGCTTGAAAATAATTTCTTGAGAGCAGAAATTTTATATTCAGTCATGCATGGCACTGCATAAGAGGCTTTCCCCTCAAAAAGCTTCTTTGCATTTTGTTATTACTCTCCCAAGAAAACAAGATCCAGTATGAAACCAAAACAGAATTAAAACTTTTGAGAATTCAAGGGTTTATTTACAGAGATGGAGGTAAACAATCTATAATTTCCTAGGTTCTGACCCCTAAGTATTCTTTTTTTCTGCACTAATGTTTAACTCACATATAAATAAAATGCTTGCTGGTCAGCTGAGTAATGGAACAAAGAGGAGTTTGAGTGATAAGAATTTGCCACTGTTCGGACCCTGAGCACACGTTTCTTCTACATGAAGAGAAAGACCGTGACTTTCCTTGTGTATCCTCACCCAACACACCAGAGATGGCTGCAGAGAAAGTATATCAGCAAACATTTCTGACATGAATCTGATTCGGGGATGTGAGTCAGGGGCCAGACATACTTGTTTTGCAAGCAGTGCATGAGATCCTGAACGTCTGACACTTATCTAAGTCATAATTCCACATTGCTCCCACAGGGCAAAAGCCTTGCATTTCTGTGAATCCCTGTGAAAGGCAGTATTTCTTTGCAAGATCTAGACCTAAAGCCAGAGCTGAAAGAATCAGGAGGAGCCAGGTAAAATGTCATATAAAAAATAACTTCTTGAAGTTGCAGTTTATAGTGTTTATGGATGGAGATCAACTAAATATGTTGGCAGAATGACACTCAGTCTATTTAATAAAAGACACAATTCTTTTGTGTGTGGGAACATCATATCACAACTGTGCAACAACATACTTACACTAGGCATTAAAGTTTCCCTTTGTTCCAAAGAGATATTAATCATAGCAGGAAAAAGGAATCTATTTGTCTGTCATCCTTAGAGAAAAGTGTTAAAATGTATAAAAGCTCAAGCTTCACATGACATCAGCACTGTTTGGCTGAAAACCTTCAGATCTTTCAGTCCTTCATAAAAAGACATCAGTTTTTGAAATGTACATGCTAAAAGAAACGTAGGGACATGATGGTTGGGAATACAGAAAACTATTTGTACACAATCAAGTTAGGTAATGGTGCAAAAAATTGCTCTATAAATCAATCAACCCTCTATACTTGTTTCATTAAGGAATAATATAACTCCGATATCATTTCACTAAAGTTGGCTGAGCTTCTCATATTTGATTTCCATCCAACTTTTTTTAGCCAAACTCAGCATTTTAGAAACAAAGGAAAGAAAAAAATCCAGTGCAGATGTACATTTTCATGATGTTTAATGCAGAACAGCAAGGTTGCAGTACATTAGTCATCATGGCAAAAAGCCTATATGGAATATTAACTAAATTTTGAAGAAAAGCTGTATTTGTTCTAAATGTCTATACTCGGTGTTTGCAGAACATTTGGATATTCTAAAGTGGGTGTGAGAATTATCATTAAGTCAGGGCTTTACTGGATAACCTCTCCCTATAGACAAACTTTTGCAGCTCTAACTGCAATACAATCAGACCTTAAGGCAATTTTTGCCTCATATTGCCATCTTGATTTGCACAAGTTTATTCTGAAATGCTGTGTACAGAATGAGAAAAACAGCCATTGATATTTCCTGGTTCATGGAAACACCTAATTCCTGATTCACCTTCTACAAGTTTTTTGCTTGATCCTGTTAACAACCCACAGCTCTTAGAGAAGGTGTTAAGCTCCTCCAGTTACCATTTAGTTCAATGGGGTGACAGGAGATTTTGACCAAACCTGTGATCATGTCACATTGAAGATCACTTAACTTTTGAGAGAGATGAGATCATGTGGCTCCTTATAATCACCTTGTATCAAGTTTAAAAGGATGCATATAACGTTTCATGCACACAATCATTAGTCATCTGAAATATTAAAAATAAAACACCCTTAAAAATATCAGCTTACCCCCAGTCCTCTGCTTTGATGATTTAAAGCAAAATCCATCAGACTTATTATCCTGGAGGTTCTCTTCTAAATGGTAAGCTCCAGTATCTGTTCTAGAGTGTTCAGAAGTCATACTGATACATAAATGATAATTTCCATCTCAACTATTTGATACATGAAAAATTATGCAAGTAAGCAATTGGCATGATAATGCTTTTAGTGCTGAACAAGCTAAAAGTTGTTAAGTAATTTTTGACACTGATACCATGTTATTTTGTAAGTTGAAGAAATAAGAAAAGTAAATGCATTTTTTTAAACATTTTTCTTGGTATAATCATATTTTCACACCATTACTGATCTTTTATGTCTGTATCCTTAATCCATTCCAACAACACATTTTTTTATGTTTTGGTTTTGTTCATTCTTATAAATTTATTCACTTGCATTTTTACTTGCCTTTTTCCTCATGCTGTGATACATTTCTCCCTCTCTGTACATCATGATGAACTTTTTCTTCATTGATCTGCTGATTTGAACATAGCTTCTTCTCTATCTTGACTTATCCTTATTTCAGCCCACCAGTAATTAGGTTCCACTTAGTTCTGAGGAAGGTAAATCTCATCTCAGAAAAGAGTTCTCCAAGTAGTAAATAGATTATGCAAGAGTTAGCAAGGTCCACTCCATTTATCAGAGACTCCTGAACTGACCAGCAACGTACTCCTTCTCATGCTCTCCACCACATGATACAGCAAAACCTGGCTATCTCCACTCCTCAGAGGCCCATCTCCTACAGACAAGGATCAATGTAATTTGCATTTCATGTGTTCATCCATGTGCCAAACACTCACATCCAGATTCCCGGGTCTGTGTCCACACTGCCTGGTTCACATGGATCTTTTAGACTTACTATCTCCCCCATAAATCCTTTCAGCTCTTTGAAGTATACTGCCCTGATCCTCAGACTTCAAAGCATATTCCAATCTGAATAAACACATACTGCCTAAATCAATCTCCCTACACTCTGCAGTTTTACTGTAATGAATAGGTTTGATTTTTTTTTTTTTTTTTTTCCCTTCTCTTAGTGGAAGGCTTAGAAGCAGGTGTTTTACTCATGAGAAAAGTGAAAAAATATTCTGGTTTTCCACCCCCTGTACACTAGGTCAATCATCATCAGAGTCCAGCTAGCAGAATCATAATCACTAATGCAGCTACCAGAACTGCAGTGAAATACATATCAGTTTAGCTAGATAGGAGAAGGTTGGCACACAGACATAGACATGGCTTATAGGTAAATATGTCAAAAGAAATGTGAAGCAGTAGTTGTGGTAAAAAAAAGGCAACAGGAGGAGAACAGCTGACAACAGAACATAGACAAGGAAAGTGAAAAAGGAGAGGAAGAGTGAAAGTATAAATCTGTTGAGTTACAGCAGAATCCCTTTTTCTTCATGCCTTAATCAAGTAGAAATATTCTTGAATGGGAGGTGCACTGTGCCTTTCTCATACTAGGAAAAGGGATAAAACTATAACCCAATCAGCTATTTGGATAGTTAAGGCTCTGCCCTGTGTTTAGGGAGACACAGTTGGAGCGAAGATTAGATTGGATCAAACCAGAACAAGGACAGCCTGTAATTATTCCAGTCCTCTGAGCCCAGGCTTTTACTTTCCATGGGCAGCTGGAAGATAGCTAGACAGCTGCTCTCTACCATTAACAGAGAGATAAGTGATTTTTTTTAATCCATTTCCAAAATCAGATTGATTGTTGATTGACAAGCATCTAAATCTTTATGTTTCATCTGAGCTGTGTCTAAAAGGGACAGCAATAAATTTGATTAATTAAAAAACAGGTACCTGTGAAATATGCAACCCAGACAAATATTAAATATTCTGATTTCCAGTCAGTCAGTTTTAGTCCAGGCTGAAGACACTAACACCCAGAGAGGACTGGCAGCATGGATGACTGCTTGAAAAGGAAAGAAGAAATCACATGGATCTACCATTAAAATATCTTTCCAGGGCAACCTTTGAATCAATAGGGCAACGGATTGATTTTGTAGACTAACAACTGATAAACAGGTTTGAAATATTCTGTGAAGAGAAAAAATAGTTTAAAGCCTTTTACCTAAAGAGAAGGACTTATAACCTACTAGGATCGAAAAGTATTTACTTTTCAGAAACAGTTTCAGATTAGGATAAAAAGAGTAATTGAAAGAGTCCTAATTTCCTTTTATAGCTCAACAGCCAGAGTTCATACAGACAAAATAGATAAGGACTATAAGGGTTAAAGAAAAAGGTGCTGAGTTTGTAAATGAAGTCAGTGTACAAACCATTTCTTCCTACACATTTTTTAAAAAGTGAACAGACAAAGAACAGGATAAATGTGCTTTACAAATGCTAGAAACATATGTAACAAGATTGTTGTATTAGAAACATATGTTGAGGGAAAATTATGATTACATTGGAATGACAAAGACTTGGTTAAATCAAGCTATCAACTGGGAGATAATATTACCGGCATATAAAGTTTGCAGATGGGTGAGGTAAAACAAAAGTAATGAAGGGGGGAGAATTTGCGTGTGGGGAGAATACTGAATAAAGAGAAATAAATGACACTAGGATTTTGGCTGACACTATAGGGACTATTTGAAGTAAAGTGAAGAATGAGATATGGAAAAAGTTAGTCCTTGAATCTATCCAGAGAACTTCAGAAGAGAATGAGAAAGCATTATCAGGAAATGTTTTTACAGATGAAGGAAGTCTGTATCAAACTTCGTGTAATGATCATGTTGGGAGTTCAATTGCCTAGACATTTCCTAGGAAAATATGAGTGAGGAAAAAGGAGGAAGGAAGCATGATTATGATAGTAATACAAGATTGTTTCCTGTACAGGAAAAGGGTAATGTAGATACAGAGACTAGAAATAAAGCAGATATGATGACTAGAGTGAAAGCTGGGGAGAATAATACAATAATTATTGCAATACTCAGGCTGAAATACCATGAAGAGTGTAAAAGGGTAAATAAGAATTGTGTTTTAGTAAAATCAGACTCTGAATGAGAATTAATAAATTAAAAGTAGCCTGAAATCATCCAGCTCTGCCAAATGAAATTTAGAAACACATGTGAGATGTGTTTAAGAAGGATATATTCAAAATACGAATAATATATCATAAATGAAGACAGAAAAATCACTGATTTTGTGTCAGGGAAGAATAATGCACTATCAACTTCCACTAGCAGGACAAGTATAGAATGATTTTGAGACCAGTAATGAAAGTTTCCAACAGCTTAAGTGACCTATGAGCTTGTGCCAATCTATTGTGTTACCCCTGCTGAAAGAAAAGCAGGAGAAGGAACTAGAGTCAAGCAGAAGAGATTGGATGTGAAGAGGAAAATTATAGTTATCTAAATGTATACTCACATGTTAGCCCACTTCTATGGGATGATCCTCACAAATGAGCTTGGGTGCCATGCAGAGAACCTAACAGTGATCCTCCACTGTACATTGCAGGGGAGCACTCATGTCTGATGTGGAGAATCTGGT
Source organism: Pyrocephalus nanus (assembly GCA_038380795.1). NCBI lineage: Eukaryota > Metazoa > Chordata > Aves > Passeriformes > Tyrannidae > Pyrocephalus > Pyrocephalus nanus. The sequence goes on from CM076261.1 coordinate 71,538,102, forward strand.
TCAAGATTGTGTTTTGTCTAATAGAGGAGGACACAGTTCCCCAGGGAACCTACTTTCTCATGAACAACCAGGTAGCCGGGAGCAAACTGCTTTTGTCTTTTAAGGATGATACCAGTGTAACACTAATACAGCATTTGCTGTTGAGTATTGGCTATTAAAAGGGTGGTAGGTGACTGCCTGAGGAGAGCCAGGATGTTTCAGTGTATAGAATAATTTCACCCAGAACTACTGAAGTTGTCCTAAACTTCCTATTGCCCTGCAGTTAGTGCATGTGTCCTGCTCTGGAGACAATAAAATGAGTTCAATCTGCTATTCCAAGTCAGTGAAGAAACGTGAAGATCAACTTGCCACACATTGGTCACGATCTTCAGTCTTCTTCCTTCCTTCACCCTTGTCACTGGCTCCAAAGGGCTACTGCTGAACCCCTTTCTTTTTTCATAGCTCTAATTTTGTTTAAACTAACAATTGCATTGCAAATTCCACTGGAACTAGGTTTGTTTAATTCAATGTGTACAGAACTCTTTTGTTTCACATTATCCCAGATTACTTTTTTCCTCTCAGAATTGCCACAAAAAAAGTGAAAAAAATCTCCATTCTACAGACTGTCATCACCTTCATGCAAGGAAACTACTTTTGTCCCATTTTTGAACAATGTTCGGAGCCAACACACTTGTGCTGCTCAGTTCAGCCAAAATCACTTTGCATTCCTGTCTAGACACAGGACTAGATTTCGTCTGAGGTAACCATTTCTAAAGCCACAAGGAATCCAGAAGAGATCTCCCGGAATTACCCAGTTGAGAAGTGGACAGATAGTCTGATGATTTCCCATGTGAAAGGAGTATACTTCTCCCTCTGAAATACAAACAGGACTCCTTGGGGTAAAAATCTCCTAAAAATGTGTCCATTTTGTGAAAAGTAATGACTTATTTATTTATCAGGAAGTTTAAGTACACGAGAATATTCACACATGCAATGAGTAAAAGTCAGATTGAACCTTGATTAAGCAGTTAGTCATAATTCTAGGAACCAAGACCACGTATCTCAAAATCAACACATTCTTCATCATGTGTTTATTCTTATTAACTTTATTCTATGGCTCAGTTGTTGCCTGTTCTCCAATCCTCTACAACTGGCCTCTTGGCAATTGACCATTTGAGCTATTTGCAAAATTGGCCATTATATAGACTTTTAAAAAAAAAAGGTGCATGTGACTGGTATTGATCTATTAAGTCAATTTCCATCCAGTTTCATCCCCACATCTACTTTGAATCAGTAAATTTTTCATGTCCATTTAACTCTAATTTCAGCACTCTTCGGTCAAATTCTATTATAACGTTTGGCTTCCTAAGTAGCTTCCAAAGGACTCAAGCTATTTATCAGGTTGATTACTAAATAGTATACAAAGTCTACAAAGATACTTCTGAATACTGCAGAAAAAAGGAGTATACAACCGCTTCCCTTTAAGGAAAAAATATCTTGGGGAAAAACAGAAAAAGGAAGAGACACAAGGATAAATAACATGAGTCACAGTATGACCACACAGATTGCTGTATTCTTACGGTGTGAAGCGTGAGTATATGTTCTCTGTCTTTCATCTCTCTTCACACAGCAAAGGGCTCAGACTTTCTTTTCCTGGACCAAGTTATGAAATAAGAGTATCAGTAATTTTCTTGTACTGAGATGATTTGAACCAATGTTGAGGTTTGAAAGCCCACTGTTCTAAGGATTAAAGCATACTTTTAACATTTTGTATGTTCCTTGACATTCATGGATCAGTGTTAGAAGGTAGATTTCACATCTGTTTTCCTCTGAGTTTCTGATAATTCTACACATTTCTCCTTTCATTCATAGCAGCCTTACACTCCCATGCAACAGACTTGTAGTAGCAAACACAGGTCCCTGCTGTGTAATTATCAAGACAGGAAAGATCTGAGAAACGTTTTAAATGGATACGGATGTGTTTTGTAATTATTGTAAAAAAAATATGGATAGAAATATTTAAGATTGTACTTGTGCAGGGAAAGTGATAAATGCCTATTTCAAGCACTGCTTAACTTTGAGCCAAAGCATTAGGAAAGAAAAAAACACACAACTATCATGTATATTTCTGAGGACCTGAATAACTCATCATTTTTACTCATCGCTTATAAGGCAGTGTAGTCATTCCCTCACTTCCCTCCAGCAGTGAGAAAGAAAATGGCAAAAAAGTTGGAATATAAACTTTATAAAACAGAACTTTTGTCGGGGTAGTTGGCTGGTCTTGTGCCTAAAAAGCATCAAATCTCAAAATACAGTCTTTTTTAAAGCTTTATTCCCTACCCCCAGAGAAGTATAAATAAGAGACACAGGCACTCCTCAAGCTCTGAACACAATCGCATTTAGCAGTGCTTGAGTCACAGCACCACAGTGCAATCTGCCTGAGTAGACCTGTTCTCCCACGTTGACCCTACTAACATTCATAGGACCCCAAGCATCTGCAAGAAAATACAAGAAGACATCAGAACCTTAATTATTCCCAACCACTGCTGTATATTTATATTCTGAAGTCAAATAGAGAACTTCATTTTCTGCTTATATTTAAATGTGGAAATTAATCACTTGGGATTGTAATTATACATATGATGCTTGGGGAAATTATAATAACATCCAAAGTATCACATCTTTAGCCTGCATTTTGTCTTAGACATGTTAGATAACACTTAATGAGGCATTTTATATCCTATTAAAGCTTTATAGCACACACTACCTCCTATTAAAATTCGTTATTCAGTACCTAAGTGCAGCTTAAAATCATTATAAAATGATTTTTATATATATATAAAATATCTTTATATATATATATAAAATATCTTATAAAATATAAACATATTGTATAATTTTCCTGCATGTTTGAGGTAATGCAATTTAGTAGAGAAGGACAGAGCTCCATGCAGTGCAGTGCTCCATATTTGGTGCAGTACTCACAGAAATAACTGCCAGTGATAATATCTGCTGGCTGGAGATCATTTGTGTAGCATTTGTGTACTCTTATATTGCAGTTACCAGGATCTTGATATATGACTGAAAATTAATATACTTAAATTCATTATTTCTTTCATATAAATCACCTAGGTGTAATTCTCACTAATAAATGTTTGGGGGGGAGTTGACCCTGGTTGGATATCAGGTGTCCACCAAAGCCACTCCCCTCCTCAATTGGATAGGGGAGAGAAAATGTAATGAAAGGCTCATGGCTGAGGTCAAGACAAGGAGAGATCGCTCATCAGTTACCATCATGGGCAAAACAGACTCAATTTGGGACAAAATTTAATTTAATTTATTGCTAAATCAGAGCAGGATAATGAGAAATGAAACCAAATGTTAAAAACACCTTCCCCACATTCCTCCCTTCTTCCTGGGCTCAATTTCACTTCTGATTTTCTTTCCCTCCTCCCTGCCAGCAGCACAAGGGGATGGGAAATGGGGGCTGTGGTCAGTTCATCACATGTTTTTTCTGCTGCTCCTTCCTCCTAAGAGGGAGGACTCCTCATACTATCCCTGGTCTAGCCTAAGGTCCCTCCTGCAGGAAGCAGCACACCATGAACTTCTCCAGTGTGAGTCCTTCCCCTGGGTTGCAGTTCTTTGATGAATAAGAACAACACTATTTCAAACAAGTGTGTAATGATCACAATAGGACAGATATCAAATGCGGACCCAACTTCTTAAGCACTTAGCTAAATCTCACTGATGTTAGTAGGGTAACATAATTCACTCCAAGTAAAGGCAAACATAAAAAGACAGGAGTGAGGGAGAAATTTGTAGAGAAGATGAGACGATTACACCAGATCACACATGTTAAAAAAAAAAGTAAATATTTTTGTCATGCCATAATTTTCCATTTCTGTTTTAAAATTTACAATGAGATAAAATTTCATTGTTAGTTTTAATAGCCATCTGACTGAAGTGATTAATTCAAAAGATATCATCAGCAATTGTGATTTGATAGAATTTGAACTAAGGGTAAGAGCACGAACCTCAACACTCAACTCCAAGTCCTTGCTTCAAGCACCGGATTTGTTGGAGTACAGCTGGGAACAATTCCAATCTGGGAACAGTTTTTCTGCATCCATTGTTGCAAACTGATAAGCTGAAACTTTCCAAACATTTGAGCTGGAGGCCGATCACTAACATAGCAAGTTTCAGATTAAATTATTAGAATTATAAACAACTACAAAGTTCTTATAGTATGATGATAGCCACAGATGTTGTGACATTATATATCTATTCTCCTGGAAGAAATAAAACATAAAGGTTTATTACTATCCTTGCCATAACTGTAGTAATAAATGGCAGATATCCCCACTTAGTCATCACAAAACTCTCTTGATAAAATTCTCCAGCAATAATGATGGAACCTCCTGCCCATGTCAGAAATGAACATACTTGCTATCAAATGATTCCAATTAGATCAAGTAGCTTCATGTCTATTTTAGGCATCACTTAAAGCAAATTGTCTTTTCCTGTGATAAGGCAGCCAGTGCTCTTAAAAAGCAAATTTTTAACGAAATCAAAATATATTATTAACTTTTAATTTATCACCAGTCAAGAAGAACAGTCCCCAAACTTGTTTCTCAAGGTAACTCAATTTTTCATTTTTACTTGATGGCTAAAGTACAGTTTAGCCAGAGGCAACAGAGTAGGCCAAGGTTGTGTACTATGTAAGGCCTATACTGAAGTGACAAACTGTCAGATCTCTTCCTGCTTTTCTTTACAGATGTGAAGTCCAGCTTCATCAAGAACTCAACCCAGAGCACTGCTTAGAACTCCTAAAAACTGAACCTGTCCATACGTAGTGATTATTATGGAATTAAACCTGCAAAAGTAGAGCTCAGAATAGAGGTTATTTTATAAGTGAAATATGACAAAAACACTGAAATAAATTGAATTTTTAGGCTTCTTCAAGTATGAGAGTGAGCATCTTCTGTGCCCTTGAGATTTACATGACTGCAATTCAAGCATTTCCCTAAAACCATAGTCAGACTGTTAATTCATCCAGTCTTATATTCTCCCTCAAATAAGACCAGCATCTAGTGCAGCAGAGGAAGGCAAAAACTTTGAGAGTGTTTAATGATGATCCTAATGAGGTTTCATCCGTAACATCTGGCAGCAGAAGAGTCTCAAACCAAAAAAAGTGTTGTAACAGGGCTCTTAATGAAGACAGAAGGATGATGGGTTTGTGTTTAATTTCTCTGTTAAAAGTAATTTCTACTTCAGACTTTCATCTTCTATGACTCTTTGAGCGCTCAAAATACAGAATTCATGTAATTGTATCTACCACTTTTACTTTTGAATTGCTGTTCCTCTTCACTGTGTTCAGTGCCTCTGGGATAATGTATGTAAGAAGTGGAAAAAAGTTACTATGCAGGAGCAGCTTCAGCCAGAGAAGAGCAGAGCGAGAATATGTGAGACAACTCTGCAGACACGAAGGCCAGTGAAGAAGGAGAGGGAGAAGATGCTCCAGGTTCTGGAGCAGACATTCCCCTGCAGCCCCTGGTGAAGACTATGATGAGACAGGTTGTCACCTTGCAGCCCATGGAGATCCATGGTTGAGCAGATATCCACCTGCAGCCCCTGGAGAACCCCATGCCTGAGCAGCAGTGGATACCTGAAGGAGGCTGTGACTCTGTGGGAAGCTGGCGATGGAGCAGCCTGTTCCTGAAGGACTGCACCCCATGCTGGAGCAGGGGAAAGAGTGAGAGGAGTCCTCCCTCTCAGGAGGAAGGAGCAGTACAATGTGTGATTCACTGACTGCAACCCACACTCCCTGTCCTCCTGTGCCTTTGGAGGGGAGGAGGGAGAGAACTCAGGAGTGAAGGTGAACCTAGGAAAACGGGAATGGTAGTGGGAAGGTGATGTTAAGATTTGGTTTTATTTCTCATTATCCTGTGCTGATTTGATTGGCAATAAATTAAATCCATTTTTACCCCAAGCCAAGTCTATGCTGCCTGTGACAGTAACTGATAACTGAGCTCTCTCTGTCCTTATCTCAGGCCATGAGTCTTTTGCTGTGTTTTATCTCCCCTGTCTATTTGCAGAGGGCAGTGACAGAGAGGTTTTGGGTAGGCACCTGACACTGAGCTAGAATCAACTCACCACAGCGAGTTGTTATGTTTCATTCATTCTTTCCACAGTAGAATAAAAAAGGAAAAAATGCTCCAATCTTCATAATTTTCTTTCCAAAAAAAAAAAGAAAATAGAGCAATTTATGTCAATGCAGAGTCAATCATCATAATAATAGTACACATCAGCTTGAGCAGATCAGAACTAAAGGGGAAAAATATCTTTTGCCTTGATAAATGTTTTTTAAAGGACAGGAGGGTTTTTTTAATATAGATATAGAGAACAGAAGGAAGAAGAAATGGAAAAAGAGATCCTCAGTAAGAAAAACTAGGCTTATGGTCAGAAGAGAGGAGCAGAAATGACAATGTATTTTGATTCCCAGTTCTGCTGAGGCTCTGGTATACACAAGAAGTGTTGAAATAGATGAAAGCTCCTGATCTTAAGTGAAGTGGGTATGAACAACTCTCATAAGGTACACATAATTAGTCCAGTAAATAGGTAATTTTTATGTCTGCTTACATTACCAGCAAACAGGTGTCCTGGACTGCCTCCTGCATGCACCATGTCTCGAGCATCCCATACAAGCCCCGCAGTTTGCACAAGGGAAGAAAGCTCAGCTGAAGCTGAGCCACCATGCCAGCGGTGTCATGGGGCATGGAGGCTCCAAGGAGAGCTGCAAGAAGAAGCTTCACTCCATCTTAACAGTGAGTTGTGATTGTCCCAGAAAATAGACACGCTAAGTGGGTCCCTGGGAGTTAGTGGGGCTTACGTGTTTATTACTAAATCTGTGCAGATTTAAGCAAACCAAATCCCACTCATAAATTAGGCAGACTGAATCCCACTCTAGAGGCTATATATTCTTGTTAAAGTCTAGAAGAGCATTCCAGCTAAAGAAACATGGCAACTCTTCAATAACTAAAACAATTCCAGGGAATTTTGCCTAACACCACTGTGGAGCCTGAAAATACTTGTCAACAACACTGTGCAAGACAGAAGAGTACCTATACATTTTGAATAATAAATTGATTAATCCTCTATCCTTTAGTTTCCAAACACTCCTAATTCCTGCTACTCTTCCTCCCTCTCTTCCTTTTTTCTCCATAAATGTTTTTTTCTGCTCCCACTCCTCTCTCCTTTGCTCTGTAGATGTATCAAGAGGATGCAGTGCAGGTGTGGTTAAGGACTGCAGTTGCTGCCTGGCCCCACGGATTGTGCAGTAGCCACTTTCTCACTTGTCTGTTGTAAACAGAAGATGTTCACATATAACACAACTTCTCAAGTGTCCTGCAATTTAGTCCTCAGACTAATTTCAAACCCCAAATATATTGTTTTGGGGGAAAGAGAAAAGAGACCAGGATATAAAAGATCAGTGACATTACAAGGATCTACATTATGTTTACAACAATGCGCTTCATGGCTCTAGGCTTTAGCTTAGGTTTGTGCTTCATCAGACCCACTGATGTTGATCTTATCTTGGTTCAGACATTTGACAGATTATTGTTAAATTTTTGCACCAATTTCATTGAGTGAAAAAACAAGATGTTGATCTGAATAACTGATATGGTATGATACATTTCTAAAAGTAAATTTGCAGTTATTTCCTTCATTCTTTTATGCTAAGTACGCTGTAGATCATTATTTTACCCAGAATAACTCCCATCTCTATAAATGACCCCATTATTACACAATAAAATGAAACAGAAACTGTTGTTTTCCTGGAGGGTTTTACCTATTTATTTTAGGTTAAACAAAATCTTCACGGATCACAATGGTTCTAGCTGCAGCTGAATTAAATGAGGCCCTGTTTCCAGCCAATCTCTGACATAAATAGCCACTCCTGACAAAGCTGTAGAATAACACTTAATTCGTGTGAACTTTTTGCCTACTAAATTATCTCTTATGCAATCATCAGTGTAAATTAAACTAATGAACTGCTTAAAAAGAAGTGAAATATCGCTGATAATTTTTTTTTTAGTGCAGTAAAATTAGTGACAAGCATGAGGGTTGTGATTTGGACTGTAAAGTTCCTTTCACAAGTTAAGGGGCATTTGGAGACAGGGTTTTGATTCAGATCCTAGTCTTAATTAAAGTACTTCATTATTAATCCCTGCTACTAAATGAGTTTGCCTTATCATTATGCTCATCCGTATTGTAAAAACTGATAATAACAAATTGCTGTGCACTCTAGGAGACATCTGTCTCTTTTGATCAGAAGCACTTACATTACTACAAAGGAAAAATACCTTTTTAAAATAAGCAGTAGATGAGCTTTTTCTTGTCTGAGTCATATAGTCAAACCATTTATATTTCATTTATGAACTGCAAGAGGTGAGTTGCACTGTAGTTTTCATGGTGGTCTATAAAGCCGGTTGGGTAAAGTCTAGTAGAAAAATTTCTATCAAAATCAAAATTTCAGGAAAAGACTTCTGGTCTCTCTCTCTGAAGAGAAGTGTTAAGGTAACATATGTACAGGAGGCCCAAACTGCTCTCAGGCATTAACTGATCAACAACATAATTCATGTTACTTCTATTAGTCAGACTCCTCTTACGCCAATCCAGATATAGCACCTTGCACTTGGACTTGTAAAGCAATCTCATTTCCTTATTCCATCTCATTACTCTCATCTTCATCTTGTACCATCAATAAACTCATAGTCCTGGAATATTCAATATTCAATTGCTCTGCTTTTAACCAGTAGCTGTATTTACAAGTGTGTGGCTCAACAACTGTGTGCCTTCACAAGGAAACTAAGCAAAGTCAAACCCAGTCTTTGTCTAAGTCAATTAGATCTGCTCGTTTTATTTATCTAACTCTCTTTTTCCAGGGTTTGGTTACTCATCTGAAAGTAAATAATGCTTTAGACTTAAGTAAAGAAAGACTTGTCAAGTGAAACCCTCTCTTCTGTTAGCCCAGATATTATGGACTGCTCCTAAGTAGTCAAACAGAGTGTGTCCAGGAAACCTGATTGTAAATACAACTTTCTTGTTTAATCTCAGATTCATTAAAAAAAAAAAAAAAAAAAAAAAAGGATTAGCAAAAAACTGGTATATCAGGAAGGCTGATAAAGTAATGCACTGCTAACATGTTTTCTATATCATATGATGCCATTTTTTAAGACCAGATGCAGTAGTCACATAATTGGGATGAATTTTTCAACAAAGCTGGAAATAGAAGGACAAGGAGAAATGTATTTTCTTGACTAAACTTGTGTGATCAGAAGAAATATAAAGGAACGGAGCTGCAAGTAAAGGGAAGCATTTATAATAATTCTTTTTCTTTCTGTCTGGAAAACATTTTCATTTTTCTGAATAGTGATTCTAGATACTTTGACCCTTTTTGTCTGCATAACAACTCTGCTAAACACATAATGTTAAAAAAATATTTTAATAATAATTAAACAAATTTTACTTTTATTCTGCAAGCTATCTTTAATTTAGATTTAGGTTTTTGGACAAACCAAATATTTAAATTAACACAGCCAGCACCTTTAGAGAAATCAGTGAAAACAATAACTTCACACATATGATGCCTTCAGTTATATTTCATGCATCTATGAGTCACAGTTTCTGCTTTATGACTGCTTAAGAAAGACATAAACCCAGAACTTTTTTATCACATTAGCAAAATCTCATACATTAGCTCAAAATATAGAATAATAAAATAATTGAGTTTGGAAAGAACTTCCACACATCATCTAGACCAACCTGTTATTCATGTCTCAACCCACCCAGGAGTTCTTTCAAGGTGACTGCTTTTAGATGCTATTGGAATTTTTATGAGACAATAGGATCACACTGCAAGACAGAAGGTTCCCTCTGAACATCTGGAAACATTTTTTTTCTGTGAGAGTGGCCAAGCATTGACACAGGTTTCCCAGGGAGGTTCTGGAATCTTCGTCCTTGCAGATACTCAAAAGCCATCTGGATATGGTCCTGGACAACGCTTTTAGGTGGCCCTGCTTAGGCAGTGGAGAGTTGGACCAGATGAATTCCAAAAGGTCCCTTCCAACCTCAGCTGTCCTGTGATTCTGTGATTCTGCAATTCTGGATGTCAAAAGACTAGAAAGCAGCTTCACAGAAAAAAGGACTGGAGGTTAGGGTGTCTTTCTGCTATAAGCAGAAGCTTGGCCCATATGACACCTCTATAGAGCTGTTTCAAAGTAATTTTTTTTCTGTTTCTATCGTATTTTCATTAAACCTTCAAATAATAGGCTGAAATATTTCCATTAGTTTTCTACTGTTGTATTGAGGAATGATAGCAGTCACAGCTGGAGAATAGTTATTGTCTAAGTACCTGAGGTGAAACTCCAAAGAATTATAGAATTGTAACATGTAAAACAGACTAGAGCCAGGCATCATACTGGTTTTGGAACAAACCTTGGCATGCTTTTGACCTAAGCCAACTAGCACACTCCCAAGTTATTCCTGGACATATCAGAGAAAGCATCATAAGCAGGGGACCATACCCAAAGGCAGTCCGCATGCAGCCAACCTGCTGTGGAGACAAGCAGGGTAAGGGAGTTCAGGAATACAAACAAGGTTTAGGGTTCATTTGCCTGATAATGAGTTTTGCTTCTGGAGAAACCATGCATAAGTACAACCAGGGATTCATCATTCAGGGTTACTGTGCATGGTGTTACATCAGTTTCGCTCTGCCTATTTATCAGACATCAGTGTCTGTTCAGAAAATAATCAAGTAGAAAAACCATCTAGAATACAAACATTGCCAGGTAGTTGTGCATACAGCAAAATGGGAGTGAGTTCTTCTCTGTTCCTGGTTCTGCAAGTATAAGCAGCAACTTTCTATTCCAGTCTTTTTGATGAGAGTGTGCAGCTTGCTTTGGATACAAGATTTTGCTTTCCTGAAAGGTGACGCGATCTGGTACCACTTCAGTCCTATGCTGAGGGGAGAAAATTTCTAGGTCTTGTATTTCCATTCTCACTTGCCTATTTATCATTCCCCTGTAGAAATCTATCTCATCCCTTTCTCCCTTCTCCTCAGCTTTGCAGCCCTGCCCCCTCCCTTTGACCAGCTCTGGTTTGTGTCAGATCCTGCCGTGTCCTCGGTAGATCATTTTTATTCATTAATAGAGCACAAAATCATACAACTTTCTAGTTTTGCATTCTGCAGCTTTACCATGTGGAGGTGTCTCACAGAGGGAACTGGTATGTGTTAGGGTCAGTACAAAATAAACAACAGGTCTGTGTGTTTGGGAGTGAGGTGGGGAAGAAGAGAGAACGAAAGATGCCTCTTTCAGCAAGATTTTTGTTGCTGGTGTATGAATTTGTAACACTGTCTGAGAAAATTAATTGTGCTTGTCTGGTGGATGTGCAAGTTACTGCTAATGCACATTCTGTTCCTATTTTTCAAGTGAAGACGACCTTTGTATAGTGAAAATAAAAAAAGTATATTCATCTGCCACCATGCTATATAGAGAAAGTTGGCAGTTGGAGTTTACCCTCAAAAGAGAATAAAAAAATAAATACATGTTCTTCTTGCTTGTGATGTTTTTCTTTGTCCTTTATTTGCTTTTATTCTACCTGGTTTACTTCATTCATTCAGAGTGTGCAGTCTGAATAGTTCCATGAAGTGGACAAACAGATTCAATCTCTTTGTTGATTGAGAAATCTCAGTGGCTATTCATATTCATTTCCCTTCCTCATTCACCTCTCTTTCCCTTCAGATGCTGTCAGATATGGGGTTTAATTCAGGTAGTTTCTATTTTATGCTTTGGAATGCATTATTCATAGTAGTGCCTAGGTGACACTGGTATATGAGAATTAGTCATCTCATGCATTGGTTTGCCAGTAATTTGTCTGACTCTCAGACTGATTTAAGAAAGTATCTAATTATCCCAGAAAAATTTCTTTGAAAATATATGAATGGATTTTTCAGTTCATTAAAACTCTACTGTGGTTTCTTTATAGATAATTTTTCCAATAGGTAATTGCAATCTATATTTAAATAATGTAAATCTTTATAGTTTGCTAGACCTGCAGGAAATGGCTGAATAAACCCCAGGGATTTTCACAGAAGCTAATTTTGGTTTATTAAAGCTCATAGTGTCAAAATTTCTTCAAAGTCAATGAAGAGGTAGGCTTCCAAGGACAACATAGAGTAGGAGGCTTCCTTAGGTGGTCAGATCGCCCACTACATTAGAAGTTTGTTATGTCTGCTCTTCCTTCAGTAATAAGCTCAGACAATTAAGGGGATGACTCAGAGTTTTATCCTGCACAGAAGTTTAAATAGATTCTCTTGCAGTTTACTGGGTCTGGGCAAATAGCTATCTTGCATCTCAGGTCTCCTATGCCACGTGTGGAAACATGATCTCATATACAGCACATGAAAAATCACTGTGCAGGTTACTAACATGCAGAGAAATGTTTGGGTCAGTATTTGTTGTCCTCACCGTGTCTCAATTCATTTCACTGTCATTCTACTATCTGCTGTGGCTGAGGGGATGATGAGCCATTGAGACCACCTATAACACTGTTTGAATAAAAAAAAAAAAAAAATTGGTGAGGGAATTCAGAAAGTTCAGAACCTTACTGTGGAAGATGATCTTGGCCCATAGAGTCATATCGTCTTAGGAATGGGTACCAGTACAAAGGCAATGTGTATGACAGTCTGAAAAGGTGATCTCATTGGCAATACACTAGAAAAGTAGTTAACAAATTTGAGGTCATGACCTGAAAAGATGGGAGCCCTGAAAGAATAATATATTCAGTTCCAAAATAAGAATTGCTGGACTAGAATGGTCCAAACAAGCCCCTCAGATAACATTCTATCATTGAAAGGAGAAACAGAATAAAGCTGGGGGAAGAGTACCCTGCTACTGATACGCAACACTGGACATTAAACTTTGGACAGAAGAAAACAAGGGGAAAGTAAGATTCTGGTCTCAATCCTCTCTGTCTTGGCATGTGTACTGAGAGGAACAAGGGAGTCAGTAAGCAGGGCAAGAAAGCATGGTATGGCAATCAATGAAGACAGAGCAAATATTTCCAAATAGGAAAGGTGAATTGGTAGACTCCATGAGAGATACAGACCCTCACCAATGGGGTGAGAGTGGGACAAGCCTTAAAGCAGTTAATCAGTAAAGGGATAAATCACAGTCTCTTTCCAGGTGGATAAAAATGACTTATGCCAAGCTTGCTCATGAGGATGAAATGTGGAACACAGAAACACAAGTAAGAGAAAAACATTTGTTATTCAAATGGCTCAGAGCTGCCACCAGTTGAAAACTGGGACTCTGCTGGGAGTGGGTTTATGTATTTATCCAGGTGTATTGGGGAACAAACATGTTCCAGTTACTGCCCTTGTCTGTTCTGCCCTCTCTTATTGTCAGTAGCTGGAGACCACCCTTCTCCCTTTCAGGTGAATGAAGTGTCCCAGCTCTGGGCTGTCTCAACTTATATTCAAATAGAGCACCTGGGAGCCAGTGGAAAGAGAATACAGAAACAGAAAAAAAAAGGAAAAGAAAAAAATAAATCTATCTATCTTTGTCAGAAAGCCCTATGGGTCATATGCCATCAGTGGTGTTCAGGGTACTACACATGCCTTTCAAAACACTTGCTGTCTCAGTAGCTTTGCACAAAGGCCAGAAATGGCAAAATAGTAAGTTATATAATAGTAATCTCCTCTAAGGAGTTCATGGTAGCTGACAACTTAGCATCAGTAATTCTGAGTCTGCCCAGCAGCTGAATACATGAGGAAATGTCAAATCCTCAATCTTCCAGAAAACTTTAAAAATAGCAATTCAGATCAATGCTTTCATATTAAATTGTACTTAAGAATAAGCAAAGTATATCACAAACCTGTCAGAGTAAGAGACTCGATATATTCATTCTTGGGGCTGATTGAGAGTTATTTAAAGATCCTGTAAAAATGTAGGTTTTTTTGTTAGGAAGTATTATTTTTCATTCAGGCCTATCTCTTTTTTTTTTTTTTTTTTTTTTTTTTTTTTTTTTACTGCTCAGCTGCTTGGAAATAAATCATGTTATTACTGAAAACTGAAAACAAGGTTTACCTCACTGGGGTATAATAAATCTTAGCTAAATACAGATTTATTTTTTAATGTAATGATTTTATGTTTGAAAAATGTTAAAGTTGTGACAAAAATCAACAAAAGCCAGGAAATTCAAAGTTAATTTTGAATTGTGTCCATAAAGCATCTCATTAAGCCCAGTCATTGTATTCCATGTGGAATCATACAGTTTCCAGAGACATATGTAATTGTTTGTAACAAAAGGGTGTATTAAGGACAGAATCAGTGGATGTCCCCAGTCCAACAATAAAATAATCCTTGTGTTCATATACTCTGTAATCCATGAAAGGTGATTCCATCTGTACCGAAGCAATGAAACACTCTGCTTAGGGTAATCTGGAAAAAAATTAAAAAGCCCCAATGAAAAAAAAACAAAGCCATGAGTTAGGTATCAAGTCAAGGCACATGAGGGAAAGATCCATCATCTTCATCTGATCACAATTTTAGAAGATGACTTGTTGATTTAGCATCAGAACTGTTTGCGTACTTTTGCTGAATGAGTTTCTTAATTAAAGATTAAATTTTATAAAAAATTATCTCTTAAAGCAAGATCTCCATCATCAAGCATTTCATTGATGCATAGTCAAGTAAGAGCTTAAACTCTCCGAGTTTTCTTGCAGAATCACCATAGGGCTGACAAGAATCCCAATGCTTCCAGAGTTTTTAGTTTTAAAGTAAATCCACTACATGCACTCCCAAGCCTTTGCAGTAGACTTTTAAGAGCTCTTTGAAGTGAAAATTTCAAAAATCCCAAGGACAAGTCTTAAACTTGCTTGGATTTTTCTAACAAATGAGATCTTATTTTTGGGGGGCAAAATAAAATATGAAAATTTGAAACATGAATGTTCTGAAATTTCCCACTATACACCATGTCTCAAACACATATAATTTGCGGTTTGAATTTCTTTATATTTTTTTTCCATGCAAAAGTTAAATTGTGGGGGGAAAAAAGCCCAGTTTTTCTTTGTTTGTGAAATGTGTGAATACTGAGTAGCTGTTGTGCTGTCCCTGGGAGTATAGTCCAATACACCAACTTAGCAGGGAGAGGTACATTTTATTTTATTGCACAAAAGGGCAGTATAAAATGGTTTTATTTTCAAAACTTTACTTACCTTGCCTTGCAAAGCATCTGGGAAGTCTAAACCTCAAAAAGTGTTCAGTAGTCTGCAGTGATCTCAGATAGGTAGGTGATGCTCCTGAGTCCTGCTGATAGGCAGAGTACTGAGTGTTGACTGATGATGGGCTAGGAGGAACAACTGTGAAGTCACGGGCCAGAGCCACAGCCACAACATGGAAGCCAAGAGGAGCTGTTCTTCTGCTTGGAAATGCAGGGGCTTACTGGTCTGAGCCTGAAGAGGCAAGGCAGAAATGAGCCTCCTTGTGCTGAGCTGGAGCCAGAGCCCATTCTGGCAATTCACACCTTGAGGACAAGGCTGCTGGGACACCATCTTAGCTGCCAGAGGGAAAAGAAACCACTGGAGGAGTGTGTTGGCCTGGCAGAAATCCCAGGAGAGAAAGCAGAATCAAAGGAAAACAGGTATGCTATTGGCATGAAGGGACTAACTGAATGGCTTCAGAAGGACATGGGCAGGAGCTCCGTGGGAGGAGGAACCCTCTGTTCCACCCATATGGCATGTAATGGAGCAGGCAAGGAATAATTTATACATGCATACCTGAATGCTTGAGCACATCTCTATATAAAACAAAAAGCAGCCAGGCAGAAACAGCTCAGTGTTGTCACTGCAGGGGACAATGCTCATACCATGCTTGGAGAAGGCAGGTAACCAAACCACACTCTTAGAATGCTCTCAGAGAAAAAGGAACTTCAAGCGTGGTTGATTAGAGAGCTTTGAATTGGATGTCTCTTGGAAAAAAAAAAAAAAAAAAAAAGAAAACCAGAAGGAAAAATATTTTTATTACAAGATCTCTGAAAACCTCAGCCACTACCATTCTCTTTCTAGAAATTTGGAAGCATTGCAATATTCCAGCTTCCACTGGAATTGTTTCTGTTCAGATCCTGCCTGCATAAGCATGGGTTTAGACATGTTTATAAGACTCTCTGTGGGGATTCAAACAATATGCTGAGCAACTGCATTCTGATTACCGAGATCCACTAAGCTGTCTCAAATCAGGAGGCCCAAAATTGAAATATCAAAAATCATCAGCCACTTTGAAAATTTAGGTCATCTTTTTCCCTGTCATTTCTCTTTCTCAGCTAGAGTTCTCTTTGATCTACGGCCTTTTTACATTTTTTTTTCCTAGCTAAGTGAGATTAAGCTGCAAGAGAAGAACCAGATTTGATTTAACTGTCACTCAGAATCAGCAGCTTCAGGGCTACAAAGTGTGCAAAGCTCCTTTGAATTGACTGTTGCAAAGGCATTTTTAGGTGAATAGACCTGTTTGTTACCTTAATGTTTTCTCAAAGAAAACCATCAATGCGTAAGCTTTTTTTTTTATCTAGGGTATCTATAAACTAACCTAACCAGCAGAGAAACATCCCAGATGTGTTAATGTTGTTATTGTCTTAATTTTGATTCAGGAAATTTGTTTCACATTGTTTGGGATTTATTCCACTTTAAAAAAACCCCCCAGCAACTCAGTCTCTGGGTACCTGTAAATAGTATGCCATGCCCAGATTTGAAATAGCTTTGCTTACACTTGGAGTCTGTTGGCACAACCTTATAAATTGATTAGTAGTAGCAGGTGAATTAACACATACTTGGTGTTGAGGTATTTCTTCAATTCAAAGCTCATTTGCCACTACTCTTAACATATATTTAGATATGCTACACCCCCATATTATATCTCTTTTGACTTCAAGGCATAAAGTAGGATTTAGGCTGAGTTTAGGCCCCTAATAAAGCAAACATGTTCACCCCTTAAGGTGCTGCAAAGCTCTGAAAGCCACTAGTGCTTCCCTCCTTAGACTAATCCTTTCCTACTTTTCCCTCAGAACTGCTCTAGATGCAATTATTTGGTACTTTGACCTTGCTTAAGCTTCACTGAAGTTTGGAAGCTCAGCACCTGAGATCCCCAGGGCTATATCCATACATGACTGCAGAACAAACCAGAACCAAACTTGTCTTTGGACAATGTACATCCATAAACCCAAATTCTCCCCTTCCCTCCCCACAGTTGGATGTCAATGTCTAAACTGCCTCTTGGGCACTGTTTCTAATGAATGCCATTCCTCTGGAAAACTGTGCCAAGGGACATGTTACTAGTAATTAAACAGCCCACTTCACTGCAAGCAAGTGCCTCTGTTACTAAGTGGTGTGGATACAGCCTTAGGCACTACTGCAAGGGGGCAGACAGGTGTTTAAGTGCTTAGTTTGTCAATGCACACTTTTTTCAAGGAAACCATTTAACCCTTTGTGAAGAAAAAAGCAAAGAGTGCACTTTCAAACCTGCTGGACAGTATGAGTCAGTTAAACTTACTAAAACTACTAAAACCACTTAGTATCCTGATTTTCTGGTTTGTTAACTCCACAGTCTCTCAGAAGAAATTTTTCATATAGGTACCCATGTTCATTCCAGTTTGTCACTGGATAGCTCGAGTTCTTTTACTCATTCACATTATGGTCAGCATGTTTAAAAATAATCTAATTTTTATTTTAGAGACTAAACAGTTGTGGTTTAACCCCAGCCAGCAGCCAAGCCCCATGCAGTCACTCACTCGTTCCCACACCAGCAGAACCGGGGAGATAATCACAAGGGTAAAAGCCAGAGAACTCATGGGTTGAGATAATGACAGTTTAATAGGGAAAGGAAAAGCCATGCACAGAACCAAAGCAAAACAAGGAATTAATCCATTGCTTCCCATGGGCAGGCAGGTGTTCAGCTTTTAAGGAGAGCAGAGCCCAATCACATGTACTAGCTATTCGGGGAAACAAATGGCATCACTCCAACTGTCCTCCCTTCCACCTTCTTCCCCCACTTTATGTACTGAGCATGATGTCATGTGATCTGGAATGTCCCTTTGGTCAGTCTGGGTCACTGTCCTGGCTGTTTCTTCTCCCATCTTCCCATGCACCCCCAGCCTCATTGCCAGTGTGGCAGTACAGAAAGCAGAAAAGGCCTTTGCTCTGTGTAAGCCCTGGCCAGCAATAACAAAAACATCTTTGTATTATTATCACTGTATTCAGCACAAATAAAAACCACTGTCCCGTACCAGCCACTATGAAGAAAATTAACTCTGTTCCAGCCAAAATCAGCACAGCAATGACCCAAGCCCTAACTTCAGGCATATGGATTTGAATATTTTGATCACTGCTGTATGTCTTGACAGGTTCTTGACAAAAACACTATTACTTTGTCCTGCTGAAGTAGCAAAATGACAAAGAATCTTCTTTTTTCACATGTCAGTGCCAAAATGTCGAATCTTTAGTAGGAAGTACTAAGGCAATTATAGCTATGTTTAATTTTTATTAGCTTAATTTGAGATTTAAATCTTATTGTACTTTAAAGAATGTTCCACTGTGCTTAAGCAACAGTTAGATAACTAAGAGCATAATCTTATTGAATAGAAAGGTGCTAGAAAAGGCTTTGCAAGTAGGAGTGGTTGGAAGATGTCAAAGTATATAAAAACGTCCTTTCAATACGATCTCAAATCTTGTCATTGCTGTACTATATCTGTGACCACAAAAGCATTTCTAGAGAAAGGGAAGATGTTACTTGTTTAAAGTACCAGCAAAACCAAAGTATTCTAAATTTTGCAAGCAATACCATTCCCCCTTACCTAAACCCTTGTATAGATCTCTCAATTCTGAAACTGTATTCCACCTCAAAAGTAGTTGCATTTTGATGATAGATGAAACAAGCCATTACACAGTTCAGTGTGTTAAAGTGCTCTGAGACCCTTTGGGAGAAGTTATCATATATGTGTACCAGAGGTATTATTTCAAGACAGCAACTCTGCCAAATGTTAAAGTGAGACTGAAGCCTTACAGCTGAGTTGTTAACCTCTGGAAACAGGAGTTTAAACTGCAAATGATGATCTAACCTTACCTCTGGGGGAGCAAACAGTAAAAATGAAAAATTATGCAGCGTTCTCCTCCTCTCCAAAGACAAAACAAACATTTTAAGCTTTGTTTTATACTTTTCTTCTCCAGCTAATTTAGATAAGCTTATTGCCAAAATAATAATTCCTGTGCTTAGTAAGCAGTATTTACGTCTTCTGAATCCCATTCAGCAGGAAATTTGCAAGGGTGGATTGCTTTCATCCTTTGTTTGTAAGTAAAACTGAATTCTGCTCTCTGCCTTTTTGGTGCCTCCATCAGAGAATAAAACAAACACACAAGGTAAATGTGCCAGACCAGTGAGTTCCGATGTATGAAATCACAGGAACAGGCAAGCTGAGGGGAAAATGGAGGTTAAAGATGACAGGAAAAGTATTATTGCAGATGTACCATCTTTAGCTGTTACTTTTAAAAGATAAGGGAAAAAAAAAGAAAATACTCTGCAGTTATGTAGAAGACCATAATAGAGAGAAAGGAAACATGCTTCTCCTTTGGGCAGGCAGGGAGAAAGGGAAAGCTTGTCCTCCTCCACTCAAAACAAATCTTTACAAACTCTTGGAAAAAAATGTTATAAAGAAGGTCCCTGGAATGATGTCTCTGCTGCAGTGCCTTCACCCCTAATTCAAATGTGAGGGTGCACAGTGAGTGGATGATGAGAAGCTCAATGCCTCACAGTGATCCATTCACCACAGAAATTTGGGACGCACTAAAGTGATCTGTTAACTTCAAACTGTTCTCCCCTGGAGCCTATAAACTGAAAATCAGAATTCTTGCTTTTAGGGTACACCCTGTCCTGTTCCAAACAAGTCCATAGAGGCTTCCTGTGTTTTCCTGGACAATATGCAACCATGTAATGGAATGTAAATGAAAATCAGAAAATCAGAAGAAAAAATTATGAATAATGAAGGATAGAGACACATAGTTCCAGTGGGAAAATGACCTATAGAGATCTTACAGTTAAAGACTGGAATCTATAGTCAGAGGCACCCTGGAGGTGTACTCATAAGAGCTGCAAACATTTCAAAAGCCTTATAGCATTAAAATAAAAGTTTCTCTAAAAATACAGCTGTTTTAAACAAAACACACTGAGGAAGAGGTATGAAGAGTTTCAATAATTATGTAAATATTCACACATGGAGTATATCTTTTTTTTCCCTTTGAAATGATAGTTGTTTAAAAATTTCCCTTATTTTACTGCTCTAAAAAAGTGTTTGAAATTGCAATGTAATTTTGCTTGAGCTGAAAAATTTTAAGAGACATTTCCCAGAAGATACAGAAATATCTTGGTTTTCTTCTAAGCCAGAACAAAAGGAAATTTCAAAATCTCTGAATTTCTTGTGCAATGGATGTTGCAGATCTACACAGCTGAATTCAAGGCTCAGAATAGTTTTTCTGCATGTGTGCTTATGTGTGATGGCCTAATTTGGTATTAACTCATTTACTATACATTTCCTGTCTGTAAAAAAAAAAATGCAATGAACATTCTGCATTTTTTCATGTTTTTTGATAATTTTAAAACATATGAAGCTATCTCATACACATGTTGATAGAATAGTTTATCAGATATGAAAATAAATCAATTAGAAGATCATCCATGTTACGGTGATAACCTCTTGATATTTCGTCTTGATTATTGTGCTTCATAATGATATTTCTAACTTAGTGTGAATGTGTGCGTTTGTTGAAACATAAATAACCACTGCATCAGAAACAGATGCATTATTTCATATGTTGTTATTAACGAGTTTTTATATCTATATCTATACATTATTTTTTGAAGCAGAAGGCTGAATTTCTTCCAAATCATGCAGAAATATCAATCAAGGGATTGTACTGCATATGCATAAGAAAATGAATAAAAACATGTAAAACAGTAAATGTTTTTAATGGAAATATTAAAGCATGTTACTCTAGGTGTGCAATGAACTTTATGGGCCACAAAAATTGACTGCCCTCAGTAGGTGTTTTAATAACTACTATCTCCTAATTTTAAACAATAGAGATAGGCACAAAATGCTTATACTTATTTATTATATGTATGATACACATGTAGGAAACAGCATGCTAATGTGCTGTTAAATATTTTACATTTTTAATATCTGGTATTTAATAATTCTTACAAGTAGTGACTGTACAAGTTTTAAGTGATCTCACAGGATTTTCAATAACTTCTTTATGTTTGACTCCACTGCGTTTACTATAAAGAAAAAAAAGAAACTGGGCCATTGATGGCCAAGCTGAATAAAATAAATAAAAATAAAAATAAAAAATAAGAATAAAAAAGGCAGAAAAGAGTTTAAAATTAATTTATACATTTATTTCAATTATATGGATCTAGATTATTGTTATCTGGGAACATAAATAATGGTAACAATAAAACTAAATTATCTAAGGTGATACATTTTTATATTTGCCAATCCAGTCATTGCCCTGAACAATTTCTCCATCGTGGAAAGTCAGCTATCCTGCCAATACGTCTATATTAACATCTCTGCTAAGGCAGGAGACCAGTAATAGATTTTCCATACATAATCCAGTTATGAACCCACTTTATTGGAATAAGATACTTTAAATCCCAGTGGTTAGGAAGACTTAGAACTTTAAAGTATTCACTCTTCTGAGGCAAATTATTACCTATATTGATCTTCAGGTCAGTAAGGTTTGGGTTAAAAAATCTGTACTCAAGGAAAGAGAGAAAAACATCTTCTAAAAGGAGAGATGTTCTATGCTTGAAGAATATTTTTTATTTTGGTTGCTTTTATTAGGTGTTTTTAACTGGTGCTGGAGGAAAACATTTAGCTGACCTTATGACAATTCATTGCAGCTACTCAGAAAATGGAATATCAGGGGTAAACATGGCAGTAAATCAGTAGAGATTATCAAGCAGATCTAATTTGAACAAAGTCAATATGTCTTCCCCATTTTTTAAGGAATTAAAGAAGCAAATCACTACCATGTTAGGATGCCAAGCATGTCAGATCTAAAGTATCTGAAATGTGCCAGAAAGTGTAAAATCCTTCTTAGTAGCTGTTCCAGCTTGCTAAGAATCTGTGATCAGGAAGATTTCTCCCCTTCCTTTGCTACTCAATTCTTCCGACTGTTTCCCACAGTAGAATTCATTAAGAAAACTCAGCAATGCCAGGAGCTACATTTTAAAAGGCAGTAACATCTTTACTAACTCTGACTCTGTTCCCATCACAAAGTGTTTCTTTGCTTTGAAAGAGGACTGTGTTCCTGTTGGCTGCATGAGGAGAAAGGAAATGGAAAAAAAATCTGCTTGTAGAAACATCCTCAGGAAACACATACATTGCACAGATCCAAAAAGAAAGACTTTCCAGTTATTCAAAGATTTAGTCAGTGTCCACCATGGACATCTGTGTCTGGGGTGTCCTCATACCCTCAGCATGTTTAGCTTCTTTCCTTGGACCTTTAGCAGCTGCTAAGCTCTCAAGAGCTCAAGATCTTCAAACAAGAAAGTGAAGTGTTCCTAGTACTGTACAGAAGTTGAAGGGAATGAAGATAAATTACTTTTTCTCTCCCACTTCATATGAGCTAAGGTTTTGATCCTGATTTGTTCTGCAATCACACTGCTAGAGCTTTTGACTATTGGCAGTCTAGTCCAGTTGCTGGAGAGAGTAGTATGGCACCAAAGTGATCAGGGATAAAATGGACAATAAATTGTAAATATCAGCCTTTCATGCGGGTTTTACACTTTGATAAGAGCTGAGACGGTGCACTGAAATAAAATTTTTCTCCATCTGCACTTTAGCATTTTCAGTTTGGAAAACACCAATACATTTCAGGTCATATAGCTTGCTCCCTAAAGTGAGATATTTCCTAATTTAGAAGGTGCTATCAAAATAGCAAGAAAGAGGAAATGAAAGAGAGAGCAAAATAGTGATACCTTTCCTGCCACAATAATCTCTGGGGCTTTGACCCAGCAAAAATCCTCTTTGCTAAATCTTGAATGTGCTGGCAAGAGTTCCGAATAAGATGTCAGGAAAGGCAAACAGATTTCTGTGGTGGAGAAGATTGTATTAACCTATCGCCCCTACTGAAATGATTACTTTATTTGGAATGATTCCTCCTTAAAACCATAGTGATTTTGTGTACTAACTAGAGAGGGAGACAGAGCATCAATCATAAATCTTTTGGCAACATTATCATCTGACAGGCTGCAATTAGACCGTAGATATGACATGGTTCAGGATTCTACTTTCATTTTTCTTTGGTGTAAGATTCACCTATTAATCATCTTGTATGCAAATAAATTTATTTAATCATATTTGAAAAAATGAATGTTGTACTATGTAAGTACTCAGCAGTGAAAGCACTCCGCTGGTTTATGTAAGGTATTTTAAAATAAAATGGTATCACAAACAGCATCAACAACAACAAAAAAGATAATATATTTTTTAAAAAATTAATGTCTTTTCTTGTACTGAAGACATTTTGTCACAGAAATGCTTACTCTCTGTGCTGTTCCCATACATAATAGTCCAATAAAATATGCAGATTTTTACAACAAAGTTTTGCAATTTTCAAACATTTATCTTGATTTTAAAATTGTATCTGATTATAATTGGTATGAGCATTCTTTTCTTCTTTGTTCTGCTTAGTTATTAACAGATGTTATGGTGCTGTAATCAGAAAAAAATAAAAGCTTGCTGAATGGCTAATGTTAAATATCCATGTATTCCTTATTTGTGGAAAATTATATTGAGGTGAATATACTAATCTAGAAGACAAACTTGATGCAGATTCCAAATAAGGACAATAATAAAGACAACTCTTAGTGTTAAAAGAAGTACTGCTGGTAAAAATTTTTGCAAGATGCATCACTTTCCGTTGTAGTAACCTTGCATGCAAATATCTCTTGCGCATATGAAAGGAGCATTGTGGTTACACACAACAGAAACATCTGAACATGACTAAGAATATTACATCCAAAACACCAAGAATATTAGATCCAAACCATTTTTTTTTCAAAAGAAATTTTCTTGTAACAGTTCTATATAAGTAGACATTCTAACTTACTATTGTAACTAACAGAAAATAAAATCCTTAGAGCTGTACTGAGTGTGCCATGGAAGTGCTAGCATACCGTTACCTTAGAAAACATCATGGATAAGCACTTCACGTAAGTAGAGAGCTTGTCTAAATTCATGTTGTTTCGTCCTGCAAACTAAACTCTGTTTTCTACCTTAGCACTATTTTTCTTGAAGAATTAGAATATGCTGAAATTCTTGAAGCTGAAGCACTTCCTTTGGGTCTTAATTTAGAAACTGTAGGATCAGCTGCCTGAAAATTAACCCATTAAAAGGTAATGTCTTTACAAGAAGCACTTAAGCTCCCATGTGTATATGGTTTCACTGGAGATTCTACAAAATCAAGGAAGTCCTGGAACAGTCCATCATAACAATATTCATTTGCTAAATCAAAATGGAGATCTGTAGGAACTGTTACGTGAACTTAAAAACATTGTTCACCTTTGTTAGTAACATGGGATATGCATGTATGTGCTTATACCTTGGCAAACTTTTAGCTCTCCTTTTCCAAAGATAATTAATTGCTCTGCTTTCTGCTCCTCATTCTCCATATTTTGTGTCCACCTTCTTCTCAACTTGGTCCACAGATCACTGACGCAATTTCACTGTCTTCCAGGAGACAGCTGGTCTCTGTAGCTATTTGACCTATCCTTCCTTCTCTCCATTCCCAACATTTTAGGCTTGTGATGGAGCATCAAAGAGCTGTTGCTACATAAACGGTGTTTTCTTTGATATTGTTGTCCATTAAAAAAGAAAAATTCTAGTCAGACTATGGAAAACATCCCACCCCTGAGAGTAAGACCCTACACTAGAAGCAAACAAAATCTCAAGGAACCAGTGAAGCTCAGAGTCCCACCTCAGGTCAGTTGGTCATTGTCAAGTTGCAGGAGTTAAGTGTTTGAGCTCTTCTACATTAGAGGTGTTTCTGGCCTTCAGCTCTGACCCTGCAGATTTGGCCTCCCTGCCACTGCTACTTTCCATTTTCTAAAAAAATGAGCAACTGTTTGCAAACTGTCTTCCATCAGCAATGTTTGGATAATGTATCTCTATTTTATATGAGATATACCTAGAGACCATACAATGAACTATTGTCCTGAGGCATTTATCTTTGCAACTTTGAGAAGGATAACTTAGGAGCAATGTATAGATAAATAACACTTCAGGGCATAGTATCATTTATAAAATATTCTCGGTACTCTAAGTTCCATTTCATTATTAGAATTTTAAAAAGAACTGGTTTTTTGGTTAGTTTCCAGAGGTAGCAGTCACATAGGCTAATTGCAAATTGCTTGTGACCTTGGAAACAAAGAAGTGTTTGTGCAAACACTGCCTTAAACAACAATAAAAAATGTGAGTAGGACTCCGCCTTGTAAGTGAATTACACACAAGACAGTTTTTCTCCTCACAAAACCCCATCTCCCCCAAATTTTATCATGCCCCAACATTTACAGGATGGCTTTCAAAGTGATGAAAGTATTAAGGAAAAAGATAGCTAACTTGGATAGACAGACAGATAGCTTTCTGTGGCAAACACCTAATTTTGATCAGCATGTCCTTCCTCTTTACCTATCTTCAATGAGATGTCTCTCAGAGTATATTCAGGAATGATGTGGGTCAAGAGGAGGAAGCCCAAGGCAGATTAGTAGGAATGGTTAGGTGTGTAGGTGTCAAGGATTGAAAGATTTTGGGTTGTTCAACCGGAATAAAAGGTTTCTGGAGGGAGAGCATGGCAGTTACTGGTATACAAATAACTTGAAAAATTTGCAGTAGGTAACAGGATAAAACATTCTTAATAAATAGGAGATCTTTAAAAGACAGTGAGGGAAGTTCAGGCTAGATACCAGGAAAACCTTTGTAATGTAAAGTTAGTAAAGGAACAGAATAGATTAATGGAAATGTTCTGAAATTTTCACCACTGGAAGTCTGATGTGTGTGTCTATCTAGAGACAATAAAAATACAATTAACACTGTTTGGATCTGGGAGATAGACTGTGCAACTTTCTAAAATCCTTTCAGATCAAGGACTTTGTGGTTTGTTAAAAAATGCTACATAATAAATACATGCCTCAATGTTAGCACTAAAACAACACAAATATAAAATTAATCATAATCGTTCAGCAGTGCATCTTATCCCAGAACTGCTAGCCTTTTTTTTTTTTTTTAAGATAATAGCACCAGTTGGCAATTGCATGATAAATTATTAATCCTAAATTTAGTTATCTTAGACAAATGAGTTATTTTATGGTTAATTCGGTATGTAGACTTTAGACTCAGTGGAGTAGAATTTAAGCACCTGCTTTGAAAACTACTTCAGTTAATCACTTGCTCTCCCTGCACCCTAGTTTTTCACCTGTAAGGAGGCCAACATCTTTTCCAGACTTTAATTAGTTACTGTAGACATACATGAAATGAATAATGGAAACCAGCCATTTCCAGGAGTGGCCAAACACTTTCTTTAAATAAGCAAATAGTAGTAGATACTTCTTTGAATCAGGCAACATAAGATGAAGCTGAAATGATCTGTAGCCCGCCCCCCGCCAAAACCCAGTCACAGAAACCCACTACAACACATCATTAGGAATAAAAGGCCAGACTTAGCAAAGGTATCATGTTATTACTGTTCAATAATTGCTGCGAAAAACTAAAAAGTTGAAATTTCATCTTATGGGCAGCATTATAATGAAGATTAATTCTTCAATACTTCAGGACAGTAAGCATAGCAGATGTAAAGTTATTGAACCTTAAAACGTTTGGACCAAATTACTCAAATGGCCATTAATTTGCTATAGATTATTTTTTTCAGTCAGATATATTTGAGTTATGCTACATAGTTTATCTGTACTTTTTTGCTGAGAGAATTTAAGAGCTGCATGGAATAAAAACAAAGCTTTCATGCCTCTAAGGAAAACTCCTGCCGAAATGGTCAGAACCACATCCCTAAAAGTTCCCGACTGGCTCTTTACTCACGATCACTCAAGCACACAAGCTTGCCAAGCTGAAGTACAAGCCTTCCACCAGTGTTATACTCCCACTACCTAAAGAGTGTAACAACCTATTAATTCCTCAAGTTCATTCACCTGAAAGTGCAAGTGTAAGAACTGAATCTCTCTCCCCTAGGGGAGGAGGTTCTACCAGGAACTCAGCTCAGGATGTATTTGATCTTATCTGCAAGGTGATTGAAGTACAGCACTCTGTACAGGTGAGCGTTGTCTCTGTACATCCTCCCCTTGGCTCTCCTGTGCACAGCAGGCTCTGACAGTTTCTCAGTTTAGTTTGTAGTCCCATAAGCTGAAATTGGCCCTCCTCTTACTTTTGGTAGTGCTAAATGTCAGTTATTTGAGGATTTGCAGTTGAAACGTGCCTTTAGACTGTTGCTTTTTCTCACTTATGGTTAGAGGAAGTGGCGTATGTATTCTTAACTAGGAGCCATAAAACTTATAAAAAGACACAGAGCTTAATATTTTAGCTGAAATAAAGTGAAAAAAAAAAAGAATCTGTCTTAAGACCCTTATTAAGAGCTCCACCTATTTTTCTAATACAAGATTACTAATAAAGTAAAATATGCCTTTTTGTGAAGTGGGATCCAAAAGAAAAGCATAATATTTTTAATGACTACATTTGTCTCACTTAACCCCTTTCTCAAACCAGCAGACTCTCTCCCCTGACTTCATAAGAAATAAAAAATAGAACACTTCTATATGACTGAAAAGATTTATAACTCTTTCTGGTTTTGATAGATTTGCAACTTATGGCTTTCACATTAAGTTTAACATGTTTCAGGGTGTCACTATGAGTCTGACATATAGAACAGATATAATAATTTTCTTCCCTGATGTTCAGTCTTGGAGTGCATTCAGTGACTGCTGTCATAGCTGGACCCTTGGTGTGAGGTGGATCATTTTGCCTGTGTCACAAATGCGCACTCATGCCTACGTATGTGCAGAAGCCAAGACTGTAGAGACGGATGGATGATTCACCTCTAGTACTTCTCTTTTTTTTTGTCAGCTAGGTTGGATACAGGGGCCTCTGTGCAAAGACTTCCAGGATCATCCTCCACCTCTTCTCTTTTTCAAAATTTCTTTACTTTTTTACCCTATATATTATTCATTTTAGGTAATTCACAAGTCCTTTTTTTGTTCCAGTAATGTGTTTTTTTCATGCCATCGTCAAGGTATGTTCATACATTAACTGATTAAAATGTCTTTTGGTACAGTGAGGCAAAGAAGTCTGATTCTCTCAGTGTCTGCATGTGACAATACCAGAAGATCTAGATATTCTTCAGAGACAGGATAAACTGTTCAAGGAAGAAAAAAAAAAAAAAAGGAAAAAAAAAACACACAAAAACCAACCAAAACTGCAATTAATATCCATATATAAATCTTTACATAATGTAATCTGTTCCGAATATTTCTCAAGAATTTATCACTATAAAAAAATCTTCTTTTATATTTTATATTCCTATTTTACAGTCTAACATGCTGAGGCTAAGAAAAATTCCAACACAAAATCTGATTAAGTGGATACTTTTATTTCCTGTAAGTTATTGCATTGAAACCCAGGGAATTCAATGGGAAAACATCTGGTATTATAACATAAATAGATATTCCAGAATGAAGAACATAACCTATATCCATAATCTTCACTTTCAAGTAATGATTTTGTTCAAACAAATCACGTCCATCCCTGCAGCTTTCTCATTTGTCATCATTAATTTCATATTCTTATAGAAAAATATACTAATCAAATATGTTTGCAATTCAGAAGACCTAATTTTAGAACCTTTTGAATAAGCGTGCAAGTTTAATTGCCTTCCTTTTGCTTGTTCATTGTCAAACAATCTTTTGGTAGGTGTGTCATAACATATTTCAAGTAGTTTGCTGCAATATTACATATTTTTGTGGTACTGGAATATTAGTTGTGAAATATTATGGTTTGTGTGTTTACTCACAGTGCTTCAATACATCTTCACTGGCTTAGGTTTTTCTGACAGATGTCACCAACATCTGCGTTTAAGAAATCTTTTCACAAGTAAGATCAGAAAGGTATTCTTAAAGGTATTATTTTGTGTGTTTTCATTTACACATTTGACAAAAGAAATGTTTTATGTGACTAAGAAAATTAGGAAACAAATAAAAATGGTTATCTGACGGCCTAGAGAAGAATCAACTGCTTATTGCCACAAGTTTCATCAAGTCATTGTCTGTAGAACTATGATATTTTCCAGGGCTTGATGAGTGGACTCATCAAAAAATTCAGGGAGGTCAAGAATATAAAGAATATTTAGGATCCAGCACAGCTGGTACTGGGAAGTCATAAAAAAAAAGATTGTGTCTTCCTGGGAAATACTCTTTGGAAAAGACTCTATAAACCTAGGGGAAATGCTTAAAGGAATGAAAACGTTTCTACCTTAAATACAGCTTCTTGATTATGGCTTTCAGACTTTAATTTGCCAAATATAATCAGCCCATGATATGAGAGTAATGATGATACCATGAACTATAGCATGTTACTATGAAATCAGAGTGGTTTAACAAGGAACTAAAGGAACATACATTATGGAGATCTTTTAGGGACAGGTTGTCAATCACATATTAGGGAAGGTGAGCTACTTGTGGGAAATCGGAAATCTTCAGAGTTTCTAAAAGAAACCTCTGCAGATGAGTGTGTACTGGATTACAATGAGCAGTCAGCTGTGTGATCCGATGCTGCTTCAGGAACTGGAGAGCCTCTTGCAGTCCTCTGCATCCTTTGATGTTGTAGTTTATGTAAGGCTGTGGAGAACACTTCTCAAAAACTTTCCCACTAAACAACCTTCCCTTTGTCTTCAAGTAAGCACCTATTTCCTCATTCACTCTTCTTGGTGTCTGGTATTAGAGCTTCAAAAATTGTGAGGTTCCTGACCGGAGGAATTTTGAAAAGCCAAATTACTGAAGAGTTGCTCTACAATACTGGGTTGCAATCAATAACAGAAAGCAAAAGTATGGTCCAAGATGTCCTTCAACTGAGCCTGGAAATGGAAAAATTCTTTGCAGAAACATCTGGAGCTGTACATCACAGTGGTGGATCGCTTGGGAGATAGAAGAGCAGAGAGAAGAAAAGAAGGCTGAAACTTGCTGAACTGCAAGAACAACTAGAAGCCAGTTCTGTATGCAGCTTTGTAATCTACACTGTTCTGTGTGTTTGTAATCCACATTGTTTTGTTCTGACTGTGAAATTATTGCCTTTGCTTCATTTCCCTAGACCTTCGAGATTGGTCCAAGTATGCTGTCAGTGCAGGCTTGGAATGTCAGTAAGTCAGTCAGGGTGTCTTAGGGCTTGCCGGGACCCATTCAGTATTGACGAACCTTGCACTGCATTGTGCAGCAAAGTGAGATTGGACTTTTAGTGTATTGACCCTGGCTGGATACCCTCCTCAGCTGGACAGAGGAGAGAAAATATATTAAAAGTCTCCTAAGCAGAGATAAGGACAGGGGGAGATCACTCACCAGTTACCATCATGGACAAAACAGATTCAACTTGGGGAAATTTTTTTTAATTATTGCTAATGAAATTAGAGTAGGGTAATGAAAAAATAAACACAAATCTCAAACACCTTCTCCCCACCTCTCCCTTCTTCCTGGGCTTTAACTTCACTTCCTGATTTCTCTCCCTCCTCCCCACCAGCAGTGCAGAGCAACAGAGAATGGGATTTGCAGTCAGTTCATTAAAGGTTCTCTTTGCCACTTCTTCCTCCTCAGGGGGAGGACTCTTCTAACTCTACTCCTGCTTCAGCTTTGGGTCCCTCCAACAGAAGTCAGTCTTCCATGAACTTGTCCAGTGTGAGTCCTTCCCACAGGCTTCAGTATGGGTCCATCCTATGGAGTGCAGTCCTTCAGGAATAGGCTGCTCAAGTATGGGTTCCCTGCAGGGTCACAGGTCCTGCCAGTAAACCTACTCTAGTGCCAGCTCCTCTCTTCACGGAGACACAGGCTTACTCCAGCATGGACTTTACAGGGGGTCACAGCCTCTTTTAGGCATCTACCTGTTCCAGCATGGGATCCTCCACAAGCTGCTGCTGGGATCTCTGCTCCATCATAGACCTCCATGGGCTGCATGGGAACAGCTGCCTCACCAGGGTCTTCAGGGGAATCTCTGCTCCTGGAGGGGGGTGGCCTGGAGCACCTCCTCCCCCTCTTTCTTCGGTGGCCTTGGTGTCTGCATAGTTGTTGCTCTCATACATTCTGACTGTTTTCTTTTGGCTGCCACTGTGCAGGTATTTTCTTCTTCTTACATACGTTATCCCAGAGGCACTACCTCAGTCACTGATGGGCTCAGCCTTGCCAGCAGCAGATCCATCTTGGAACTCTCTGGCATTGGCTCTATTGAACATGGGAGAAGCTTCTAGCAGCTTCTCACAGAAGTTACCCCTGCAGGCCACTGCTACCAAAACTTGGCAATGAAAACCCAACACAAGCCTCCTCATCACAAGCTCAATGAGTTCTTTGAAGGCTGTAGAGACAAAGTTAAAATCTAAGCACTTAAATTCAAATTTCTAGCACAGAGCCTTGCCAAGATGAAGTTTTGAAGTTTCTCCAAGCATTTTTCTTCTAACAAGATTGATGTCTCAGGTGAAACATGACATTAAGCCAGATGGCATAGCTGTAGAAATGTGAGTAAAAACAGAGAGTCCTAGAAAAGGAAGCAAATTTAAATGCTAAAGAATAAAAATAGCATAAACAGAACAAGTACAAAACTCCTAAACTACACCACAGAAAGATTTGAGCAGCGCCCCAAGTAACAAGTGTCTTAGAGGAGTTAAGACTATGCAAAAATGTGCAAGGAGTGGGCAGAAGGGAGTAAGGAATGCCACCATACTGTGGTTGGAGTAAAATGTTGACCTCCCCACCACTGAATACATGCCCTCACTCTGGGAATTTACCTGCAGACAGTAACTTAGAGGAGAAATTTTAGGTATACATGGTATTATACTTTGGTAGATGTATCACTCGATTGAAGCACTGCTTGTCTGTACACTAATAGAAAATAATGAAAGCAAGATAAGTATGAGAGTTAGTTGTACTTTGGAAAGATACTTCTAATTCCTCTCCTTGAAACACAGCTATAGGTGTTTGATTTCTTAACACAAAAGGCAATCACATCCCAAAACCAAGAGGAACGTGTCTCTTTATTTCTAACATGCAGGTGCTGAAATATTTCTCAGTGTAAATACAGGGTGCCTGAAGTACAGCTAGTTGCAGCAAGTTGATGGACACCAAGCAACACAAAATGGTAATTCATCAGCGAAGCTGGAGACTCGAGGCAGAGCAGCAGCTGCTAACAGGTGCCTTATATTATACACCATCATTTGTGTTCAACCTCTTTCCATTCATTTCTGAGGAATGGAAAATCTGATGTTACCACTCTGCAAACTTTTCACACTTTAAGTCCTTGTAATAGTTCTGTTACACTCAGTACATGCTGGACTAGAAAGTATAACACAGGAGCACAGGTGTGGTATTTGCTGAAGTAAGATAAAAAAGGACAGAAAGTTATACAAGCTATGAGGTAGGTGCGGTTCATCTGTCACAATGTGGACAGGTCAACGTTTAACAGAAAGAAAGAAGGTTGTGGTTTCACATGGCCAGGGATGACTCACTGTCTGAAAACACAGACTCTAATGGGGTTTTCTATGAAAGAGAGCAGAGGCGAACCTGTCTTTGTCACTGGCTCTGCACTAAAAGCACAAGGTGAAATGCAGACATTACCATACACTGCTGTGGATTTCAGCAGGCCCATTCTTCTACAAATGAAATAGCAGCTACACTTTTTAACCAACCCAACTTTATTTTTTTTTTCTTTGTCCCTACACTGTTCTTGACTTTTAAACAAAAAAAGTACAAGACAGGAAACGTATCAAAGAACTAAGGAGGACCATAATAAGTAGACAATCATTTTATTGTGCATTTGTTTGTAGTATGGTTTGAGGTTTTCTTTTTGTAGTTTCAGATAATCTTTCTCTTTCTTCTTTTTTTAAGTGAAATAAATTTTGTGAACATTCTCTCTGTTTACACTGCCCTAAATAAGGAATTAATTTTATTACATTAAATATTTCTTTGGTGGTC
Organism: Pyrocephalus nanus; assembly: GCA_038380795.1. NCBI lineage: Eukaryota > Metazoa > Chordata > Aves > Passeriformes > Tyrannidae > Pyrocephalus > Pyrocephalus nanus. Next base: position 71,571,416 of record CM076261.1, read on the forward strand.
ACTCAGGGTGGCAGAGGTGGTGTGTTGTGTGGTTGTTGGGCACCAGAGTAGCTCAGGTCAGGCCACAGCTGCACTTGCACTGCTTCATGTAAGACTTGTCCTCCACTGATTCAAGTAGTTCCTGCTACAGTAATCCCTATAACATGCAACTCAAACCACTCTTTATCACAGTTTAAATGTATTTCCATTACAATCTCCACTGCTGGTCCCTTTAGACTAGACTTTAGGGTTTAGTGTTGCAATGAACTCCTGTCCCTGCCCCTGCTCCAGCTTGGGCTTATTCATAGAGCGTAGTCCCTTAGAATTGTTCTTGATCTAAGTAGAGCCCTATCTATGAGCCAGGGATATACCTGATGCACCTGATGGATTTGTTCACTGCCACAGAGGCTTCAAGGTGAACATTCTCAAATGTGGATTTATCCTTGGGCCACAGTTCCTTACAATTACAGCTGCTGTGGCATGGATGCAAGCACAGAGATGTACCTCCTCTACAGTGAGCTTATTCATGCCCAGAGACACTTCAGGGTGTCCTGCTCCCACATGGACTCATTTGCAGGTCACAGATCCTTCAGCTTAGGTTCAAATTGGAGTTTCAGCCTGTCCAATACAGCAGAACAGAAACAGAGTGATGTCCTGCTTATTGGCCAGACAGGGTGCATCACTATTGCTGTTATCAAAATGTTCCTAGGCATAGCAGAGTAAGGTGATAGGCAGCACAGAACTACAGCAAATAGCAAAAGTAAAAAAGCAGACACCAGGAAGCACTAGACTAATATACAGGCAAGCAAGTCCCATAGCAAGCATAAAAGCCTATTAATTCATAGCTAAACAGCAATAACAGCTATAAATTTGATCTAGCTTATTCCAATCACATCTCTTGTTATCTCAAAACCTTCCAGCCCCATGTTGGGCACCAAGAGGATTGTCATGGTTTAACCCCAAATAGCAGCTAGGCGCCACCTAGCCACTCGCTCACTTCCTCTGTAGTGAGATGGGGGTGTGAATTGTAAAGTGAGAAAACTTGTAGATTGAGATAAATAGTTTAATAGGTAAAGCAGAGCAAAACAATGAATTCATTCACCACTTGCCATGGGCGGGCAGGCAGGTGTTCAGCCATCTCTAGGAAAGCAGGGCTCTATCACATGTAATGGTGATTTTGGAAGACAAATGTCATCACTCCAAATGTTTCATCCTTCCTTCTTCTTCCCCAGCTTCATAGACTGAGCATGGCACCATCTGGTCCCTTTGGTCAGTTGGGGTCAGCTGCCCCCGCTGTGTCCGCACCCAACTCCTTGCACACCCCCAGCCTCCTCACTGGTGGGGTGGTGTGAGAAGCAGTAAAGGCCTTGACTCTGTGTAAGCCCTGCTAACCTTCAAAAAGTCACGAGCGAAAAGAGATCATTTAGCTAAGGAGGAACAAGCTGCATGAAGAAGCAGCATAAAATGGCCCTCATAAATATTCAACTCCTTCAGGTTTGGTGCTGTGACCACTTCCCTGGAGAGCCTGTTCCAGCAGCCAACCACCCTCTGGGTGAAACACCTCTTCCTGATATTCAACCGAAACCTCCCCTGACACAACTTCAGGCCATTCCCTAGGATCCTGTCACTGGTCACCACAGAGAAGAGATCAGTACCTGCCCCTCCTCTTCCCCTCACAAGGAAGTTGTAACTGCAATGAGGTCTTCCCTCAGTCTCCTCTTCTCCAGGCTGAACAGACTAAGTGACTTCAGATACTCCTCACACGGTTTCCCCTCAAGGCCCTTCACCATCTTTGTTGCCCTCCTTTGGACACTCTCTAGTGGCTTAATATCTTTCTTATATTGTAGTGTCCAAAACTGCCACAATATTCCAGGTGAGGCCACACCAGTGCAGAGCAGACCAGGACAATCCCCTCCCTTGACTGGCTGGTGATGCTTTGCCTGATGCCCCCCAAGGACAGAGTTGGACCTCCTGGCTGCCAGGGCACTGCTGACTCATATTCAACTTGCCAGTGACCAAGACCCACAGGTCCCTTTCCACAGCACTGCTTGGCAGCACCTCATTCCTTGGTCTGTACAAACATTCCAGGTTACCCCATCCCAGGTGCATAATCCAGCACTTGCTCTTGTTGAACTTCATATGGTTGGAGATTGCACAGTCCTCTAATTTATCAAGTGCCAACATCTACCCAACAATCAAGATCTCTCTTCAGGGCCTCTCTGTTTTCAATGGAGTCAACAGCTCCTCCAAGCTTTGTGTCATCTGCAAACTTGCTTAGTATCCCTTCCAATCCTGCACCCAAGTCATTTATGAAGATGTTGAAGAGCACAGGGCCCAAGACGGAGCCCTGTGGAACCCCACTAGTGACAGGTCACCAGTCTGATGTTATCCCATTCACTTTTACCCTCTGTGCTCGACCTGTGAGCCAATTGTTCACCCACCACATGATGTGTTTGTCTATCTGTGTGCTGGACAGTTTGTCCAGAAGGATCTTGTGAGAGACAGTATTGAAAGCTTTACTGAAATCCAAAAAGATATCAACTGGCTTCTCCTTATCAACTAGGTGGGTTACCTTATCCTAGAAGGAAATTAGGTTTGATAAACAGAACTTTCCTCTATAAATACTCAGCTAGACATCTTATCATGTAAGTCCTTTCCTATCCAAGACTAGAATTTTCTGTTCCTGAAAAGAAAGAGCTGTTTCTTGTGGATAAAACATTGCAGTTGAATCTCTGAATATCTGAGTTCAATTCTCAGTTTCTCCAGAGGATAGATCTTAATTATCAGAGTTATTCAACTTGCTGGTTTCAGTATAGACTTCCTCAAATGACAGCTACCTAGGCTTTGAAATAATACTTGACCTACTGTGACCTCATTGAAATCATCTTCATTTCTATTGCACTGAGGCAGTACCTTTGCACAGTATTAAGCTGAAGTACTCTAGGACTTGTTTTCCAAAGAATTACTAGTGTCCTTGTTTGTGCTTCCTATAATCTCCTTTAGGAACTACTGGATGCTGATGGAACAGTACAGGCATTAAAGTGGCATTTCAGTGCCTGTGTTAGTGCTTCATTTGTGATTAGCCTATACTACTAAACAGTCAACTATTTTGAATTAAAAACACCATATTATTTGAGTGAAGGGATGTGCTTGGACACAAAGTCATCTCAGTGGAACAAACCTAATAGCGAAGCCCCAGACAAATATTTAACCTCTTATATCCCACTAACTCCATCTGAAAACTGTAAATTCTAATTTATCTTCCCCACATTTTACATGCCTGACCTGTTCCAACATCTCGAAAGACCGCAAAGTCAGCTGGTGTAAATGGAAGACATTTTCTAGAGCACTTCAGCAGTTTTAAGGTCAGGTTTGGCGACACCGGCTCTTGTGTGTGAGACAACAGTCCAGTACATTCAGACCCTGTATATTGATTCGATGTGTAGGAGCTCATGCATTGAGGACAGTAAACCATCTTCACAAAGAGGTATAAAAAATCTTTTCAAAGTATTCTTTATCCTTCTTCAATACGACTGTTTCACTATGTCCAAGTAACTGGAACCACCACATCAGTTTTAGCAATGCTCCGTTCAAACTGTGTCCATGAAAGGGACTTGATTCAGCATTGAATTCTGCTGCTATACAAAGCGTGCTATAAGAAGGCAAACTTGTTTGTGTCTATGTAAGAGAAAAACTGCAGGAGGGAATTAGCAAGCACTGCCTGAGTGAAATATATAATACTTTAGATGTATTTGACTCTGGGTTTGAATTGGAAAAGTCAATGCTGTCCCACTCCGAAAATTTTGCAAACTCAGTAAATAAGAACACTCTGTCTAGTCTCACATCTCTGTCTGCCATGCAACAACACTGTCAAACAAGGGCAACCAGAGGTGAAAAGAGAGATCCAAGTTCAGCATGTACATATTATTTACATTGTTAGTGGTTATTTATTAATTCACTGCCAAAATAGCTGTAGTTTGTAAGATTTTGCCAAATACACGTAGCCAGTACCCCTCAATCCAACTGTTTCACTTCTTTTTACACAACTACAACTGAGCCACTTATCTGTCAAGCTAATGATGACTCTTCATGTCAATATTACTCAGCTCTACACCTATGCTGATAACAAATTAGAGTTACTAATGACTGATAAACATCTCACTGGGGTCCATGCAAGACTTGTGTTAACAAAAACATCGGGTTTTTTACTCTTCTACCAGTGACAGCTAATGAACACCAGCCTACAGAAGAAATTGCTCTTATTAAGTCTCCACGGGCATCAGTTTGTACTTTGTGTTCATTTACTTTCGAGGACATGGCAAGATTATCTTTAATCTCTGTTCTGTCATTATTGTATAGTGAACTCACTTATGCTTTCCTGTGTTCTTTTTATTTATACAGCTGAATAATCTTTTGCTATTTGTTTAATTTCCTTTACAAAGTCTGGCTCAGACTGGCTTTTGGCATGTCTCACATTACCTCCATACTTCTTGATCTCCTAAACATAATTGCATTGCTGAGTGGGACTTTTTCCTGTTCCTAGTAGGGTGTCTACTTACTCCTGTGATTTGCTTTGTGGTTTTTATTCATCCAGTGGGATCCAGCGTCCTATCCTGAAATTTCCCTGTAGAGTTCAGAATATAAATTGGTTTTTACACAATAAGATTTCAAGCTGCCAGTTGTTAGTCCTTGATCTTTTCAATGCAACTGACTTCACAAATCTTAACATGCCCATTCACACCCCAGATACCAACCACCATGATACTTAGTCTGGAAAACTTCTGGCCACACAAGCAAACGAGAGACACAATACCATCTAACCCTCTATCACCCAGACAGCTTATCTTTCACCATCAGCTTCTTGGCATTGCCCACTTGCCCTAGTATTAGGCGACTTAGCTAATAATATTCAGCCCATCTAGCCTGGCCTCTTTGCTACTTTCAGACAGATCTCATGACTGTCACTGTTCAAGGAAGGGTCTACAGACCCATAACTGAAGTCTGTTGTACAGTCATTGATACTTGAAACATCAAATATACAGAAAAGGAGAGTTCCAAATTTTGTTCTGTGATTCTGTGATTAAAATAATCTTCTCTAAGAAATTAACAAACAATATCTCCCCTCATGTTTAAAAAAGTTTGGAACTCTCCTTTTCTATACATTTGATCTTTCAAGTATCAAATTAATGTAACTTACAGTTTCAATGTCCTGTCAAAAATCCATAAATTTTAATGATTAATTCGTGTCATCAGATAGAGCTCTTTCTATCCCTACACATCCTATCTGCACCCAAAGGAAAATTCATCATGCCCAAAAGCAGCTGACTCATTTTCCTGACAACCTCTGGGAAATAAGTTACTACTTACATTTTAATAGGTCATATTAACGTAGGTCATGTCAGGGGAAGAGGTCATATTAACCACCCTTGGATACCCATATCACTATGACTTCTTTGCATGCACACCCTGCCATGCATCAGTGTTATGATGGAGGTGACCCATTCCTTTTCAGCCAATAGCTGCTTCCTGGCCTCTCTAACAAAAAACTTCACTGCAGTAAGCACTGCTCCATTTTGTCAATGCCATTTTCCCTGAGCACTGTCACCTGTTCTTGGTTTGATAAATGTCTCCTTCACCTCTTCACTCTCTTTTCAGGCTTGCAAACACAGAAGTCTTTATTCTTTTTACATGGAGGGTCTAGTACTTGCCAGCTGCCCCCTTGCTCATTTCCATGCTCCCTGGCACCACTTCAACACCAGTTAACATTCTTTTGGCAGCTCATCTGACATGCATATTGGTCAATCTGTCTCACTCCCAGGAAACAGGGAGGCCAGAAATTATCTTGGCCACAGCCAAAGCAATATGCAGAGCATCCAGGAGTGAACTGACTCTTGACTGTTTTAAACCCCATGCAAGCTGCACGAGTTGATGCTTTGAAAATGGACTGCACGTTAGCCCATATGGTAAGGGGCACTGCAATGACTGGAGCCACTCATTTAGGAAGGATAAGCACTGGAGGTTTCAAGATCTGAAGGAACACAGCAAAGCTATTTGTTTAGATGGACTGAGCAAGTTCACATGCTCTATAATTTATGTGGAAAGATACACTTGCTCTGATGAAGAATTAGGCTGCTTGGAGGAGTAGCAGTGGCCAGGCATGCAAACTTCACTTCTATAACCATTCTATACCTTCAAGGATATCTTAATTTCTCCAAATAAGTGAGTCAAGGCTACAAACCAATAGAGTTGCTTCACTCTGCAAGAGAACAGTGGAAAGAACAGCTGGAGAGGTGTCCATGGCACCAAAATTAAAATTTTACAAAGCATTCTTAAGAACTCTTCAAGCAATGCATATTCCTGCTTAGCAAAAGTACTGAACAAATCTTGTAGCTAAACTTTGTTAAAATGTCACCACTTTTAATACAAATAGATTTACTTAGCACCCAGCCTCACAAGAAAGTGGATTATTGATTCAGAAAATAAACCTATTAAGCTTTAAAATGCAGCAAGGACATTAGAAAGAAAAAAAAAAAAAAACACTGTGAAAATTTTACTAGAAGCAGGATCTTCTCAAAATGTAAACATTTTTGAACAGTAATTACTGCAAGGCTTTCGTTATCAATGCCATTCTTATTGTTTATGCTTCATAGAAAGTATGAGACTAGAACTTACATGAAAACTATTCAGTGAACCCATTAAAACAGCAGCATTATCTGAAAAGCAAATTCTAATAATGCATGAATTTAAATCTCATAATTATCCCATAATAGGAGAAGAAGAACTATTATTTCAGAATATACAGTGCTGGCATGCAGTGTAATTTAACTTGAATCTCACAGTTCTGTCAGACTAACCAATGCCCTGGGTGCCTTGATAAACTATGAGGAGGAGATGCATAATAAGATAACTCAGACAGCTTGCTGAAGTTTCATCTGCAGTGGGACCTACTTGGTACAGTCAGAGCTCTTTGCCAAGTCTACTTTCTCATCCTGTATAAATGGCAGTTCTCCAGTAGCAGCTCTGATCTTCTATCCAGCTGCTACACACAATCTCAGAAAGAGAACTTTTATTATACATTAGTTACAAAGTCTTACAAAGGAAAATAGTACCTAGCCACTACTCCTTAGCAGGTGGTTCAGCATTTTTAAAAACACATTTTTAAAGCCCTAGAGGTAGCAAAACTCAATTTAGCTACAGAAATGGTTCAGGGCAAAGTGGACCTTGAGCCTAAAAGAATGTGAGGGCTCAACATCAGAAACCAGGCTTAGGATTTATTAAGCTCTACATTTTTAATAGAAAACTCTGGTACTGTAGAAATACTGATTTGCTCACATGTACTTCTTAAAATCATTTGACTTCCCAGCTGTGATATTGCAATTTCCTTTAGAAGGGTTTCTTCTACGTGTACATTAACATTGCAGAGGCTTAACGCCTTGCTTGAATTGCTCTGCTACACCTAGCCTAACCTTGAGTGAGTCATGCTGCAAGGACTCATCTGAGCTTCAAGTGATTCAGAACTGCTGTCCTTGGTCATGTATGTTTGTATGATTCCTAGGACATTCATGCCACAGTTCTGCGCATTGCAGCAAGACGGGTTTTTCCATCATGTTTTTGCTGAAATATAGTAGTAGAACTTTTTTTGATGTTTTTAGAGGATATTTGAGCTTCTAGGTTTATCCTGAAGAAAAGAAGTCGCCAGGGAGACCTTATTGCAGCTTTTCAATATTTATAGGAGGCTTATAAAAGAGATGGAGAAAGAATTTTTACCAGGTCCTGAAATGGTAGCATAAGGCACAACAGCTGCAAACCGAAAGAGAGTATCTATAAGGATATAAGGAATAAATTCTTAACAATTAGTGTGGTGAGACACTGGAACAAGCTGGGGTTGGGTTGGGTTTTGTGAAGCTAACTTGATAAACTGGATATAAACTGTCTGGCTTTCATAGGCCAGGAGTAGGGCAGGGGGTTTTTTGTAACACAATTTCTATCGTAAGGTGAAAGATGATGCCCTAATGAATTTAGTGAAAATTTTTCTTTTGTAATGAGCAAGAAGTCAAGATTTCTGGATTATGATCTTGGATACTCCTAGACTATGCATAACTTTTTATGGGATTTTCACCAATACAAGACTGGATTATGGAGAAAATTAATAATTTTCATACCACATCCTTCAAATCAAATACTGTTCACTAAGTCAAAACTGAGATAATTTCCAAATCATACAGTCTCTCCAATCACCTATCAACAGACTCCAGAAAAACAAGTTTTAGAGCCCAAATGTCAATGAAGAAAATGTTCAGAAACATTTTGTGAAAAAAATTTTAGCATAGGATTTTTTCAGTACAAAACCAGACATGTCAATGATATTTTTATGTCCTTTTTATAGTAAGTTGCAGAATGAAGCCAACCAATCTGCAAAAATTGTATATGTACTGTAAGTCAGCAAATATTCCTTCTATTGCTTGTGCTGTTTGATCTTACAGTCTAGAAGAGAAGCAGAACTATATTTAATGACTCTCACAGCCAGAATTTCAATTTAAAAAACCATCCCTGAGCTGTATTGTTCTTTGAAATACGAAACCCTCATCTCGTTTTCCTGTTCAGAGAGCTTGAAACAGATGATGGCAGGATTCTTCCATTAAATTGCTGACAGGTCGCTGTCTGCCAGGATTCCAGCCGGGAGCCAAATTCACAGGGGTCAGGGGTTGAGGTGAATGTTATGCATCCACAGACAAGTCTTATAATAGCCAAGTACAGTAAAGAAGACTTTTTGAGTACCTCCAAAAGGATGTCAGAAGAAGCTATTAGGGAATGGGGAAAATGTGCTTCAGCCCCTTGCACTTCCATGGGAGGTGATGAAGTCTCTAACTGAATTCAGTCTAAGGACACTGTTAGGGGATAGAAATACTGGAGACATTTTGTCAATATCTTGATTACTAGGTCCACAAAAATGTATTATTCATGGGTTGCTCCTGTTCTGTGTCACCATCACAAAACAGTTTTGTTAGTAGTGGCTTTACAGTTTCATTTCTTGGGCTGAATAGCAGATTCTTCACTCCCACAGAAATATTCACACTTTCTGTTTAAAAGAGAAGCTGAGCTTCATCACTGTAACGCAAGTAGCATAAATATTACTTCTTCTGAAGTTCTGCCTTTACCTATGCAGAAAAAAAGGAGTCTTCTTGTATATTCCTATGTTATGCAAGTGAGATGTAAGATAATCTAGAAAGTAAAGCCCCTTCAGGTGCTCTTACCCCAGGAAAGTTTCACACAGATTAAGGTGATGTTAAAGTGGTAAGATGATAATGAAATACTCTGCAGAGCTGGTCAAGAAAATAAGATAACTGAGGCTAGAAAAAGAGCATTGCAAATAAAGAAAGAGTAAAATTAATAGAGCTTGTAGGCATGGAATGGGGCACTAGGGAATGTGGATATCTACAGAAGCAAAGCCGGAGAAAAGGGCAAAAGCTTTCACCAGTATTTTCTGCAAAACAGTGATACCCACACTGGGGAGGGAGCACAGTAACACTGATAATGAGTTTGCCTACATTTCCTATTTAGCATTCCTCCCTATTTTCCTCTGCTTCATATTTGTGCGCTTTGAAAGATAGGTGACACCAGTTTATACTAGCTTGAACTTATTCCTGCTTTTTCCACTCTGCAAGTAGCTTATTTAACTTGAAATGCAAAACTATTTCACATTCCAGGACCTAAATGCAGATAGTGTAGGAAGTAAACCTTTTGCAGTTCAGATGATGGGTTGTGATTTCACAAGCATTTAGTGATAGGAGAGTTTGTATATATTCTTCTCCTCATCAGTCTTCTTAATTAAGTTTAAAATTTCAGTTATAACATTCCTTAAGTATGGACATCTCTGTTTCATAAAGATAAACTTTATTTCCTGGCAGTCCTGAGTGAAGCAATGTGTTTTTATAAGTGAGGTAGGTATTTTGATTACGTTTTGCAAAGCAGGATTTCTGTCTCTGTCACACTGTAATATAAATCACATATCATGTATGAATGCATCATTTAAACTCACGTAGGTTTATGGCATACTGTGACAGCTCTTTTTCTTTAGAGTCTGCTAGCAGCTTGATAATGGCCTTAGACCTTGACATCAGTGCCTTTAAGGCAATTGACCTATACGAGACACGTACAAGCAAATTATGTTGACTTTAGATAAAGTATAAAAAATACATGATGAAGATAAACCTTTCTTACTAACAAAAAAACAGTGGTAAAAAAAGTCCTCAATTACTGCTGTACAGAGAACCTGAAGAATCAAAGGCTGTTTACAGTGAAATGGCAAAGTGCTGATGGAAATTCTCTTTGGCAGCATATGAGGAAATGGAAAAGTGAACAAAACACAAAAGAAACAGTCCATGTTAAACTTCCTGCCTGCATAAAAATCCTGCATCGACCTTCCTAGCTTTACAGAAACTGCAAGTTAAATATTTTATTTTAACCAAGCAAAAAAAGAGATGGAAGAGGATATGAGAACTCTAGAAATATGTCTTTGGAGGAATATTATGGCTCAAGCTGAACACATGCACTAATATAAAATCATGTTACTGTAAATTGATGGTGACTAAACCTATTCTGTAAATTCCTAATAACTGAGGAGCAAAATTTTAAGGATATACAGAAAGGCTATAGGACAAAGAAAACCTAAATTTCTTTTAAGATTAACTTAGTAGATGTATAGAGAGAGTTGTATAACAGAGTATGAAAGTGTCTGGGACTAGGAAGTTGGTGGCTCACTTCAGTCCCCTAGAGAGCAGCAACTAGTGCCATGCCCTCAGACACTGCTCCTGACATCCAGATGCCAGTCAAGAAAAGTTCTACAGGATCTGGGTAGCATTTGCCAGACCTGTGTAGATTTTTCAGCTAAGTTATAGCATGGCAGATGGCATAAGTCGACCATGTTTAAGCTTCTGAGTCAGGCTGAGAACATGGGCAGTCAGACTTAGGTATGTCATGTGCTATGTAGGCAGAAACATATCCTAAAGACCTGGACCTTTATGAGCTTGTATTGAATTTATAAAGTGTTCTCAAGACTTCTTGTCACATTTGGAGGTCAGAGAGAATTTCCCCAGGTGAATGCTCTAGTTTCTAGGGGAGGCAGGTTTTTCTTTCAGTTTTGAAGCTAAAAGATTTTCATCATAACTGCAGGGAGAAAGTTAAAGAGATATATTTGAGGGTCATTGTGTATTATATATTCAAGCTGATGCTGAGGGTTATAGAAGCTATTGATCGAGAGAGGTTTTTTCTCCCAAGTTTGACCTGAAAGGTCTTTTTGCTCTTTCTGTATAGAGAAGAAAGTAGTCAGGCTTTGAGTGAGTTTTGTTTAACATATGCTGTGCTAGTACAGAGCCTGGAGATGTTCTGTTTCTCATTCATGCTTCCCATGGCACAGCTGTGATACTTAGCCTATGTAAAATTATAAATTCAGTACAGGGTGATGGAGATGTTTTGCAGTCTAGGGTATTAGTTACTTGTGGACTTTCTACTGCCTTTGGAACTAGAGATTTTGCTTGGTTACCCACAGCTCTGGGCATTCTAACCTAGATGAACCAGACTGCCTACAGATCATGACCTAAACTGTCTCTTCCATATGCTTCCATTTTTATGCCCATATTAGCATAATAATCAATTCTGAATGCTGGAAGAACTTACTGTCTGTCCTGAATTTTCTGTGAACCCCCATGTGTCAGAATAAAGAGATGTTATTTTATTTTAGATGTTCAGTGTCTTTGCTGTAGTCTGGCTCTTTCCAGGAAACATCTCAGTGTGAAGGATTTTTAATTTTTTTATTTTTTTTTTTAATAGAAGTCACATACATATTGGATATACTAGAAAAAATCTCAAGAAGGTGTGTTGCCACAATTTTATATTTGAAAGAATTCACAAAACTGTAAGTATAAAATAGCACTATCCACAGAGAACGTAACCTACACTATATTAGGTTGTGAGAACTATATGTGCCATCTGATTATCCAGTTGTTTTACCAGAGGCTGCTATCAGCATAAACGGCCAGGTAGAATTAAAAAGTAAGAAATAAAACATTAACATATACAATGTGGTTGTAAAAAAAACCAAACCTTCAACATTAATGGAAAAATGTATAACTGACTACTTTCTCCCAAGGAAGTGAAAACTGGTGTCTCAAGATCACAGTCTTCATATTCAAAAGCCCTACTGGGAGAGATTTAGGGAGCAAAATGGCAAAACTACCTCCTGAGACAGCAGCTGCTTCAGGAGGAGGCTGAATGAGGATCCGAGTTGTTACAGGAATGCAACGCTGAGTGAGAGTATTCTGATGGGAAATCACCCAGTTTAGGATGGGTGTGGGTTCACCAGGGAAAGTGAGCCAGCACATGAGCCATGATGCTGATCCAGCATCCTCCTTCCCCTGGACAGGAGAAAGCAGATCAGGATCACAGTGCAGAGAGCTCTAGTTATTCTTTCCAGTATCTCAGTCATTATTAGTCAGAGCCGCCACCCGAGACCTGGTAGATGATTCCATATGAATCAGGCCAAAATCAACAGGCTAGTTATAATCACAGAATGTAGGAATATATTAAAGGAACCAGGAATTACACTATGTATCAATTCTTATATTTTAGTTTATTGCCCTGTCACTGGCAGTAGAGGCTGCTAGAGCTGAAACCAGTGTATACAGGTACATATCACAGAATCACAGAATCAATTGGGTTGAAAAAGACCTCTGAGATCATTGAGTTCAATTAGTCAATTTGCATGTCAGCAGGTTTGTTGATGATTGAATCCAGGGCTAAAGTTCAGTCACAAAACTATTGCAACTTCCCCTGATACAGAGGCAGGGCAGAGGAAGTCTGAAGAAGACAGTTGTGTTTCACTGACAGCTGGACAGTGCTGAACTGTGTGTAGGAAGATTGCAGTGCATAGACTGTGGATCCTTTTATTGCTGTTTTCTTATGTCATGCAGAGTTACTGAAAACAGTATCTTGAAAAGGCTGTTGAGTCACCGTCTGTTCCTGCTCACAGCTCTCAGGAGCAGAACAGCAGGTAAAGAACATTACTCAGGCTTGTTGAAGCAATCCCAGCTTAGCATATGAGCATCTGATATTCTAGCACTCTTTTAAAAGTGTAAGAGACACTGGATTCAATATCAGGCAAGTAACCTCTAAAGCCGCATTCAGATCAGGGAGTGGTAATGCTGCAAATATTATTCCTATTTCAGAAGCCCATTCAGCTTTGTCTTAGCAAAAGACTTTGAGGGAATTTAAAAACTTGCTCCTCATCCAAACTACAATAATATGGTCCATAGATGTGTCTTCCTTATACTTACAGTGTCTAACCAGCTGTATCTTCAGGGCATTCACATATGTGAGATTCCATTCCCAGTTTCCTTCACTGCAAATATACCATTATTAAGGTATTATAACCCAATAGCTTTTATATTCTTTTGCTCTGCTTTTACGGTAACCCATAAAACAGAGACGTATCTTCCTTTCTGCTAAGGGCCTGATTGAACACCTATTGAATTCTGTGAAAGTCTTTCCTGGTATCTTCAAGTAATTGTGGAACAGCCTCCAGGTAAACTGCTCACTCAGTCGCTTTGAGTTGGTTTTTTAAGTGAATTTGATTGTTATTCAGTAGTGATGTTTTGTCTCAGAACCAGTGCAGGACCTATTGACAGGGGCAGAGATTCCTCCTGCTGAGAAGACAGGAGATGGTATAGAGCCAACTACAGCTTCTGTAGTTCCAGAGCTTTTCCTTCCAATACCAACACCTTGGCAGCTGTTGAAGTAAAGTCTGACCCTAAGCACTGTATCGGTTTTTACATCTACTTCTCTCTGCAGTGACATCTTTTTTTTTCACTTTTGCCATAACTGAATGTATTTTATTTTGTCCTTTTTCCTCTACTAGTCCAAGACTGACAACAGTGGAATATCACAGCCAGTATAAATACTATTTACAATTAAGAAATAGTCAAATATTCACCTGTATGAAAACCACAGTTGTTCCATGCTTTGTGTTGGTCTACCTAATGCTTTTCCTCCCTCTGTGACTATATTCTTACACCACGCATCGTGAGGCATGTAGCACAGTAAAGTACAGCCAGCAAAACCCACATCCCTGTCCATGGAACATATCCCTTTTCATTCAGCAGTTTCTCTTCTGCAACGGGTATGGTTCATTTCCTCTAACTGAAAATCAGGTCCCTAGAGGAAAGTGTCTGCTGTGCATGAAAATACAGTGTCAGGCAAAAATGATGCATTCCTTGGTTTTAATGTTTAATGTGATTCCATGATGACCCTCAGCCCACACAGCAGGAACTTCTAACCTAGATGATGTTGGGCAACTGAAAGAATTAGTTAGACAAATGTTCTTTTTGTTCAGCAAGTCACTCCTGATACTTTCTACCACTGCACTTTTGTACTGCAAAGCAAGTTTGTTTTAAGAAAAACTGGCAGATATTTTTGTGATTAAATAATTGTTTGCCAGAAACTATTGATGTGTCCAAATAGAAAAGTACTGCTGAGAAGCACTCACTCTACTTTTAAAAGGACAAAACTTAACTTGTCAAATTCAGATGGAAGACAGATGTTCACTGACCTTAAAAGAGTTTCATGCAGGTACGTGGGAGTAAGAATCCAACCATGACATTCTTGCTTTGTGTATTTCAGTCCACGGATCTGAAACTCATACACCCACATACCCAGCAGGTTTTCTGCTTTCTGGACTATTAAGTCATCTTTCCTTATGCTCTTTCCAAACAGATTATCCATGTGAAGTGGAGTATCTGCAATAGGCAAGACTGATTTACTCAATAACATGATTCAGGCATTTGATTAAAATATACCATTCCAGGGTTCAAATATCTGTTTCAGCAATAGCCTACATAAGGATAAAAACATCAGGTGAAATGTAGATAGCAAGAAAGACAGAAGTTCAAACCCTTTGGCACATTTGGACAGAACAAAGACTTTAACAGAGCTCTAGATTTTTAGCGTGTTTGTCGAGATAGTACATAATATGGAATAGACAGGTCTACCTTTTTTACTACCAACTTTGAAAAGTCCTAATGTTATTTCAGTGTATAATATACACACATACACAGCAAAACATCAAATCTGCACAAAAAAGATATCCAAGAAAAATGGAAAAGATTTTTTTTTCTGAGCTTGATGCAACAGTCTGTAACACAGGAGTGGAAAAATCAGTAATGCTTTGCCCTCACGTAATCCTTTGAGCACTCACATTCCTTTTAAAAAGTTAATAAATTCATCTTCATGGATTTCTTGAGGTAGACATTGTGAGAAAAATGTAGTATTGAGTTAACAGGTTCTCCATACCAAATAAAAATTCATTGGCAAAGGGAACATAAACATAAAGCCCTCAGCCTTACCTATGACATTATCCTTTTCCATAAATTGTTCTCCCTTCCAATGGTATCACAGTCAGAGTTGAAGGGAAAGATGCCTTTTCACCTCATCTATCCTGAGGTTTCTCCTTTTCTCCTGTTCTATGAGATGGGTTCAAGTGCTCTCTGCAAGGGAAGGGAGAATTACTCTGATTGTTCAGTCCTCTGTATTTAAAGCATATTCCTAATCAAAGGAGCTTGAAGTATTTTGGCCTTGGATCTCCTTTCTCAGTGTTGAACAGACTCTACTGTACTCTTGAGAAATTATGGTGTAATTTTTTGTAACAACTTTTTCATTAAAGCATCACACTTCAACAAACTATTTCAATTAATCACTTTTTTCTTTCCAATGAAAACACATTTTGGTGAGACATTTCTAACCACTTGACTTTCAGAATAAGTTAATAACCTAAACCTAAATCCTGAATTCCTTCCTGAGGCATAGGAAGGGTTTCATCTGCCAAATAAAAAAAAATTTGACAGTGGTACTAGAAATAACAATGTTTTACCATTTGTATTTTGTTAGGAAAGCAATTTTATTCATAGTAAAATCTCCTAGGAACTTTCTTTTGACTGCAGTGACATCTACTGGTACTCAGAAAATTTTCTGGATATGAAGTAAGAATAAATATGTCAAAATGATACTAGGTATGGGGGCCAGCAGTTTGACACTTTACTTCTGAGTAGGAGAGCGGAAAAAAGCAGGTGGTCCAGAGTTCCAGCATGTATCCTCCCAAGGACTTCAGGCTTGCTCATCTTTCTTGATGTAAGAATAAAATGGTTCAAGTGGAGAGAGCGCAAATTTAAGTGTTTTAAAAGACAAAGGAACTAGATCACCCAATACATAAGAAGCACATCATTGATCCCTTTCTATTCTAAAGTGAATAAAAGAAAGGAAAAAACTGCAAGGGAGGAAAGAATTCAAGAATATGGAGGGGTCTATAGAAGCAGCTGTGCTGGCAGAAGTAACAGAAGGGTAATGGCTTGAGCTGCCAGATATCTCCCTCTCTGAGACATTGAAGTGAAGCATCAGTACAGTGAAACCAGCACAGCAGTAAGCTAAGAAACTGAAATCCTACAGGCATCCAGACCCCATCCCTGCTTTCTTCGCATGGTGCACAGTTAATTACTGCCTATACCCTCCAGAAGGTTGGATCCAGAACACTGGGGATGTCTACATCTTCCTGCTCTTCACTAACATAATCCCTGTTCTGCCTCTACCTTTCAAATAGATAGTGGATGCTTAAGAAAATACTATATAAGAACTAAGGATTTTTATAAGATACTCATATAGGTATTTTTCATTGTAAATTTTCTCCTTCCATGTTTTTTTCTTTTTGGGTTTAACTGTAAATTCATAAGGAAAAGCACATAACATATACTAGACTTGTGGAGAATTGTTAAACATGCCTTTGAAACAACTCAATATATAGTAATTCAGTCAAAAGTTATTTATACATAAGGATCCCCCTCATTTTATTTTTCAGACAAACAGAAAATCTTGAATACTTTAGCTGAATTCTATGTGGAAATATGCACAATGAAGATAGTACTTACCAAAGAGCCCTTTCCTTAGTAATGGCATATGAGTGTTTTGAAAGGCAGTACTGAGCATATTCAAATATCAAATACTTACTAGGTATTTCTGAAATGACTAAGAAATGTATCAAAACATATTGTCCAATGCCAACAATTTAATGCTAGTCAAAGTCAGAAAGCTGCCTTGTCTAATGCATTCAGTTAGTCTGTTCCCCTCTGCCTTTCAGTTAAAATCAAGAAGACGTATGTTAATGAGAGCCACCTCTCTGGACTTTGCAAGCTTCCACATTGTCTATGAATCTATCCCATAGCCATTTGGAGAAGCACTGCGAGCAAAGGAGTTATGAGTCATGGGGAGAAAAGAAAGGCATGTCACAAATATTGAAATTAAATGAAAAACGAAATGACAAGTACTGGAAATATGAGCTGCCTAACAAGCAACTGATAGTAAAATAAGGCAAATGCTGGAAATGGCAAATAATACAAGAAGACAAATACTGGAAAGAAAACACAATAAAATAAGGGAATGAAAACAAATACAGAACTAATGGCATCATTGATCCTAAGGACTCCTGAAAGGGTAAGACAAAAGTACTGAAACAAGCAAAGCTTTAGGGAAGATGCTAAATTAAGCCACAGTACAAAATAACAGATCAAAAGATTCACTTAGAGACTTGATCAGAATCATCAGATTTGTCATTGATGGACTTTCTGACTTTGTCCTTTTTGTTGCTGTGGTGGTGATGGTGGTGTAACTTCAGTATAATTTATTTGTTTCCTGTCACATAAAAAGTACACACAGATGCTGTTGTCAGGACTGCAGAAATTTTTTTAAGATCTTTGGCCATTTGTTTTAAATGTAGTCTTCAGACTTTGATTTACACTTTGATTAGTCTTAATGACTTGCAGAAAGTACACCTGCTAAGCAAGGTAGAAATTTCTCCAAGCTCACCTATTGATTCTAAAGGAAGAAGAAAGAAGAGAGCATGAAAATAAAGATGAAAGGCCACAGTCTCAGCTGAGATATATGAGTGTAGTTAGATGAGCTTCTGATTTATATTACTTAGGAAACCCACCTTGAGGTTCTGTCACTGCGAGAGAACTTCTGAGGGTGACATCTGCTAAAAGGGCAAGGTCTAGGGAGGAAATAAAATTGAAATTAAGAGCATTATTTACTAAGCCTAACCTAAGGCACCTTCATCAGGCATCTGCTCTGTGTCACACTTGGCTGGACACTCTCTGTGCACTGACTTTACATGGAACCAAGGGATGATACAGCAAAACTGAAAAGGCTTAGAAGTAGCTACACCAACACATTTATGAAAAAGCTTACTCATGTGAATTTAACACATGAACATGAGAGGTAGAAATGAACTTCCCTATCTCTCATGGTTATGTCTGACTTCAGTATAACTAATAATGGGATTAAATTAAGAGTGAAGCTTCCATCCTTTATATGAAAATTGGCAGTACTGCAGAGCCCAGCTGATTTTAGGGGATGCTCATGAAGCATCCTGATCATGATGTACAGGCATTAAACTAAACATTTTAATATGTGTTTGCAAAGACAGATTGATGTAGGTGGGACTACCAGCTTACACTCTGAATTGTATGATTTATTAATAAATACATAACCCAACATGGCTTCAGTCATAATCATGTGTAATTCTTACAACTTTACCGCTGCACAAGCCTTTGAAAATATATCTAGAAAAGAAAATGAGAATATTTAAAATGACTGGAAAACTACATCTAAGAGCTTGCTGTAGTTTAATATGATTTTTTGCTAATAATAATACTGATTATTTATTTCAAGGACACACTTTGAAGGGGATAAGAAAACTATTAATATTAAAATACTAATATTTTAAACTGAAAGAGAAGGTTACTACATTAGTAGTTCAGACCACTACTAATACCCTCTCACATATGAAAGCTAATAAAACCAAAACTTACAAGCCTCTATGTATTTCTTTGTGGTTAAATCCACATGCAGAATTAATGCTAACCAAAGGTGGCATGTCAAGACAAAAGCATTTGTATTTTAGTCTTTCACTAGTGGTGGAAATAACAAATTTCCCAGTTCTTAGTACACCTTTTATCCAAAGATTTTGATGTGCTTCATAAACTTTAATTAAACTTCACAGCATGACTATCAGTCAGGTAGAAATCCTATCATTTTGAGAAAAAGCATGGCACAGCCTTCATTCCTTGCACAGCTGCTCTGAATACATACTGCATTTTCTCTGCTGTGTTGTATTATGGAAAAATATGTAATAGCAAAGCAAAAGGCCCCGGTGTGCCCAACCTCTATTAGCTTAACTTTCTTTGCTTTTGTTTCTTACTTTTTGTTGATAACACTTTACATTAACTGTTGCATTTTTAGCTTTACCACTGAATTTATGTATGTGTACCTAAAGCAAACCACTATTTCTTCAGGACAGACTGAGGAAGTGAGAGGGATAGATTCATTAGCTCTTTTTCTAATTGCAGTTGTAATTTTAGAGGTCATGTGATACTTCTGACCAAAACCATCTTCAGCTGGATACAAGCCATATGAACTGAACTTTGATATTACGCCTATAAATAAGGAAAACACATTTACGAAATGATGGACTTAAACCAAAGTGCAAATCCTTTGAAAGAGACTAAATTATAAAAGTGTATGCAATCAATTTTCCTAGGTACCTATGGTTCAGAGCAACAATTAAAAAATATGTGTGAAATGTAACACATGCAGCTCAGTCAACCAAATATTAATCAGAAGAAACACTGTGAAATACTAAAACTTTGCAACAAATTGTAATACTTAAAGAGTTAAGGGAAAACTCCGCAGGACTGTTAAAGCCTGGAGATGGGAGTACTTCTACAAAACTTTAAATATAAAGCCCAAAAAAAAGACATTTTTGATGAAGAGCTCAAAGTATTTCACAAAAATATTGAGACAATATGTATTGTCCCAACTTATTTGAGGTACAGATGAGGTTAGTATTTAAAATTTATGTGGACAACAATGTTTTCTTCAAAGTCAAAACAAAATAGGAACTGGTAGCATGAAATAGCCTCTGTTTTAATAGACCAGGTTTGCTCATAAGGATAGTATAAATAGTACTATATTCCCAGTTGGCACAGGATCACTTCATGGGCTTCTCTGGTGGGCTATGGTCAGTACCATCAGGTTCACAAGCAGGCAAGGAGATGCCTGTATCTGTGACCCTCTGTGGTGTTATTCAGCAATGAGGGAAACTCAGAAAAACCTCTCTTCCTAATCATATATTTCTATGTCGATTAAAAAGTTATCTGTAAGAATTTTTAGCTTGCATGTAGTTATTGCAGTATCTTCTGAGAATGCACATGTACGCAGATCTGTGTCTGTATGTTTACCCACACTATTTTTTCTGTTATGAACACCTTATGACTAATAACTTTGATCTATAATTGCTAAATTTTAATTAAAAATATTATCTATAAATTTAGATATTCATAGCTTTAATTAATCACAAACAATTTTTCTGGCAGGATATACTTAGTGTCACTGAAATGTAGCAATATGAAAGTATAAAATGAAATGTAAAATGTTAGCAAAGGAGTGAATCTGTCTATGAATCTGCATTTATAAATCCCATTACCCAAAAAGTTTACTTTATAATGGAGCTCACGGTTGTCACAAAACCTCTTTACTGTTCTTCTCCCTTTGGGGCATACCTGCACTCCCATTCTGGATGGTGCTCCACCAGAAGTGTCACTTTGGGTTATGCAGCTTTGCTGACCAGCAGGAACTCACTCCAGCATGAGACACCTGCAGTGAAACACCGCCTAATAGGGAGCATCACTGCAGAGGGACAGCTGATGGGCTGAGGCTTGCCCAGTGCAAGGTAAGCAGCTCCCAGCCCTGCCATTTGCTGCAGCAGCCAAATCCTGCCAGGCTAGAAACATGCCCAATTCTTCCTCGTCTGACAGGCTCGTCACAGGGATATTGACTGCTGGCTCAGCTGCTTTGCTAATGGATAGGATGAGTTGGCAGCTGGCAGTGTGGCTGTGCCAGAAAGGGGAGAGTGCTGTGCTGGGCTCCCGGCAGCACTTGCATTGGCCCAGCCCTGTAAATGCATCAGCACACGGGTGTGCCCCAACACATCAGCCTTTCCCTCCCCTGCTTCGGGTAGCAGCGACACTAAACTGGCAATTAGATAAGTTCCATCATCTTCCTTTCAGTAATACCTGTTTTCATACTGCTGAAAAAAGGAAAAAGAGGAAGGAAAAAAAAAGGAAACAGTCTTTCCCAGTCTTTCAGTTCTTTACTATTATGACATGAATGTTTTCTGCCTAGAGGTATTTTGTGTGACATGATATGGTTTGCCAAAATATTATTTGATATATGAGAATCTACCTTACGTTAAAATTCTTTTGCATACAAACTTAAAAATTAAGCTGATTGCTTGCTGTCCACAGAGTCTGAACTGAAAAATCCTTATCTCCAGATTCTAGATCTATGCTATATACCAGCTTACCCTCTGTACAAATTTATTTGACCCTCTTAAGACAGTTTGGCTGCTGAAGAGATAATAAGAAATCATTAATATTTTTATAATCTGAAAATTTTAAAAGTATTTAAGAACCTGCTGTCATGGCAATAACTGCTCATGATAGCAGCTCCTAAAAATACTCCTGAATTTATTATACAATTAGCATATACTGATTCCCAAAAGAACCATTTCATAGAGTAGTACTTTTCAGGGCCTACTGCCAGTACATTAATGGCTTTGATGCTGTAAAATCCCTGGAAGAAAGTCTCTGTTATGAATAAGAGATATTTCCTTTGCAGTGAAAGGGAATTTAACTGATTTGCATGATTAAACCTTTTATGGCTCCTTAGAAAATCTGGTACCTCATAAAATCATATAGTATGGGCAGTTCTCCCATTGTAGTTTTTTAACAACAACAGTAAACTTTCATCTATTTCCATTAACAATGTATTTAAAATCAGGTCACACATGGTTTCCAAAATGGTAGATTCAGCATTTAACTCACAATAGCACAATAGTAGTAATACTGAGGGAATTCTGCTGCTTTATTTAAATACAGGATAAAGAAAAAATTTGAGATCTCATTTAAGAATTGGCCTCCAAAGGAGCATTCTGATGTTCACCTGGAGGAGCATGACATAATTTAAATGTGATTTTTATACGCAAAGATAAAGTTTCAATGCAAAGAATATAACTCCTTATTAAATCATCATGAGTGCTTCACTTGTAAAAGTTGCTTGCCTGAGCATTCTGTCAGTAGCTTAGTTATGTTCTTCTTCCTGACAGATGTAGAATAGTGTGTAACAATAAGACATTGATGCAGCATAAGCTTACTCAGCACTCTTCTGGTGGCAAAGTGCATTAATGGCAGAGTTGTCACAAAGTGTCCAGAGAAAATGGAAACTACAGTTCAGAATAGCACAAGATGCATCCTACTGTCTTATATTGTTAAATAAAAGTAGCACTTCAGACAACTGATTAAATATCTCACAAGATTTAATTGGAGAAAACAAGATATTTTCTTCATACTTCAGAGAAAAGGAAGGTTTAAATTTCAAACAATATTTTCTTACTCATCAATCTAGGACATCAGCAATCATAACTGCTAATCAACTGCTTCCAGAACAGCAGGGAATCACATGATGCCTTTTGTCATAAAGCAGCTACAACAGCAAAGCCACTGTTGCATTTCACTGGAAATACAGTACAGGGTCCTGGAAAATGTCTTTGGAAGGCAGGCTACAGACCTTCCAGATACTGCTAAGACAGTAATAACTGACATTACTAGCAGGTTGTCAGTTATTTTAAAATCTAACAAGCCCTTTTACATTACAAATTAGGAAGAGGATCCAGTCTCCTAAAATTTAGTACACCAAAGGCAAGAGCAACCATCTATCTACACCAGCTGTGGAAACAACACCGATAGTCTGCTGTAGGTTGAATTATTTCTCAAGCTGTCTTCCCATATGTACCTTCCCATATATACCTCCCATAAATTGTTTGAATTGGCATTGGTTAACAACTGACTTAATTTGCAATTGTACAGGTAGCAAGAAATATCTTACTTTGGTATTAAGAAAATACAAATTAAACCTACTCGAAGTTCAGAGTAATTCGCAAACACTCTATGTGTAAATTTTCATTGCTTTCTTGTCACATACTCACAGTTATTCACCCACTAGAGAACATCTTGCATGAGTCATGCAGTGTACCCCTGAATGACACAGATTTAAGTCAGAATTTCTCTTTATCTCGAATACAGTATCAGTGAAGTATCCTGTATCTGGAACAGAGTACCCCCTTCAACAACAGACAGAGAAATACTTGATTTTTACTTCCTTTCAGTCCAAAGTCACTGCTAGAAACTAGAAGCTCAGACACACAAAAAAAGCACTGGGAAAAAAATGCAGGGTAAAACCAGGAAAAAAACAGTCATGTTGCCATTATAGCACTGCCCCTTTAAAGCCCAAATAATTAAGGTTACGAAACACATCTTGCATCACAAACATTAGGACATAATTCTTCTATTCCACATGTGACTCTGGATCCGTACTGCTTAAAGTCCAGCTTTTAAATTAAGCTTCTTATTATTGGGAAGACACCATACAAGACAAAAAAGTCAACAACTGTTTTTCAATTAGGCACTGTTTGAAAGAAAAAAGAAAAAAAGGCAGAATTAAAAAAACAGCAGTTGCAGAAAAACATGAGTTTGGCCAGTGTAACTAGAGGGGCAGCACCACTATGCAAGAAACAATGTGTGCTGACTTGAGAGCAACACAACAGAAGTAACAGAATGGAATTCAGGAAGGCTAAAATCTAAAAAATAGTGTTGCCCTCCTCAGGAAGAAAAGGGAGTTAAGTGACTTGCTTGACCTTTCACTTAGCATTTGAACCTCTGTTTTGAGAACTTCTATCACTTTGACAATCCAGTCTTTCTCTCTCCTCTCTTGCATTGGAATGTTCAGGAAGCATGACACTCTTCTTTCCAGAAGGAGATTTAGCCATAAGGATGACTCACTCTCTTTCATTTTCTGTCCTATTTCTTCTGTCATTCTTGAAGTACATTTTCATGTTCTTCAATAGGAGTATCCTCAGAGGACACAAAGTGATCATTCCTATTTGTTGCTATGGCTCTTGTAGAGTTTCTGTTATTTTTGCAATTTTTTTCTGACTTATCTAGAAAAAGATTGTCCTAGTTTAAATGAGGCACAGGTGTTTTGGTGAGGATGAGCCACGAGAAAAGACCCAAACTCCTCCCTCCAAACAATTATAAATCCGAAATTAAGAGGCTCCAATTGAAGGGAAAGAAAAATTACGGAAAAGGAAAAATAACAGCCTTTTATTAAAAGGTATGTGTGTATTGGCATAAAAAACCAAAAAGAAACAAGTAAAACAACCAAACAGTACTACTATACCCACAGACAAACCCCTTCAAAACAAACCAATTAACAAGCAAAGGGTAAAAAATGGTAAACAGTTCAGTTTGCACCCTTTGGTGCACTTCTAACCACAGTTAACAGGGGGCGCCGTTGGGTCACTGGAGATGCAGAGCTTGTAGTGTCCTGTGCCAGTCACCAGGTGGCGCTGTTGGATCACTGGAGATGCAGAGCCCGAGTTTCTCCAGCCAGCAGGGGGCGCTGTGGGATCACAGATCGCCACTACTTGGGGGGGAGGGGAGGAGGTAACACCCTCCAGTGTGTGTCAGAGAAACCAAAAAAACTGGGTTTCCCTTCCCACACACCAGGAAAGGAGAAAGGGAGAGGGGGAAGGGCAAAAACAACAAAAAGAAAGTTCTCTCAACGAAAAAAAACCCAAACTCACTCCATTTGGTGGTCAAACAGTGCGGCACAGTCCTCTCTCTCCCCCTGATGTGCACAAGGACCACCACCAGGAAAAAAAACAAACGGGAATGGAGAAGGGGAAAAAAAAACCTCAAGAAAAACAGCTCCTCTCTGATGAAAAATCCAGGCAGGGTCCACAGCTGTCAAGCAGGTCGAGAGAAAAACAGGAACACTTAGACCACTGTTCCAGCCACAGCCAGCTCAAAAACTCCTCCCTCTGTTTCCCAGGAGACGAGAGAAAAAAGTAAAGAGGAGCCCTTCATCTCCCCCATTTCCTAGGAGAAACACTTGTGTGATGTGACTACTTAACAACTCTGCATGCAGTGGGCAGGGGGAAGGGAAAAGTTCCTGTTTAGTTTCCAAGAAACAGCAAAACCATGACAAAGATACAAGAAAATTTAATCCAGACCATGACCAAAATAGTCCTTCCTTCAAAATGTAGTATGTATCCATATAGTCATCTTACTTGACTTGCAAGGAAGATGACTATAAGAGCTCAAGTACCATTGTCCATCTCCCTACCTATGTCTAAAGAAAAAGTTGCAAATTAATTAGGTCATTTTGATATTAGATATATTGACAGCAGGGAAGTTTCATACAACTAAAAACTGCCACATACATTTTGAACTTCAAGAGGTAGCTATGTAGGAGCCATTAAAAGTCAGATGGACCATCAAGGCCAAGGTCTTATAATGTCAAGGAGCCACAGTACTTGAACTCCAGAGTCACTCTGAATGAATGACCTCTGGATTTATCCCACATTTTGAAGCATAGTTAAAAAAATTCAATTCCCCTGGCATGAAGAGCCATGCATCACAGGAATCTCCTAGGTCACAGGAACACAGGACATAGCAGTGACTTAAGCACCTTCTCCAAAAAAGTCTGAATAAAATGCAGCTTGCTATTAGAGCAGGGTGTACTGGCATCCACAGGTGCTGATGGCATCTTTGCTTTTTCATTACACTTGGATGTGTTTTGTTCCATCCAGGAACAGAGCCCTCCTTTGGCATTACATGGATGTAACAGCAAGCATAGCCTGAAGGACTACAACCTTGCAATAAAGAAGAGAGAAAAGAATTTTGTCTTGCATGGTTGGTCACAAATAGTGAGATAAATCTTACAATGTTCAGTGCTAAAAAAAGTACCTCTTTCTTTATAAGATTCTATAATCTCTTGGCAGCGTTGTTCAAAATCTTCATCCATTTTGTGCCTCACTGTGAAATATGCAGTATCTCTCAAAGCACAAGCACTGTGCCTAGGGAGACAACCTAAAATTTTACACTCAGAATTGTTTTCTACCAGATAATGAAACTCTTTATTTTATTTACAATGATTTTTGTTCTTTTCATACGTAGGTTCTCAAAGGTTCTCTCTGTGAATATTTTCAGCATAACAACAGAAAAGTTCACCCAGAATCACACAGAATTATGCCAAGTTGGAAGGGACCCACAAGGATCATTGGAGTTCAACTCCTGGCCCCGCACAGGGCAATTCCCAAGATTAAAGCAGAAGCACTAGTTACTTCTCAACACATTGATCACAATTTCATGTCTAGTTTATTTAATGCTACAACATTTATAACCTATTAATAAATACTCTCTGTAGGTGTTTAAAATTATCTAATCCCATACCTACTGTCCACAGATGACATTTATCAAGTCATACATTTAAAAATTTTCCAAATTAGGGATAAAAATACATCCCCACCTTCAAGACCCTAATCTGGGTTATATTCTAAAGCATTTCTACGGATTAGATCTATGTCTTTTAGAAAATCTAGTGCAGTTAGTTATAGCTGGTACTAGTGCAATCTTGGAGAGAACTGTCGAGAGGCATCTCAATCACAGAAGAGGACCAGCATCTACTGCATGAGGGAAGTGGCAACAGTCCTTTTCTGTGGAAAATTTCTCCAGGCACCCTTTCAGATTAACAATGTTGAGGGAGTCCCTGTCACAAGATGGGAAGCACATACGGTGTATCCAGGCAGTGATTACACAAGGTATTTATATGACTGTAGATGCAACCATCACCTATCAAAAAAAGAATTGCTCCTCCTCCTATGTGACAAACAAGTATCCAGTCCTACAATGTGTCTGTCCTAACCTGTACAGCTCTCAAATGCTGCTACTAAAAGTCAAAATACATTAATACTGTTGCAAAGTAAGATGCACGCAGGTATTCCCTCAAAATACTGAGGCAGTGGAAAGAATTCAAAAAGGTTTATTTGAAGGCAAGAACCCCAGAAACTTACAAAGAATATTCTGCACCAGCAGTAAGAGTGCTGGGCCTGAGAAAGTAATGCCTCCTGATGTTTTCCAGGCTTCTTATCTTCTCTGGCCTCCCTCCTCCAGCCTCAAGGCAGGCACAGCCTGTAACACCATGAGGGTTTATCTCTTCTCAGACCAGAGACTGCTTCTTCCTCTCTGGGACACAGGAGGGAAAGACACACTTCCCCCATCCTTGAAAAAGGGGTTTCTTCTTAGGCAGAAAGTCTCCTTAAGCAACATTTAAAGAAGCTCTAATTTTACCATTACAAATTCTTCTGAAAAGGGGTACCAACAACATTTATGCCAAACAATGACTCCCAAAAAGTAAAAAAGGAAAACAGAAGTAATCTGCTTCTATTTCATTTTTCTAGTTAAGGAAAACACACCGATGTACAAATCTAAGTGTTCCGTGAGTTGTAACACTTTTATTTCATGTTCTGCAGCAGTACAAGCTGTATATGTACATGTAAAAAAAATAACTCAGCAGCACCTCCCATCTTCCCAAGCTGCTGACAACATCCTCCCTGTTTCATTTCAAATGGGAAACATGAATATATATATATAACATCATTATTTAGTATCATTCCATCTAGAAGAAAAGTTGATTTTCAGACAGAAGCAAACACAACAGCACATTCAAATCAGGCCACCTCCATTAATAGTCTATTTATTTATTTATTTTGTAAATAAGATTTGTGTTCCACCAAATAATAAACTGGTCTGTGATCAGGAAGGCTATCAAAGACTATTTTCTCATGAACTGGTGCCAGATCTCTGCCAAGAGATCTTGCCAGTCCCCAGCATTCTGCTATTCCTTTGACTGGGTTGAGTAACAGCTCTCAAATACCGCAGAGTATGACTGTCCAGCCACATACCCAAACAACTGGTTAGTAACCCAATACAGGACAGAATTGCACCTGTCTCTCAGCACAAACCACTCTGGGTGTCTTCACTGCCCATACACAACCATTTTCAGTGTGTCTTGACTTTAAGTAACTGTGACATCTCTACACCTTCAAGATTAGCTGAAATTTGACTAAAGTTCCTGGAGGTGGTGAGAAGGAAGAAGCCAAACAACATTTCTAGGAAAAAAATTATGTGGGCACTGAAACACATTAGCTGTATCTGAATAAGCACATTTGGTTTGTAGAGGAATACATTCAGTGCAGGTAGCTCAGCGTGCAGCTGCAGTGCCCGCTGCAGATTGAGCTCAGGGTGACACCCCAGACAAGAGGCCCTGACCTGGTGACCCTTTGCATAACAAAGGGCCCCGGGACCTGTGGCCCAGCTGAGTGATGCAGGAGCCAGACTTTTACTCTGACCCTTAGACTTTCACTCTCTTAGACTTTAAGGGTATAAAAGCCCAGGGTGTCTTTTGTTGAGGGTCACTCCTCGGAGGCACCAGCTCAAGCTGTTACTCTGTCATTTAGTTATTGCACTAAGTTTAAACTATTTTAATGATCGAGCCTCTGCTATAGGAAACCTGGGGTGGAACTGGTACAGAAACCTGGTCTGAATGTGGGAGTATTGGGTGTGTAGCTATGAAGCGGCTTTGGTCCTAGCCCAGGTGGTGTGAGTGTGACTGCCAGACTGGCTACTGGATGGTCAGATACAGAAATTTCCTTAACAGGTTAAATTACAGCAGGATACTAAATATGCATAAGAATTATATTTATTTAATTCAGTCATTCTAATGGTTTCACCTTTGACTTGTGTATCAATTTCCTAGTAATCTTGCTTTACTAGCATGAAACTTCACTAGCCGTGAAGAGGTTTGTGTTGTTTTCCACCACAATACTGTTGTACCGTTACTTGCTGAAGTCAAAATCCTAGACACCTATCCACACTCAGTGGGTCACATTTTGTGGGCATCAAAGCAATGGAGAGGGAGAAAAATAATTGACCAAATAGTGAAAATTATAATCTACTTTTTGAACTGTTGGCTAACACAACTTCCACAATTAAAACATCAAAAGATTAACATAAACACAGTAAATGCACAAAATGCAAACATTGGTTAAGTTTTTCTCACAGTGTTTTAACAAACCATTTCTCATTTGTAATTTGCTACTGGTTCAACATTTCTCAGAAGGCTCTTCAAGTAAGTTTTCTGATGGCTTCAGGGTGCAGTCTCATGTGAATTTTGAAAATCTCTTTTCTCATCTGAAAACAAATTTAGTTTGCCCTAAGTTTTTTCTAAAAAAAACAAATCAAAACAAAACAAAAACAAACAAAAAAACCCCAACCACAATCCAAAAACCGTCACAGTAATACAAATGCTTTTCTTATATGCTCAACTTTCAAGTATTTTAAAGGTCAGTTATTTATATGCTCTCTGCTTCAAGCAGGAAATTTAATAATTCTCTACTTGTTACATTAAACTTTTGCTAGGAGCTGCAGTCAAAGCAAAGGCATGTACATCTTTCTTAAGAAGTGAGTTTTCACAAGTGAGACCTAATGATCTTGAAGAAAAAATTGTAGTAAAAACCTTATCTGCAAACAGAGACTTTTCGTCAAAGAAAATCCTCTCAAATCGAGCAAAATTTCATGGTGACAGTCTCATTACTCCATCAAATTTATTTTTCTGCCAGTTCCTTCAAGGAAAAGAATCCTAGCACTCCATTTCAAATTGCTACAGTTACTACCAAGAAGAACAGTAAGTATGACTCAAACTGCTGACACTCACTCAGAAAATGTGAAACATCACCTTATCCTCATCTCTGATCTTAGCAAGACTTTCATAAAAGAATTTCCTGCGGCACAGATTAATTATGGCAAATTCCTAGACTTCTGCTACAATAGGCAATCGTGTATTAGATATGTTTTATGGCACTTCATCTCCTGTTCCTGAGAAGGAGTGGCTCATCTGGTGGAAACAAATTGCAGGAAATCACTGCTCCAGGACTGCATCTGTCACCTACATAATACGCAAGCCTTCAGAGGCAGAGGCAGACATCTCCTGTATATCTCCAGATATCTCCTAAAGATATTTACAAACCTTATTCTAAGTAAGTTCTATAATAGAAAAGATACACAATTCAGTTTTCCAGGACTGCCTAATCAGTCTACCTATGTGATATTCCTTAGACAAAATCCTCAGCCTGCTTTGTTCATGCTGGGTAGATGGAGTTGGAGAGGAAAAGGTTCTGTTAGCTGCATACCTGCTTATGTGAAGATTGCTGTAAGACAACTACAGAGGCTATGCAATGTGTGTAGGAGGAAGTAATACAAGAATAATGCAGGCAGAGACACAGAACTCAAACACTAACATCTGTACTCTACTGTAAGACTCAGCTCTGCTTGAATTTCAAAGAGTCCTCATTTGACTTCTGAACTTAAAGCATTCATTTTTTCCAGGCATCTGGAGAGTCAGAACACTGATTTTTACCGTGTGCCTCATCAGGAAGATTTGTTCTTCAAGAGATGTGTTTCATCAAACTGCCACAGTACTTAACACCTTTTCCTCTGTGGTTGTTCTTGTTTTGCAAGCCTCTGTGGCTTCCAAGCTGTTCTGCCAGTGATCAAATAAGATAGAAAATGCATGAGAAAATATCCCACTCTTCAGGATATGGCTTCTTTGGCAAAGGCAGCACAAACTCTCTCATTCAAACTTTGGCACTAAGGCAAAGAGGAGGACAAAGCTGTTTTTTCCACAATTAAATAAGGTTCCCAGGAACTCAGGCTATGCTGCTAGAGAACAATCTGTCTTCAAGACTTCATGCAGTTTCTGAAGAGGCCATAAAAGAAATACCTGACTCAGAGAAATGTATGTATGTATGAAATTTCTTCACCCTTTGTAGTCCATGCTTCTTCAGGGCTTTAGACAATCCTACCTAAGTGGCTCTATCTTTCTGGCATTTCCTCCCTGGGTTTGAATACATGAATACACTAGACTTTTTTTCAATCTCTTTCTTGCCCCCTTAGGCCCTCTGCGTTGGCCTGAAGTTAAAAAATACAGAATATGAACAAGTAATGAGGAAGCTGCATCCATCAGCATTTACTTTGATTCCTTTCAAATGCAAATTAGATAATATACCAGAAGATAAATAATATTGGAGCAAATATTTTAAAATACGTTTCACATCTTCTAACTCAAATACAATTATCAATAGCAATTTTGGGCAAATAGTTACCTAAGCTGATAATAAGTTTGTCCAGCTGCTAAAACAAAAAGTCACATGTTCTCCTCTAGCACTGTAAGATATACATGAAAACTTAAAACTACATCAAATAAACAGCTCTATAAAAAGAAAAATACTGAAAGATCGGTTGAAATATTTTTGTGTATGAAGGATAATCACTAAAAATATACCAACATGGAAAAACTACCCATAGATTCTTAATATAGATGGTACTTTAAATTAGCCTGTCTATCTTTTAGACGGATTCTATGAACCATTAGAAATGCAGATCACAACATTTTACTATATTTATATTCTACAAGTGCTTGAGGAACACATAGAAGAAATATCTTTCCTCAAGAGTGTTTTAATATAGCTAATTATTTACACAGCTATTTGAAAAGATGTGCCCTGCTGCTCATCTGAAATGTCATATTCACATTCTCACTAATACCAAAACACATCTAAAAAGTCTTTTCAAATATGAATTTGAATTACAATAGTGACATCAAGTGGTAATTGTTGTTAATTACTGCTGTGTATTGTCATGAAACCCCTGCTACAATGGTAATGCCCGTGTGTATACCTCAAGTAGTGGTAAATCAGCTAGCACTGCTTGTACAGCAACTCCAGAGGTGAATTCATTACAGATTGTCAAGGTGTAGTTTAAATTCACAGTTGAACATTTTAAATATAACCCTGTGTACAATGCAGCACAGCCTATGACCTACTGACAAAAGCATGAGCAGAATACAAAGGCAGAGCATCCACCACAGGATGGGCTGCACCCTTAAAAGGCTGGCATCAAAAGCTTGAAGAGGATCGTCTGAACCATATAAGCATTGACACAAAGTGCCAGGCATTTGAGCAACACCAAATTCTGTGCCTTATTTCTGTCTCCACAAATGCATCCACACCACTTAGCCCTGGTACAGGCTCTGGCCCTTACTCAGCCTGTGTGCTGATGAGAATTCCACCTGTGCCCATGTGTTCTTGCTCCTTGAGTGCTTTATACCTGTGCAAACTATTTGTATGTACAGGCTGGATGGGTGCCAAAGCACAACCAGTCCTCTTGCTTGGATAATAGGAGAACCAGCACAGAGGCAAGTGCCCTCATGCCTCAGAAGCCACCTTGCTGCAGCAGATGAAGTCACCAAGACTGTAATTAATCATGCACATAAGGGCTCAGCTGGCTGGAGTCAATATGCTTGGTTTTTTGGATGGCTGAAAGGACTTCACTGGACAGCAAGAGAACAAGGATCACTGAGTAGTCAGGAATGCTTATTTTTGGTGCTTTCTGAATCCACATTATGTTCCTAATATGTTGTTTCTTTCTTCACTCCCTTCACAATGCTCATAGTCACAGTATGACAGGAGTTATCCTAAAATTCCCCATCCTTTTCACTTCTTTTTTTTTTTTAATGATTTCTTTCATTTGTACATTTAAAAGCAACATTTCCTCCTTACTGCCCTTGCTGCTTACATATTAAAGCTGTAGCCTTAGCTGTGAGGGCAGGCACCTTCTGGTAGTGACAACATATAGGAAATCACTGGAACTCTTCATAGGTTTGAGCACAGACGTGTAGCTATCATCCAGAGCACATCTCAATAATACATTGTCTGCCCAAACATACTTCCATATCATGCCCTGCATCTGCAGGCCATGCCTTTTAATAGAAGATATCTAGAGCCATAGTGAGGGAACATGCTGAGAATCCAGTGCAAAGACTTTGATCTTCAGATTTCAAGGAGGTAGTAGCATTTTATCTGTATGATATGCAACAGCTTCTGCACGTGGTTTGAGACTTAAGAGGAATTAAACAATGCAGAAAAGGAAAATCTTCCTATATCATCATAATAGCAGGCCATGTGAAAAATCAACTCCTTTCTCAAATTCACACAGTGTGCACAAAATGTCCTGTTTCATTTGCTAGTTGTTTTCTTGTTCTGATGTCCCCAGGTCATTATTCACTGATGTACTACATTGGAAAGAAACTATTTCCGTAGCATTTCTGTTAGAAAACCAGCACAGGAGAGGAAAGATGGCTCTCAAGCTCCCGAAGAATGTACAGTGACGTACAAGGATGGCAGATGGACCCAAAATATAGCCTGTCTTTACAAACATTTGGAGGAGTGAAGGAGGTCCATGGAATAGGAGAAAAATTAATATCTGTTAAGGGACATAGGATAGTAGTTAATGAGAATGCATAAATCAGTATGTTTGGTATAAAGATGGTTGAAGTATGCAGTATAATCTGTGTTGTTAAGAAGCGATTTCAGTAATGAGAATTAAATAAAAAAGGATGGCTAGATGATGTTTCATTGCATTAAATTATGTGGGACATGAGCAGGATGCAAATGGTATGGGATAAGGCATGGAGATTGTATTGGGTCTAACTGAGATGGAGTCAGCTTTCCCATAGAAGCCCTCATGGTGCTGTGCTTTTTATCCAGAAAGGTGTTGGTGAGGTACGGCATTTTGGCTAATGCTGAGCAGTGCTGCCCTAGCATCAAAGCTCCAACACCAGTCTATCCAACATTTCAGGGAAAAGGCAAGTAGGCTGGGGGTAGGCAAGAGGCTGGGAAGGGACAAAGCCAGGATAGTTGACGCAAGCTGACCAAAGAGATATTCCATATTAAATGATACTGCTTTCAGCAATAAAACTAAGAGAAAGGAGGAGAAGGAAGAGGGACATTCATCACTAAGATGTTTGTCTTCTGGAGCATCCATTTTGCATACCAAGGACCTACTTCTCAATTATTGGCTGGACATCACCTGCTGATGGGATGATTAAACTTCATCTCAAGGAATTCTTTTTCATCTTATGTTCTTATATCAGGTCCTGCTAAGGAGGGGAGTGATAGAGTGGCTGGTTGGGCACTTGGTGAACAGTCAAGGTCAACTTACTACACCTTTACACAGAACAAAACCACTAAGTCAGCTCTTCCTTTTAGGAACATTGCACCAAGGTGCTTCTGAAAGGACACAGTCCAATTACAGCCCAATTTTTTTTCTCTATGTCTTTCTAGGTGTCCTGGCCATTTATGTCAATAAACCAGTAAATCATCTGTATTATTTGTGCTTTACTTGACACGAAAATGAGACTGCTGAAACAGTATCCAAAAGCTTAGAAGGCATTTAGTGCTTAGAAGCACTCAATAACAGAATAAAAATAAAATCTCAACTTCTACTGTGTTTCTCAGAAAAGTACGGGACACTTGGACACCAGAAGAGGTTCATAATTCTTTTTTAATTGTCAGGCAGACACAGCACATAAAAAGCAGACACTTATAGAAAAGCAATGTATGATGACATGTATTCATAAACACAGAAGTCTTCAGAGAGTTTAACATCTCCCATAAGTCAACCTAAAGCTGCTCTCTCCTTCCTAAGCCTAAATCGATGGCCTTATTAAAAAAAAATAGCCAGCTAAAAGTTGCATAATAAATGAATAGTCAGAAATCTGAAAGATTTTTTTTAAATATCAGCTACATAAAACCCATGTAATCTTACCCATCTTTGTCCTCGTTATTTTCTTCCTCTTTCCCATCTATTCCTTGCACTCTTTAATTAGCTTTGATCAATTTAGATGCTATTTAAGAAAAGAGAATCTATCTTTTGTTTTGTTTGTATTAAGTAAAAATATTTCTAACCCAACTTTAAACCTTTGAGCCCTAAAGAAACAATAAAAATTAATTTTTTCCTACAGGAATTTTAAACTCTTCCAGACTTATAGAAGCAGGTTAGACTCAAATTTCCAATCTCAACTTGTCTCAGAGGTTCTCACTTAAGGAAAATTGAAATGGGATTAACTTCCCATTTTGTCACTCAGGAAAGGTACAATATCACAACAAACTTCTTAATTTTGAAACTGCAATATTTTCTGATTTGAAAAGATAACTCTTTTTCAGGTAGTGAAAACCTTCTACAGTCATAAAATCTTGATACCTTTGCCAGAATTAATTTCTTATGAAAACAGTTCCTGAAATGTCAGTATCACTGACTAAATCACAGTTATTTCCTTGACCAGCATCTACTGTCTTTATACTGATGCTTCTATGCTGGAGAAAAAAAGGATTTGCATCCTGCATACTTCCTCTTACATCTTTATTTTGCCTATAAATACAGTACAACTACTACAACGTAAATACCTTCAGTTTGAGGGTCAGTTCTAAACTACTTTATATTTGATGCTCTTAAAATTCACTCTTTATAAAAACTTTGAACATTTGGTTTTGGTAAATTTGCTGTACTAAAGATTTTTTGGAAAAATCTCTTTTGGAAATATCTACACAGAAACGTATTTCCAGTTTACAAAACCAGACAAAATTTCTTTTTTTCCTTGAAGACCACAAGGTGGCATGAGAAACATACAATAAATGAAAGAAGGGAGTATAAAAGTTCTACCAGATGACCATTACCTGAACACTCAAACAGTTTTAAAAAGCAGACTAAATTTTTGGGGGAGGTTTGCCTTTTTCCGTCCAAGCTCTTTGCAATGGAAAGGGAATAAGGTATGCAAGCCTTTTATTAACAAGGAGGGATTATTCTTTCTAATATAAAAGCATATAATGGCATTCTAACTCAGACACTGGGCCTTGATACCCACAGAGTAATCAGTGTAAACTTCAGAAAATTTCTTCCATGATTTCCATTCAACAGTCATAAGAACCAGATAAACATCCTGTATTCAGCTGTGGTGTGCTAAATCTTTATTTTAATGAAAACTTAATTAAGAGCCTTGTAAACATCGAACTATATTTTAAAATAGAAAAATATGGCATCTGGTACTGTTTTGCTACACCATGGAAGGTCTGAACCTGTTCACAATGATGTTTGAGTACAATGAAAATTTTTTCACTTATCTTACACACTTCTGAATTCAGCAGATTCAGTAGATGCCATTGGGATGCCTAAAGGACTCTGAGGTTGTAAGGATGTTAACTGCTAGGAGCTGTTTGCTGGGGTGTCTTCTTTTCACGCACTTTATCCGAGATGATAACATTACATTTTTGCCATTGACAACAAAGATTGCGTCATGTTGATGTGTCCAATTTTCTGAACTGCACTTGAGGGAAACAACTTCATTCCTCAGATAACTTCGAACACATTCCAAAACTCATCTCTGCCCCATCCTAACTACCACCTCAGCCTGTCTGTTCTACTCTCCCCTGTATGATGGAGAGCTGTCGTAACTCAAGGCCT
Source organism: Pyrocephalus nanus (assembly GCA_038380795.1). NCBI lineage: Eukaryota > Metazoa > Chordata > Aves > Passeriformes > Tyrannidae > Pyrocephalus > Pyrocephalus nanus. Next base: position 71,607,802 of record CM076261.1, read on the forward strand.
GTTAAATCTTTACAGGCACTTCATATATTGACCGAGTGTCAATGAGTTGATTAAAGACATCCACAGAAGGGCTAATACCAATGGGCATTCAGACAAATTGAACCTGTAGGAGTGGTACTGGCCTATGGACTAGTAAATGGAGCCCTCATTTGATACAGGATTTGCATATATATTGTTCATGAAAATATTGTTTCCACTTCTTTTTTAAGATATTTTCTGGAATTTACCCTCTCCCAAACTGTTACATTTGTTCTGAAAATATGCCTTACATTATTCCCAGATGACACATGCTCATTATTTCTACAAAGAGGAAGAGAGGGCCATGTGTTTATGGCCAAAAAAATGATTAACAGGGTTGATTCATTTTGGCTTACTATAAATTCCTTGAAACGTAAGTACTATTGCTAAAAGTCATAGACTTTCACCAGAATACTCATCAGGAATTACCTGTTCCTAAATGAACAAGAATTAAATGCACTTACTAACAAAGTGACTCAGTCTTGGATTATCAGAATCACAGAATCTAGGCCAGATTTGATCACGTTCAAAACAGAAGGTTTTCAAACCTGGAAACTGGAGCTATTGCTTCTCTTGAGCATTCAGCCTTATACTAAGTAGGCTGAGTTCCTATAAGTCTTAGCTCCTCATTTCACTTACAGATTAGCTGCATCCTAATTTGATTTCAAGGCACATAGGTGTTGTCAAATAAACATGACATTTTTTTCCCTTACAGAAGTGCCAATACAAACCACAAAACAAAAAGCAAATGCAAATGTTTATCATTTCTACCTCCATGATTTGACCACCTGATTCTACACATCTATTCAATAACCTACACCTCGCCGTGCAGTCTTGTAGCTAAGTAATCAATGTTGTTATCCTTTATGACTCCGTCATGACTGATAGCTTGACAGGTCTTTGGAAAGAATTGTAGCTATTCAAGCCACAGGACAGAGATCCAACAGATTATGTACTTTTGGGAACCGTAATTATAGACCTTAGGGAAATTTGTAACATTCTAGGAGGTGCTTTGAATCATAGAACTATAGAATGGTTTGGGTTGGAAGGGGCCTTAAAAATCATCTAGTTCCAACCCTCCTGCAATGGGGGTTGGATCTAGACCAGGTTTTTCAGAGCTCCATCGAGCCTGGACTTGAACACTTCCAGGGATGGGGCATCCACAGCTTCTCTGGGCAACGTGTTCCAGTACCTCACCACCTTCAAAGTAAAGATTTTTTTTTCCTAATATCTAGTCTAATCCTACTTTCAGTTTGAATCCATTCTCCCTCGTCCTGTCACTACATTCTCTTGTACACCTCATATATCTTTCCTATAAGCTCCTGTTAGGTACTGGAAGGCTGCAATTAAGTCACCCCTGAGCTTTCTCTTTTCCAGGCTGATCACTTCCGATTCTCTCAGCCTTTACCTGGAGCAGAGGTGCTCCATCCCTCTAATAATCTTGGTGGCTCTCTTCTGTATTTGCTCCAACAGGTTGTTGTTGCTGCGTGCTGGGGACCCCAGAGCTGGACACAGTACTCCAGGCAGGGTTCCATCAGAGCAGAGTAGATGAGGAGAATCACCTCCCTCAATCTGCTGACTTTGCGTCAATCTGCTGCACCTGTATAACAGTTTAAATTTAAGAAGAGAAAAAGAAGGAAAAAAAAAAATTTTTGCTCTAATGCACTGCTGAAAAAAAATTTTCAGCTTTCCCTCAGCTGAAATAATTTTGTCATCAAAATTAATCAAAATAATTTTGACATCAGCATTGCAGACATTTTAGAAAACCAAAATAAAGATTAAAACCTAGAAGTAAATGGGGAAGCTGAAAAATTGAGGAAATGCCCAGAGTAAAAAAAATGAACATAGCCTAATACTGAATATAGCAGACCACTGAATATCTTACACTACCTGCCCTTGTAAAGTCAGAAGTGTCAGGGAATGCTCCTAGGCACTCATCTGCCATAAATTAGAATTCTATTAGAATAATCCCTTTTGGCTCACAAGAAATAGCACTCTTATAAACAATATCCATGCATCAAGAATTAAAGCTAGGAACTATCCATAACAGGCATTTCTGATACAGATTCTCTGTTTCTGATGGATGACTGTCATCCCGTGCTAGCTGGCCTTGTTGCTAAGAAATGATCCAGCATGTTTACTGGATTCAGCACCTAGGACAAACCTGTACTCCACATGGTCCCTGAGAATCCAAGTAAGCACATGTTGAGAAAGGTAGAGTACCACAGTGTTATTGTGTCCAAGAAGAACCCTTCAAAAACTCTTTTCCTTCCTCCTTCTCTGCTGAGCTTTTCCCTCTGCATTACTTCCATACAGAGAGGTTCACTGGATTCATGAGAAGCTGGTGGCTAGGAATAGGACTAGCTTCCTAAAGTTGCCCAGGTCCCACAAGGAAGAGGAGAAACGAGGAAGCTCAGTGAAAATAGCAAATAAGCATTGAAATTATACAAGTGTGGGGTGGCTTGTTAAACTGCTAGTGCTGAAAGGAAATGCCATTTATCTTCAAAAGAACACCAGAAACATTATCCTGACATTATGCTCATGACATGTCACCACCATATGTGCACCAGCAATAGCACAGCATGGAAATAAAACCCGAGGTGATTCAGAAGCATCCTACCCGAGCACTTCCTCCCTCCCCCCAAACGCTAGGAAAGCTCCCAGCAGCTCTGCCCCTTGTTTCAGTCAGCTGGGTGGTGTCAATATGTTGTAATAGCTGGTTACAAGTACTTTCATGTAGATCTCCTAATAAAAAATTGTGTTAGCAGACATCTAAAACAATAAGTAACAGCTTCCAAAAGAATTCAGATGTTCAGGAATGGCTCACCTAGTGTGTGGCACACACTGACAAGGAGGATTTGGTTAAAGCTGATAGGAGACTACACACATGATTGCAGAGGGTGTTGGTTTCTAACAGATCTGAGCAAGTGCATCATTACATCATCAGGGTGACAGCAGGTAAAACAGGATCTCAGCCAGAATCTAAACACCTGATGTTTTGTTTCAGACAAATATCAGGACTGGAAATGATTTCACACAAATATTCCTTCTAAAAAGGCTAGTATAAACCCATTTTGTTTAAAAGCTTAGAAATACCACAAAATAAAAAGCAAAGACAAAGGCATTGTGATTACTAAATAAAAGCATTTTCTGAAACAGGATCCTTTATGCAACTGTAAAGATACAACTGAAGTTTAGGAACTATCAAGAGATGAGAGAAAAAAATTGCTTTTACCCAAAATGTTTCCAAATATTTAATAGGTAACAGGGTCTGTCATGTTTAAATCCAACAGTAAAAATACAGTAAAATTGTCTGAGATATTGTCCTAGTTAGAGCAGCCAGGACCAGTTCATCACTGTGTGGGTGTAACCCAGAATGTGTATTCTAAACCCTCTATGTCATTTCCCAGAAACTGTTAAGAACAGACCATCTGCAGCAGTTGCCCAGAGCACACCTGACCCCTCAGGTTATAAACTGAGTGTTAAGAGGCCTGTGAGACAGGAGGATGTTCCTGTCCTCACAGCCCCAAGTCCCAGTCACCCATTATGGAACTCCCTGCCCTGGGGAAGGTACTGGGCACCCCTGCCCAAACCCGAGTGTATATAATCTTGGGGTCTTGGGACTTCTGGTACCACATGTGAGATCCAGAGGAAGACCAGAACCTCGGCCAAACTGCGACCACCACTTGCACCAACAGGTTTTTCCTCTCCTTTTACTTTTGGACTCAGGGGGCCTATGTGGGGCTCAGCACGGGGGCCAACGAACACTATTCTGTTTGTGCCCCAGGGTGACAGGTTATACATCTGGGTTTTTGTGAGTTAAAACTAATTGTTCATCTGTATAATTGTATTTCTTGTATTATTTTTATTAAATTGTAATTCTGATTTATAATCTCTTTTGAGTTGGGTTCATTTCTCCTGCCGGTTTGCCTTTAAACCAGCACAGATGTATAACGGCTAAGTATCTAAGTCCATATTCTGAATATTGATATGATTCTATATTGCTTCATACGATCATGTAGCTTATCTATTACAAATTGGTGCATTTAAGATTAGCATTTCCTGTCTTCAAGGTTGTCATATCAAGTAAATGTTGATAAAGGATATTAAATGTTATATGGTCATAGGAAATTAGTGACTTAAGCAAGTGTTCAATTATCTTTATGAGACATAACTACTTTCGCTATTTTATTTTAATCACCATTTTTTTCACTACTTTGCTAAAAATATGACAGCTTATTATACAATCATCCCAAATTTTATGGGCAAGATAATAACTCCATCTTACTGGGCCTGTTATTTTAAGTCATGTCATAAACAGGATCCTACTTGCAAAATACCTGTAAATATCACCAAAAAGAAGAGGCAAAAAAAAAAAAAATAGTCTGAAAAAACAAGGGATGGTGCTAACAGAGCCAAAATAAAGCTGTATTTATGAGGCAGGACAGATGCTGATCATCACAGTCCAGGTGCCACAGTTTCATGGGAGCTATTAGTATCTGTCCTCCCTGAATATTGTGTCACTTTGTATGGGAAGCACAGCACTAGAAGACAAGGCAACTGAGGTGGAAGAATATGAGGCGGGAGAAAATGATGCGCAGGTAGATCTCTTTCCAAGTCTTTTCCAAATTGGTCACAGCGAGGTAACACATCCAGATGGAGATCCATCCTGGATACTAACACACAGTCATAGCTTCTAAACATCTGTGGGAATACCTGTTTACAGAAGTATGAAAGCTCTTTACAGCTTATGCTGCCCACAGAGAAGAGTCTCAGAAAGCAAATACCACCTCAGTCCGGAAAATGTGTTTCATTTCAGTTGTTACTTTACTTGATCTTTTAAAGAGATACAAGGAAAGAAAAGCATTTTACAAGTCTGTATCATCATATACTGATCACATAGTAGCTGCCCTTCTAGATTTCACAAGCTGAAGACTAAGCTCATGGACATAGCTGTCACACTTTCAGAACCACTTTTTTCTATTTTAAATTCAAGAAAGAGAATTATACTCATTACAACACGAATAAAGCCACTAGGAATATTTATCTGCTATTTATCTGCCACATGATCTCAATACTGTTTCCATCATTTAGAAACAGTATTTAACAAAAATTTGTGTTTTATCAAAAGTTTGATCTACTTTAGGACCTCAGCCTTGCCCCTAAGCTGCTGTTAGGGATAGAGCTTAGGGAGTGACAATGCCTACAGTTCCAGGAACACTGTGCCAGGAATAGGCATGCCAAGGGAAGCATGGCACTGCTCCAACACTGATGCTTCTACATCCACGTTTTAGAACCACAATAACTTCCTTGGGGTTTAAGTTAGTATACTTAAAACTATAAACATACATTAAATCAACACAGCACATGGCAACAAGACATGCGAATAATTTTTTAGTATAGGGACAAAATATCTTAATGGGAAATGCCATAGGCATATATTTACACAATGGCTTTGTAGTGCATGATCATGGTAATTGTCCATTGCACAATATTTTCTTTAGGAAACAACATCCTTCTTATATATCAAAGTTGAAATAGTATGACAAACAGTAGTACCAACATGACAAATACAGAGAGGGATATGCATAAACAGATACCCAAAACCTGCATATTGCAAACATTGCCTCAAATGACTTAGTGGGTCTAAAGGACACAGGCTAAGTGAAAACTGAAAGTAGAGTAAGTCCCTGCTGCTAAAGTACTAGGACTTAGAATGGAAAAATAGTTGCCATGGCTTAAAATGAATGCTGTGAAATACTGAACAATATTGCAGTCTGAAAACTTAGCTCCTTTCCCTCATTCTCCAGTCCATATCCACTACTGGGAGAAAAGAGGAGAGGTGAAAAGCCACAGATGCTTAGCCCCTGATCCACCCCCATGGAAAGGTTTGCTGTTTACCTCTATTTCGTCCTGTGGAACTGTCACTCCTTGTGGAAAGCTACAGACCTCTACCTCTAAATAAAAGCATTTTGTTAGTCTGTGAGAACTTGACTTGGTGAACAGGCCCTTACAAAACCGTCCTGCGCAACCCTCATGTGAAGCTCTCATAAACACCTCAGCGTATCAGAAAGCTTGCTTTGAGCAGGGGCAAGGGTGAACTTGCACTTACTGGAAATTTCGAAATTAACTTTTTGAAATGCCGCCATCCTTCAAAGTCTTCCTCGTACAGACAGGAGATAAGCAAGTGCATAACATAACACTCTTCTCACTTCACCTGAGCAATGAATATATATGGGATGGGGCATTGAGCAACCTGGTCCAGTAGAAGGTTTCCTGCCCATGGCAGGGGAGTTGGAACTGGGTGATCTTTAAGGTGCCTTCCAACTCAAATCATTCCATGATTCTACAGAGTGAACAAATCACTGCGGCGATCTGCATCCTGCACCATCTTTCGGGAACAGAACTAATACATCCCTTGCCGCCCTCCCGGACGGAGAGGGAAGCTCTCTCCCCCTCACCAGCCTGCGGAATGCCCTTCCGAATGGGGTGGGGGGGTGTTCCATCCACGGGCGAGGGATGGCTGCCGGCACCGCGCTCCTCCGGCTCCCGCCCGGCACGGCTCTCCCGGGGATCAGCCGGGACCGGCTCCCCGCTCCCCCAGCTCGCTCCTCCCACCCACGCGGGAGCGGGGGGAGGCCCTTTCCGTGCGGAAGGGAAGTGGCTCCTCCGTGGGGCAGGAGGAGGAGCGGACCGGGGAGGCGAGGGGAGCGGCAGGGAGGGAGTTCCTTGCTCTCCGGCTCCCGGCGGAGTGCGAGGATGAGCGGCGGGGGCGGCAGTGAGGGCCGGGCGGGCTCCATCAGCTACGCTCTTCCCTCCATCCCCTCCAGCAAACTCTCGGACTTGCATTTCATCAGCCGGGGCGCTTACGGGACCGTGTCCGCCGCCCGCCACGCCGACTGGAGGGTCCCGGTGGCCCTCAAGTCCCTGCAGGGGCCGCTGCTGGACAGGTAACAGGGTGGGGAGAGGGCCGGCCGGGATGGGGCATCGCTGGGGGCAAGGACCGAGCTGAGCCCACCTTTTCCTAAACTAAGCAGGGGGTCCCACGCAGCCAGAAAGGGGTCGAGGTGCCGCCGCGAAGATGCCGGCGTGGGATTCTCAGGTCGGTGAATCGGTCCTGGTGTTCTGGTAGGCAGCGTTACACTAAATCCGTGGGAATGGGATTCCCATAAAGAGTGAATCAGCTTGAGCCACGAGAAAGCACATACCAGCCCCGGAGCTTCCTCTGTTTCGATTGTTGGAAATGGGTAGTTTCGGTTTCGGTCAGCGAGGCACAAATTACGTTGTTTCTTTTGGAGGCTTTTATTATGCTGTGTGCACCTTGATTCCTCCGCAAGGTGGGATTGGCACAGTTTGACTTCTTTCGGAGCCTGTTGGATACTGACCGTTTTGTTGAAGTATCAGCAGGGTATTTAAGTACGGTGATTACTAATAGATTTGTAGTTTAGAGAGAGAGAAAGAATATAGGGAATGTGCACAAAAGATTGCTTCTAGCTCCTAGAAGTAGCTTCTCTGACACAATGCACAATTATTATTTTTTTCCCCAGATCTCACAGTACTGAGAGAAGCTAATTTAAAATATTAGGCTTGTAGGCCCCCATGTACAACTGATATTTTCAGTGTTGCAGTCATGGTCCCCAATTTCCAGGGACCCAAGCAGCAGCATGCTTATTACAGGAGCTGTCACTCCATGTAAGGGGGCAGCAGGTTATAATTTTTCATTCATCTCTGTCTCATTCAGTCCCTACAGTGCCGGGATTTTACCATATCAATGCAAATTTGCCTCTTCTAGGCTGTCTGAAACCTGTCTGACTGCAAACCTGCCTCCTGAGTCTTATCTCGGTGTCTTCCAGCTTTATTACCTCAGGTTTCTCTGATCTAGTACGATGTCTTTAGGCAGGGTAACTTCACTCAAAAAAGCTGCTAGTTTTACGAACCAGTATACTAGATTACGACAAGTTGTTTTAAGCTCTTTCGCCTCTTATTACCCAGGTATGTCTACATGGGCTTTATCTCTGAAATCTTGCCTGAAATCTCAGTTATGTTGTGTTCTCTGAAAAGCTGGGGATGAAGGGTGTGTTGTGTTTTTTGTGGGTTTGTTTTTTGGTTTTTTTTTTATTTTAAATGTCTGCTTAAATCCCTGCTAATCAGAAATACGGTGTTGATCCTCAGAACTCAGCTGGGGAAAAACACCAAATGTTATTTTTAACCTTGCAAGAGTTTGGATTAGTGTGACATCTAACCTGTGAAATTATGATGAAAAGGGAAAGCAAGGTAATAAAAATATTTCAGTCACCTAACTTTATATCATGCAAAGCTCAGAAATGCTGTCAGAAGACTGAAAGCTGTAAGAAATCTGTTATACCTGAGTCTCTGCAGCAAGTGATTTGTTGGTTGTATAGGATAAAATGCCAGCCTGTAAGTGTTGTGAAGAAAAGGGAAGAGTTGATGGTGCAGTTAATTCCGTAAATAGAAAGTCTGTCCTATGCATCCCAGCATATGGTGTGGGAGCAGCCAAAGAGCAAAGCCAGCTGGGAAGCTGTTGTGGGCATGTACTCATTTAGGCATTACTCAGTGCCCTTTTAAATGGAGCAGACAAAGGTGAAGTGACTTATAGACCCAGGAATAGACTTTGGTATGTTGCAATTTGTTTCCCAGCTACAGCTGAATCCCATGCAAATGTGCTTTTCTGTCTCGGAAAACCCCTAGCTTCCTTCAAACCTAGTCTTTTCTGGAGAGAGAGAGGAGTTGTGTCTTTTGCCGCATGCTTTTCTCAAAGGCTACATTCCTAGAGTTTCCTATAATAAAAGTCTTTTTCTATCACATAGATAAGGACCTCAATTTCGCATCCATCAAAAGTCAAAGTTTTCCTATAGTAAAAGCAGCAAGTTCTCCAGGCTTCCTCTTTTCTCCATGTACCCTGACACCCTTTTCTTTATGAGGGCTAGATCCACATCTATGGATCCAGACTGCCCTGATGGACAGAAGTGACTCTCTCCCGGGGGCTGTGTAGCCACATTAACACGGAGCTGTGCTGAACAAATAGTGATGGGCATAGCCCTGGCTTGTACACTGCTATGCCCCAGCATAGCCCTATTGCTTCTGAATCAGACTGATTCACATCCAAAGGGTGAGTCTTAAATGTGCTATATGAGTCCTGTATTTGGATAGTCTAGTCATGTACAGAGACCTGCACCAGCCTCTGCTGGTGTGAGATCTAAATCTTTTACCTCAGAATTATCCTTCGTGGCCCAAATATCCTCATTGTCAGTAAACCCATTTTTTTCAAGACCATTTGACATATAAGATTCCAAAGAGTTAATATTTTTAGGGATAGAAGCATACACAAATAAAACTTGAGCTTCTCTAATCCACGTGCTGCAAGGTCTGAATTTGTAAAGACACATAAAATCCAAGGTTTTGAGGAGTTTTGAGGTAAAATAGGACAAATGTAGCTGGTTGTTACAAAGAATGGTGGAAGTTGGGAGTTCTGACTGCATCCTTGTTTACTGGAAACGTGGATGAAACGTGTGATGGAGAGGTTTGTGTGGTACAACAAAACCGGGGAAGCTTTGCATTTGCAGATTCTAATTTGTCTTATGTTGTTTTGTTATCAAAACAGCGTGGTAGAAATCAAGTGCTGAAAGGTGGTGCTGCTGCACACAGGGACAGAGAATTGACAGAGAATATAGTGAACCCAACATTTGTTTTGAGTCTTCTAGTATTGGTATGGTAATGTTTTTTGTTTGTTTGCTTGTTTTCTTTAAGCGATAGAAATCACCTTCTAAAAGAAGCAGAGATATTACACAAAGCCAGATTTAGTTACATTCTGCCAATTTTGGGAATTTGCAACGAGCCTGAATTTCTGGGAATAGTAACAGAATACATGACAAATGGGTCATTAAACCAGCTATTACATGGGGTAAGTGTACTTACAGTCTTTAAATAGATACCTGGCTGCTTCAAATAGATTGCAATTTCCATACTTAATTAATATAGTAAAGTGTACGATGAATAATATTTCACATTGAAGGACAGTTTTTGGTGCTCTGATAGACTTTTCTGTATCTCAAAAAGAACCAAACTCAGTAGACTTAAGTTTTATTGTGCTTAGTTTCAACACAGCTTTTTTTTTCCCCCCAGTGTCAGTTGAAGATGTGATTCTTGACTTCCTTTGTGTAGTACTCATAATCTGTGGGTTGCAAGGTTCATGCAGAAGTTCATCTGTAATTCATATTTCCACATGAATGAGTAATGTAGTAAATGCTCTATATCATGTATAGTAGTCATGAACTATTACCTGAATGCCAGGGAATGGAAACATAACACTTTTATGCAGTGTTATTTATGCATTTATTTTAACAACTAATTAGTCTTAATGCTCCGTTACAGTTTTTTAAGGAGTTTGTATAATGTATGTTTTAAAAAGATTGCTGCTTACCCAAGTCCCTTTCTTTTTCTCCTAAAATAAGTCTGTGTTGTGCTGTTAGATCAAAACAGAGGATTATATTCCAGGTTTGTGGTTTTATCTTGGCAGAAAGATGCATATCCTGACATTCACTGGTGCCTGAGATTCCGCATTCTTTATGAAATTGCCTTGGGAGTAAACTATTTGCACAACATGAATCCTCCACTGCTGCACCATGACTTAAAAACCCAGAACATTTTGCTGGATGATGAGTTTCATGTAAAGGTAGAGTTATTTAATTCTTATGTTCTTCAGCATTTAGAATGAGTGAAACTGTTTAATTAATTTAGAGGAGGAAGAGTGAGGTTGTGGCCATACAGAGAAGATGTGATTGTATGTTGGACTTTTTCTTCTATCCTTGCAGACAGTTTTCTTTTTGAAAACTGCTTTGCTTAAGTGTAGATTTTATCCATCTGAAAAGACCAGAAAGACAGAATTTGGGCTGTTTCTGCTATAGCAGTGGATGATACTCAGCAGTAGTGACGCTCTTGTGTGTCAGCCTTCCAAGGGTAGCTACGTCTGGCCCTTTCTGAGAAGAAAATAGAAAGTCTGCCCGTCTGAGATGCTCAGACAAGTTACTTCTGGAAGACAGTAGGTCAAAGTGAAATGTTAATAGCCCATTGGATATTTATCATGCAGTATATGCTTATCCATTCTCTTAGTGTAGTATAAGAACATGTAAAACATAACTGTGAAATCAGAAATGTTGGAAGATGGCTTTTGTGACACTCCTGAGAACAAGCAAACATACACAGACAAGTAACAGTAGTTTAAAACTTTAATTCTGCCTTTTAAAATATCATTGCCATGATGTGAAAAAAAGACTAAAAGTACTTCTGACAAAAGTGTTACATGCTTCCATAACTGCAAGACTTGGGTTTGTTTTTTCTTGTTTGTTTTTGGTTTTTTTTTAAGATTCTCTGTTTTTATACTTGATAGAATATATTATTCAAGTAGATGGAAGTAAGAGATATTTTGCACTGAATTTATACTTGAATGGTGAATTTTTCAGTTTTTACTATGAGATGAATCTCTTTATGAGTCCTGTGAGCAAAGATCTAGTGCTGATTTCTTCTGTCGCTGTTGCACAGAAATTTTTCTTGGCCGCAAAGTGCCTCATGTGGCTTTTTCTCTGCTCACACCCTCAGCAGGTCATACCTCCTCCCACTCAGTTGTGCTGGTATTTCTCGAGCTTCCTGATAAACCTGATCAGGGGACTAGTCCAAGTAATTTTTTTATCCACTCCGTTTTTAATCCCTAACAGCAGTGGTGTGGTCTGGTGCTCTGCCTGAGTGCATCTGAACAATTGTTTTGCTGGAGAAGTTGAAAGGAAATGCTTAACTGTTGCACACTTGCCCTGCCTCCTGTAAGGAGTGTTCTTAGGGTTCTAAGTGTCTTTTAGAGGTGAAGCAAGATTCTCTAGAATTAGGACAGCTCACAGGAAATTTAAGGAAGGTTATCATGTATGCCAAATAGAAGAAGTATTGCATATGTATCAAAGTAACACCATTCACTGAGCGCTACTGACTGTCCCTCATCTACTGAATGAGCAAGAATTAAGGCAAATTACAGTGAGGAAGGCTTGATGAGAGTGAGTTGTAGAGAAAAAAGGTTACTTTTCATTGGGTATTTTGACTGTACTCTCTTCAGAAAGCTTGGTTTTTATGTCTTAGCTGCCACAGTGCTTGTAGAGGCATCTTCATTGAAAATGGTTTTGCTCTTACATAAATGCTGGGCAAGTGCAGAGCTGGTAGCTGGCTGCTTATCTTTCTCCCTTGTATGCCAGACACTCTGCAGCTCAGCCAGCAGGTGTATTTTTGCTGGCTGTGTACCTATCCATAACCTACTCTGATGGCTTGCATGCTCGCTTACGGATGTCTGAGGATGTAGAAACCGAAGTCAGTTAAGTCTTTATGTAGATATACTGTAACCTGTAGAAAGGGGCCAGGCTCCAAGTTGCACATTAAAGAAAACATTCAGCAGCTTTTTGCAGAACAGAATTTCAGAATATCAAATGTATTAATTCAGGATTAATATATCATAGTTTTATGAGTGAGATGAAGTGCCCAAAAATTTTTCTGAGAGAGGAACTTCCTCAGAATATTGGCAAGCTAAGTTACATAGAGCTATTATGATTTATGCTAAACTTGTGTTTTCTTCATAACCAGGGAGCTAGAAGTAATCAGTGATTTTTATTTGCTTTTTTTCAACACAAGAAAGTGATTTTTGTCAGAAGGTACAGATTTCTATAGCAGATTCCTTAGCCGTAGAGTATATGAGTTCTTCCTTAAAAAAACATCATATAGCAGTGCTAGAGGGATAGCATGAGTCATGATCTGGGAATGCTTTATGAAGTGGAGTTGATGTTTCCTGTTGCTAGAGAAACCACATACTCTTTGTGTGTCAGGTTAAGGATTTTGGATGACCCCTTCTTCGGGCATACTTCAAGAATTTTTAACAACTGTCAACAGATAAATCCTGGTTTTCTTCTAAGGACGACTGATTTGGCCTTTCCAGATTGCAGATTTTGGCATGTCCAAATGGCGCGTCATATCCATGTCTCAGTCGCGAAGTGAATCCTCTTTGCCAGAAGGAGGGACGATTATCTACATGCCACCTGAAGACTACAACCCCAGTCAGAAAACCCGGGCAAGTGTGAAACATGATATCTACAGGTAACTCACGTTGTTCTCCAGTGGGCTTTTAAATTTGAATTCAGATTTGATTTTCTGAACCTAGATTTTAACATATTCTATTTATGTTAATTATCCCTTACCCTTAAGGGGCACATGAAGTTTCTTGATGTTCCTGTCCAAAGAATACAGATGGCAACATGCCTTCTCTCCTCATCTTTTGATGAGAAAATACAGACTAGGAAAACATTGAAAAAGGAAAAATGGTATATTATGGGCAAAAAAAGTATGACTGGTGTCTTAGTGAGAGAGTGGAGATTAGGAAGACAGATGTTTGTTAGGAAAAAAAATATATGCAGAAGAATAACAAGCAAATGGGAGATAATAAGAGAGAACAGATCAGCAGAAGGGCTGAGTAGAAAACTGATAAATTAGGGAGGAAAGAAACTATGTGAGAAGAAAGAAAAGAAACTGAGACAACATCAGAAAGAAAGATGGCAGTTCATGCAGGAAGACATGAAGGTGGAGAGACAGTGAAGCATCTCCAGAAAGTCCTCACAGGAAGATCTGTGCTCATGTAGCGGTTTGACCCTGGCTGGACGCCAGGTGCCCAGCAAAGGCGCTCTCACTCCCTTTTGCAACTGGACAGAGAAGAGAAAATGTAATTAAGGGTTCATGGGTGGAGATAAGGACTGGGAGAGATCATTCATCAAATATCATCATGGGCAAAATAGACTTATAGTGGGGATATTAATTAAATTTATTACTGATGAAATCAGAGCAGGATAATGAAAAGGAAAATAAATCTTTAAAACACTTTCCCCACCTCCTTCCCAAGTTCTACCTCCTCCCCCGCAGCAGCACAGGGAGATGAGGATTGGGGGTTATGGTCAGTTCATAGCAGGTTGTTCCTGCTGCTGCTCAGGGAGAGTTATCTTTCCCCTACTCCCCATGGGGTTCCTCCCATGGGAGACTGTTCTTCCGAAACTGCTGCCATGTGAGTCACTTCTCTGTGAGGTGTAGTCCTTCAGACACTGGCTGCTCCAGTGCGAGTCCCCCACAGGGCCACAAGCCCTTCCAGGAAAACCTGCTCCAGCATGGGCTCTTCTCCCCACGGGTCAGCAGGTTCCTACCAGCATCCTGCTCCAGCGTGGGCCTCCTATGGGGTCACAGCCTCCTTTAGGCATCTACCTGCTCTGGAGTGGGTCTCCTCCATGGGCTGCAGGTCAGTCTCTGCACCCCTGTGGACCTCCATGGGCTGCAGAGGCACAGCTGCCCCACCATGGGCTGCACCATGGGCTGCCCCTCCTTCTGCACTGACCTTGGTGTCTGTGTTGCTGTTCACATGTTCTCAGTCCACTCTTTTCTGGCTGCAATTTCATCTGTGCAGTAACTTTTTTCCCTCTTAAATCAGAGAGGCGTTGCTGTCATTCCTGATGGGCTCAGCCTTGGCCAGCAGTGGGTCTGTCCTGGAGTAGGCTGGCATTGTCTTTGCCAGACATGGAGGAACCTTCTGGCAGCTTCTCACAGAAGCCACCCCTGTATCCCTCCCCCTGGCCACACAAATCCAGTACAACTCACTATCAGGAGGAGATTCTATAAAGCAAAAATAAGAAAGAAAAAAAGGAACAGTGTAAAGGGAAATGTTTCAGTGTTGTAGAACTGAGAAAATAATTTTTAATTGTAGAGAGATTCCAAGTTGAATGAAAGGCTGGATGTCTAGTTGACCACAGCTGAATGCTGTTGAGATATTTAAGCTAATTTGTGAGGAAGGATCTTTCTTAAAGAAAATTGTTTAAACAACAATCAAGCAGCATTAACTCTTACAAAAGGAACAAAAAATTCAGCCTGCATAAATTTATCAGAAATGCATCAAAAAGCAGGCTTTCTAACAGGGAGGACTGCTTTTATTAAAAGTTACATGAATAAATTTTATCATTGATTAATGTTAAAATGTTAACAGAATAAATAGTTTAAAAAACTCAATTTATATGATTGATTTTAAGCACCAGTTATTTCTTTCTTAAATTTTTTGATTCTTCTTAATTAGTAGCTGTCAGATGCTTAAAGGCAATTACATGTACACAAAATTTGGTATTTCTTAGTGATGTAGAAAAGTAGCTCAGTACATTTGAACCAAGTGTGTGGAACAAGCCTTGAGAGCAGTTTACCATGATGATTATTATCTGGAACAATACTGTGATAATGCTTATAAAGACTTGGCTTGGGAGCATGGAACTAAACATGTGTCAGCACCTTGCATTTATTCTGAAGTTACAGAAGCACTGAAGCTTTAGCCTGGATTGTTTTTTCTAAATCTGTGTAGCGGAACCAGATACTTGAGTAAAATGGTGGAATTAGTATTAGGACCTTTTGAGATAAATCATGGACTAGAGCTTCATTCAGATATGGCAGAATATGCCAAGAGAAAATTGGAGAGCTTCATAAAATGTAGTAATAGCTTTGATTAAATTTGTTTGTGATTTGCATCTGAAAAAAGGACCAGGAATTACATGCTCTATTTAAGTGAAATAATCTAAACTTATTCAAATTCAAAATTTGTTTAAAGTTACCTTTTCTAATATGTCCTGATGGGTGAATAGTGACTAGTCTACTAAAGGTGGAGCAAGCTTGTACTCACTGAACCACTTCCAATTCATATTGATGTGAATGGTCACCAGTTTGAGTAAGCAGATGTGCGTTCGGTCTCCTAGCAGTAGTTCAGAGTGGTGTTCTCAGGAGTCACTTTTGGAAAGTGAGTGCTGCGTGGAAATGATATCTCTTCCTATAGAGAAGATTGCAGGTGTTGAAAGCATATATATGGGAGGGGAAGCTGGAATATGCATCCTGAGTGGAAGTTCATACCTTAGGTGTGGGTCAAAGCCATCCTGCCTGCTAACACCCAGCCTCCCTCAGGAATGTCAGGGACTGTCAGTCTGTACTGGGGAGGTGCCACAGTATCGCTGTTAGGACAGAGCAACTGGGGCTCTGGGACTCACTTTAATTTATGTGCTGAGATTTAAACTGCATGTACATAATTCAGAACATATTACTAGGGCAAAGTTAATACAGATTTGGAATAGGAGTTTATGTGCCATGTAACCTTTTCTGTACTTAATATTATTAACTAGTTCTAGTTGAAGTCACTGGTTAAAACTCCTCTTAGTTTTCATATATTCAGCCATCATTCTAGTTAGCTACAGTCAGTCCCATGTGTGTTCACAGGACCATTTGCCAAAATGTTTTAAACAAAATGTAAAGCTGAGCACATTGTGTTATTATGTGTTGGTAATCTAAAATAACGTCTTTATATTTTTTATCCTTTAAACAGTTATGCAATTATAATGTGGGAAGTGATGTCAAGGAAACGGCCATTTGAAGGTAAGGCCACATCTTCCTTTATTTTTCCCACCTTATAAAAAGGTTAAACCTGATATCTGGGTACCAGGGGACTTCAGTGTGTTTTTTTTAATTACAGTGTTGTTTTATAATTTAAAAATACTTTTTTATTTTAAAGAAGCGTAAACTTATGTTGATGAATTGTAAATACTATATCTGGAAACTAAATTATTCCTTCTATAGCAAGCTATTTATATTGCATGTATTTCTAATGACTGCATGATGTCTGTTTTGACAGAAGTTATAGACCCCTTGCAGATAATGTTCAGCGTGTCACAAGGACAACGATTAGACTTAAGTGAAGAAAGTTTATCAATGGACATTCCTCATCGAGTGCTCATCATAAGACTGATGGAAAGTGGATGGGCACAAAACCCAGATAAAAGGCCATCGTTCTTAAGTGAGTTTAACTTGCGTAATAACAAAAGATTTTTAAATTATGAGATTTCTGCTGGACCTGGTAATTACAGACCAAGGTTATAGTAGCAAAAGGGAAATGGTAAAGATGTGAAGAGATATAGGTACTCGGTCTTGTTTCTTAGGATAAGGGGCTTGGCTGATTCCACCATGTATATTCCATCACTTTTATGAATGGAATTACATGTGTACCATAAAACCGTGTTGTTTGTTGAAGTCTTTTGCATTTACCATCTCTTAATTTCACTGTAAAAAAGCAGCATGTTTTGTTTAACTACTTGTGTTTGGAGGTTTTTTTGTTTGTTGTTGGAAGAGGATTTTGGTTTCTTAAGGTGAGGGAAGTGAGTATAGAATGAGTACTGTGGGATTTACAAGGAAGCTGGCGAACACACAAACAAACCATTGCACATCGGATAAGCCATGGTAACTTCATCTTGTGTTTGCATATCAGTATAAATCTATTTCACTGAGGCTTTACCTTTGATTGTTCCACCTCCTTTATCAAACAAGAAGTTAACTTTTCATCTTTTCTATGTTCAGCTTTTTGTCCATGAAACCAAATACAGCCTTTTTTTAAATGGATTGCAGAATTGAGAGGATAAGACTGAAATGTGAGCTTTTAGAGGTTGGAGCGGCATAGTGTGAACTGGAAAAGTTTTGGGTTTATTTCTGAAAGCCGGTGTTTGAACCTAACCAGCACACTTAACTTGCATAAAGGTAATTCCGTCAAAATTAGCAGAGAGGGATTACCTGTTTTCAACTGTGAAATTTGCTCTTATGAGTGTTGCTGTGGTCACATCTGTCAGGGTGGTGAAGTGAACAGTGGTTCCTGCAGCTGCCTCGCTGTGCTTGTTTAATTTGCACAGGCTTTACAAACTTCCAGCTCCTTTAGAAAATGTGCTCCTAATTCAGTGTAAAAAGCTGTGTCACCTTGGAGAGACTAAAATGTAGAGTAAGAGAGTTACTGAAAGTATTCAAACGTAGAACAGTACAGAGATCTCTTGCTCAAAGATGCAGTTACTCAAATACCAGTGTTTTTTAGTTGGTGCTTTTTGCTTTTAGGGTTTGATTTGATTTGATGGGGATGAGGGAGGGGGCATATTTGTTTGGTTGTGTTCATAACTTTGGGATTTTGCATCCATTTGAAGAGGACAAAATGGGAAACATCCAAACACATACAGCATCTTCATGTTGAGTTTACAGTCCAAAATAAATTACATTACTTTTTAAGGCATTTTGATTTCTGCTTTAAGAACATTTTTTAAATGTCAGGTTATGTTGGAGTGAGTCTGATTTGTGTGTAAATTGTGGATTTTTTTTTTTCCAAGCAAATTCAAGGAAATGTATCTATTTACAGTATTTTCTAAAATCAAAAATAGACTCATAATGGTATTTCTGGATGCATTCTTGCTTTTCTCTACCGATTAACAAAAAGGGGATTAACTGAAGGGATAATTATCTGGGATACGTACTACAGCGTGACCAAACTTGGGTCTTGCTATTAGTGCTGTGTCTGTAGTAAGATGGTCTTTGAAAAAAAGCATATCATTGCTTTTCCTCTACTATAATAAAAAGAAAGAGGAAGTTACAAATCTGTTGCAAAATTAAGGGAAGTAAAGCTCACTATTGGGAAATTTTGCAGTTACCATAGGACAGGGACACAGACACACACAAAAAAACACCAAAACCCCCTTTTTGTTAAATAAACTTTAAACAGAAAAGCTCAGCTAACCTGTCTGTTCCTCTTAGAAAAGACTGCTTATCACCATCTCTATGTATATACTTGGAGTGTTTACCTACAATTTAATTATAGTCAACAAAAATTAACAATACTAGTATTTGAGTGTGGAAAATTATATGCCTTTAAAACTCTGGTTTTGCTCATACAAGAAAATGAGAATCCCAGTATTGAATGTATTTCTTGAAGATGCTAGTGGGTAAAAGTTAATAGGGAAGAAGAATAGTAAAATCATAGTAAAAATATGTTAAGAGGGGTGCAGTGTGATGGATTGCTAGTATGATATGTTCTGCTGAATCAGTGAGTTCATGGAAATGCAGTAGAATTCTGATACATATCATCCTTTCCTGAGGTTTTGTTGTATTTGAGCACAGATTCAGATATTTTTATAATATAGTCATCTCAAAATTTGCAATGTTTAGTATTGTAAACTTTTGGAAGCAAGGGAGCATAGCAAAGGTGGTCATTTCTGTATTGTATTGTCCTGTGCCTCCCTCTGTGAGCAGTAGGTTTTAACTTCTCTGACTTGCTGCATTTGATGAGAATGAGAACAGTACCATTTGGTTTCACTGGATGTGATAGTCTGTGCCTTGACTATCCCATCCTCTCTGGCCCTGACTCAGAGCAGGTAGTGGATAGTGCTGTGTTGGGGGTGTGTTTATTTTCCTTGTATAAATTTTTAACACCTCTGCTGGAGTGGGAAATCAGCAACCCACTCTGAGGTCTCATGGTGTTTGGTCCCATTCAGCTAATCGGGCTTGATGGGTCTACCTTGAAACACAACAAACTCACCAGTCTGTCCATTCCAGGAATGCAAGACTTGCAGCACAGTCCTGGATCTCTTTTGTTACAGAGTGATGAGGTGGGTAGATCAGGACAGGATTTCTTTTAGTGGTGTGAACTGTTTTAACAGTGTGGAAGCAGGAAACTTCTGTTTTGCAGCATGTGATTGGATGTATGTCAATAGACACATCATTTTTGTAAATGTAAGAAAGATGTTTTAGCAAACTGACAAGTTGATTTCTATTTCAAGCCATTCACAAAGTACTCTTTCTTTGTTTAGAATGTTTAATAGACATTGAGCCAGTTCTGCGGACATTTGATGAAACAGCTATGCTGGAAGCAGTAATTGTGTTAAAGAGATCAAAGGTAAGAAGCTTTTGTTACAGTCGTGAGTTGGCCAAATAAGTTGGTAACTTTTGCTTGCTAAAAGAAATGTGATCTTATTTGTCATTTATCTAATCTTGTTTCTGGTTGAAGCATGTGTTTGTACAGAGCTGTCATCTTGTCTTATAGCAGAAATTTAATACAGGTAAATGTCTCTTCCAGTCACTGTATGAATCACAATGTATTTACAAGAGTGGAAAGAAAGCAAATGTGGAGCAGATTTCTCTAAATATACCTCTGAATCCCCAAAAGGTAAATATTTTACATGTTGCATTTGGTATGTCGGGATCCTGTGAGCTTAGGGAAGGGTTAACTTAGTAAAGGGCGTTGTTCTGAACTTTATTTTCCTGTGCAGTCAGGAAAGGCATAAAATTCATCACTTGAGCTGGAATGTAACAAATGTGTAGCCATATAGAGCTATTTTGATCCTTAATGCTTCTGCTTTTGGTTCTTACTAGCATTTAAACTTGTATACAAAATTGCTGTCACTTTGAGAAAAATGTAAGTATTAGGATTATATGATTTCTTCAGATTTACTGTATTTTATTTGTGCTGCCTGTTGAGCATTTAGATAGCAGGGAAACACAGTGATGGGGAAATTCTCTGAAAAAAATTGCAGCTTCGTATTTATTTAACATTCCTGTTCAATATACACCTGGATTTATTTCAGGAAACGTATTTTGGCTCTATACAATGTGGTGCACTTCCCCTTCGGAGCATCTCTCCAGATGCAGCAAAACTCAACTCTGTCCAACAGTGTAATATCCTTTCATCAGGTGAGATACTCTTGACTTTGTGTAAATTTAAGTTGCCATTGCAGCTTTACACTCCAACTGTGATATTGCATTTGCTTAGTAGGAAATTGGGTCTCTGTTTATGTTGGAAATTAATATGTTTTTTAAACTTAGTGCTTTGAGTAAACTAGAGTTTTTAAGCTCTGATTTTCTGTTTCTGTCACTTGAGAAATCTCTACAGCTCACGGCTTCAATTTTCGTGCTCTGGATTGTTAGTGCAGAGGTGACATTTACTTGTCCCTAAAACTCCTTAGTTAACTGCCTTTTTCTTCTTTGCTTTTTAATCTGTGAACCACTTCTAAATATAAAAAGGCTACACATTTTTAGGCATTCTTGAAGCTGAGTAAACTCAAAGTTTCCAGTGCAGCTCAACCTCTAGATCATTTTTAATTCAATTAATAATAGTGGCTTTAATAGATTGCCTTGCAAAAGTATCTGGACAGACCTTTTGTAGCTGTCCCTTTTTCTAAATAAAAGTTGGCAAAATCCCTTTAGAAAACTCAGTTTTGAAGTTCTGATGACATGAGAAGCCAGGAAAATGCAATGGGACCAAGGTGGAATAGCAATATATTGTGAAACTAAAACTGCATTTAAATTTATTCCCTTGATGGAATGCAAACATATTTCAAAAGAATGGAGTATCCTCTGGCTTTTCAGGGATCAGTAATGTGAAAGGAGGCAAAAAATTGACTTCACTGCTATAAAGTAAGGACATAAATTAAGGGTTTTTTCCCTTAGGTAGCAAGCTTTTCTTGGGCATTTCTTTTAGTTTGAGCAGCTCTTTTCCCTCTTCCCATTTCATTTCTGATTTAGAGAGTAATCTTTTAATATACTTTGTTTTGCTAGGTGAACTTTTGAAGTCCCTTTGTAAAATATGTTTCTTTATTCTCCTGGTATGCTACTAGTCCTCCTCATGCATATTCTAACTTAAGTGATTAAACTAAGAGTACCAGACCTCTACTTAGTACTATGACAAATGGTTCTTTGTCTTAAAAAAAACCTTTACTCAGTATACCTTAGAATTGTATTTTTCCTTTCTCACAAGATCCTTTTTTACAGAATAATCTACCTAGGGTTTTTTTCCTCATCTCGCTTCCAATCATTAGCCCTGCTTGAAGCAGAAAATTTAAATCTCATATTTTCCTTCTGAATTTCCACTTCTGTCACTCCAGTCTTCTAGGTCAACTAGGTTCTTTCTAAATAACTTATGTTAACTTGGGTTTTTTTCTGAATGACATCTGGATAAATCTCATTAGCATTGAGGGAGCTGGGGTTGTTTAGCCTGGAGAAAGGGAGGCTCAGGGGAGACCTTATTGCTCTCTAAAACTACCTGAAAGGAGGTTGGAGTCAGGTGAGGGTTGGTCTCTTAAACAACAAACAATATTAACAAGGAATAGGATGAGAGGAAACGGCCTTGTGTTGCACCATGAGAGGTTTAGATTGAATATTAGGAAAAATTTATTCACAGAAAGGATTGTCAAGCATTGGAACAGGCTGCTCAGGCAAGTGGTTGAGTCAGCAACCCTGAAGATATTCAAAAGACAGGTAGATGTGACACTAAGGGACATGGTATAGTGATGGGACTTGGCAGTGCCGGGTTAATGGCTGGACTCGATGATCTTAAGTTCTTTCCAACCTATACGATTCTATGTTTTTATGATTAAACTTTTTATGCTGTGATCACTGGTCTAGGTCATTCATATCAGTAAGCTCCCAGTACTTTTATCTTTATGTTATTAAATTAAACGTGTGTGCCTAAGGATCTATAACAATCTGTCCCATCAGAGCTGCTTAAAATACTTTTCTAAAATCGTCTTTCACTCACAGTGGTTGTCTCCTAATTCTTTCTCATTCAGGCAGTAGATAATATCTGCTGCCTCACACTACATAGCTCTGCCCACCTTTCTCTCTTGTTCATGAAATAAATACTTAAAATGCAGTTTCTTCCTCATTTTCCTATTCCTGCTCCATGTACTTATAGACATATTCTTCTACAGGTCCACAGTGAACTGGGAATACACCTTCAGATTCCCCCATTGGACAGGTGATCCTGAGTTGTCCATGGGGCTACCTCATTTTGTCTTTAGATGTTCATCTGAATTCTTATATCTACATCTCTCTGGTTCTTAGTTAACATCTCTTTATCAAGTAACACTGTGAAAGTCTGTAATGAAAACTGTTTACAGAATTAGGCATATGTCCTGTACTATGTTTCTCATCAGCTGTTTGTCATCTCTTCCTTGAGTCATTCCTACTGCTGCTTTCACACCCATCATCCTTTTCTACTATAAAAGAAGTCATAAAACTAGAAACTATTAAGATTCCCACCTGATAGAAATATTTTTTTTTATTTGCAAAAGTTTACATGAAGCTTTCTTGAAGTCATATCATGTTTATATGGACTACAAAAAGTTTCCATTGGCCTCCTACTGAATGTTAACATTGCTCCTCATGTCCTTTTCCTTCACCTGAATCTTTCTTTTCATGTTATCACCTTCATTGTGCTGCCAAACTTCATCAAAATAAGTGAGTCTGCTTTCATGCTGACTTCTAGTTACTTCTCAAGATACTCAAAGGATTTATTTATTCTTCTAGTCCCTGACAAAAAATTTCTGTCAAACAGAGCTTTTTCATTAAAGTACACATCTACCAGATTTATAGTCTCAATGCTTCTTTAAAATAAAACAGGACATCCAAACCCATGGTCAAGCCCTGGTACAACATAAGGGACATAAATGTGCTCAGAACTTGAATATAAGAACTAATATGTTGTATATCGTGTGGAAGTAGTTTTTTTATAAGTTGTTTTATGGAATTGCTCTAAATAGTCTCTAATGGCTTTATTTTATTTGAACATAGAAGTAATACATCTTGCTCTTTTTTTTTTCTCCTTTTTCTGTTTTGCTAAGATGGAAATTCTGGGTGTCTACACTCTCTCAACAGCCAGAGCATGGATGAAAATATCTTTGTAACTCAGAGTGCCAAACTTCTTGTGCATCCATACAGTAATGTTCCCTCATTTGAAAGGAGTATTTCAGATGCCTCAAATTCTGCCTCATGTATACTGCAGTCATCACCGATTCCTTCAGGTACAGAAAACACTATTTAATTCCAAGACCAACAATAAGTGTTCTAACATCAAATATAAGTATGTATGAAATGGAAACTGGAACTCTTTTCCATCTGTTTTCCACTGCTGTAGCAGTGCTGCAGTCCAGCAGAACGGGTAAAAAACTTAGCTTGAACTAGTCATCTCTGTTGCCTGCCGCTTCTCACTTTTTAGGCTTGTCAGTCTTCTGTTCAGTAATGGTGAGGCAAAGGGAAAGCAGCAGCTGTGTCAGCATCTCACTCAGAATCTCAACTGACATCCTCTGTGTTAGTCGAGAGCCCACTACATTATATTCCTATCCATCAAATAATGTTAAAAGTGTGCTTCCAAAAAATTAACACAAAGAAATTTTAATGTATGATGACTTATTCAAACATACATTTTTTGGAGGGAACACACAATAACATGCAATTTTATAAAGAGCTGTTGCATCATCCCTCTTCTGGAAATAGGAGAACTGACACCTTTTCACTGTGTGAATCCTTTATCTTGAGGAAAATACCAGGAAGCTACAGGGATGTTTTCAGAAAACTTCAATAAAAATCCCCCTGGAAAGTGAATTTACCACCTCTCTCTTTTTAGTACCAGGTCGGGTTGAACACTGGAACAGGTTGCTCATGGAGGCTGCAGAAGTACCATCACTTGGAGAATGCTCAAAATTCAGCTGGACAAGGCCCTGAGCAACCTGAGTTATGCTTGAAGTTGGCCCAGCTTTGAGCAGGCTATTAGACCAGATGACCTCCTTGAGGGTTCCTTCCAAACTAAATTATTCTGTGATTCAGATAGAAAAGATACTCTAACCACCAAATTTGACAAGTTGGAACATTTTAGGAGCTCTTTCTCAGCTTCTTCTTTGTTCTATGGCAACATTTATTGACAGTTACAATCCCTTCTTTTTTTTAATCCTCTCCAGTCTCAAATTCTGAATTGGAAACCAAACAGCAGAATGAAGCTCATCAGTGGATCCAAAGTAAAAGAGAAGAAATTGTTGATCAGATGACTGAAGCATGTTTGAATCAATCACTGGATGCTCTTCTAGCAAAATCTTTACTCATGAAAGAAGATTATGAACTTATAAGCACCAAACCTACAAGGACATCAAAAGTACGACAACTGCTTGATACTTCAGACAGCCAAGGAGAGGAATTTGCCACCATTGTAGTGCAAAAGTTGAAAGATAACAAACAGCTAGGACTTCAACCTTACCCAGACATTGTATCTAATTCTCAAAAACTGCATCCTTAAATTTATTCTCTCTATATGAAGCCATGTGAATATTTCTTACAACATGACTCTTGTTTCTATATAGTAGTTTTTTATATATGTGTTGCTTTGTCCTCTCTATGCCTTTGTAGTCTCAGAAATGACACTGAGTTCATCTAGCCTGCATTTGGTGAGTGACCAGTTTACCAGTTGGAGTGCAGTCATATAGCCGAACATTTTCCACTCTTTGACTCACTTTTTAGAACAATTTGGTTATCCATGACAAAGAAAAACATTAAATATTCCCTATTTTACATATTTGCTGTTCATACATAGCCTTTCCTTTCACCTCACAGGACTGAGACAGCTCATCTCAACGTGCAGTATTTGTATTTCTCCCTCCATCTGCTCCTTGCCGTAGAGGAGGGAAATAATCTAGATGCTCTATTCTGGGGTTATTATGCTGTGTGTGTAATAAAGTTTGCATTGCATTTTTACAGGATTTTTTTTTTATTGTTTTGTTTTGTTTTCCCCATTTTGTTGCCACAACAAGCACTTCAGACCACTGCACAAGAAGAATGTGAGTCCAAAGAGAAGCCTTGAGGGCAAGGAAGATATTATGCTTGTCATCTTTGTTCTGCTCAGAACTGATACATTAGAAAGGCTGCAGCTACAGCCTTTTTGTAATTTGGTTACAACTGCTTAAACTATTCTTGAAATCATAGCAGGATGAGATCCAGGTAGAGGTTATATAAGGGCATCCTCAGTTAATACATCTTTTACATTTCCGTGGTTAATACCTCCCTTACCTTTGTCATCTGCCACAAAATCATGTTGCTGGATCAAACTTCTAATTAAATTTTATTTTTAGTATTTACATGATGAACAGTAGCTGGGTCTGTACAAGGAACAGTCATGCACTGCCAAGCTGGAAGTGATGTGCATGGGTCTCTCCTGCCATGACCTGCCTTAACCTTCTCTGGACAACATCTCTACCATCATTTTTTTTCTGAAGGATAATGCCAGCAGGTTGAGGCACAGATGGGGCCACCTGAGAAAAAAAGGTATGTGGAATTTTTTTCAGCTGATTTCAGAACACCTTAGTGACTTTACCTAGGTGACTTTAAAACTAGTAAAAAAATTACTGGTTTTAACTTGTCAGAACACAGCACAGGAAAATACCTTTTGCAAGCACTAATAAATTTCAATTTCTGCTAACACTGTATAAAATTTGGTAAGTGATGGCTGTTTCAAAACCTGTAGAGATGTGAGATCTGCCACACTGCACTGATTCAAGCTTCAGTGTGGTCATTACTAATTGCCAACAGCTTACTTTTTCAATACCTTTATTATTTTGTGAACTGAATCACAAGAGTTCAGTGTATTGCACAGAAAAGGAGTGGTTTAAAATTCTTTTTAATAAAGTAAGTCTTTGGTATAAAGTGGGAATTTGCCTTTTATCCTGCTTCTCTGTGGAGGCTAGAAAATGCAAACTAGAAAGTTGAGATCAGGATCATGAAGCAATGACTAGCTGTGCTTTTTTCTAGAGCAAACCTAATGATGTCTAGCGAGGAGTCCAAAATTCACCATGTATTAAGAGCTTTCCTGAAGTGTGGTTTTATTGACTACAAGAACAGAGGCTTCTCTAGGGGTATATCTTTAAAAGATTATATCTTGTTCTTGTAATAGGGTCTGCATGAGTTGCAAACTTTATAATTTCTTATTTAAACTACGTGTAAGAAGGTAAAAGCATTCCTGCTATGTGTAAAATGCCTTGGCCTGCCAGTTGGCATCTGATACCTCATGTCTGGGGATCTGCACCTTCTTCTTATTTCCCAGCTCATTGAAAGCAACTTGTGCTTTAGAGCAGAGCTTGGTCACAGCAAGATGCCATCCTTCCTAGCTCTACATGCCGTGCACAGGCTGGCAGACTGATCTGAATTTGTGATTAGTGCTGTTGGACCTTCTCAGTGACTGCTGCAGCCCCTTTGCAGTCATTGGCCTCTGTCTGTTCTGCAAACTGCCAGTGAGCCTGCTGCAGCTTTTCTGCCAGAGCCTGTGAGCTGCTCTGACCCAGAAGCCATGAAAGGATGGGTGGGGGAGCCCTGGGGAACAAGTGGGTTAGATTCCGAAGCTATGCCAGGTGCTGCTCACTGTGGTAATTTTCCACCCACCAGTCTCATCATAGTGGAGAGGAAACACTGGACATAAAAGATGAGGACCTACTGTAAGACAGCTGGGTGAGGGCAAAGAACATCCTGCTGCTTTCTAAAGTCCCCCCACTGACTTACTTGGTGGTACAAACTAGCTTAGAATCATTGAATAGTTATAATGATAAATATGGCCTACAGAGTCACATTCAGGAATGGTGCTGTCAGACTGCTGCAATTGCTGTGGGCCGGTCCCCTGCATGTGCCATCACCCAGAGGCGGCGCAGCTGCAGGAAAAGTAATTTTCTACCCCCAGTCCTGAAAATGCCCACATCTGTAAGGCTGTGAGTGTTCTAGCCAAAGCTCAGCCTTCCAAGGAAACCCTGAGGCCACTCAGTTGAAAAACTCCATCCAATCTCCCTCTTCTTTTCTTGGACCCTGAGCCTCAATCCATGAGGGAGTAGAATCATAGATTTGGACTGTAGGCAACATCTAAAGATCACCTAGTCCAACACTTCTGCCATGGTCAGAGACATCTTCAACTAGATCATGTTGCTCAGAGTCCTGTCTAATCTGACCTTGAATGTTTCCAGGGATCACGCATCAGATACCATCTCTTAGGGCAACATAAACCTGTCCTCCCCAACGTGTTAGGCACACACAGATTTCCTTGAGTGAAATGGGAGAGGAGGCAGCCACAGTCAGGATTTGAAGGATATAGACAAGGACATAAGGAGAATGCTTTGGGGTAGGCATGGGGAAAGGGAGTTGGAAGTTGTGTACCTGATCCACACAGAATGTGTGGAGATAGATGTATGAGTCAATATGAGCCAAAGTCTGACACTTCTGTTGGTTTACAGTTTTAACAGTATTTTGTACACTCCTCACTTCTTCATAGCAATTCCTAACAGTTCTTCAGCTTTTTCGCTCCAGGGGAAAATGCTGCTGATGTTTCAGACCGGCAATACAAGCTTTTCTCTGAGTCACAACAGCTTTTTGAAAGCCTTTCAAAATGTGCATGTAGAAATGTCTTTTTTACATTTACAAGGGGAAAAATAGAAACATAGGACCACACATATTATTTTGCATTTGTTAGCACTAGATTTCATATGCCACTTTAGCACCTAGTCACTTAGTATTGGCTGATCCTCATGTTCTGCTCCCATACCTGGAGTTAACATGATTGGTAAAAGTTTCTTGACATGGTCTGTGAGCTACGTTCTGTCCTGCATCAACTTCATGGTAAAGTAAGTAAAGATCTGATTTTACCAAGATTGCTTTTGTTGGTCATACAGACTCTTGCAGCTAATAGTGTTAGGCAGTGTGTTTTTAATCGGGGTTAAGCCTAAGTGCATCTGTTGTAGATGAGGACTGTAGGAGCTGGTGCTGGCTGAGCACTAAGGCAGAGGTAAGGAACCGGGGAAAGCAGAGGACTTAGCAGAGGTGCAGCTGAGTTGTTTGCTGCAGCTGGGCAATGGTAAGAATGAAGAGGGATCTGGAAATAATTTTAAGTAGTCTTGCTTCCAAGACTTGTGCAGAGTATGAAAAGCCTTCCTAAGCAGTAATGGAAGTGTGGGCAAGAAACCAGGAAGTGTCACAGGTTTGTTCAGTCAAGCATACCTCGCTTTGTTGTTCCATAAGCAAATGTGTGCATATATGTAACTATAACACACAGAAGAATTTCTATGAGCAGTAAGTTGGTACAGGAGAAGCTTCACTTCAGAAGTTCTTGTTAAATCCTGCAAGACTATAAAAATCAATACAAAAAACTTGTTACAAAGGCAGTCACATTCACTTCTTAACGTTATCCATCCTGCTTACTTAAAATGCAAGATTAAGTGTAATCTTCCTTGGCAAAGGAACTAGATTTTGTGTTCACAGAAAAAATGTTCAAGAAAAAAGTGGTTTTCATGCACAGTGCATTCTTTATGATTGCTCAATGTTGATTTATGTGCTGTTCCTGTAAATCTGTGGCTAATGTCCAGTAGGATGTATCCACGAGGGTCACACCAATAGTAATATGGGATGCATTAATGCAGAAAACATTGTTTTTCAGGCAGCTTCTACAGAATTAAAGGGCTGAGGCTGCTTCAGGAGGGAGATATCTGGGCAATATAAAGGTGGTATGATATCAGAGTCCCTCAGCATAATGCACAATCAGAAAACAAGTTTGCTGCCCGAAATCAGAAAGAGGACAAACTCATGTTCAAATTTCAGAGGAAAGTAATTATGCATTCTTGAAAATATGCATTCTGGGGTTTAGGCTGTAGTTTGTTAACATTGCTCTGGCAAAAAAAAAAATTTAGGATGAGAGGGGTCCAAATTAAGGAACATGGCATTTAGCTCCTCTGTTCTTCCAGCAAAGAACATCCCTGCAAAACAATCCTGTTGCCAAAATGTTTCTTGCTATAATGTACGTAACCACAGCCTTGCAGGCAGCTGGAGTTGTGCAATTTTTTCTGGCAGACTTAGAGAGCTCCCATCTTTCATAGATACAGCAGATTGAAAGCTGTTTATTCAAAATATTTGCCATATACCTGCTTTGAATAGGGTTTTAAGAAAGCACAGCCATTTCTGTGTAAACATTAACCGTATACCTGTCTTGGTCTATCGCAAAAAGCATGTTTGTACAAGATGTTACTTTAAAAGGAAGAAACAGGAGGAGCGCTGGCTTATGATAGAAAGATTTGTGTTGTTTTTATTACTCCTTTAGGTCACCATGGGTTGCAGAATGGAACGTGCAATATGATGCAATGCTCCTGCTTGTTTTCTTATTGGACTTCTGAGGCTCACTAGAGAGACCTCTCTGCTTGAATTCAATTATTTCACTTTCCTGTATGAATTAGTGATCCACTCTGCTGAAGTCCTGTTTTCTGGTGCCTCAACCCCAGCGACTTAAGGCTTTTCACCTGCCTTCCAGATGCCCTTTGGCATTTGAGTGCAAATATTTTGCCTTACTACTGTGTTCTTCATGGAAAACAAAAATCCCAGGTTAGTGCTCTTGCATTCATTAACTTTTTGCTCTGCCCAGAAGACGTTGTTTTCTGGATGTGTACTTGTTTCCGTAGATATTGTGCCATATACCGTACTGGCTTTGCAAACATATGTCATAGACAGAGCAACGTACCCTTTCGGAAGACAAAGCTGAATACGTTGGGTAATTTCTTTCCTTGCTTTTTTTTATCTTAGATACTTTTAAAGCTTAATTAATTAAATGAGATCTTAACACCAGATCAGCCTATTTTGTGTCTTGTGCATCATGTCATAAATTATTACAAAAGCCACAGATCTATAATTCTGAAGTTATGATAAATAACTGAGTTGATAAATATTTAACTGCATAGATTAAACTTAAAGAAAATATATTTAAAAAAAACCTAAAAAACAAAAATGTTAGGTTGTTTGAAATTAAATAATACCTATGATTTTCATTAAAGTACACTCTTTGCTAGTCTCCCCTCTCTGAAAGCCTTTCTGATTTGTCAAGTTGTGCTACCAGAATAAATAGTATTAGTAAAAGTCTCATTGTGACTAAGTCAACAAGAAAGAATTAGACTGCATTTGTTTCACATTAATATCTGGCAAAGTGTTGTGCTTGGTTTCAGTGACGTGTAGATGAAGGACTTTATTTTCCCAACCTTCCTTTTGTCTTATTCTATCACAACTTCCTAAGGAATAGAGAGCAGCAGCTGCCTGCTTCTGCCTGCTACTGACCTCAGCTGAGGTTGTTTGGAGAAAACACATTGCAAGAGAGTCTTTCTTGAAAGCTCTCATTGATTTTAGTATTCATGCTACTGTAATAAAAATAGCAACTAGAGAGTGTTAACTTACCCGTCCTGGTCAAACAGACGTGTTTATTTAGAGCACTGTTCTCTTAACGGCAGTCTTCTGCTAAAGGAAGCAGGCATATCACCTACCCTCTGGTAAGCTGCTACCTTCTCTTTTTAATACCTTTCTTAGATTCGGGCTACAGTAGCTTCTCTCTCAAATATCCTCTGTGATTTCCTTTGGAGTGGGAAGGGTGTGCTGGGGGTAGAGCAAGTCTCTCCTATGAGAAAACCAGTCTATGCATTTGGAGCATGTGAAGCAATAATTCATTAAATATTTTTATAAACATAAAATTTGAAAACCAAAAGGAAGTACTTGTTTCTGACTGAGAAGGATATGTTTTCTTCAGATGAGATCAAAGTGGATTTGTTGTTGTTGTTGTTTGGAGGGGGGGTATTATTATTTCTAAGAGTATTTTATAATGTTTCCTCATAATACA
The DNA here is from genome assembly GCA_038380795.1 of Pyrocephalus nanus. Classification (NCBI taxonomy): domain Eukaryota; kingdom Metazoa; phylum Chordata; class Aves; order Passeriformes; family Tyrannidae; genus Pyrocephalus; species Pyrocephalus nanus. The sequence goes on from CM076261.1 coordinate 71,639,165, forward strand.
TAATCTTGTTTTGTTTGCTTTCCTCTCTCATTGGAAAATGTTCAACAGTATCATCTGCCATGAATACTCCCTTTAAAACCTGCTGAAGCTCATGCTCAAAAATAGTATTTTGAAGTTTGGTCTACATATTTTTGGTCATGTTGAAAACTGCTAGGTCATCTGATTTTTTGTTCCAGTAGTTATTAATATAAACTTATATGGTTGAGTTGTTTTTTTTTAATATTTGGTCACTCTGCTACAGGCAGGAAAAAATTGCCCAGAATGTACTTTGAGAAAATAAGAAATTGTTCATGACTTTTAAAATCCTTTCTATACATATATTGATTTATAATACATAATTAAAATGTGCTAGATTTTAATTTTAAATGTTTTCTTAATCTCACTAATTTTCTAACTGAAAATAGAAAATATTGGATGCCTATCAGTTTTCTTACCTGGCTTGACTTTACCTGGTTCATTGATGGCATCATTATTGAGAAATTAGGTGGAGGTAGACAAAAATCACCAAAAGAAAAGGCCATGAGATTAAGGATAACTTTGATGTCTAGCATGCTCCAACATCTTTGATAAGAGATGACTTTCTAAAATGCCTCAGCTTCCAAGACAATCTACTGAAGGCAGCAATATTGGATCTCTGAGAGATTAATTGATTTACTAATATTTCTTGAATGAGAAGCTGAGAATTTCAAAATATTCTAGCAAATAGGGGCACCTCAGTCCCTCTTGAAGTCTATGGAGCAATTCATAAGACTGCTTAATAAGTCTGTAAGTTCCTATGAAAGTTCATAAGCACCTCCATAACCCCTGACCAAGCCTTGCTGAATCATTTGGCCAAGGTTAATTACCCCCTGAAGAAGGAGGCAATCATTCATGAGGCTGAAGACCCCTGAAGAATGAGAAGTCTCTGAGAAAATCCTACCCTGCCAAACCGGCCCTGCAGTAACTTATGGAAGAACTGTCTTTGACTTCAGCTCTGGTTTTCAGCTACTATCAAGCTGTCCCTTCTTCCTTCACTTTTCAATGTGACTTTTGGCAGTGGCTTGACTAAGAAATGACCTATTGAGGATTAGTTGTATGTGGTGTTATTGTTTTCTTTAACTTCTCAGGTGTCAATCTACAAGTTCCTTTCCATTCCTCTTTGGGAGGTAAACAACTGCAGAAGATTCAGGGCCATTAGGTCTGTCTGTACTCTCAAGGCATTGTGCTTTCTCTGAGAAGAAAATTTCCCTCCATTTGTTGAGGGAGCCCCTAAAGGAAAGCATGACCTGCATGGAAACAGAGTTCTACAGTTCTGTAATAGAAATCAGTTGCTGACACAAAGCAGAGGCAAGTGTTTGCAGCTGTTTCATTTAGCCTGCTGTGGCCTCTGAGCCACATTGGCACGTTTATGCATGTCTGAGTCTCAGATTTCCAGAGAGCAGTAGCTCTTACTGCCTGTCACAGTCCATGAGGACCAAGAGAGTAGGGACCTTCCTTCATGTTAAAAAGGTTTTATGCCTTGCTCTTCAGCTTTCATACTCAAGAGCTACTAAAATACCTGTACTTATATTTTTTATGCCATACAGTTTTATTATCGCAGTAGGATTAGCCCTTAAAAACTCAAACATGTTAAAGCAGAAGGAAAAGGAAATCAGTTTTTTTATTTGTGCATAAATTAAATCTTTTTGTTCTCAGGAAGCCCCTCTGAATGATAGCAGATTCACAATAAGGATTTGTTATCAATTATAATACAGGATTTAACAATTGAAAATGGCCATCTCCCTGTAAGAAGTCAACTTTTTACAGCTCTGATTGTTGTCCCCAGCAAATAAGCTCTCCCAGACTGTAATTTTTACTGGCTTTCACTTGGATTAAGTGCATCCTCAAAAGGTGGCCTACAAATGGCCAAATGATAGAGAAGAGCTATCGAAGCATTCTGGAACAGCTAGGCTTCTCAGCTTAAGCTTTTTTGGCACCAGTGAGAGACAGAAGCAACAGCGGTTAAAGAAAGACTGAATGTGGCACTTGGTGCCATGGTTTGGTGACAGTGTGGTGTTTGCTCACAGATTGGATTCAATGATCCCAGAGGTCTTTTCCAAGCTACTGGATTCTGTGAATTGAATTGATTCTGTGATGGTCCCAGAAAGGGGAGATTGGTGGCATGAGGATGAAGTAACAGTAATGACAGCAGGGCAGGACTACAGGCCAGGTTTAGTAGGACCAAATATATCAGAAGCTATAAATGAGATAAAGGGTGAGACTATGGCAACAGACACTGGACATATCCTCAAATTGTTTTCATCGCTTCCTGGATGTAGTAGCATATTTGACAAAAAATTATTCTTCTTTTGCTGTTATACAAGAAGATCTGTACAGGAGACCATTTCCTGTATTCTCCTAATTTTCTTGACAGCATGAAGACTTTGCAGAGCCTTAGCTTAGGACTGAAGTCATGACTTCATGCTAGACCTAGCCTAGCATGAAGACTTGTCCTAGCCTAACATGAGTCTTGCCTCAGTCAAACAAACCTCATTTAATTACTGAAGATATTGTCCTAAATAAAGAAATCAATAACAGCTTCAATATTGTGATGCCACTGAATGAAATCAGTGTACTGTCAAAGCTAATGGGAATACTGTTGGTTGCTGGGGGCGGAAGGGACAGAGAGAGGCTATTTGAAATCTTTTGTTCTAAAATTGCTACTTTCTTTCAGACATTCAGCTGATATAAATTGGGATAACTTAATTAAAGTGAAGCTACACATTGTGGTTATGGAAACTGAATCTCTTATCCTTTGATTCTCAGGCTATACCTATTTGTGGACTTAGTTCAGGGTATGTTTAAAAGTTTCACTAATGTGACATCTCTCAAAGTACAGACTTTTTAAATGGTTTCATCCATAGTCACTAATTTATAAAAGAAATATTTTCCTACACAGCTCTAGTTATGCATTTTTAGCAATCTGAACTAATCTTTTGTTAGCACAAGAGATATGAGAAAAATACATGAAACATTGTGTTACTTAAGAAAATAATTTAATCTTTACCTTTGTGCTGTTATGAAAGCTACAGATCATATTAGTGCTACTAGACTTTAGTAGCATTGCCAGTTTAAGTGCTCAAATTCCCTTTAGCTACCAGGACTAGACCTCAAAGTTCAGGTTTGATACCACATACACAAGTTACCTGTACTAGTGACAACCTACCAGTTACTTATGTTTCCTTTTTTACAGGAAAATAACTTTATCTTATTTACTAGTGAGACTTAATTTCAGGAAAACTGATATTCATTGGTTTTGATCACTGCTTGCATAGCTACACATTCACATCACCTGGGGAACAACCGTATTTTAAATTCTCACAGCATTGAACTGTACCCACTTAAATATTTGTACATTTTGGCTCACAGGCAGAGATCACGTTTAATTTATGGTTTTTTAATTCTGCAAACAAATCCTAGATCCGGCATAAAAAGCACAAGATGATTTTAAACTAGCTCTGCTGACAAAGAAGTATTAATACAGAGCTCTGCCCAGATTTCCAGCATGCTGCTGTGCTGATGAGCTCTCTGGACAGCTGCCATCACAGGAGAGTTTTCTGCCAACATTTCACATACCCATGGAGCCTAGGTACTGAGACAGAGGTTCTGGAAGTATTGGCTCGTATTTCGGGGCAGGGGTGTGACTTTTTCCTCCTTTGTGTCACGCACAAGGAAACTGGGAATGCTTACCAGGAATTTTAAGGGAGATACATGACTGGTGTTTTCGATGCTTGAAATTCCTCCCTGCAAAAGGATGATGTTTTTTATTCATAGATGGACAAAGTGAGAAGTAAGAGGAGTCACCTCTGTGTGAGAGAAGGAGGTCAGGAAAAACATGGGAGGCTGCAGTCATGCTTGAACGCTTATGGCAAGAGTTAATATTTAACTTTATTCCAATGTTCCCACAGTGTTCCTGCAGTTAGGAAAAGTGCCAATCGGATGAGAAAAGCATTTAATCTTTAAAGAGAGTTTGGTAACTTTTAATATTTAATACTTATCAAGGCCTCATTTGTTATTTGATCATTTAGGAAAGTGAGTTGCATCAAAAAAGCTGGGAAAGAACATAGAATTATGAAATATTCAGAGCTGCTAAAACAGACATACCTTACAAAGGAAAGCAAACCTTTTGGGAAATTTGGGGACGGCAGGTTGTTTTAAACTGGCCATTGACCCACACTTTAAAAACATAAATTTGTGAATCAAATGTAATGTTTCAGCATTTGTAATCAAATGTTTTTTGCCAGCGTAGCATGGATGAGCTTTGTTCTATTCAGAGAACTTGGCTTTAGGTCATAGGATTTTGAGGAAGTTTTCTTTAGAAGTGTTTCAAAGTGTGTGTGGAGGTAGGAAGGGAATGAGAAATAGATTTTTTTGAGACAGGCACAAAAAAATAGCCATTGTTCTAAGCATTATTATAAATCAGCAGGACACAAGAACTGAGACAGTCACTGCAGTCCTGACATCCTCATCCCTAAGGAACTCAGACCCCAAGCAGTGCAATGTGTGCACAAGGCCAATTATCAGTGCATTTATGCAGTAAGGCTGTTTATCCCAGCTCCCAGCATACTTGGATCTTGCCCTGCGAGCACCGGAGTGGGATGTTTTTACCGTCATGTTTTGCTGGACTCTCATATACAGAAGTGTTCCAGGGACAGGGTGTTCAAAACTCAATCCATGTGCAGTTCTAGTGGCTTCTACCAAGGAGTCAAGTGAGGTTAATAACTAAACAAGCTACATTATTCACTGCAGCAGCAATCTCACCTCTAGGAGCAGCTAAAACTCTTCTCTTTGTGCTCATATTAACATTTACCTTGTGACATTAGAGGTTTTGAATATCTTTTTCTGTCTTTTCTCTTGTGTTCCTCAGCAGATAGTTTTCAAGTGGATGTGATTTGATGAAACAAATAATAATGAAATAAAGTTCTTTCTGGGGTAAGAGTAAAATTTAGGAAGAGGTATTCCTGTAGAGGACACTCCAGCTGTATTAGAAAATGATTACAGGAGTACAGTGTCTCCTTCTTCCCTGAAATATCCTCAATAACATAATGTAAAATTACAATTCAAGACAAATAATAAAAGTGAACTGAGAGTTAACAAAAGCTTCAGGATCTATAACCAAGGACAGTGGCCTCAAATGTATGCATTAAAAAGGTATGGAACAGTGAAAGTTAAGAAGATTCACCAATTTGTGTGTTTCCTGAACTGCAAGATAAAAGCAGGCAAAACAGTTGGCTTTTTACCGTTTATGCCTTGTATGCTAATTATCTTATCTGTGTCTCTGATGTCATGTGCATTACAGAAGTTGCTCTCTCCTCTTGCTTTCAGGTAATGTGACTTGAAGATGCCGGCCCCCTGGCAAATGTGCTGCGATAAAAAATCCAGAACTAAGAATGGAAAAGCTGAAATGGACAATATGGCAGAGACGACTGAAAAAATGCAGATGAAAAAAGAAATCACATTACTAAATGGAGTTTCTTTAATTGTAGGGAATATGATTGGCTCTGGGATATTTGTATCACCCAGAGGTGTTTTAATGTACAGTGCTTCCTATGGACTCTCGCTGGTCATCTGGGCGCTTGGTGGGTTGTTTTCGCTGTTTGGAGCTTTGTGTTATGTTGAACTGGGAACATCCATTGTGAAGTCTGGAGGAAGTTATGCCTACATCCTGGAATCATTTGGTGCCATTGTGGCCTTCATCAGACTCTGGTCTTCCTTGCTAATTATCGAACCAACAACTCAGGCAGTGATAGCAATCACATTTGCGAACTATATTGTTCAACCAATTTTTCCTCACTGTGAGCCGCCATATGATGCAGTCAGGTTGATTGCAGCTGCATGTATATGTAAGTAAAGTTGTGATTGTTGGAAGTTAAGAGCTATAGTTGTAGGTGCCCAGAGACATTTTTCTGGATTTCTGTTTCTTTGCCTTCTGCAAAAAATAATTATTGCCTATCTAAAACATGTTGTTAGGAACTAATAATCTTTTATTCAGATATATTTTATTTGGGACTGCGATTACTAGAGGGGAGAGGAGAATTACAACAGTGTGGCTGAGGGAAATTATGGCTGCTGATTAAAGATATATATATCTCTATGGTTCACTGACCTAATTGGCAGCCCACATTTGGTCCATGCTTTCTCTCCCCTATTTCTTGCAAATCACAAAAAATGAACATTCATATGGAATTAAAAATACTCTGCCTAACACAATGTTATCTGTAGAGAAGTTGTGTAGTGTAATCAGACACTCCACAAGCTCCACTCCACTTCATCTTGACTGTATGTCTTGAGTGAGCACAGAGATACGTAAATCCATCCTCCGGTAAATGGACTGTACTCAAATTCTGTTCTTATAAGCATCGATATGTCAAGCTAGGGTGTGTGTTCCTTTGAGGCTGTGCTGTATCTTGAGCTTTTAAAAATAGTTTGAAATTGTACAGCTCAACAAAACTTAAAGTATTTTTAATTTAAGATGATATAGTGCATACTGACAGTTTTGAAAAGGTGTTTTCTCTGTAGCCCTGACTCACCAGTCTGGTGCACAGGAAGTTCACCTCTGAAAAAGGCTCCATGGTATTGAGACCATCGTGACCACTCAGCAGTCTAAAGAGCAACGAACCCTGTTCCAAATTACTTTATCAGCTGAAATTCTCCACTTGCACAGGAAAGCAGTTATTTATTAGATCAGAATTTCTTTCCTCAGTGTTCTATGTGCTCCTCATGAAACCCTAACACATTAGAATTGTCTTTGAATGTTGATATTTCTCAAGGCTTCACTTTTCTTAGTTATTCTTAGTTATAGCCTTCATGTGAATCAACTGTGTGCTTTCTGGTACCTCTGATTTCTGAGCTGACTTACGTGTGTTCAGATTCCTCAGGTGATCATGAATCTGATCTTCTCTGACAGTGGGAGGGACTTTGCTCCTATTGACTAAATCCTTAAAGAGCTGGAAGATTGCTTTCCTAAAATTCAGGGTCCTGACTTAACTCTTCACCTGACGCATATCACTCAGGACTGCAAACTCCACCCATGCATGATCACTGCAGCCCAGGCTGCCTTCGATCTTGATGTTCCCAGTTAGCTCACTATCACTGGTGACCATCCGGTCCAGTATCACATCCCCCCTAGTAGGGCTGTCTGTTACCTGGCTTAGGATGTTATCCTCCATGAATTCCAGGAGCCTCCAGGACTGCCTACAGCTCACGTTGCTGCTTGCCCAGCAGATGTTGGGGTAGTTGAAGTCTCCCAGCAGGACAAGAGCCTGGGAGCAACAATGCCTCCTGTAGCTGGAGCAAGAAGGCTTCATGATAGGCTCCCTTTCATGGTGGTCTGTAGCAGTAACCTTGTATATTAAGTTTTTTTATTACCAGAATAAAGACAAAAAACTTTGTGATATAAAGGATATAAAGAAATTTTACCTTCCGTATGTGTCACATTAAAAGGGGCAGAAAAGAATAATTTTCTGTCCAACCTGTCTTAATTTATTTTTTGCCTATCAGTGTCTCCCCCAGTAGATCAAAGCATTTAATGTCCAAAACAGTCTGTTAGGTTTCTCCTATGTGTTATTTCGCTGTTGACAAAACCATCAGCACCTAAAAATGGACTCTCTCTAACAGTTCACAAAATAACACGTTTATTAATACAAATTTGTGACAATTTATGGAATTCACTGTGTCTGGAATAGGGTCTAACTGCAAAAATTAGACTTAAACTGTACAGTAAGAATAATAATAGTAAAAAGCATAGGCACACATGCTAAAGCAAAAGCAGCTTACAAAGAAGTAAAACAACTTACATTGAATACTAATACTGCAAAACCTGAGCAGAAACTCTAAAGCAAAAGCCACTCACGAACTTAAAGCAGAAACTAAAAATACTATGAAGCAAAAGTAAGTCTAGTTATTTAGAAGCAAGTAATTAGCATGCATAAGATACATCTCATCTTCCAGGTGTCCCCAGAAGTGGAAGGAGAAAGAGTAACTTGTCAGTTACGTCTGCAGAGGTGATGGAATTTCTCCATTTTTGCTTAGGTCCAATCTCTTTTTATACCTTTTTTCTTTAGGCAGTTTGAGCAGCTGTAGTCAATAAACTAATTTTGGGGTGATAGATAGATGACATAGCCTCAAGGGTAATTTTCCTGTGTTTCCCTCTGGCAGGATGCTTTCTGAAAAAAGGCCTGCTATCTCCATATCACTCCTTTCTTAGTTTAATTCTCTTATCAGTTTCTGGGAATGTCTCCCCAGGTGCTTGGGTTTTCCAGGAAGCCATGAGGAGGTTTTCTTCTCCTTTTGTGTCGCTTTTCTATTACCTTACAGCATGTGAGCAACTCTGTGGACTTCAATAAAGTTTAAATGTTATCTAAAAGTAGCAAGAATTAGTCCTAAAATTCAAAAACCAATGTGTTTTGTCTTACCTACTGTCATGAAAACAGAATCCTTCAGAAAACTATTGTGTAAATCTTAAACCAGGTATTTCATCTTAACAAATCTAGGTGGTCGTGAAGGGGTGAAATTTGAGTCAATTTTACTCTTTGAAAGTGGGGTGGCATCTAGAAGGATGGATTTAAAATATAACTTCAATGATGTAAAACATCCAGTGCTCCTTTCATGCATATTCTCTTTCTCTGCAGGTTCCTTAACATTTATTAATTGCGTTAATGTGAAGTGGGGAACCCGCGTGCAAGATATTTTCACATATGCAAAAGTTATGGCTCTTATCTTGGTGATATCTGTTGGCCTTTACAAAATTGGTAAAGGTAAGAATAATTTTCTCTTACTTGAATTCTGTGAAATGAACCATATATGAGTTTCAAAATCCAGGCAGGGAAATCAGACTTCTTAAGACTTACATATGGAGCCTTGTTTATTCTGGGAAAAAAAAAAAAAGTCTGCCATAGGAAGATTATAGGATTTGTATGGTTTGTTAAGCAATAGGGTGTTAGTTATTCTTCTATCTATTGACAGCCAAGTCCTGTGTTGCTTGGTCTGAAAAGCAAACAGCAACTGCTAACTAAAGACAGCCTCAGTGTCTCATGCATGGCTACCTATCCTATGACAAGACAGCACAACAGAATTTGCATTGCTCCTCACACCTCTCCCCACCACCACACTCCCCCAGCCCCCACGCACAGCCCTGCCCCAGAGCACCCTGCCAGGGGAGAGGACCAGGGAGGGGGGAAATCACTGGTGGGATTTGTGGGAGGGCATGGTTGTTCAGCAAGGGAGAAGACTGTAACAGTGCAGTTCTGTGAATCACTGTGGTATTGTGTTAATGTAAGGCATCACAGGACAGATGAGCCACCTCCTATCAGCAGTAACTGGGCTGAGCTGAACACACTGAAAAGCTGAAGAGTAGTTTATTCTGGTAATACATGTGATCTTTGTATGTGACAATAGATCTGATCTTATTAATTTGGGCCTGTGCTACAGCGAAGTCTCTTCGAATTCTAGCTCTGCTGCTTAGGTTACTAAGGTTTCTTCATTTTAATTTCCTTTGAAATTCTTAAATTGTATCTTTATTCAGTTGAAATAAAGATGGTTTCCCCTTTTCAATTTAGGAATTATCTTTTTCTCCTGCTAAACCAGCTTATATACCTAAAATGAGCATGTTTGCTTTTCCATGTTTGCTGGCTTTTCTTGGCTGCAGTTGTATCAGCTGTTCCACTGTAAAGCTACACCAGACTTTAAGAAAGCTTTTCTGTTTAGCCATTAACTGTGCATGTCAGTTGTCACTGGTTGGTTCAAGTCTAAAGAAACCTGGAAACTGAACCCAGTCCTAAGGGCACGAACATCAGGATGAGGACAAACATTGCTTAAGGGCCACAGTTGCATGGAGGAGTAGTTCCCCTTATAAAACTGCTGCAGTTTTAGAAAGGTGTGTCTGTGATGTCACATCTGCATCAGCTTTGCCACTGCTCTCAAATCACCTCCTCCAAAATTTCCAGCCTGCTGTGGTGTGCTTTTTGGCTCAGGGACTGTTCCCTCTGGTCCCACATTGGTATAGCCCACTTTGTTTCATCTGCATTGCTTTCAGGGGTCAGAGAGGGTAAAAGTGGAAAGGAAACATGATTGTCAGGAACACAAAATGCTGACAGCTTTTAGTGGTAGTAAAGGTCTCATCTGTACTTTGTTTAAGCTGAACCAAGCACTTAAATATAGGAAGAATGAGAAGGAGGAATGATGTAGACTTCTGGAGGAAGCTATGATCAGGTCAATGACTCTTTTAAACTCAGCAACTGTTTTAATGATGTTTTAGTCCCGCTATATTCCTTCTTTCTGAAGTACTTGGATACACATCTTAGGTTAAAAGACTCTGATTTTCAATATCAGCTGTCTTTTGTAAAAACAACAACAACAACAAAACCCACCAAACTTTTCTTGAGCATTTGGGATTTTTCTTGTTTTTTTCCTTCCAACCATTTTCTTCCCCAAAGTGTGTGTACATCTCTTAACTTCCGTTCTTTGGTTCAAACAGTCTCCTGGTAGTGACTGCTTCAAGGACTGAATTGCCAGAGGGTGAAGTACTTTAATTTTACAACAAAGGCCTTACTTTCTTTCCTAATATAGTTTTCAGCATGTTTCTGTCTTCCTTAATACTTCACTCACTTCTATTTGCATTAGGTAGTTGACTTTCCTTCTGCAAACTGAGTAAGGCCTTTCTTCCCCTTTTCAGAATGGCAGTGAAAGCTCACGCAGTTTCATTAATATTTCATCTATTTTGCAGCATTCTGCAGGTTGTCATCTCAACTGATTGTGCTAAATTAGAGGATAATTTTGATGGGAAAGATATTTTAGGTCTCATCTCTCATTTTGAGGAACACCTTTGATGGGCAGAGCATCCCAATGAAAACCATGCCTCCAGGAGGTCCCACTCCAGTGGCCACTAATTCAGCTGGTGAAAACAAAAGTACAAGTATTAGCAAGAAATGTGAGGCAGATTCAGGAACTGAAATTGGGTTTCCCAAGTACCTCTGCCTGGCTGACAGGGTACTGCATGCTCTCAGTACGGTTCCCTCCTTCAGTATACTTGTCAGTAATGCCATGAGATGAAGACTCTGTGAATTCTGGTAGAATTACACAAGTCATCCAAATAACAAACATGAGAAAATCTGTTCTACTCTCTCCCTGTACAAGTGTAGTTCTCTGAATGTCTGACAGAAATTCTCTTGTTTGTCAGTTAAAAATGTAAGCTGTGTACCTTTAGATATAGCAATAAAACCTGGATGCAGTGGGGTTTTATTTCCTTTTGGTTAGCTGGGTCTTTCAGCGTATCACAGAACCACAGAATATGCTGAGTTGGAAGGGACCCACAACAATCATTGAGTCCAACTCCTGGCCCTGCACAGGACAGCCCCAAGAGCCACACCATGTGCCTGAGAGTATCATCCAAATGCTTCTTGAACTCTGTCAGGCTTGGTGCTTTGACCACTTCCCTGGGGAGCCTGTTCCAGTGCCCAACTACCCTCTGGGTGAAGAACTTTTTTCTAATATCCAACCTAAACCTCCTCTGACACAACTTCAGGCCATTCCCTTGGATCCTGTCACTGGTCACCACAGAGAAGAGATCATGTCTGTCCCTCCTCCTCCTCTTATGAGGAAGTTGTAATGGCAATGAGGTCTCTCCTGTCTCCTCCAGGCTGAACAGTCCAAGTGACCTCAGCTGCTCCTCATACGGCTTCCCCTCAAGGCCCTTCATCATCTTTGTTGCCCTCCTTTGAACGCTCTCTAATGGCTTAGTGTCTTTCTTCTATTGTGGTACCCAAAACTGCAGACAGGATTCACAGTGAAGCTGCCCCTGCAGAGCAGGACAATCCCCTCCTTTGACAGGCTGGTGATGCTTTGCTGATGCACTCTAAGTCATAATCCTTGAAACGTAACAGGCAATTGGCGCCTGCCGTTTGTACAGGGGAAACAGAAAACCTGAGAGCTCCGTTCGAGGGCTCAGCAACCAACCCAGGGATGATCGCCCTGGCTCTCTACTCTGCCCTCTTCTCCTACTCAGGATGGGACACGCTCAACTACGTCACTGAGGAAATGCAGAACCCCGAGAGGTAAACACATGCTTTTGCTTTGAATCTCTGACAGGCGATGGCCGGACAAGCCACTCTGTATTTGTTTCTGATTGGAAATTAGTCAAACTATTTTCTCTGCAAAATCTGTGTTCTTTTCAAACAAAGGAATGGGAATTCTTTTGATTATTGTGCTCAGTCATCAGTTGTATCACATTAATAAATCACTTGCCTGCAGATATTTTACACCGTATGCTTCACACTAGAATTTATAAAGGGGGAGAACAAATCCCTGCTGAAAGCAGGGAAAAGCAGGGGTCCGTATAGCCCTCTAAAATTCCCCACTTCTTTTCAGTTAGACAGAACAATTATTTTTCCAGGACTGGTTTTGCCACCAGTAGAGTGAGACTGTGTCAGGTTTATGACTTCTATAAAGTAATCTTCAGCACTACTGTTTATGGGCAAATACCATCTCCTCCCCTCTGTAGGGAAGTCAGCCCCGTGAGCACTCTGTGTGTCAGCTACTCAAGCTGATATAGTCCACCTGGTCTTGAGACATGCATGAGTTGTAAGTCAGGAAAAAATGCCACAGTCAAGAAAATACCTAAGTGTGAATTTAATTTCATTGTTTAGATGCTCTCTTAAATTGCTTAATATAAAAGACAGTATAATAAATTTACATGTATGAATGTACATTTTCTTTTTCTCTAAAACTTGTGACAGACCCACAAGCAACAAACTAAGCTGCTTATGGAATTGTTCCACACATGGCTGCATGTTATTTTGTAACCCTGTGATTACAAAATGATGGATTACCAGCTGTGATGGAGGTATCCACTGACAAATGTCTGAATCTGGAAACAATCTTCTATTTAAGTATTTCTTATTTAAAGAATATGAAATAATTTTTCCGTTTTCCTTTTGCAGGAATCTACCTCTTTCTATTGCAATTTCAATGCCTATTGTGGCTATTATTTACTTGTTGACTAATATAGCGTACTACGTAGTGTTGGACATGTCAGCTCTGCTCACAAGCGATGCAGTGGCTGTGGTAAGTTGGGAAAAATAACCAAAACCAAAGACACTGCAGAAAAATCTCAGGTAGCATACTTCTTAGCAAACAGTTGAAATAATTCCATGCCGTAGGCTTCTGCTTTGGTTAAAATACTTTTTTTCCATGTAAGAGAACCAGTATATTAGAAGGTGCATATCAAAAATGTATGCAATAAATCTGCTCTTGAAAAATCCACTTATATACTCTATAAATCATGCTCTTAACAGTACATCATTAGAAGGATGCTTTTGCCAAGATCAGGCAGAGGAAGAGCTATAGAAAGTCTGAGTGGCTGGAGAACCAGGGTTTTTGTTATCTTTCTAATGTGCAGTGTGTGATGTTTAATGCTGCAGACCCCCAGCAATATTTTCAACAAGAAAATGTTCCCTGAAATGCTTTTTTAAAACCTTATTAATATTATTCAGAAGTAAAATGACAATTCATGGATTATTACAGTTGGGATTTGTCAGAATAGATTAAAGCCAATACATCTTCTTTTCCCTTACTGACTTGATTTACGCTTAGAATTTTTTTTATCTTTTTTTATATATCTACCATTTTTATTTTGATACTGATCAGGTTTTCCAAATTCTAGTTTCCCAAGTCATTATAGAGTGCCATAAGAAAGCATGGGCTATGACATGACACTGGGGATGGTGTGGTTTCATGAGTTTCTCAGGATTGTCCATATGCTTAATGTAATGGGCCTCACTATTGTTTTCCTCTTCTGTTACAGACATTTGGTGGTGAAACCCTTAGTCATGCTAAGTGGATAATTCCTATAGCAGTGGCCATGTCTTGCTATAGTGGCTTAAACTCATCAATTATCGCAGCATCTCGGTATGAAATACAGGATTTATTTTAAATAACTGAAAAGGAATAATTTGTTATTGATCTGCATTATTTACTACTGCATGGTAGAAATGACACAGTTAATTTTTGCCACGTCAAGTTGTTTATTTATGATGGAGGGGTTCTTACAGTCCCACATGTCCTCTCACGATCAGCACAATTTGATCAACTAAAGCCACTTGAGATGACAGCAGCAGGTACAGCAGAGTCATGAAAGAATTATTTTTTGTTTTGCCAGAAAGCAACAAGCTATTCCTTGGCTCACTGTGTGGTTAAGTTTTCTTATTTGTTTTTTAGGCTTTTTTATGTTGGAGCCAGGGAAGGACACCTCCCTGTCAGTCTGAGCTTGATTCATATAAAGTGCTTCACGCCAGTCCCTGCTCTCCTCTTCAACGTAAGTGACAGCCCAGCCTCGAGCAGGCAGGGTTCAGACACAGGGGTAAAACACCTCACCTCTGCCTGGTGTTCTCACAGGCTTCTCCTGTGCTGGACACATCTTCTGCAAATGTCCAAAAGTCTTTGAGGGGGTGGGGATGGTGTTATTTTGCCTGATAGGGCTTTTTGCAGTAGAAAGAGAATTACTTAATTCACATTCACACTCCAAACAATATTAGTGAGAAGAACAATACCATTACTGAGAAAAAAAAAAAAAAAAGGCTAAATATGTAATGGCATAGACAGGAGCTGTTTAAGTCTTTTTAAGGCTTTCTGTGAGCTTTCAGTGTCACTGGAGGAGAATATAGCAGGAACATCTCTCAGACCCTGCCATAGCCTGATATCTTATGGCTCTAGTTATAACAGAAGTGACAAAACACCTAAAATTAAATTTCTGTCATTGGATGCCCATAGCCATATTGACTTTTTCCTGCTGTCACTATACAAATGATTCTTGTGACACAAAATTGAAGAACCAAAAGTTATAGAATTGGTGCAAATCATTTTCATAAATAATCCATGTATTTAAGTGTGTATTTTATTTGGTGTCTGCCTTTGCCCTGTGTTACATACCATTCATGATCTCATTTATGGTCCTGTTTAGCATCAAATAATTTACTTAAAGTTATAATCCCACTATGAACACTTTTCTCACAGAGATTCTGTTTGCACTAGCAAGATGAGCTATACTTTCTTAATACACCACCATTCGTATTTTTCATATGAAAAGTGAAAGTTTTCTCTGCTCATTTGTTAAAACAGACATTATATTCCCAGTGGATTAGGTCTTTCCATGCAGGCAGAACAGCACACCTGCTGGCCACAGAATTTACTCGAATGCTCTCAATTTATGGGTGGATTGTGGAAGCCTCCAACATTGAAACTAAATTAAAAGTTTGCTTTCAAACTGAAGCCAACCATGACAGCAGAGTAAGCCTCAACATACTGAGAGCTTCTTGGCAGCCTTCTCCATACCGCAGCAGAATCTGGGGCTCCTCACCTGGCCTTCTTGGGAGAGTTACCTGCTGGTGCTGAAACATAACTTCACAGACTCAACACCTCTTCAGCCAAATGTGTCGGTCCTACTGCTATGTTTAACGAAGAGATGCCAGCATGTTTCACACAGCATATTTGCAGATTTCTCAAAGGTTTCAGTACCTCCTCCTTGCGAGGACCTGATCTCCTAAGTCCAGACAAATATGTTGGAAACGGGCCAGTTTATAATTTTACTCTCTCTTTCTTTTCCCATTAAATATTCTTTGTTTTTATTATCTCTAGGGCTTAATGACTTTGCTTTATCTCCTTGTGGAAGATGTGTTCCTCCTCATTAATTACTACTGCTTCAACTACTGGCTCTTTGTGGGACTGTCTGTTGCAGGACTAATATATTTGAGATATACTCAGCCACATAGACCACGACCTGTTAAAGTAAGTAAACAAGAGAGGAAGCAAGCCCTAAAAGCCAGCTAATGCACGTGTTTATGTGATCTTTAACACCACAACCACAACATTACCAGTTATGTCATAGGCTATTTATCAGCCATGGAAATTATTTCAAAATAGAAGACGAAGGAGCAAAACCGATTTGAGTTTCCACAAGAACATCTGTTCTGGTACTTTTGCTGTTATATTTACCATTTCATTTTCTTTCATTCAAACTTATAAATAATTTTATTTCAAAATAAATAAGAAATAAATAAATGTCTGGTGTTCTCAGCCCATCCTGGAAGAACAGCAGACCTCAGTAGAGCTAGTGATGGAGGCTCCAGCAAGGTTAACACTGACCAAATTTACATGATTTAACAAACTCAGTAAAATCCCTCCAGAGCCCATAAATGTCCACAATTCTCACGCAGAAGTTCTAAAGCTCACATGGAAGTTCAAAGGCTTAAATAGTCAAATACATTTTGATTGTTCCCTCCCACTGCATAGTGGTCATAGACAGCAAAATGCAAGTTTAATGACTGGCTTGGAAAAGCATTTAACTATCAGTTAGAAGAGAGAGACTGCACAGAAACAGTCTAAAACTTGTTTAAAGTTTTAATCCAATGATTGTCCAGGAGGCAAGGGTGGAAACACACAGCTTCCCGCAGGCACACAAAACCATGCGCTGGCTCCTGTTTATTGACTCCGTGACCTGCATTTTGACTCTGCAGTAATACAGTAAAAATTAAGAGAATTACAAATTAGCATCCAACCTAAGCATTTATTCTTTGGCACTCTCTCTTCCTACTCCTGCATCATTTTTACGAACACTTGTTTTCCATTTAAGTGTGATATCCTGATTAATAATAATATAAAAAAAAGGTTCAGACAAATAATATATCCTAAGGGCCTACTGCTAGAAAATTTTCCAGTCTTCCAGAGCAGAACAAATTTTTCTGAAGCATGTTCACATTTAATTTCCATACTCTCCCCCAACCTATGTGGAAGATAAAGATTAAATCTTGCCTTATTGGTAGTTTTGTTTCTGATTCTACTAAAACAAGGATTACAGTCAGATTATAGATAATGACTGTCTAATTCCTGTCAGCATTTACCAGCTTAGTAAACACCACACCACTACATACACTTTTTCCTATTCTGAAATGTAGCAACTTACATTTTTAACCTTTATAAGCAAAAAGAAGTAATTATACCAGTGAATTCTCAGAATCTTCAGCTAGTATTCAAATGTCAACTCCTGTACTCTTGAGAAGGTTCACTACCCCAGATAATAAAAAAAATTTAATGAAAAATACATTCATTAAGAGCTTATTGCAACTTTCATAGAATCATAGGGAATGTTAAGGGTTGAAAAGGACCTTAAAGATCATCTAGTCCCAATAACCTCTACCATGGGCAGGTGCACCCCCCACTAGACCAGGTTGCTCAAGGGCTTATCAAACCTGGCTTTGAACACTGAGGTTGGGTCATCCACAGCCTTCCTAGGCCATCTGTACCAGTGTCTCATCACCCTTACAGTAAAGAATTTCTTCCTAATATCTAGACTAAATTTCCCCACTTTCATTTGGTACCCATTTGTACCCATTACTCCTTGTTCTATTGCTGCAATTGCTGACAAAGTGTCCCTCTCCAGCTTCCCTGTAGGCCCCCTTCACATACTGGAGGGTTGCTATTAGGTCTCCACTCAACCTTCTCTTCTCCGGGCTGAACAGCCCCAACTTTCTCAGCCTGTCTTCATAGGGAAGGTGCTCCAGTTCTCTTACTAACTTCATGGCCCAACTTTCCTTATTTGTGGTATAATATTTGTTAAATGACAACACAAAATGGTTGTAGGTCAGTCCATTAGCACCAAAATGGTCATTGAAAGTCTAGCTGAGTTAGTTCCAAATCAAAATTACACTTAAAAATTTGCAACTGAAATTAGAGGGAGAACTACCCATTACTGCTCAGTTTGAAAGCACTGCTTTCAAAGGTTGACCTTTTACTAATTGAAAGGAACTGGGCTTGTGCAGGCCTAAAAAAAATAAAATGGTCAGATTCTCAGGTGTGGTATAAGAGGTTCTCAGCAGTGCTCTTCTGTGCTAGCTCACAGAAGCTAGCAAATTGTGCTGACTGTAAGCAGTCAAAATATTCAGTACATACTTTTATTATTGGCATGTCTAATCTGCAAAGCTTGGCACTTTTGCAATCGAGTATTTATTTGCATCTTTTAATTTTTCTTTTTTTTTGTCTCCACAGCTTAGCCTCTTCTTCCCTATAGTATACTGTTTATGTTCCCTTTTCCTGGTCTTAGTTCCTCTCTACAGTGACACAATCAATTCCCTTATTGGTGTTGGTATTGCCCTCTCAGGCATTCCTGCATATTATGTGGGAGTCTACCTGCCAGTTGAAAAACGACCTAAATGGCTACAGTGGCTCTCTGGTAAGCAAAATCACCTTATCCTAGTCACTGACAAAACCATGGTCAGAAGAACAAAAGAATATTTTTTTCTGAAGTCCTTTTTTTTTATTAACGCTTTTGTATGTGGCATGTCATCTGCTTCATCACATGGTCTTGAAAACAAAACCATGCATACTCGTACAAACCGGTTCAATATGAGGATGTTATATGGTCATCTGATATCTGTGGTGTTGAGCCATTTCAATATGTTAGCTCAATAAAAGCCATGTAGCATTGTGAATACTAAATGAGTGCTTTTTAATATCCTGGAAGGCAGACATACCAGGACACTGTTGCTTCTCTTTCTGTCCAAGGAATGGAACATTCAAGTCAGAGGAGTCCAAGCATTTTCATAAACAATGACATAATTATTTTTTACCTGAAGGGTAGTTTCCACTCCTCGAATTCAGGCAGTCTTGAAAAGCAAAGCTGTAATATTTTTATTCACTTTGAACTCAGCTATCAATCTGACAATTCCATAAAAATGTTGATGAAAACCTGATTAAACAAGACTTTCAATTTAATTACTGCCCTTTTTTTTATTTATCTATAACATTATTAATTCAATTGATTAAGGTGTTTTAGATTTTCCTAATATCAGTGTAATGCTTTCAAATCCTCAAAATCTGTTTATTTGTCTAAGATATATTATAACTTTGTCTCGTTCATTTTTGCTATTGCAGCTACAGCAACAAAGTATTTTCAGATGCTCTTCTACTGTGCTCTGTCAGACCTGGACATTGATGTGGAACCTACAGCAGCTAAGAGTAAATAGAGTTGCCTTGACATTGAGAGTTGGGCCCTGACATCTCCTATCTGGAGCAATTTTTATCATCTGAAGTTCTCCCCATGTGTTCGGTCATACTAAAGCACTAATCACTGTACTGTGCATCAGTTTGGTGTCATTTAAGTTTTGCTTGTTAGCAAATTAGACTAATTCAGTCTTCCGAAATGGACAAGATAATAACTGTTGTTAAAAAAAAAAAAAAGCCATCAGCCTTGCAACCTAGACCACAAAAAGAGATGCTCTAGCTCAAATATGGTTTGTTGATATGCGGTATCATTCATAATCCTTGTTGGCAAGTCATAGTTCCTTTCTGTATTTATATTTGAATGTAACCTACATTGTTTCTAGTTTGAATTTCATCATTCCTCTTCAATTAACCCCAATTAAGGTAGTTTAATCTCATACAAGTCCCTGTAACTTCTAGAATTATTGTGTTTTGTTGTTGTCTGCTCAGAGAAAGAGCAATTGTTACTACTTAAACCTCTCTTCATTCCCATCCCACACTGTAAAGTCACTTGCAGGATTGTAATTTCATGCATCTCCAACATCGTGTGTGCTGATGGGGCTCCTATGAAATCTTGTATTTACATTTCAATGCTATCTGCAGTGGCAGCTTCCTTTCGGCAAGGTTTTCTTTCAATACAAAGTATGAACAATAAAAAATGCAATTAATTAAGGTAAACATGAAGATATTTGAGATGCACGTTTTGCTTTTTGGAAGCCACTGTTTTCGAGCACTAAAATCAGTTAGGTGTCACACCCACAAAACAGAAAGAGAAAAGAAGACCTGGGTTGTAGCTGCAGCTCAGAATATGGGTTGTAGCTGTAGCTCAGAGTATGCCCATGTACTCTTCACACACAGCACATGTCTCTGTCACAGTATAGCCCCACTATGATCCCGCTCTACGGCTGTACGGAAATATTGCATTTCACTCCATCTCTTACGAAGCAATGGTTAGTGACAGAGCTGCAGTCCCAGACTGTATCAGGGCACAGAGACAACACAAACCCTACAATTCGGTATGAAACTAAACGTGACAGTCTTGCCTCCACGGAGTTCAAAGTCACGCTTGATGCTGAGCCATGTGTCACCAAGACACCTGAGGTGATGTCTCAGGTGCTAACAGATAGCAGCATTACAGGTAGTGTAATAAGGGTACGAACTAAGACCATTTCTTTTGGAAATGGTTGTCTGTTTGTTGTCTGTTCTTTGCTAAAACCTGTTTTTGTTTGTATCTGGGTATTGTGTGGCTGAGCTGGAGTTCATTTTCCCCATAGCAGCCCTCAGAGTGCTGCTACTTTGCATTAGTAGCTAGAAACGTGATGATAACACACCAGTGTTTTGGCTACTGCTGAGCACAGCATCAGCACTGTCTCCCCAACAGTCCACCCCACATCAGTAGGCAGGGGGTGGGCGGGATCCTGGGAGTGGACACAGCTACAATAGCTGACCCAGAGTGACCAAAAGGATATTCCATACCATATGACATCAGCTCAGCTATAAAAGCTAAGAAAAGAAGTAGGAAAGGGGGGATTAGTTACTTACAGAGTTTGCCTTCCAGAGCAACCGCTATGTGTGCTGAAGTCCTGCTTCCCAGGAAGTGGCCAGACATTACTTGCTGATAGGAAGTAGAGAATAAACTTATTTTTCTCCTTCTTTGCTTGTGCACATTTGCTTTAGCAAACTGCTTTATCTCGACCTTCAAGTCATTTTCCATCTTATTTTCTCTCCCCTGTCCAGCTGAGAAGGGGGAGTGATAGAGGAACTTGCTAGGCAGCTGGCATCTAGCCAAGGTCAACCCACCTGGGCTTGTTAAGTTTCTGGGCGTGATCCACAAGCCTTCACTTTCTTTCTGGACAGAAGGAAAGCAGTAGTCAGATGCAAGGTTATAAATGTAAATAAAGTTATTGAAATTCTCTGTGGACATTGAAATATCAGATATGTTAATGTGTTTGTTGATTTTTCACTTCTTACAAATAATACATGTAAGTTATTGCCAGATATCTAAAGCAAGTCATAGACGTTGCAAGTGTTTAACCAAATAAACATTTGAGCCTTGGCAAATGCTGTAGGTGTGTGGTTTTAAAGTATAAAAATAGTACTGTGAAAGAAATTTGCCCTGCCTTACATCTTTCAAGTTGGGTCACCAGGAGAGCAGTGAGACACTAAAACTCTTGTGTTCTCTGTAACATGATAAAATAAGCATTTATGGAAGGAAAAATTTCGAGTTGCTCTCAGATGCAAGATATGAGCAATTCAACACTTTCTTGCTCTAAGAGTTGACACTTTTTTTTTTACATTATTCACAGATGCTTAATTATGCAGTAAGACAGTAAACAGTTTTACATTTTCAAAGACAGTCTTAGCACCTAGGCTAAGTATCTCATTGTTATATTATACAGGACATCTAGTTTGCCTACTGACATGTCTGTAGTGGAAGGGACTTGCCTATGGATAACACTGGAAGCCTATGAAAGATGCAGCCCATCGAGGAGAAGGCTGCACTGCAAAGAATAACAGGAGCTGGCAGGTTGCAGGGACAAGAGACCCTGGCAAATAGCCTATAGGCAGAGCTAGGAAAGGGTCTTTCAGAGGCAAAAGCTGGGGCAATACAGTACTTGGGGGTAATACTAGCTCTTCTTTCGGAATGAGGAAAATACATGATTCTTGCAGAATCACAGTTCTTTGAATAAAAACAGGAGACGAGAATTGGTATCAGATTCAATTTCTGTGTCAGCAAAGGAAAACAGAAGCTGTTGTTGATAGAGGAAAGACTATCAGCCATAGCAAGTCTGAAGATGTCTGGGCTTTGCATGAGCTTGAAGAGCCATAAGGGCAGTTGTGTGTTCCCTGGATCCAGAGGTAAGGAAATTCCTTCATATATCAAGTAGGATGAGGACATTGAAATGTGAAGCAACCTGAGAGACGCAAGATCTGACACTGGGACAGGTCTCAGCTCTGTTATAGGATGAAGTGTCTTCAGTACATGTGAGACTTGAAACTGAAGACATTTCCTAAACACCTTTTATTGAAATTTATGTTCACTGTGTAACAGGAACTTGAGAAGTATTATTGCACAATCTTTTAATCTGTAGTACTAGATTTGCCAAGTCCCTGTTCTGATAAACTATCAAATTTTGCAGATCTTCTCGTTTTTTTCTGCAGGACTGATTTTTTGACTTATGAGGAGTAGCAGCCGAGTAACTATGTGAAGTGTATTTTGCAAGTGGCTCAACAGCTCTAAAAAACATAAAAAACACGGAAAATAAAATGCAAACCTAAATAAGATGCCACACACTAAGAGGAGAATTTATTTCTTTGTCTTTTACATGAAGAGCCTAGATTATTACCACAAGAAATTATAAATACTTCTTTAGGAACACACATTTAATGTAATGGATGTCACTAAAAAGCATGAAAGATGAAATACTGACATATCTGGCTACTAGCTACCTTAAAGGTCAATATTAGAGTCAAAAGATTGGAGTGGAATTTCAGTTACATGACCATGGATTTGAAACAGGAGAGGTCAGCATTAAAGCAAATGCTCTTCTTGTGAAGAATAAATGAGAATGAATTGGTTCATGCTACAACTCAATAATTCAATAAGAAAACCATAGTAGAAATTAGTAGGTGTTTAAACAGCTGTTCACCCAAAATGTGCTGTCAAGTAACAGAACCTAATACAGTTCAGCATAGAAAGAGAACAAAGATCAATTCAGCAATATATTTATGTAATGCTCAGAAATGTTCATTTCACAGAGCCAAAAACAACTGTGAGCCACACCTGCTGGAGGGAGGGAAGGCAAAAAGAGTTTACACTGGAAGAAAACCTTCTTGTTGATGCTTAAGAACACTCTACCTATATGCAGATTACGGCAGGGGGGGAGAAAAAAAAAAGAAAAGAAAGGAGCATTAACTGTTTTAAAACTGTAATAAATCCTTCCTCTATATAGAAGAGCAAAGAGTCATTTTGAAACAGAAGAAAGGCAAATGACTGTAAGCTCAAGTACAAGCTGCTGACCAACATGCCTGACATGCTTCTATAATAGTGCAAAAGAATTTCTGAATGGCTGCAATGCACAGTGTGTGCATAAGCTCATTGTGGTGATATTACCCTATTTCAATTACCCATTGCTCCTGCCCATATCGTGCCATCACATAAGGAAATCTGCAAATTAAATTCACCTTTCTCTTAGGAGTTAGGTCCAGTGTGTCTCAGAGAGTCTGGTCACTGAAACAGAATTTAAAACTTCCAGTGGAGTTACATTTGACTCCACAAGAGGGAGAACTCTGCTTGATGCTCTGAGGAAAGAAGGAGCCTGCTGATTTGGGACCTTCTGCTCGTAGCAGTAGAACCAGAACGATGTGTATGTATATTCCTGCCCATAGCAAAAGTCCTGAGAAGCTTAACTCCAATGAAAAGTGTCAGCTACATATTTTGAATAATGCTGTACAACAGCCTACTGCAAATTCTAATGAGGACCAGGTTAAAGTTCAAACATTCCTCTCTCCTTGCAGGATTGCCTTGGTGTCTATAGCAGCAGACAGATTTTTCTCATCCTGGCTGTTTCCACTATATAACAGCATGAATGAAAAGGATCAAGAACGTCCTCTTCAGAAGTTCACATTAAGCATAAATAATAAACAAGCTAATCATAGCTAATAGATAATAAATTAGCTATTTTATGGAAAAGAAAAAATTGTTCTGTTTGAATGTCTGATCAGTTCAACATATCATACTCTCCTTTTTTCTTCTTTATCTTTTTTTCAGATAAAACTTTTGAAATATCAAAGTCTCTCTGCTATTTGGTAGTGAACTATTTATAGACACTCTTTGGAAAATATAGTGCCTAAGTCAAATCAGTTGCTGTTGATCTCCTGCCAATATGATGTCCATACATGGTTATCTATGGTCTTTGTTCTCTATATATATTTGTTATTTTTTTCATACCACTCTGTTGAATTCACTTCTGCTTTAACTGCCTTCTACAGCAATCCCCTAGCTCTGCCCACTTAGTGGAATACCAAGACATTCTTGCCTTTCATCTCAGCTTATGATATCCATCTACTGCCAGTAATTCTCTTGATACATTAAGGTACTCTGAATTAGCTCCTGCCATTAATAGCTGCAACTGAATCATATGTACAGAGCAGGCAGGATATCTGTAAGCAGTTGCCAGCAAAAGGTACCAAGAGGAGAAGAGTATGCAGATTTCATATTCCTTTTCGCATTTTGCTTATTTTTCTCTCAGTAGAGCATCTGCATTAGTTGTAGTGCTTGCTACAAATCCAGACAGTAAAGAGATTTATAATGGCCTACTGACCTCCCTCCACATATCTCAACTATTCGCTGTCCAGATTATGTTTAGTAGTAGCAGACTTGACAGCATTCCCACTTTCCATTCATACCCTCGTTCCCCAGCTATGCAGTTTCTGAGCTCTGCAGGGTTGCTCGATAGGCTCAGCTAACAGCGTGGTGGCATTTACCATAGTACCACCTTACATCCTTGCACTGCACAAGCCTTGTGCCTTCCTCCTGTGGGACACACACTTAGGCAGGACTGTTTGGACCTGCCGCATCTGAGGAGGAAGTTATTGAAGTTGAAACAGTTCCAGTTGACCTGAAATGTACCTCATCACCTTCTGGATGGCCTTGGCTGCCCTGACTTCACATCAGCCCTGACTTCATTTTCGCTCCTATTTAGCAACAGAGGTTAGGGAGGACGTTTTATTCCTAATACTCATTGTAACTAATAGATCAAATCCCAGATATATTAAATATTGAGTTGAGACCTTTAAGTCACTTAAGGTGTTTCTGCTTTTTTGGGACATTGCAGATTAACAGACTTCATGGGTATTTCAGTCCAAGAGAAATGCTCTTTCTTAGATATTTGAGGCCTTCTGGAGAGAAAGGTTTATTCAGTAATCTGTATAATCTATATAATCTGATTCTTGTTGCAGGTCAGAATTTGACTGTGCAACAAACTTTCGGAGATCACCAGGCCACCACAGGGTCTGAACAGCCTCAGGTGTTGCTGTCAGCATCTTTTGGAGGTCTTGGGAGCAGGATGGAATGAGATGGAGTGAGGAGATAAAAACTCTCCAGAAAAAAAAAAGAATGAAGATGTTTATTCAGCAAACAGTAATTATTTTCTTCCACAATAAAATGTTAACCCAAGATAATCAGATGAGCACTTTTATTTCTCCAAAACAGAGGAGACTAAAAACTAAATAAGATGGAAATGCCCAGAAGAGGACCAGGGAAGAAGAAATGTGGCTGTGATTTTATCCCCTCTCCTCTGATATACCAAGTTGGCCTCCTACAATTTATCAATAAAAACTAGGTAATCTTTGAAAGTAGAAAACTAGTCATGTAGCAAATGCCTGCCAAAACAGGTTTAAACTGTGGGATGTGAGCAAAGAATCCAGGAAACTATTTCTTTTTAAGACATTTCATGAGCTGACTACACGAAGTATCTGGTTTAGTAAGCCCCATAGTATTGGATGCAACCTGAAAATAAGCAGCATAAATATTGCTAAAAGCCATGCTGGCTTTACTGGAACTATTACGGCCTTCTTCAGCCATGCATATTCTCAAAGTGACACTGTTTTAGTTTAGGGGTGAAATGGGTTGACATACATTCACACATCAATATAGCAAGATTTGTAATTAGGATTACATGAAGATTTATCCAACTTTTCCCTTTTTTTTTTTTAATTTACAAACAATATGGTCATTATTCCTAAGTCTTTCTGTGGTTTTTTTTTATTTCATTTCCAATGGACAATATTAAAAAAAAGAAAGAACAGCCCAGTGTCTGCCTCAGAGAGCTTGGCTTTTTTGTGCAGGCTGAGTGAATCTGTCACTGTTCTGTCACTCTCCCCAGTGGTGCAGTCCTACCACCACATCTGGAGTGAAAGGGCTGGTGCTCTCTGATGTGTCAGATGTCTCAGGGAAGTGGACCAAATTTGTTCATTTATGACTTGATCTTTTTGAAGAGGCGGCTTTTTTTTTTTTTTGCTAGTTCCCCTCATTTCCTAGTAATATGGACTGAGAAGGTTTCCAGCAAAGTCCATCAACCCTGGTCAAGCTCTTGATCATACTGAAATTCCTGTGAACTGCCACCCCTAAGTGGTGTTACACAGAAATCAAATGAGCACAGCTGAATCTAAAAGAGAGTCATAAAATATATATCTAAACACAGCTACATACTGCAGCATTGAATGACTTTTGGTGGCTTCTCAAAGAGTCCTAGATGAACTCTCCAAGAAAGCAAATTGCAAATTTTCCAGTATGCCTTGGATGCCCTGACAGGCCCATAAGAAGAGCTCAGTGCATGTGTACTGGGAACTGCTGTGATTATCGGTCTAAAGAAAGGCAAGTGAAAGTTTACAGTATCTGAGCCAGCAGTAAATGCCCAGCACATAAAACTATTCAAAGTCACATTTTAAAGGTTAAACAGGAACAAACCTGCTTAATTTCTATTTTTATATAGATTTATTTTATAGAGATTTATCTATTTTTATATAGATTATATACAGAGTCCCACTTCTAAATGCTGATCTGATTTTGTATATGGTCCAGACACCACTGAAAGCTGTGTCTTACTTAAGGAAAAAAAAAAAACCCAGAATATAATAACTCTGCCTTCAGGGCAGAATGAAGCATGAAGCAGAATGGGAAGAGAAACAATACAGAGGAGATGCTGAAATTTGCCAGTTTTATCACAGTTTACTTGGAGAGCTCTCAAAATGCTTGGAAACCAAACCTAGTAAGTTAAACTTTCAGGTGGGAGTCAGCTGGAGATACAGTCTGCCACAAAGAAATTGTTCCTGAATTTCAGTTACTTTTTTTGCTTTCTGTTCTCTTCAAGCCCTGTCTCTTTATGTTACATGTATTATAGTTCCACTGTAAACATCATGCAAAAAGGATAAGCACAGCCTCAGGTACTGACTTCAATTTAATTTTCACCACACTGACATCATGGGATTCACCTGTCCCAAAGGAGGAAGGGGGTCTTTGCTTACAAGTTAGCAAGCCTCATTAACAGAGTTTTAAACAAGCTTTGAAGGGAGAGAGGGCAACAGGCTTGCCTTTGACAAGCTGTGGGATGAATGCAAGGTTAGAGGGACACGGTGCTAGCAAGGCTCCTGTTGCTCTGAGGTGTGCTGAGTACACCGCACACACTTGAAGCTTTACAGGAGGTCCTGAGGTAAGAGGAGCCAGCAGAGAAACACTGATGAAGAGCTGTTTCGGAAAAACAGCCATGAACGGGTTAAAAGCCTGTGGGCAAGAATCAGAGACTGAGACAACAAAAGGAACCTTGTGGCTGGGGCCACCTGCCATCAAGGGGAATGCCTATCATGAAGCCTTCTTGCTCCATCTGCAGGAGGCATTGTGCTCCCAGGCTCTTGTCCTGCTGGGGGACTCCAACTACCCCAGCATCTGCTGGGAAAGCAACATGAGCTGTAGGCAATCCAGGAGGCTCCTGGAATTATGGAGGATAACATCCTAAGCCAGGTAACAGACAGCCCTACCAGGGGAGATATGATACTGGACTTGATGGTCACCAGAGTAAGTGAGCTAATTGGGGTAAGGAGGAAAGTTAGGCCCCTGAACTTCAGGAAAGCAAACTTCCAGCTCTTCAGTGAGTTAGTAAATCAATAGGACCCTCCTGGGAAACAGTCCTCAGGGAAAGAGGAACAGAACAGAGCTGGCAGATCTTGAAGGATACTTTACAAAGAATGCAACAGCTTTCGCTCCCCTGGTGTAAGAAATCAGGCAATGGCTGAATCGAGATCTGTTGGTTAAACTAAAGGACAAGAAGGAAACACACAGGCAGCGGAAGCAGGGACAAGTATCTTGGGAAGAGTACAGTGATGCTGCTGCCCAGTTTTGTAGGGACGAGGTCAGGAAGGCCTCGGAGCTGAACTTGGCAAGGGGCACAAAAAGTAATAGAACGTTCACTGGAGGTACAACAGCCAGAAAAGGAAGATCAAAGAAAGCCTGGAAACACTCAAGATCAGGCTGCATGAGGCTCTAAGCAACCTGATCCAGTTAAAGATGTCCCTGACCATGGCAGGGTGGTAGGACTAGATGATCTTTGAAGTTCCCTTCCAACCCAAACTGTTGTAGGACTCTAGGAATCTGAGTCTATGATTCTTTGCTACAGCTATATTGCCTTTCTTTTTTGAGCCAGTTTTGCCTATAAGGTCCATGTTCAAGTTAAGGCTGAATTTTCATTCAGCTCAAGTATGCCTAAGCCACCAGAAGTGTTTTTGATGTTTGGGGATTTGAGACATAACCTGCGCAAAGAAAAGCAATTTATCTGCCTCTTTCTAAGTCTTAGCTCTTTAAAATTATGGCAAGAGGAGTGCTTCATGGCAAGATTTTTGAAGCCCATACCCAAATGATAGGATGATGCCTAGATATTTCAACAACAAGATTTTCATACATACTATTTTTAGAGCTGCATAGTCTGTAATACATCATCCAGACTTTTCTAAACCTTCATATAATATTAAAGATACAGCTTTGCATTAATTTTTCTAGTCGCAGTCTGCTGCATTATAGAAAGACTGTTCATTACCCTTTGTTTTTATAATAGTAGAGGCCGTTTTTCACACTGCTGAGTATTTCTAAAAGGAATATGAGATTTAAGGAACCTAGAAAAGCAGCTATACTTCAGTACACACACTTCCAGCACTCATACTGCCTCTTCTGCCACTATGGAGAAGGATGTGAAAAGATATTTCTCGGTACAGACATGAACACAGCACTGAAAAAAACTAGTCCCATATCTAAAGCCTTTATGCTTTTGTGGACATTCTGACAGCAATTGCCTGGGCAATGTAGGACAAGATATGGGGAGAAGGCTGCTTCTCCAAGGCACAATGCTGTGCTACAAGTGGTGGAGCTGGGACCATGAAGGAGAGCCCAGGACTGGGCAAAGGAGCAACGCAGGATTGGGGGTGGCTCAGGGTGGAGCACAGGGCACTCTGATCTTCTGCACTCTTATGTTTTTCATCCTGTTGACATCCATGGCACTGTAATAATAAATTCCAGGTTAGATAAAGGATATGAACTGACAAGAGCTCAGCCTTGTGTGACTGGGAAGATGTATCAGCACAGGCCAAGGTAGGGGTAACACAGCCTCCTGAATACAGTGCAGGCAATCCATTTCAGCTAATAGTTCAGGGTGCTTCTGCAAAATAAGGACCCTAGAAACAGGACACAGGGCAAAGCTTTGTGATAGTGAGTCATCTTCATCGCTTCAACACCATAGGGTCAAGCCACACAGTCTTTCAGTTGTTCTATGGCTCTACTGCATTGCTTTAGCAGAATGAAATAGGCTGTAGCACAAACATGATCACCAGGAAATAATCAGTTGGGAATTACTTCTCTGTGGGAAGTAAGGCCAGAATATATATTTCTCACTCCAAGTGCACTACAGGGCACTCTCAGGGAAATGCTGGGCTCTGGCTGATCACAGGCACAGGAGCAGTCCCATGGTGCAGGGACATCTGAGGATAAATGACAGTGGCTTAAGAACAGCTGAGAAAGAGAGCTGGGTATACCAGAAAATAGCTGTGCTGAGGTTATGAAGGTGGGCACAAGTAGCTTTCTGCACAAATGGGATAGATACTCAGCATCCTACAGCCAGAAGAGGAATATTCACATTCTGACATCTATCAGGATATAAATAATCCTAATTAAGTAGCTCCCGCATTGATAGACTGGAGGCTGATGGTCCTTGAGTGGTGTGAGCTATGTGCTTGTGCTGCTGAGCTCTGAGAGCCAGCGTGACTGAGCAGTGCCTGTGGAGGACAAGGGAGGACAGCTCTAGGTACTCAGGTTCTCAAATTAATAAACCTAAAAAACTCTCATGAGATCTAAAATAGTAGTGTTGAATTATTTTCTGTCAGGACTTTTAGTTTCCTTGTTTATTCTTTACTTGCATTTCAAACCTTTCTCTGCAATAATGAGGCATGAAAAGGGTATTTGTTTGGGTAGGTTTGTTCCTTTATTAGTTACTTTTCGGTTTTTAAAGGGGAAAGTACTACACAATCAAAAGATTCAAGTTAGGGTTTTAAGCAAAAACATGGAACAGTTTAAAGTGAGAAATGCAATTAACAGATTTCAGAGTGCAGAACCAGGGAACCAGGGAAGAAATCAGCAATTGGTGTGGAAGAACAACATCAACGTTTCTGCAACAGCCACGCTAGCAGAAAACACACAAAGATTTTAGAATGCCATATACCTGGGGTATTTTTCCTTTCTCCCTTCACATACCAAGATTTTACTTATTTTCAATTTCTTTCCCTTGCTTTTTCCCCCCTATCATTCCCTTACCATTTCACTGCCATAACTAAATTCACTTGAGAGTGACTTTACTTTGTACAACAGGACAATGATTTATTCTCATTGCCTCCTTTTCCTCCTCCTTCTCACCCTCAAGATTTTTTTTTTAATAACTTGTCCTAATTAAGTTCAAACAATTTCTTTATTATGTTCTCAGATTTTCTGTGGTGTGATCACTTAACCTGTGAATTATAATTGCAGATTTGGTACCCAGGCAAACTGATTATTATAACTGGTACCTGCTACCTCCCTTTAAGCTTTCATTATAGCTTTACACTCAAGGAACTTAAGACAGTTCAATTTTAGGAATAAACAGGATATAATGTCCTAAAA
Source organism: Pyrocephalus nanus (assembly GCA_038380795.1). NCBI lineage: Eukaryota > Metazoa > Chordata > Aves > Passeriformes > Tyrannidae > Pyrocephalus > Pyrocephalus nanus. The sequence continues at coordinate 71,669,904 of CM076261.1, forward strand.
AAACCCACGTTTGTCTTTCAAATGCAAATGCCCTCATATAACATCTTTAATTTTTGAAAAGAGAATCTGCTGAGTGCTATCTGCATGTGGTAAAAATTAGACCACAGTTTGAAAAACAATACTTCTGAGCACATTAGAAATGGGCCAAAAATCAAATCAATGATTGTGGAGCAAAGTTATTGAAGCTGAAAATTTGACCCAATATATTTTCAAAATGCAGCTCTGTCTTGCCATTGCATTGGTAAATCTAGTCCTTTTCACTGAAAAGATGAGTGATGGATGGTCCGGGCCTCCTTTCTGTAGCTTAACTTCCTTACAGTGTTCCATATAATGAAGAGAGCCATTTGAGACCTGAGCTAGTGATTTCATAGGAATGCCCTGCAAAGCTGAAAAAAATCAAAACCAATAGATCTGAGTTTTCTCTAGGAAGAAAGGATGAGCACAAAAGGGAAAGAAGGCTGTAGAACTGTCAAAATAGGCTAGTTGGCAAACACCATTAAAACTGTCACTTCTTTTTCAAAAAGATCATGCTCCTGTAAAAAGTTTCAGACATGAAAATCTTCACATTAACCTTCACAGAACTTGACTAAAGTTTTAATTGGTTAGCATTTAAGATTTTTTTTCCTTCATTCCCTCTAAACTGGGGTAAAAGGATAGAAGAAAAGTTACTGAATTAGAAAATTATTTTAAGTTGTGATTTTTTTTTAATTATCAGCACATCAGTGATGCTAGGTAAAAATAAAATCACATTTTCATCTGCTATAAATGGGAGAAGTTTATACAAATTGACATTGCTCTATTGCCACTTAATAGTCCAACCAAGACACGAGGAATGAATTTATATTTTTTTACTTGTGTCTTTGATTGCTTGTAGTATCTCTTGTTCATTACCATCTCATTCTCAACAGCACCTAAAAATCAGCTTAAAGGTTTTAAAAGGTATCTTTATTGACCTAAGTCAATAGTCCATAGACTCTTTGCTTTGATTTAATTCCAGACCTTTAGATTTATCAGACCCAGCCTGGCAACTTTGCTCTGCATTCTCATTCCGGAGGGTGTTCTGTATTTCTGTCTGTATTCACTCTTATGACATCCAGATTTGCCAATGGAATGGAGAGCTGCAAAGGCCTCCTGCAGCCCTCACTAATACATAGTCTTCAGCATCAGGTTTCCCTTACTTAGTTCTGTGCAGACTTGATTCATATGGGGCTTTTTCTCCTTAGGAAGGAATGACAGAATTATTAGAATGATAGAATCATTTAGGCTGGAAAAGAGCTTTAGGATCTAGCACTGCCAAGTCCACCACTAAACCATGTCCCTAAGCACCACGTCTATTGTCTTTTAAATAATTCCAGGGGTGGAGACTCAACCACTTCCCTCAGCAGCCTGTTCCGTTTTAATCAAATTAAAACACAATGTAAAATACATAAAGTTACAAAAAAAAGATAAATAAGAACTACACTACTACAAATACAGCACTAACTCTTTCTTCAAAAGGGAGATTTAAATAGGATGTGGAAAAAATTTCAGACACTGTAATTGAGAAAGGCAATTAATCAAATTGGTGAAACAGTTCTTGGTACCAGCACTAGGTCTGCCCTAAGGCCATTTTATGTAGTGTATTCTCAAGCTAGAACAGCCTTCTCAGAGCAGACATAACAGGAACATTTTGTGACTCATCCAGCAGAGTCCAGCAAAGCAGTACTCTTTTCTTGCTTCCACATTTCCTTTTCTATCCAGCTGTACTGCTCCCTTCCTATGGAGCTTGCAAGGAACCTTCTTTACCTGTTTCTCCGTCCATTCCCTTCTTCGTTTGCTAATTCCTCCTTAGTGTTGCCCTAACAATTGCAAGCTGTCACATTATTCTCTATCCCGCTGTATTTCAGCCTTCCTCTGTCCTTTCACCCAGTTTTGTTTATAAGCCCTGTGGGATGTGGAAGCATTTGCACAATGTATTGCACTTGTGATTATTGGTGATTGTTGCAAGCCTGTTGTTTATAATGCACAAAATCATCCTAAGCTATTTGCAAGTTCAAAAGTTCACTATATTGTTGCATATTCACAAACTTTCAGCTGAAAGGCATTCCTGACTGTTGTTGTAACCAAGAAAGATCGTGTAATTTAAAATTAATTAAAATACAAATTATTAAAGCTAGACTTGTGCCAAAAAATGGTAAAAAATGGCTGGTAAAGGCCTGATATCCACTTGTCTACAGTACAGTTTCCTTCAGAAAGAAGTAGGCTGCTAGGTCATGGAGCTTGGTTTACTGATTGTATTGATGCTGGCTTACTCAACTAATTAAAATCCTCATTAGCGATCTTAACTGAAAATTTGCTATTTTCAGGTCAGGCTTCTGCCTGCGTTCGTTTGTCTGATCTGGGGGTTAAGGAGCAGGGACTCGATAGCAGAAAATAGCTCTTCCCAGCTACCTCACTGTCTTCTGGTGCGTCCTTGACAAGACAGTTAATCTGTTTGACTTTCTTTGCCAGGGTTTAAATGTGAAGGCAAGAACTTCCCACTTGTCAGACACGCAGGAGCTGATTTTCTGTTCTTTGGAAATCAGAAGATGGATAAAAAGGTTCTATTTATTCAGTCATATGTCTGAGAGGTTTGCGAGCACAAACATGGTGACCGGGTAAGTACCCAGACGACTTTGTGTTGCAACAGACTTTAAGCTGTACACACACACGTTGTTAAAGCACCTCAAAAACCCGTGACGGAGGTACCTAGCGGTAATACTGGTTTGTGCAGGTAATACAGACTTGCTTGATTAAAAAGGCAGAGTGGAGGACTTGCACACAGAGGTGTACAGGATGGTATACGAGCACTGCTGTAAGCCAAGTACTGAGTCATCAGTTTCTCCTAAAGCATACTGATCAAATTAGTTTTTCTTGGCTTACTAAGTCTTTAAAGGCCTGAAAGCCTCATGTTCTTCAGGTAATCAGTTCACAGCATTGTGTTGCTGCAGTGAACGTCAGGATTTCTGCCTTTAAAGAAATTATTCTGAGCCACAGATACTAAATGCAACTTCTAAGATTCATGCTGATTTGAAATAAATGAATCTCTGCTAAATAAACTGAATGTAGCTACCTAAAACAGAAATGGTACATTAGAGTTTTATGCCATCTATGTCCTCATTCTTTCATGAACAAAGGTTAAACTGGGTCTAAGAATATTCGAAAAAATTGTTTCTGTAGTGAAAACCTTACCCTGTTGTCACCAATGATGTTTTGCAGTTTGTTTCACCCACATTTGAATATGTGCAATCTACAGTTGCAAACACACAAAAAATGAAATAGTGAAGAAATCTTCCCCTTTTTCTTAAATATTACTTGTATATAATGTACAACATATCTTTAAATATTGCTGTTTAATACTTAATTTTCTAATTAAGAATTATTATCAGTTCCCTCTTGTAATAAAGGAAAAGTGCTAGTGGAAATTGTTCTTTAATGGAAAATAACTTTTTAAGTGTTGCTTTATTGGAGAAGAATTGCATAGTACGCTCAGCTACTAACAAAACATGTTTTGTTCTGTTGTTCTGTAAACATGGGAAAACAGTTCTTTTCCAGATGACAAATCTGAATACTTATATGGGTTAATCAGAATTAAATTATATTTTTGTATCTCAGGTAGGATATAATCACCCAGACATATTCTGAATCATGATTTCAGAGACCAGAATTAAAAAACCCTAAGTGAATAGAATATGTAATTTTGTGCTCATTTATATGATAGATTAGATAAATTCTTTTCAAAATAACAACTGAAATGTTTCTTCAGTCAAATATTTGTATTTCTTTATATAATATTTCAGGAGTTCTAAGTAACAACATTAGCTTTTACAAGCTGTATGGTAGCATTAAAAATGCTTATATTCTGTTTTATTTTCTCTACTGAGTATTTTCTACCCATAAGCCCAGATAAAAAACAGCAATACAGATGCATCAATCATCCCAAGGTTGTCAGAGAGCAATCCCCCACAGCATCAGCCTAGGTCCTGAACTCAGAGCCCTATATGAGGAGACGGGAGGACGCTCAAAGGTGTCACCCTGGGAGCGCCTCTGCAGGTATATTCTTGGTAACTGCTTGTTTCCAGAGAATTTGTCTTCCAAAAAGCACTGAGAATTTTTCTCATGTTATATATTGTATTAAACATACATCATTAGCCCTACATATGGATTTCCACAATGTATATATCTCTACTTGGAAAGAATGGAACGATTCTGGTAGAGACAGATGAAAGTTACAGAAAATACTGTAGGCAATTTTTGTCACAAAAGAAAGTATAATTTTAAAATAAAACACTTTTGCTCAATATTTTGAAATCAGACTATAAAGTACAGGTCACAAGAGCTTCTTTTCTTAAATGAGTATTCTCTAAATGCTGAGAACACCAGTACACTACAGGGCCATTATAAATACCGGAGGCTTTTCCATGTTCCTTTTGTTTTTATAGAATAGGGGGGGGGGGGGGAAGACATGTTGGGAACATATCGTTTTCCAGCTGGAGATAAAAAAGTTCCACAGTTTGAATTGCTTTGGATGTGTCTGGCTTATCGTGAGAAGTAGAAAGTGAAACAACTTCAAGGTCAGGAAGCCCTAGAGACTGAGAACTACTGCAACTCCTCATGTTGCTTTTTTACTATTATTTTATTTTCCCACAGAGAAGTGTTATCTTTATCTTCTCAAAATCCACGGTCTGCCCAGATATTACCACTCTTTTTAACCAAACAACCCTCAGAAAAAGTGCTGCCCAAACTGGAAGCTTCCAGGATCAGTAACCAGAGACTGCTGAGATCATTTTTTCAAATGTGACAGGCTGAGATCACTTTCACTGCCATTTTCAAAATAACTACTAGCTATTTTCTCCTGTGTTCCACTAAGGAATATGACTACTTTGTGGAAGTTCTCCTACAAAGCACTGTCATCTCCAAATCCTGAAGAATTACAAGTGCTCATAGCACACTTCGGTACATCTTCTGAGATTTAACACTAAACAATATTGCTAATATTTATCACTGCAATACTGATGTTACAAGCATCGCAAAGGCAAATTACCCACCTATACTATCTACTAAAGATTCCACTCTTGTGGAAAACTTGATCATGTGAGGGCAGAATATATGTTTGGAGCATCAGGGAACAAGAATTTGAGGAAAATATTTGGCTGAAAGAGAAGACATCATGGGACAGCTTTATGAGAAACCAGAGAGAAGTGGATTACGGATCATTACCCAAATAGAGGAGGGATTTCTTGGAAAAGGCCAAAGTAGTATATACAGTTGTCTGGTTATTTAGACACAGATTGGGTGCCCTACAGTGAAGAGGACAGTTTAGGCTGTTCATTTGGATGGTGTTGACACTGTATTTCAGCAATGCCAGAAGTCACCAAGAAGGACCATTGGTAGCAGAAGTGAAAAAGGTTGGCAAAGATGAGGTTAACAAATGTTAACAATGCTCATACGCTGATCATCCTGTTGGGCTCCCAACTAAACAGAAAGATTTAGGGAGAAGGTTAAATGCAATACTAGTAGCAAATCCTCCCCCACAGAGTGATTCAGATGGTTGCATAAATGTTGCTTTAACTATAGTGCAATCAACACACTTGACACGTGGTGACGCAGAGCATATAAAAGCTAATCTTAGCATCATTTATTCTATTTTCTTGCTGTTAGGACCTGTTTTTTAAAAGACAAGGGCATGTTCTTTTTGTTGCCATGTATTAATATATTTTATCAAACTGACTGCTACAAGTAGAAAAACAAGACAAACAGTTGGATATGCACTATGTTGAAATAGTGTAGAGGTAGCAGATCATCAAGCCCTTGCACATTCTTCCCACTTGCAATTTCATGTACTGGAAAACACATACAAATATTGAAAGATATATCAGAAGACAACCCTGTTTTGAAATAGGGCTCTCCAGAACCACCCTTCTAATTACGCTGGTCCCAACCTCACAAAACCCACTATGAGAGGTAAATTGCCTGTGGCCAAAACAAACTAAATGTATTTAGGCCCTTCACAAGTACAAAACTTAACCAACATCTCTTCACAACCAGCACAATAAATATGCCTTAACACATAACAATCAACTCCTGTGCCTGTACTTCTGGAGACAATATCTTTCATCAGGTGCATTGAGTGCTCTCAGGGTAACTATGCAGGTAAAACTAAGCAACTGTTGGGCACTGAAAGGAACAAACATACACAAACTGTAAAGGACAGAAATTTCCCAAGGAGAAAGTATTTCTCAGAAAATAATCACTGCATTTTGAATATCTTAGGCTGGAGCTTCATGGAATCCTGTGACACTTTCCAAACAAAAACTTGGGTGCTTTCACAAATTTGCTGAATACCAAAACCCATGAATTCACAGACAATGTTTTTGTGAGATTAAAATGTCCCCCCATGCCCTTGATGTCACTCTTCCTCAGACTCCTCTTCCTTTCTCTGTTCCTTCCTCTAACATTCTCCTTCCTTTAAAAACATCAGCTACTTTCCCTTTGAGATGGTCTGAGGCACAGCTAATGTGATAACTAAACAACAATGTGCTCAACTTAGCTTTGAAGGCTTCTGCTTCTATTTCAGACCTGAAGAAAAACTCACATGCTCAAAAACTTGTCTAATTTTGCCACTGATACAAGCTGGTCTAATAAAAGATACTGCTTCCACCAACAAAATCTGTCTTGATTATGTCTTTAGGCTGTCATAACAAGAGCACCACCACTGTTATTCTTCATGTGACACAGTCAATCAGTAGATATTTTATTTTTTGTCTTTCCATAAGTGAGCCATAAAGCTAAAATAAACCAGGCACAGGATTTTTTCTTTAGACTGATGGAGGGAGAAGGAGAGAGCGCTACAAATAGTACCCCAACCAGCAGAGCCATAATTCAGACAGAAAGCATGTGTGGGAAGTGAAGGGGCAGGGATGGGTGAACTTGTGGTTTAAGAAGACATACACAAACCCCTGAATTAAAACCTTAAATGCAGACCCAAAGTAAGGTGAGAACAGAGTGATACGTTCAACCAATGACATCTAAATGACAAATAAACTCATTAATTAAATCGCTGTAATTTGTGGGAAACCTATAATGTTGAATTAAACTGAACATGATTCTTCATCAAACATTGAGGTTGAAGACTTTTGCTTCCAGGTTTCTTTTTGCTCCTTTTAAAGGCTCACATCCATCAGGAATGTCTTTTTGAGGAGAAACAGAAGAGAAAACAAAGCTCTAATAAGAGAAGAAGATAATTTGCCAAACAAATATAGGAGAGAATACAAGCATACAGTGAAAAAGGACATAAGCAAAATAAGGCTGACAAGAGAGGCAGCCTGTCAGGAGTGTTTGCATAAGTACACACTAGGGAAATAGGAAAAGGGAGGAAATAAAGGCATGCAAATATTTTTACTAGAGGTCCAAAAAAGGGAAAAAAAAAAAAAAAAAAAAAAGCTGACTCTTAGAAACATGATGTAGATCAAAAGGACCTAGTGAAAGAGACAGAGGGGAATGACACACATCTTGATCAGCAAGAGAGGAAGATGATTCCTGTGGCAGCATTGTAACCTACTTACATGACCACACAGCAAAAAGAAACAGAAATAATAGTTTTACTAACCATGTATTAGAAACAGAAATTTAAGAAACTGATTTTTATCCACTGTTTTTACATAATTTCTGTTTTAAAAAAATGTTAAATTTACTTCAGAAGATATTATGAACCTCATTTGTTTCTAGACCTGATAAGTGTTTCACATATTCATATCAGTTTACTTTATTAAATGCCTGATGTCCTTTGTCACATTAAACTTCTTTCATTGACTACTGTATTTCTTTCAGTGAGTAACAACAAACTGTTTCCCAAGTGTCTATTTCCTTGAATAAAATGCCTATTTAAAGAAAGGCGTGGGGTGATCTTCACACATCTTTTCAGACTTCCAGCTTGGATCCATCAGTTTTAGATGCACATTCATTCTTCAGCCTTCTCTAAAGGACAGTCATAACAACCAGACATCTGAATTCCAGCACAAGCATGTATCTCTACTGAGCATCATCTTCTACCCAGGTGCAATTGTATTCAATGGTCAGTGTTATAAAAAGAGGATTGGTCAAAAGAATCAGTCAAGACTGCCTGTTACGGTGCTCCACTCCATAAAGACATGAAACTCTAAACAAAAGCTTTGAGATGTGCATTATCTATTGTATTTGCCTTTTTTAGCCATCAGCACACTTGTAGCAAGCGTGGGTAGAGCCCTTCTCAAATCTTCATTCGCGAAGCCTAGCCATGATGATGAAATACCAGTTTGTGCTTTTCCTCAGGATATTGGAGACATCAGTCCTGTCTGAGCAGCAGGGAGATGGCATGTTTTTAAAAAGGCACTGAACTGACCAATGAGAACATAATATGGTCACAAAATTTTCTGCCATTAGTTTTTCTCTGCAAGGTAATGCTCCTCAGCTGATCTGTTGGGGTTTCTTTTCTCAGTTTCAGGTACCTTTGTCTTTGAACTTGTTCCTTCTTACATCTCACTTTAAACTACCAGGAATTCATTTTCATTTCTCATTTATATTTTAAAATACAAACCATGCTTGCTAACTCTCTTGCATTCCATTTACTTTTTTCAAGTTTGCAGTTCTCCTGTTAAAAATAAAACCCCACCACATTAAAAGCATACAAAATACCCCACCCAGCCTTCATGTCATGTATCCAATTCCTTTTGTTTCACCTCTCCAATTTCACGCCACTTGCAAACCACTGCAATGCCTACCTCACTCTACAACCATAGACTGAGAGTCCCCTAAAACCTAAACTTTGTGGATTTGAAACGTTTCAGGTATTGTTGTTAATATTAAACCACAAAGTTTTACAAAACCACAGTCTCGCCTTGTGAAGCTTCAGAAGTCTCTATGACTACTAATCCTGAGTTTTATTACCCTGGGGCATCGATAATCATCAGGAGAGGGCCTGCTGAAACCCTACTGCATGTACATTCATTTTTTCTGTGCTTATTAGTAAGCCTCATACATCCACACAGAGAAATGAGCTAACTACACCAGTAGGTTAACACAAATCCCTCAGGTTTTTTCTCAAGAGGCTTAACAGTTGCTAAAGATACTATGTTACAGAAAGATGTCTAATTTCCTAAAATAATGCTGCTATTTCTTGCTTTGTGGCCTATTTATCTACTGATATATCTTATGTGAGTATTCCTACAGGAATTCCTGTTGGATTTTCTGGTCATGCTTTTTATTTTCAGTTCATGTAATCATATTAATGAATTACTTGTTCAACAGCTTTCCTTCTCAAGAATGAGGTGTCACCTGAGTTCATTTGTAATCTGAAGTATGTCCACTTAGCAACCAAGCTTAAAAAATGCTGTATTAAAATTCCAAAACCTTGTATTCAAAATTATTTCCAGAATTCAGCAATTGTATCAGCTTATTAGAGAAATGGGAAGTATGACTGCAAATGTATGATGTTAATTTATAACAAAACTATTTTGGGAAATTTTGTATTCCAATTCAGACAATTTTTTACAAAGATTTCATTGCAGGTTCTCCCTGGAAAAAAAAAAAAAAAGGCAAATAAAATATCAATATTTTTGCTTTTAATGTCTCTATGTTAATGCTGAACATTTATTGACATGTAGAATGGACTTGTAATTTAATATTTATGGAAATAAAAGTAATATCTTAATAGTTTTGCCAATATAAAAAACTTTGTACTGTGCAACATTTATTTTTATGATCATTTATATATCTAAACTATGACATATGACCCTTTAAACTCCTTTATTAGCCAAAATCTGTTTATGTATGAGTTTTTTTTTGATTAGCACACATTTAAGCAATTATTGAAATGCACATTTGTAGTAAGATTACTACGCTCAGGTAACCAAGCTACAGTAAAGAATTCCCTGTCTTTACCAAAAAAACAGATGAAGGGTTTTGGATTCTTTTGCAACTAGTGTCGTTCAAACAGTCATAATGTGGCACCTGAAGAAAAGACTGTTCAACTAATTCTGTGATTTGCAATGGAAATGTACTGCCATATAAGAAAAAAAAAAAAAAAAAAGTAGTCTGCAGTGGAATATGACCCTGACCTCAAAATTCATCACTTTCTGTTATAAAATAAATTATTAGTAATTCTTGCAGAACAGACTTCTAAGTTACAGCTTTTCCTACTTTCATTTTGATGAACCTGTGGATATGGAGTCTTACAAAAATAAGACTTGTGGACTAAAATCTGAAAACATTGGCACCAACAGCACATTTAAGTATTAACATTTGCACGGTTGCCATCTCATTCCTGCTTATCATGAGCAAACTCTGCTACGATGCATCCACCAATTAGATTATATTTCTTATTTGAAATATAACTTACGATTAGACTGTGTTGATGGATACAGGCAGTTCATCGTTACCTTGCTCCTACTTGGCTGCGTGCAACTTTTTTACTTGAGGACTGCTGTGTTTCTGCTAACAATGTCTTCTGGAGAGCAGTGCTTAGACAAAGCATTTCATTTATACAGCTGTCCTGCTCTCAGACCAGAGCAGAATTAAAATCTGACCACCATAGACTACAGGTTACCAGCTGCCTTTCTGGATATACCACTTTATTGTTCTACAGAGACAGGAGATGCCTTATGTAAAATGCATGTTTGGGGGTTTTTTTCCAGGTATTTGGTAAAGTATTTAAACTGAGAATCAGTAAAGTAATATTGTAGTAACTTTAATAAGAACATTGTTTGCAAGCATAATAAAAAGTAAGACTCAAGAGGCCAATAAGGTTGAGAAGACTGAGAATCATTATAAATATGTAACACTTAGAGCAGCAAATCTGATATGGACACAGTTTTTACAACATACCTCAGGTTTGCACAAATAAAAGAAGTTCTGGCAATATTTTTCACCTAACCAAGAGTGAATATTTTCACCGTCAGCACACACTTTGAATCATGTGCACTTATCATCTGATTGAATAAACAATTTAAGTTATATATTAGTGGTAGTAGGTATGAAGCTATAGTTTTCCACTAAGCTGAGCTTGAATGTAATTTTTTTCCCATTGCTTTTTGTTCCAATTTGATAGCTCTTCTGAGCAGATGGCATCTTTAGAAAACAACCAAATTCCAACTGTTGCTACCAAAAGAAGGTCTGGATTCAAGGAAAAATAAAAAGTCTTTGCTAAATGCCAGTTACTACCAACTCTGGGTCTCGTAATTTCAGCTGAACTCAGCTGACTTGGATGAAACAACAAATTGACTTACGGGCAAGAAAGAATTCCCGTAAATCCCTGCTCCCCAGCTGGCAACTAAAGTAGGATCAACGGTTTGGCCTTGTTCTCCAGAGGAGGGAAAGGAAAGTAAAAGGAATGGTATCATTTTTTTTTCTCATAAGCCTTCCAAACAATGTCTGAGATTTAACATACAGAGGAGTAGTGGTTTGAGCAAAGTATGCTCTGATTTATTTGTAAATTACCACAGATGATACATAATGTGAACCTAGATTTAATAACAATGTCTACATGCTGAAAACACAGGTGTGGTGATGACACTAGAGAAATTAAGGGCTTAAAAATACAATAAAATGTACACTAAACATTGATGAGGAGGTATGTTCTACAGTTGCAACTCCACTGCAAGAAAGATGGTTTAATATGTCCCAAGAACCTTGGAAATATAAAAGTCTTTTCTGCTTTAAAATTATCTATTACTTTTGCAAGTTTTGGGCTTTTTTTTTCTAAAGAAATTAGTTGAACATTTTATCAAGTATGGGAACTGTTAAAATGCTATATTGGGGACACTCCTCTTATTGCCAATTTGAACAGTATATGTCACTTTGTTTTTTTCTTTCTGGTCTAACCACTGCTTTACTTACAAGGTGAATGAGTGGTACTTGTGGACCAGTCAGTTGAATAGCTCTGTGATCATAAGACTATGAGATTTTCCAGTTATTTGAGTCACATTAGTAACAGCTCAGCTAATTAGCAATTTTAAAAGGATCAACTCACTAACAAATTAAAAGAAGTATCTGTATACAAAGAGAGATTGTTCGATTTGGCTCCAGTCTTGATAGTAATAAATAAAAGCATCTATTGTGTGAAAGCAGGGAAATGTCTCATCTGTAGTGATAGGGATTCATTTTGGAATGACACAGTCATAGTTTCTATTTTCTCAGTGTTTTGTGGGATATGTTTTAGTTTCTGCTTATTGAGAGTGAAATTTAAGGTCAGAGGCTAAATGATGTCAAAATGCCTTCCAATCATTTGATGTGACAAGGCAGCTGAGCTGTTCAGGATGTGTCCCGACCACAACAAATATGTGGCAGCATTTAAGGGAATACTGTTGGTGGGCTTACTGCTTCTGCTTGAAGCTAATTCTTCAAAAGTAAAGTTAACAAGGACATCTCTGAAAATATTGCCATATCCCTCTAAAAAATGGAAATGCTTTCATTCTAACACAAAGAGACTGCGGTAGAAAAAGTGATCTAGAGGCATTGGCTGGATGCCCCATTGCCCCAAGCACTGTAATGTCTTTCATAGATGCTATGAAACATTTCAGTTTGCCTTGGATTAGGACACTGGCAGTACAGGGCATGTGATCCCAGCCTCAGCAAAGCATTCTTTCTCTTTGGGATACAGCTATGGAGTGATTTTTCTTAGGAGATTAGATGAATCTAGCCCGGGCATCTGCAATACTTTTTTCTCTCACATAATGGAAAGCTTTTAATCAGAAAAGCGACACAAGCCAGTAACAGAAGCCCTCTTGGTTTTTTTTTTTTTTTTTTTTAAAGCAAAAGCAAAGAAATCAAGCCAAATAAAAAACTCCAGTGACCTTAAACTAGTACCCCAAATATGCAGCAGAGAACACTCATAACTTGGAAAAAATAAAGAGACACACATTCCAAGAGGAGATTGCTACTTCAAGTTTAAAAATTATTCTAAAGGCAACCATGCAAGCTACTTGCTGGCATAACATTATCCTTGCATCACAACTGAAAGCTTGTTAAAATAACTTCAAAATTGCTAATCTGAACATACCAGGAGTACTATGAGCACAGTGCTCTGACTTTCAAGGGGCTGGTATCAGGCACTGGAAAGAATAGATGGCCAAGGATACAGGGCCTTAGACTAGAACTAGTAAGTCAGTAGATTTTGTAAGTGGATGCGAGAACAAGAAACATAGGCCATAGCTTGGCAATTTCTGAGAGCAGAGTATGAAAATACATTGCTTTTAATGTATTAAAGGCTATGGTGATTTTTCATTCAAAAAGCTCTGTCATGATCTGCCAACTCCTGAGATGAGACCTTTCTGTTGTTTCACACTGAGAGCATTAACTCACCGCTGCCATCAGTAACATCACACTAGAAAAGGTAAAATTTTGTTTAGTGGATCTCCAAGGATTGATTTTCTATTTCCCAAGAAGAGTCCAAACACAAAAGAGTCCGGTAGGTTTTTATTGTAGTTGAAATTATGTGCAGTTATATACATTCTTCTAAGATAGACAATTTCTTAAAGTGCTGGAATTTTGTTGTTCTCAGTTTCTAAACTGTATGTTAGATAAATCACAATCAATAAAAGCAAATAAAGAAAAGATATTAGCACAAAGAAGAGTCCTGTAGGAAAAATAACAGTTCAGTAGAAGCAACCCAAACACAGAGGTTCATGCGCTGGTAGCCTGAGGGAAGAAGGGCAGGAGAAAGGGATTGGAAAAATCAAAATAGTTCTAAAGCAAGAGGAGGAGGAAAGTATATCTGACATCTGAAATGAAAAAGGTGTTATAAGCATCTTCAAAAGTCATGAACAAAGTCATGAACAGCTGAGGCTGAGTGGAATTTTTTTTATATAAAGAACATAACTTGAGAGTGAAAATAAACTAGTCCACATTAGAACAGGCAACTTTAGGAAACTAAAAATCATATCATAATCATACAATAACCATGGAATCAAGAAACTAAATGCAACCAAAAATCAGGTTTTCATACTAAAATCAAGAAGAGGAATAATTTTATTTGTAGTGAATTGCAAATGAGAATCACAAAAATGAAATTCAAAACAAATAAAGAGCTGCTTTTCTCCTTCACCTGTCTCTAATTTACTTTACACCACCTTTTAAATGTAGATTTTACAAACATGAGCAGGTCAAGGACACAAAATGACAACAAGTGCAAATAGCAGACTCTACACTATTTACATCACAATTTGCTAAAAATTCTTTGCGCATTTACCAATGCCTTTGCACCCCAGAAGAACTCCATAAGGCAACACTCAGTAGGAAAGATGATGCTTTTCACTAAATCAAGTAGCAAGCAGACCTGACTGGCTCCAGCTCCACTGATGCAGACTGCACCTCACTGGACTCTGCAGGTAGCAGCTAGAAATTACTCCTGATTGCAGTACCAGATGGGTTATAGGAGCTGCAGAATCTCATGCCTTCCTTACTCTGCCAGTCAGTGTAAAATGAGCAAGCCTAAATTCTGTCTAAGGGTCCTTGGACTTCCAGAGAATTTAAAATAATCTCTTCATTTTCATCTGAATATGTGACAACAAAACTGAAAAGTATGTAACACGCAGTTTTCTAAAGATGAGGTCACCAATATTGATTACAGCAATGTGTGTTTCTGCTATTTGGAAGTGTGGGTGCATCAGGGTATGCATTCAGACCCCACATTCCCAAGCAGTTCGGCCTTACGTGTACTGAAATGCTAAATGCTTGCAATTGTTTGCTGTAATATGCAAAGGCCAGTTGGCCAGCATGTAGAACAGTTAAGCCTTTATTGTTACTAGACTTATAATTTTCAGCAAGGTTGAAAAAAGCTATTATCATTGAGACTCTCATCTGTTGTTTCAGTAATATAGGACGGGGCTTTTTAAGCAAACTCAGAGACCTATGCACATTACTGAGGCTGAGCCCAAAACAAAGTCGTACCAGAAACATTAAGCCATTTAAGAATATGCAAAATTAAGAGTCTTGTCTGCTTCTGTGTCAATTGTTCACAGCAACTTGTCCCCACAGATTTTCATGCAATACCGCTGAGTAGCTAGATGACTATTCCCAACATGCAGCCATACAAAAATACTCTTTGAAGATATAAATCAGTATACGTGGTCACCAGGAAAGCATATTTGACTACTGGAATAAATACATTGGGGATGTAACAACTGCTTTTATTTGGTACTCAATGCTGTTTATTTATTTAAAATATAATTATAATTATGCCTTTATATTGTAGTATTCCCAATGATTACAAACTAGACTACTGTATACATGCTGTAGAAACAAAGAAGAAAACATGACTTTTCCCTCATATTCTGTAGAACTCATTACTAGAGTGACAAAACAAAGAACAAAGAAGATCATCTGGTAAGCACTAAAAAAACCGAAACATTTGTCATAAGCATTTTAAAGCATTATTATTAAATATGCCTTACATATTATTTCCCTACTCTTTCCATCAAACTACTTGCTATTTTTTTCCTTCAGACATAGCTAAGGGGAAGCAAATCTTACTGCTGGGTACAGGTAATGCGTCATAGTTCAGTTTGATGGTTTTGATTTTCTTATCGAATTTCATCTTCTCTCTGTTAGTCATGCAGATTTAATGCAAAAATCAGATTGCCTGTTCAGGGTGGGGTTGCTTATATCTCTTCCACTTCTTCAAAAGCAATTTGCCTTTCTACAGTTGAAGAGTCCCTAAAGCCATAAAAAGTACACCATTGAAATAACAGGTTTCAGCCTCAAAACATGAGTAGGAGGTAGCCAAATGTTTAACTTTGCTCTACAGCTTGCTGGGGAAAAAAATTAAGATTTCCAGCGATGAAGCTCCTAATTTTGACAGACTGAAATGCTCTTGGAGGAATGAATGTCCTTATATACTACTAACCCTAAAGTATCTAATGAGTAGTTTTTACTAAGCTTTCTTTATGTAATTAATCACAAATATTACAGGTGGTATGTGACATGGTCAGTCTTCTGTTTCAGAAGCATGTGAGCTTAGGAAATATTTCCTACTATTCTGTTATAGTCCAGGAGTTGGACTCAATGATCCTGATGGGTCCCTTTCAACTCAGTATATTCTATTATTTTGCATTTGTCTTAGGGGTTCTCTAATTTAAATTCATTTGCCACTCCTCACCTTTGATATTAAATGCCCTTTGGTAAAAAAAAATTATAACAATATTTGGGCATGTAATTTGCACTGTTTTGAAATGTGAAAGCTTTAGAATAAAATTTTTTAACTGAATTATAAAAACCCAAATAAAAATAATTCAAAAACATATTTATGCCAAAACACATCAGACGTACTCATTACTTCAGTGCATATATATATATATATACTTCTCTTTTAGAAATTCTGATGGAAAATTTTACTATATAAATCTAAGAAGGGAACCTAGCAATATTTACATCCAAATTCTGATATCTCCCAAGGAGGAAAACCGCATGAAAAAAATTGTGGCCCTTAGCATTTCATACCAAGAGGTCTGTCTTTACTCTTAAAACGTGTCCTTGAAGTTGTAGTACATTCTGCATTTCTCTAACATGAGGTAAAGAGGAACAAGTGCATTGCAATTCACTAAATACAGCACATTTTATGCAAACTGCTACTACATTTACAACAAGAGAGGAATAATCATATATACAGGCAAATAATCCTTTAGCCCATGTACAAGGAAATCAGAGAGACTCAAAAAAAAAAAAAAAGAAAAAGAAAAAAATGAAAAAAAGATTTTGGAATAATCCATGTACTCTCAGACAGAAAAACACATAGTCAGTACTTATTTATGTGCCTTTAGCTACACCTTTTCTCAAACTGGTCCTTAAAAATGCCCGTCTAGTGTACTACATATTTTCTTTAGAAAAACAAAGAAGCCATGAGTACAGTTATTACCGGCAAATGCCTCAAAAAATTTTGCCAAGTCACCACCCAGTCAAATCCCATTCTATCCTGCAACACATGTAGAACCAAGTGCAAGCTGCACACCACTCTTGTGGTCTGAGAAACAAGATGGGACGCAAACCAAAAGACTGGGTTACAAAAGAGAGAGGAAAGTTATGGCTAGACAGGCTTATAAGAGGTTTGATTATATATATATAGTACAGAAGAGAAGATTCTGTTGTTATTTCTAAAGGTTTCTGAAACACTTGTCAATTGGCTGTTTTGTTTTTGGGACTGGCTTTTGTTGTTCTTTTAGGTCACCTGTGTATAGTTAAAGCACACACAGGCACACAGATCATGTGAACACCCTTTTGGTTCCTTCTCCTGTAACTTGCAGCCTCTGCTTTCCACCCACTTATTTCATTACCAGCTCATCACACCTTATTTCACTCTTTTAAATTCCAAGATTTGTGCAGTCTTAGGCCTTTTACAGACCTGAAGCAGTTAACAGATGTGACAATTAAAATAGTTTGACTTAAAATAATTGGACACGTTCATATTAACTGCAAAGTGTGGTTTAAGTGTTGCTACGGAGGTACAGCTATAACCAAGCTGTCAGTGGGTACTGGGCTCTTAAAATACAGAAATCTAACATTTAAGGAGATAAAATGTGTTAGGGGGCAGTTGTTTTGTTTATTTTGGTGCTAATGGAAGGAAAAGCAGAAGATTTGAAATAAGCATATGATAAATGATGGGTACTATGAAAAGTGACTTCCCTTAATTTTCAGCAACTGCATCTCCCATTCTGTGACAAAGTTGCAAGTCACTGACAAGAAAGGAAAAGAATCCAGTATTTGTCACTTTTAATTATTATCAGTCAACTTTAGGAAATGAGAGTGTCAGAATGAAAACAGAGACTAGCATTTTTATCATCTTGAAGCAGAATCAAAAAAGTACTGATGGTCTCAACTACACCAAAAGTGAAACTGACTGTGACACAAATGGTTATAAGGTTTAGTGAAAGGCCACATCAGCAATAACTGTACTCTTCACCAAAATATTTTGATCATCTAGTTTTCTTCTTTTATTTTCATTCTCACTTACTGAGTTTGGTTTGCAACACAAGTCAAAAGGCCTAATCAGAAACAAGTTTCCAGGAGAGCAGTGCCCAACCAAACACATAACACTCTCCTAAGAGTGGGATAAGAAATAAAGAGCTACAAATAGATGTGGCAGAAAATGGGAAATACAGCAAAGAAGAAACAGCTGTTATTCTATGACCAAACAAGTAATTACTTTGCCTAGTTCAGTGAATGAAAGCTTCTATTTTCCTTTTTAATTAAATACCTTTAAGAGCTACTTTTAATTCTTTCACCACTTGATGCCCTTGTTTTGATGTTTCTCTCCTGCACTCTCCTTCACTCCCCTGCTAGAGCAACACAACGAAAGTGTAAGTCAAAGAAATGTGTGAAGTAGCAAACACAATAGGATGCTTATAACAGCTGGATTTTGAATAGATTAAAGGAGGGAGGAATGCAGAAGCCACAACAAAAAAACCCAGTAGGTTGGAGTGCTATAAGCTGCAACCTATTGTAACTAAACAATTTCAGCTCTTTCGACCCCTGGGGTTTTGTCCTTGTTTTGAAAACTATTGTTATCAGTCTTTATATTATTCTTCAAATCCCTTGTGCCTTCATATATGCCAGCCTTGACCAGTCTGCTTTGCACACAATCTTCTCCTCACCCTTTTCAAACATCCATGCCAGCACACAAAGCTTCCCCATGGATCTGGCCCTATCCCCTAAGAGATACAATGTGACTTTCAGAACAGGCAGGTTCAGCAGTGGCTGGGAACAATCTGTTTCAAAACCGAAGAGCTGAGAAACATGAAATTCACATGAAGTCAGTTGCAATTTTGACATCTTTAGAATTATGTTACTCTTTTACCCACATCTCTTATGGCAATTCTCAGCCTCTACACAGTGTGCCCCACTGCCTCTCAGAAGGCAGCACAAAACATCCACTGGATACTGTCCAGAACAAGCTGCACATTCTCACATTTATATAAAAATGCTTTCGTGTTACAACTAAAAGAAAGTAAAGCAACACAATAGAGATAGTCCCACCTACCGAAGACATTATGAATCAGACCTATATGGAACTGAAATTAATTTATATTTAAGGACTTACTTTTGACAAAGTTTTTGCACAATCAGAAGTATTACTGAAACATATTTTCCAGATTTTGGGGAGATAAAGGATTAGATTCAGCCTATATAATAATTTATCTCTAGGAGCTGGACTTCAGTAAAATAGCGAACACAGATAAAGATCTGGCAGTACTGGCTAGGGGAAAGTTCTACTCTTTTTAAAAAATACTTTTTATAAATAAAAAAGCATGTGCTAAAGTTTTTACAGAAGAAAAACTCTGAGGTAATAGGAAGCTTTTCCTAATTAAAAATTGCATAATTGCTTCCCCAAACATTAGTGTGCATCTGAATAATTATATGTGATATAAAAGTAGCGTAATTGTTTGCTAGAATTCATATTATCAGTGATCTTACATGGGATTTTAAATTTTAAATAAACAAGATAAGAACTATATTAAATATATTAAAAATATATTAAATATATTAAAAAGTTTTTTTCCTACCTTACAACATATTGACTTCACAGTTTGTTGGAACCATCAAGTTCACCAGTTCCCCGAATCTGTAACTTCTGGCCCTACCACTTCTCACGAGTCTTTCAAGCATGGGAAGCTGCTTGCTCCTTCACAGCCTCTTTCCTGGCAGGTAGCCCTTTCCCAGTCTCTCTTAATGGTAACTATAGCCCAGTTAACTATTCTCTCTCCCAGCAGCAGCATCTTTCAAACACACTTTAAGTGTTTATTTCCCGTTGTGTCAAAACAACAAAACCCTTTGAAGGCTCAGCAATGACAAAGAATATCCAGCTTTCTGTGATAACTAGTGCAGGGCCTGAACGTGGGTGATTAGACAGCCTGGAGTGGCCTCACTCGGTACAAAGGCAGGCAGCTTCTCCCATGCATTTCAGCAGTAGCTTGAGAAGAAGGTAATAGCTGCCATTCTGGTAAGCACAAAAGGAGACTGACTAAGCTGTACTGTCTGTAATTGGAATTATAATAACAATGAAGTGCTCTGGCTGCATTTTTGTCCATCCTTCTCTCTAGGTATTTGTAACTGGAATTTTTTTTTATCATTGAAGAGATTTTTACAAGTGTCTGTACTAGCAGATTAGTACTTATATTCAAATGCTTCTGGAAACTGATGTCCTGACACTCCACGACCGCCAAGGAACTCCAAGAAGTTTTGGCATAACTCCTATTTCTTCAAGAGTCAGGTAACACAAAATACCAATTTCCTCACCATCATCTAATGTCTGTTTAGAATTCTCTTCCTCTACCTTGCAAATGACAATCATGATTGAATCAGAAGCACACATTAACTGCTCCCATGGAAGGTTAGATCTACAAACTTCTATCTTAAATGTCTAGAAGACTGACATGATCAGGAAACTTCAGGTCGTCAAACCCTTTCATGTGAACTGTTTTCCAAAGATCATTTATGTCTCTACCTATCTGTCATGCCATGATCTTCCATGTTTTCTCCAATTTGATTTTATCCATCTGTTGAAGCAGTGTAGTTCAGTGCTAGGGAACGCCGATTTCTTCCACATGCTAATGATGGCATCACAACTATGTAGTTTACCACTGGCTGTGAATTTTGACCTGGCATCGGCATAATTTTTCTCAAATCCTATTGTCCTGGTTTTGGCTGGGATACTACTGCATAGTAGCTGGTACAGTGCTGTGTTCTGAATTTAGGATGAAAATAATGTTGACAACACCCTGATGTTTTAGTTGTTTTGGAGTTACACTACACCGAAGATTTTTCAGCTTCTTATACTGCCCTACCAGCAAGGAGGCTGGAGGTGCCCAAGAAGCTGGGGGGGACACAGCTGGGACAGCTGACCCTAACTGACCACATGGATATATCCCATACTATATGGTGTCATGTTCAGCATATAAACTGGGGGACTTGGCCAGGGGATGGCAGGCTGCTGATTCAGAACTGGCTTGGCACTGCACAGCAGGTGGTGAGCAATTGCACTGTCCATCACTTTTGTATGTTGTTATTATTATTGTTATTTTTCCTCCTTTTCTGTCCTCTGAAACTGTATTTATCCTAACCCATGAGCTTTACCTCTTTTCCAGTTCTCTTCTCCACCCCACTGCAGGGCAGTGAGCAAGGGGCTGTGTCATGTTTAGCTTCCTGCTGGGTTAAATCATCAGCAGAATTCTTCACCACCATTACAGAATACTACATAGATATCTTTTGGGATATTCAGGCAAATTGCTCTTTGAAGTGAAAAAGGCCCATAAGGACCCTCCTGTCAATACTTCTACACCATTCAGATAATTCTTGGAAACAGAAATTGTTGCATCTTTATTCTCCAAGCAAGTATTATTTCATTAGCACTTAGTAACATCTGAAGAGAGTCGCTGAAAAGAATTTTATTCAAAGGTGATGAAAAGATCCCAGGAACCTGACAGGCCTGCTCCTTTAAGCTTGTTTCAGAATGGTCTTTTCTTTGTCCCTCTTCACAATTACCTTGACTTTCTGTCAGGTTCTGTTAGAGCTGCAACAGAACTTCTTGATTGAGATCTCCCATCTTTACAATTTTATTGTTTTCTTAACTTGGCCAGGCAGAAAGTTGTTTTGCAGCTAGATTTCCTAGTTGCCATCTTGCTTAACAGTATTGAGCAAATAAACTCAAGCCTTCCTAATCTCTCCTGGCCTTTCTTCAGTGCCTTGTGCTTCAGGCTGAGTGCCATAGGCTTGTGGCAAACTTTGTTTGCTCATCTCAGAAAATGTTTTACTATGTTGTCACTTGCTGGGCCTTGCAGTTCATACATCTTTCAGAGTCATTTACTGTTACAGGGAACAAGTTTGTTATTGAAGAGACATCTGTCCCAGGCAAGCCCCAGCACTGGGATACTGCATTATTCATCCAGACAGAGTAATCATATTCCTGTGGTGACATTTGAAGCCCTGCAGGTCTATTTTCTACTTAGTTTGCAGTGGATGGAGGCATGGGAATCTTACCAGAATGCTGCAGTGCTTTTCCTTGTTTCCCATGCTGTAATACAAGGTGCAGGTTGCTTTGCATTCAGCACACAGCTGGTGGTGTCCTTCAGTTACTCACTGACCATGTTGCTTCTATCCAAGAGGATGAAGCCCTTTTTTTCCATGCTGTGTATCATGGCTTGAGACAACAGTCCCCTGCTCTGATGCTCTCACCTTATGCAGGACTTTTAAGAATGATACAGCATCAAATACTGGTACTAAACATATTTATTTATCAGTCAGTTGATCAGGAGAAGCTACAAATACTGTTAAAAATTACATTTGTGATTAACCAAAAACTATCTGTCTAATGTATTTTCCAATATCATTGGTTGAGATAATGACTTGCTGAATATTTGAGGATGAAATATTTTTAAATTCAATTAAAATAAAAGATTATTCTTGAACAAATGCACAATTTTATTACCTAAGTTATTATAATGAGTATTAGTGAAAGATTTAAATTAGCTATTTGGCTAGCATGATTTAAAATGTAAGGATTTGGAATATACCCTAGCAGCCCAAAACTAACTGAATCTGTTAACAGAAATGAACCCAACAGGAAATATAAATCCCTTTAAAATATGATTAGTGTCTGTATATGGGAGGAAATGTTTGCTATCACTTGGTGTGTTTTAGTCTCTTCCCATTTGTTCCTTCCTTAGTGTTAAATAACTATAAAAAGGTATATCTAAAGAAAATATATTTTATTGTGAGACATGGGTTTGAAATAAATCCCAACCAAAAAACTAAGACATTTGAAAAACCCAGGCTAGAATTAAAAGGAACAGAAAAAATTTTGCTTCTGGGAGAAACATATAATTAATTGTAAATCAGGACATCTATGCAGAATATCAGGACATCTACACAAAATATCATTTCCAGAGAAGCCTCATTCGTTATTTTTTCTAAACTGCCTTTTTATATCACAAACTTAAGGTCCAGTATAACCTTTTCAATTTTAAATGTAAAAGCATGCTGGGGAAAGACATGTCCCAATCACAGGTGTGGACACAGGTATGACTGTTTTTCTACTCAAGTTTATGTCCATAAAGATAAGGGCACAAACTAATCATAGTACCAGTATAGCTGAGGTTCTGTGTTATATTCCAGATAACCAGATTTGTTTATGGGAGGAAACAAAGGTGGTACTTTGAGCCAAATATGTCCTTAATACCTTTATTTTTAAGTCAGTGTCACCTGACACTGCCACCAAATAGCTAGTAGAACCTGGAAAACTTTTGCTTGATTATAGCTAGTTTCCTTGAAGTGAGAGGTCCACAGACCAGGAGGTTTGTACTGGCAGGAGGCTGTCCTGACTATGAGCAAGATATGATGTGGGGAAAAAAAATTAGATTTCCTTTCAATTTCTTTTGTAGTTTTCCATAACTCATTGTAAAGGAGAATGCAATTTGCATGAAACAGTATGAATATTCAAGTAGCATGAGTTATCTGATCAATATACAAATTTTTCATGTAGTTTCCTGAATTGAAGGCAATATTTGGGGGGACAGAGCAAGCTAAATGCAGCTTCAGGTTGTAAATTCTCATCTAAAGACATACTAGACCTGGTGCTGGGTATACTTTAAGAACAGTGTGTTTAACTGAATTTGTTCCATTCTTTGAAAATAGAAATTTTATGTCGGTATTCTGTATTTCCTCAGTGGTACAAATCATCTTCGTTGTTCTTTTGCCTTAAGCTTTTATAGAGCACATATCTAATAAACATAATGCCATCCTTTCTTGTGGAACCAGAGCAGGGCTATTAAGCAGTAATTATTTGCTGACTACAGACATGACAGTCTGTTCAGTGAACAACCTTGAGGTGAACTGGACTGTCAGCTACCAACAGCCACTTTCAGACACTAACTCTACAGCCTTTTAAGATCCTGCTATTATGGACTTATGGAATAGATTCATAGAAAAGACATTTCTAATTGTCAAGTTTAACTCTGAGTGAAAGGCTGCAATTGTTTAAGAAATAGTAATAGATTTTATTGGCATTCGCCCTTATTGCTTGGTAGACTTTGAGAGAGAAAACCAGACATGGGGCTCTCACATAGCAGGCTGACTACTATGTGCAGAGTTTGAGAAAGCTGGGACTTCAGATAGTGGAAGAGAAGGGTTAGAAGGATCTTAATCCATGTGCATAAACACTTGGTGGGAGAGAATGAAGAAGAGTTCATCAGAAGATGGGAGGGAACTCAGTGATTCTCTAGGACAGGATAAGAGTCAGTGGGTGCAAACTGAAATAGAGGAAATTCCACACGAACATAAGGAAACACGATTTCATTGCGAGCGTGGTCAAACCCCTGAGCAAGTTGCTCAAGGAGATCACGAAGTCTCCAGCCTTGGAGATACTCAAAACCCAAGTGGCCACGCTCCTGGGCAGGGGGCTGGACTGGATGACCTCCCGAGGTCCTGCCGACCGCAGTCACTATGATCAGGGAAAGACTAGGTAAGGAATGCTTTATCCCAAATAAGCAAGCCTGCAAAATATTTATAAGAAGTCACAGTGTAAAACAACTAACTGATCATATATGAAGCTTTGTTCCCGAATAGGCCAAAAGGTTAGTCAAAAGGTGCAACAAAAATTTTTAACTGGCCACCGCAGGTCGGTGTAAGCCGCCTAGCGAACCGCAGCTCCCTCCCCGGCCCCGCCGCTGCTCCGCCTTCCCATTCCTCCTTCCACCGCGCCAGGCCGGGGCTCCCGTCCCTCCCCGCCTTCTCGGGGGGAGGCGGCGCATCCCGCATCCTGCTGCGGGGAGCGGGCGCGTGGGGCCGTGGCGGCGCCGGCAGGAGGAAGCGGCGCTCTCCCATCCTCTCCTCTCCTCACCCAGCTCGTCCCTCCTCCCTCCCTCCCTCCCTCCCTCCCTCCCTCCGTGCCGGTGCTGGCGGCTCCTCCTCCCGCCGTGACCCGCTGCCGCCCGTGAGCGGGGCGGGGGGGCGGCGCCGCGCGGGCCCCACTGTGGCGGCGGCAGCTGCCGGAGGCGGAGGAGCGGGAGCCGGGGCGCGCTGTCCCCCCGCAGCCTCATATCTGGGCCCCGCCGGCGCTCCCCATGCCCGTGTGGTGCTGCCGCTGCTCCCTGGCCGGTCATTTCAGGTGAGGCGGCGGCGGGGAGCGGGCGGTGGGGTTGGGGCGGTCGCAGGAGAGCGGGACGGGCACGGCGGCGGGCGGGGAGCGATGCCGCGGCCTCCGCGGGGCTGCTGCGGTGCCCGGCCCCGCATGGCCCCTCCGCCGCGGGAGGGGATGGCGGCGGCGGCGGGGCCCGAGCGGGCTCGCCGTGACCTTGGGCAGCGCCGGGCGCGGCCGGGCCGGGGTCTGCCCGCGCCGCCCGGTGCGCAGCGGCACCGCCGGGATGCCGGCCCTGATGGCACCGCGCCCCCGGGCACCTGGAAAAAACCCAGCCATCCGACGGCGTGACATTCGCTTCCCGAAGTGTCAGCTCGAGACCGAATTCAAATTCCGTTTATATAACGAGTTTCTCTGTTAACCGCCCATCACAGTCCATTTCTTTTTTGTTTGTTTGTTTGTTTTTTGTTTGTTTTTGTTGTCGGGTTTTGTTTGTTTGTTTGTTTTTGTTTTTCTCTACCAGTACGAAGGGCATTCTAGGATCTTTCAAAACTGCTATCTGAAAAAGGCACCACTCAATAACCTGCATCTAATTAGTAGGTATTATCAAATAATTATTATTACCTTTTCCAAACGGGAGAAAAGCTGTTATATAAATATCCTGTGTTTTCACATAAAAAAGGATTCACGTTTGCACATGTTCAGAATCTAGGCAATTGACCGAATGTAATTCTCGAGGTTATTTGGTGTGACCAGCATAAGATAAACTGAGCACTAGCGTTGTAAGTGACTCATCTTGTGCCCACTTGCGTCTCCACAGGACTAGAGCTATAGATAATTGTACCCAATCCCCACCATTACAAAGCTGTCCACCATGAGTTTATCAAGGCTAAAACTTCTGGTACTTGGTAGGTTCCAGTGTTGTTCAGAGGTTAGGAAGATAGTGGCCCCTAACTTAAGATCTTGCTGGGTTCTGACATGATGCTTTTGCAAAGGAAAAACTTGCTCCTGACAACACTCCTTTGCACCATAGCTGAGAAACTGGAGGTTTTATGAGGATGTTTCTGTGCAAAATGACCAGTTTGGTGGTTTGTGATGCACTGAGCTACACAGAAGCAACATTTTTAATTTTAAAAGGTTCTTTTGTAGCCTACAGCATTGTGCATATAACCACAAAAGAGGTTTTGACATGTTTCTTTTGGTTTTATGTTCCATCTGGCACAGCACGCATCATAAAACCGCACTAAAACATGCATGCTCCCTTTAAGCCCGTCTTTCAGGTACTATTGCCTTGAGTTAACTCTGAACAAAGGATGGAAAATAAAATATTCTGCCTATGCCTGTCTAAAAGCAGAAGTGAAAAAATCAGTATGATAATTAGATATCCCCTCACTTTCGTCTTTTCGTCTGCATCTAGCTCATGCTGTTTGTGTGTTAGGCGCCTGCAAGAGCTAACGTGCAGCTGTACTCAAACAGTAAGCACTTTGCAAACTTTTTTTGTTGTACTGCAGGAAATACAGATACCAAGTACTTTCCAAAATAAAGGCAACCTTAGAATAGCTCCCCACCCTTTTTAACAAAGACATAGCCATCAGAGAGATGTATTACAGAGTGCACTATTGCTGTTGTTACTGTCTGGCTCTGTCTCTAGTTTACTTCAGACTTCCCCGTTGAGGAAACAGAACCTTCAGTGCCGTGGGAGTTGAGGCAGTTTGGAGCCTTCGTGGCTTCTTGAAGGCCATGGGAATTAGATCAGTGTGTTACGATTTTGGTCCTGTGTAGAAAATAATGCCTGAAACACTAGAACAGCTTTAAGATATGCAAATTCTTAGGAAATAGATGAGTACTTTTAGTTATTGTTAATAATTAAAACTGCAAAGAGAAAAATTTTTAGAACTGTTGATTTGGGTATTTTTAATTAAAAATTTATTGCCTTTATTTGGAAGACAACTATTTTTAATTTGCCTTTTATTCTAGCTAAAATGATAGTGTGTTCTTCTTCAGTGTCCTGGAAAGGATTCAGAAGAGAGACTCCTAAATAATTAAACAGAAAACAGTATAAAATAAGTCTTCAAAGTCTAGAAGCACATTTAGATGGTAAAAAGCTATGTGAAAAACCCAAGCAGATGTTTCTCCGGGAAAGAACTGGGAAATCTAGGAAAATGGCTAGGGATGAAAGCAGTCTGCTGCGCAGGTGCTGACCTGACTGCAAGGCAATCCCTTTTGTAAAGGCTTTTCCTTTAACAGTGGTAGGATGGGTTGTGTCTAGGGCTTAAAGGGATCGCTTCACAAGGATCCATCGTCACACCACCGCCAGCTCTAGCCAGCCTTACTTCTCCCCGAATGGAAATTTGTTGAGGCGAAGTTCTGTGTGTGGCTCAGCCAGCAGGAAGGGACACGAATACCTCAGCAGCTCCTTCAGGCTTTGGCTGGCCTTAATGTTGTTAATTGGCTCGGCGGTGTGTATCTCCTGCTTTGATAAGGATAATGAGGAATGAGTTCTACTGTGTGTGGGATCAAAATAATGCTTGTGGTTATACTTTGGCTTTGTATAAACTGCGATTAGAAATACGCATTTCTGCAGAGCCATCTGTGCCTTTTTGTTATCCTTCTGCAGACTTGGTAAGAGAAAGCGGACTTTTTAAAAAACTTCTGTTAGAAAAGCTGTGCTGAAGAGTAAAATTTTGTGGATGGGGTGAAACGTATCTGTTTTGGTCTCGATTTAGCCAGTTTCATAGCTCTTAAAGTACAACATCAAAAGCAACTTTATTTTTGAAGAGACTGTTCTGACAACAGTTCACTGTTTCATTTTAGTTTTCTCCCATCTGTCCTTTTTAATTAGAACGTACAGCAGCACTGAAACTGAAGGACAGCTTTTGAATTCCTTTGTCCAGTATTTTGGTGACAGCCTTGGAAGGAAGATTAAAAGAATGCCTTTAATTGAAGAAACTGTTCTGCCTGGAGACTCCCTCCTTACTCTGCCTGTAGTAATAATCGGTGAGTTTTTTTTCACTTTTTTAAAGATTCTCTGTCACTGCCATTGCCTTTATAGACCTACTGCATGAAATAATTTATCATTAAATAAGTAATGCTGAGCATCCTTACAGTGAGGATATTTGTTAGAGTAATAGAGTTGTGATTAACAGCAATACCATAAAATTACATTAAAGGACTTCTGGGAGTATATTTGAATTCAAATTGTGCTTTGACAAGATGAGCTGTGTTATTTGGCAGCAGATATGGGAGTCTTAATGGAGTAACTGTATTGATTCTAGTGTTGATCACATAGGGTTTGATTAACATGATATGTCTGCTTCAGGATGCATGGAGGTTGTTGATGGTACAGCACTAGAAATTTTTGGGGTCACGGGACAGTGAAAAAAAACCTTTATGCGAAGTATGTGCTGTGTGTTAGTCAGGTGCTACCTTCTCATTCATTGCCTTTTTCTCTGTTTTATCCATCACTAATGTCTAAATATTTCCCCATCTTTTCCAAAATGAACCCGAGTCAACTCAGCCAGTTTAAAACAATAAATTGTAGTCTTGATTAAACACTCAAAGGCTAGTACTTGTCAAATGTTGCCGAATGGCAGGATAGCAGAGGGGGCAGACTCCATAGGTACACAGCTTAATTCAGGGTACCAGGGTGATGTGTATTGGACCAAGGTTTTTCAGCAACAGCTGGTCACTAGCTCCTTATCACCATGACTTCATGAGGAGATAAAGAAAAGATCTGGAGTAAAGAAGGTTTTCAGTAATCTAGTCCAGAGCTGTTGGGACTAGAGCAAGGACCTGCAAACAAGCAGAGATTATGGAGACTGATGTTTTCAGCATAATCGTAAGCTTCCACAGTAAGCTTCCACAACTTTGAAAGACTTATGTTTGTACAATGCCTGTTCTGGAAGCTCTCGTCATGATATCTTAAAATAGTGCTCATGTAATAGACTTAAGTGGATGTGACAGACGTGAATCACTTGATAAGTTCTGCATCACAGTTGAAGAGCAGCGGTTTCCTGGCATTTTGTCAGCCTTAGTATAGGTTTGCCATATGGTCAGTGACTCAGTTTTCACTGTTTAGGTTTGCAGATCTGCTTTATGCAAATACCTATGCTTAATGCTTGTTTTGTCTAGAGTGCCTTGCAAGGGGCTGACACCAAACACAGCTGCTTTGGCTATCTCTTCTTGAAAAACAAACACATTGCCCCAGTGCTTTTTCACAGATATATTTGAATCACTTCGCAAGCTGATCTTCTCCATTGGCAGCCTATTGTCACTAATTCATTGTCTCACCAAAGAGCTTTTAAAGGTGATCTAAAAATGATTTGGTAATGTAGTAGAAGAGAATGAAAATAGACTTGTCATGCCCCCCATATACAAACACAGTGTGTAGTGGTTTAATAACTTCTGTGCAGTACCTGTCTCTTGGGAAGAAAATGTCCATTCTTTTTGAATGAGTTGGGATTGAAGAATTTCATGCTGGAGCTCTAAGTTTGGAGCATGTTCTGTGCTATACACTTTCATCTTCTGTGGTAGTTTTGGTCATTACTGTGTAAACCCAGTGTTGTCACTTGTCATCCAAATAACAAGCTGTTATGATACTTTAAGTTGATTATTTACTTTAAATTTAGACACATAATGTAAAGATGATTGCACTATTGTTTGCTGTTATCAGGAGAAGCTTCTTAAATGAAAAGGGCCATGGAGTTTTAGGGTGTATTGATTATATATCTAAAGTTTGTGTAATAGTAATATCTCTCAGCTGCAGTCAGAGCTATTATTGGAGGCACTGTGTGTAAATAAAGAACAGACCCCTTGGTTGTAAATTTCTCATTTAAAACCGATTTTTTTTTTTGTTTTCACAAAGGATTTTCTTGAGAAAACCATAGCATGTGCATAATTGCACACCTTGCAGCTGAACCTTCATTTTTTGTGTTCTCAAGGAAATTTCTTTACCTTGGACTCAGTCTGCCCAAAGAATAGGAACTGGGTTTGGATCACCTCTCTGGATGGTCCCAGGGAAGTTGCTGGGGAGCTCAGTGACAGTAATTCACCTTAACATAATCCCACCCTCAATAATTTCCTTGTCTTTTGCCAGCCTTTATTTTTGCAACCTTTTTATCTGTTTGGTTCTTTTTCATCTTCTCCAGTAGGAATAATCTTTAGCACAACATGCTTGGATATGGAACATATTTTTCCATTGTAGACTCACTTAGTTTACACCCCAGTAGGGAAAAAAAAGCTAGCTATGCACTTGTAAAAAGGCAGAAAATTCTTTACTGTGCACAAGTTTATAATTCTAAAAACAGTTAAGAATTTAGTCATGGGAATGCTTATGGACTATTTTTGTGATTACAGTGTTTTCATAATTTCATATGAATTTGTTACGGATGGTTTCACTGTATTGCTAAGGTTCTCTCACTTCTATCTCGTGTGTCAAATAAGGGGTTTGCATCTGCTGTAAGCTTTAAATTCCTGAACTAAACGAAATCCAGCTGATCTTCCCAGTGGGAGGGCAGAACAGTGTGAAAGTAAGGAAGACTTTTTTCAGTTATTAGATTCTCTACTGACTTTTTTGTATATAGCAAAGTAAAAATTGAAGTGATTTGGGAAATAATGTAGGCAGGATCACCAATATTTAAACCTTCCATTACAGACTTTTGATTGAATTATCTTATAGTATCCAATGATGGAAATCGACAGCTTCCCTAGACAGTCTTTTGCAGTGCTTTATGGCCTTTGCAGTACATAGGTACTCTAATGCTTTTATTTTTGGCTCCGTGTTTGGATACAAAAAATAAATTGTTTGATAGGAACCACTGTGCCTTCTCACATGTTCACTTGGGTTCTAGGCCTTTGCAGAAAACATGCTTACTGAAGATTTCTTGCAGCTTAACAGTCTCAGCCTTTGAAGAACTCATCTGTAGTGAGCCTGCTTGATTCCTTGTAGGCCATGGCTGTGACCAGTTTGTGTGCACTGCATCATAATAAACCATGGGATATTCTGCCACTGGGACCACATCAGTGTAGCCTGGTGGAGGAGGAAAAAGAGATCCAGTGTATGAAGAGAATGAACAGGGTCTCAGCAAACTGGTGGGGGATTTAGGAACTGAGGGATCAGAAAAGGCAGAAGAGACCGGCATTGAAGAAGTGAGATTTTTAACAGGTGATGAAAATAGTGTATGCGAAGGTGCTGGGGAACAGGAAATGGCATGTGAACTCTTGACATCAAGAGCTGAAATGGTTGGAAGTAAGAGCTAATGTCTGACAATGAGTACTATAAAAAGCATGAATAAATTAGTAACTTAAGCCCAGAATTTGCATAGTGTGTGCTAAATATCTTGAGTGCCACTCTAGAAGGCAGACAAAGTATTGATGAGTGCCTCATTAGGAGAACACTGTGCTTTTCATTCAGTAATGAGGAAGAGGAGCTAAGGAATTAACAATACATAGTCAAATATTTAAATTCTCCATCATAGCACATATTCTTCTGGTTTTCCTTTTGTGTAGCTTTCGATATCTGACTTTGCAACCTTAGTGTTACTTCTGTATTTGCATGTGATAAATATGGTCCCCTCCTTTGTTTAATACTAGATAAATAGAGATGTTTACTTTATGATAATGTTTTGGTCCTGTCCGTTTTGTACCTTTAGTACTATTTTAAAAATAGGTGTCTAATAAAGTTGCATCAATGCATATGTACAGATTATAAAATGCTACAAAGAGGATAAAAATGTGTGAATTGATATTATCGCTGCACAATGAATGTGGTCTTACATGAGTATCTTGTACTTTACCATTTATCGTCTGTGTCTGTCTTCACTTAGCTTTTATGTTGCTGTTTTGCCATGTCTGTAACTTCTCATCTGACTTCCAGTCTTCAGCTCTCTGCTTGTCTCTTTCTTCCTTTTAATTTATGGCATGAAGAGCATATGCTTGGGATTGTCTTTCTGCTCAGTGCCTCTAGGAACAGAGATTGTAAAATGGCCGTAATATTCAGATATCACTGTGATTGACAGGCAGACCGTTATCCTTTGGGCCATTTTCACACAAGAATAATGCATTTGACATATTAAATTATGGAACTCCTTTATATGCATTTTGTTTTTTGATATAAACAGTCATACATATGTTGTTCTTTGTTATCTGGAAAAGACTTTACTCTGTTTACTCGGAAGACAGTCCTGTGTAAGGCTTTATTTTACTGCCAGGTTTATAAGATGGTTTGGCTCAGGACAGTATGGCTTTATACTACTTCATTGTTATTTTGTTGCTGTATATTTTGTGACTTACAAACTGTATATTACTGAAATTTTTACTAAAGCGTAACAACTTTCTTTAATAGGAAATGGACCTTCAGGAATTTGCCTTTCTTACCTGCTCTCTGGATACAGGCCATATTTATCTCCTGAAGCTATACACCCAAACCCCATTCTACATACGAAATTAGAAGAAGCTCGACATCTTTCCATTGTTGATCAAGTAAGCTTTGGTTGCCATCTTGTCTGGCTCTTATCCTGCTGCAAGCAGGGTTATGAAACAGTGGGCTTTCTTTAATGACCCTGTTTAAAATGCTTTTGCAACTTTATTAAGCAGTGCCATAGACAAGAAAAGGCTTAATATTCTCACTCCTCAAAGAATTAGACCACAGTAAGGCTCAGTAACTGTGTGGCCTCAAAAAACTTAAATCTCTTGGCCTTTTTTTTTTCCTACTTGTAAAAGAAAGAGCAGTATATACCTTCCTTGGTGGCTTGTAACAATTTATATGTAGAGAACTGCAGATAAAAAGAACGGCTTATCCAAAAAAATTCTGCAGATTCCATCATGAAAAACCAACCTACTTACCTAATCACATTTGTAATGCATTAATAAGGTATTTTGTTACTCTGTTAATTGAAATATAATCAACACATGACTATTAGATACAAACCTGTGACATGTGGGTGTTTTTGTGGTGTTTTTTGGTTTTGCAGTCTGCCCTTTGTTGTGTTTGTACTGCTTGACAGGAGTGTCTAAAGTTACCACTTGGTCAGTGAGTGGCTGATGCAGGAATTCCACCTTTCATGTCCTGGGATGTTTTTGGGCACTGTCACCAAAGAACACGTGCTGATAACATACTTCAAATACACAAAAGTTCAAGTTAAAGTCTTCCCAAATACTCCAATTCTTATTAAGATTTCAATTTTAGTAATGGCATATTATCCTCTGTAAACACAATGTATTTTTCCTATAGGAATGGTATGCGTCCTTCAGGGTTTGTGTTGTACTCACAGTTGCTTTTCTTCTATATTTGTAACCCTTGTATACATCCGGTTTTTTGCCTGATTTGATAATAGTTAAATCTTCTCCAGTATTTTTCACTCCACTTGTCATGTCATCGTTTTCTACTCATGTCACTATACTCCTGATGGATACTGACAGTGCTGTCACACTAACTGTATTGCCTCCTTTGTGACTAATTTATTTCAAATACAAACATGGATTTGTGTTTGTAGGGAGTAAGTAGGGGGATGTTTGGCTTTGGATTTTAGAGAGTGTGTTTGTTTCAGTGCTGTGCTGGTTGCATGTAATGTTTACCTTAAGTCTCAGTGTCTTTTTTTGTTTGGCAGGAGAATAAGTTGCCTAAGCTTTTGGCTACAGACATGTACTTCATCCTCCCCTGACCCCCTGATATTTTGCCTAATTAGGAAGCTAAACTGTCCCATCTTTGTCAACAAAAATTGGCCTTACAGCCAATTCTTTCTTCAAATCTCTTCTATTCCCTCTTCAGATATTTACTATTGCATTATTAATTTTTTAGAACATGGCTTGTTAATAGATACTGACATGTGAACGTTTTACAAAGTTCTAGAAATTTTTTTCAACATTGCCTGCTTTTTAAAATAATCCTAGTTTTAATGTTGAAAAATAATACTTAAAATACCTCGATTATTTTAAAATATAGTAAAGTTAATGTTGGAACTATCTAAGAACTGCCAAAGGCGCCTTTTCTACTTGATGTTTAAAACTTAATGTTTTTAGATTCCAATTTTGCTTTATCAAAAATGAGGTCCTAAAAATTTTAGCAATTCTTTGTTAAAACCAGTCTGGTATGTATAAATATAGATGTTACTAAGTTGCTCTGATCTCGAGATTTGCCCATTACTACTTGTTCTAAAAAGAATTTCAAATACTGACTTGCCCCAGTGTTACTGATTTATTAATATGTAATTTTTAAATGAGTGAAATGTATTATTCAGTTACAGAAGAGCTGAATAATAACAGTTATTCCTGAAAAGTGTTTTGATTGAATCTCTACATTAAATACTTTACTTAAAATGCAGCTTGGATTAGTTATGCTTTCTGTTTCAGTTCAACTTCTGTATGCTAGAACAGCATGATGAAGAGTAAAAGTTGCATGAACATGTCACATTTTTCCATACTCCAGGATCTGGAGTACCTGTCTGAAGGCCTCGAGGGACGCTCTTCAAACCCGGTTGCTGTGCTTTTTGACACATTGCTTCATCCCGATGCTGACTTCGGGTATGACTACCCACCTGTTCTGCACTGGAAGCTGGAACAACATAATTATATTCCCCATATAGTGCTTGGTAAAGGACCACCTGGTGGGGCTTGGCATGTGAGTTAAAATTTCATTTCACTTCTGGGGTAACTTTATAAGTTTGTGGTTTGGAATTTTTTTTTACTATCTAATTTATTTTTTTTTTCTGTCTTTTACTTTCTGTTCTAGATGGTAATGCCATTCAGCTGCTTGTTTACCAAAGTCCAAATATGTTTGGAAATAAGAAAGGAAAAAAAAAATTGTCCTTTATTTGGGCATATAACTGCAGTCTTATATTATTGTGTTTTTTACTAGTTTAAATTTATTGAATTATAAAATTATAATAAAGAGTATTTTCTCTAACTTTTATTCTCTTGTCTGCATTGTTCCCAGATGATTTTATATAAAATCTTGATGTCTTTATGTGCTTCTGGTTTCATGTTTTTCTTCCTCTTTCATATCTTAAATAACTTGCTTTTAGTTTCCCTTTCACATGCTGTTTCTTTCTTCTCTATTAGCTCATGTAGTTGCTCATTAAAACAGTATCTAACTATAACACAAAAGTAGTTCATCAATGCTTCATGTAATGTCGTGGTCTTCTGTTGTGTTCTGGTATTTTACTGCTCTAAATGAGTACAGTGAGAAGAACTGTTTTGGTTCTTACATAAATATATGCATTTGAAATGTGTCTGGTCATGCATCCTTATTTTTTCACCACAGTCCATGGAAGGCTCTATGCTAACCATCAGTTTTGGAGACTGGATGGAATTGCCTGGCCTCAGCTTTAAGGAGTGGGCAGCTAGCAAACGCAGGTAGGGATATTGCTTAATCTGTTTGGGAATCCTAGCTGCTATAAAAATCCAGATAACATTATTTGAAGAACTGGAAAACATTCAGACTTCACTGTTCACAGGAGGGCTTCTTGTTTTGTTTATTAAATTGCCTCATGGCACTGGAAATTCTTCTGGTGGTGTGTACTTTGATGGAAAAAAAACTGGATAATGGTCAGGCAGAGTAATTGCTTGTGAGTGCACTGAAAGCATACGTGCTAGCAGCAGTTCACAAAGAGGCACTGTTACTGAAAGCAGTTCTGATCAGAGTTGAGGGAAGATGGAGGAAGGAATTTCAAATCTGCTGAAGTATTGGAAGTTCCTCTATCAACACAGTAGCCATGCACACTGACTTTCTTGTAATTCAGGAAGTTGTCCGTTTCAGTATTTGCTTTCACAGGCAAACCTGCAGCATCTGAATGTTATGTATGAATTTTAATTTTAAGAGCATAATTCAGTATTTCACAACATTATTTTCTGGTAGTAAGTTTCTTGAAAAAAAAATGAGAAGAAAAATTACTTCGGTTATACAGTTAGTTTGGAAAGGTCTGGGTCAGCAAATGAACACTACATAAGCTTTTTCTGAAGTTTTAATTTTTTTGACTTTGTTCTATAAAAATAAAAGAAATTTTTCTAGTACCATGTATGGGAAAAGAAGTAGAATTACTTAGGCATATGTCTTTAAGGGCAGACTGCTACTCATTTCAGGACACCACTTACAGTGAAGAAACTGTACCTTTGTTCTTTAATCATTTTCTTAGATAACCAAGTAATCTTGCCTCCTTACTAACTGAAATCCTATAAGATGCTTATTATCAGAAGCTAATTTGTTTATATTATATAGTTTTTGACAGTGCTAAAACCAGAAATGCTGACCTGTTATACTACAATTAAACGTATTTAAAAGAATTGATACTAGTGAAAATTTCTAGGCATGTAGTATCCTAAGTTTCTTTGTAGGAGGTGTCACACTGTCACATTATCCTCTTCAATAAATACCTCAGAAGGGTTTTCACAGTAGTAACCTGAGCATTTGAAAGTATATATGCTGTATCTTGTTAAACTATGAGAATGAGTACTTATAAATAAGATTGTGACAATCCTGATGTTCACTGTTGTTTATTTTGCCTTCTTCCTAGAGCTTACTTCTAAAGAAGCATCAAAAATTCATGCACCTGTTCCAAACAATTATACTGTCAGCTTAGTTTTCTATAAATGAGAATGCAATAAACATGAGAAAAGCATAGATGCAATACCAGGGTTGCAGTGCAAAAACGTTTTTTACTGGACACTTCAACATCACAATCCTGTTTGTATTGTTGCAGTAACACTCTGAGCCATACTTGCTTTTTTCATTCATGTGATATGGAACTACTTCATTTGATACTTAGTGACCTTAGCAAAGGAGAGGTCTTTTGCAAACTATAATGAAAAATACTTGGCTCCAGTGAGATACTGAATGTAGAGTTTCAAAATTAGCACTTAACTATGATATTTAATTAATTACATTCTAAGTAAGTGTATTCTCACTCAGTACAGGTTTAGCCAGTATTGTATTGTTGATAGTTGTGATGGTAAACTGTCTTTGTAAAACATTTCCATATGGAGCAACCACGATACTGCAGAGCTTTGTTATACCTGATTTGTTAATTGCCATAGCACTTTACATTGTATAAAGACTTATAACTATATAAAAAACCACTACCTTGTGTTGTGTAACAGGAACGAAGAGAACAAATAAATGCATTTAAATATACTGAACTCAGTGTCAGTTACACTGAGCAGATTCAATCCTCATAAATTTGACTTGTCTTGTGGCATGTCATATATGATATTCAAATTACCAGCAAGGTCTGTCTATTAACTGAAACCATTCAATTTTGTTTCAGAAATATAAAGAGTGATCGAGTAATGCCAGAGGAAATAGCTTGTTATTATAAGCACTATGTTAAAGTCATGGGCCTCCAAAAGAATTTCAGAGACAACGTTTACATAACATCAGTGTCCAGACTTTACCGAGGAAAGGATGACGAAGATAGAAGTCAACGAAATGAAGATATTTCAACACAGCATTTGGAAATGGACGATGGACAGAAATCACTTACTAAGAGAAACTGGGAAGTCAGAGGTTATCAGCGAGCAACAGATGGTTCTCATGTGCCCTTCTGCCTCTTTGCTGAGAATGTGGCTCTTGCCACAGGAACCTTTGATTCCCCTGGCCGATTACAGGTTGAAGGAGAAGACTTCCCTTTTGTCCTCCATTCCATGTCTGACTTTGGAGCTGCAATCAGCAAAGGAAAGTTACGTGGGAAGGCGGACCCTGTGTTAATTGTGGGTGCTGGACTTACAGCAGCTGATGCAGTACTCTGTGCCTATAACAACAACATCCCAGTAATCCATGTGTTTCGTAGAAGAGTTACCGATACAAGCCTAATTTTCAAACAGTTACCTAAAAAGCTTTACCCTGAATACCACAAGGTCTATCATATGATGTGTACTCAGTCCCATACTGTGGACTCTAACCAACATTCTGCTTACACTAGTTTCCCTGAACACAACGTACTTTCCTTCAAGCCTGAAATGAAATGTGTTCTTCAGAGTGCCTCTGGACTGAAGAAAATTTTGAAGTTTTCTATAGCCTTAGTTCTGATAGGTTCTCACCCTAATCTTTTCTTTCTAAAGGACCAAGGACGTAGCATAGGTCATCACTCTAACCAGCCCATCACATGCAAGGGGAATCCTATAGAGATCGATCCATACACTTATGAATGCACTAAAGAAGCCAACCTCTTTGCTCTAGGTCCTCTGGTGGGAGACAACTTTGTACGGTTTTTAAAAGGAGGTGCACTGGGCATTGCACGATGCTTGGCAATAAGGCAAAAGAAGAAACATGAATTGATTGAAAGTGGGGATGGAGGAGGTGATGGGGTACCATAAATGACACATTAGAAACTTTCACATCCAGGATTACAGATGTAGTCTAACAGAACACTCACTGGCAGCGAAAGTTGATAGCAGTCATATTTCTATTGTGTACAAGTAACCTGCACTTGTATTGCTTCGTAAAGGATGCTGATACTACAATACTTCACCCTTTCAAAATAGAAAAACTTGATCTGCTTTTCAACTTACTTCAACTGGAATTACTTCCAGATAAACAGAAAATGAGACTAGACTAACTTACATTGACCTGCCTGTCATCTCTTGCTCAGCTAAAAGAGCAGACTTCCTCTGGGAAAAGCTATGCTTGTGAGATTGGCTTTACATTTTAGTGTCCAATGTGACAAAAGTACTCTTACCATGAAATTAAAGTAACTTCTAAAAGCAGAAAGCTTGCTTAGTACACGGTGATTCTTGGTCCCAAAACAAATTTGAAGCCTTCTGCTTGAAACAAGGATTCTATTTATTTGCCACAGTAATACTTGGAATGAGCACTTAGTAAAATGGTTTCTACTGTAAGAATGATTTCTGTAAGCAAGTATTCCTCAATAGTTATAAATTATCCTGATAATTGGAATAAAAGAATAAGCATTCCCATTTAATATTTAACAGTGATTTGACACAATCCATTAATGTTTCTTCACACTATGCCTAGAGTTGGTGAGTGCACAAAGACTACCATGACATGCTCCCCTACAGTGATATGTACATTTCTGACAATACACATTAACATAAACAATAATAAAGTACTGATGTAAGTGCTCTTATTACAGTGTCAATATAGTGAATATCTAGTCTACTATCAAAAGTTAAGTACGTGAGAAAACTAAAGATTTT
This sequence comes from Pyrocephalus nanus, assembly GCA_038380795.1. NCBI lineage: Eukaryota > Metazoa > Chordata > Aves > Passeriformes > Tyrannidae > Pyrocephalus > Pyrocephalus nanus. The sequence goes on from CM076261.1 coordinate 71,709,160, forward strand.
TTTGCTTCCTAGCTCAGGAAGACTGAAGGGATCACTTGGCTGATGAAGGTGGGGTGGGTGATAGATATTTTCATCTCCTGTTTGACCAAGAATTGGTTTTTTTCTTTTTTTTTTCCTAAAGCAGCACATAATTGTAAAATATTTTAGCCTGCATTTTTTTAAAACTTAAGGTTTATTATCTCACAGCCAGCTAAAAAATAAAGCAAACTCAAAACAAACGTGCCATAGTTTCTTTAAATCTTAGACCTTGTCATGAAAGACAGAGACAACTTGTACCTACCTCTGAATGCAAGTTTAACCTTTCTGCTCCATAATGTAAGACGTAGATCTCATTTGCTGGGTTTTAGGGTGTTTAGTTTATCTAAACATGCTCAACCATAGTGAGCTTAAGCCAACAGCTAGTTAGAAAAGTGAACTTCCAGAATTCTCAATAGACAACAGTGCTTGAGTTTAACTGATTTATTACTAAATGTTTTAATTCAAGTCCAGTGTGATGGAATAGATGTGTTTTTTTTCTGTTTGGGGCTTTTTTGTGTTAAAGAATGTCATGTTAGTTTTATGGTGTTGTGTTTGCATGATTAAAAATCTTCATATTAGAGCCTGGACAGATTTAAGAAAGGAAATTAGGCTTAGACTTTGTGAAACTGCTAGTGCTTGCTGGTTTCCCAGCTGTCTTAACTTACATAAGTTGTGTATACCTGTATTCAATACATGCCTGCTTTCTGTGCCTACTGAATTACAGGGTTCTGTGTCTACTGCAGGCCCTTATGCATCTGAGTAAGTTACTCAGACTTTGGACATGGAAATTGAAAACATAAAGTATGCAAGGATTAAAATTACTTATTTTCAGTGAAGTCCAAAGTAATTTATGACATGATGCTACTAATAATAATTTAATTTAAAGCCACTTAATAGCATTAAAATAAACACAAAGAAAGGAACATTTCCATCAATTTCTGCATTGCCCACATGGTTGGGTTTAATCCTGCATTGTCAATACTAGTTGTGATACTTTTTTATACTGATATTTTAGCTGGTTTTAATTATGCTAAATTCTAGGCTTATTTTCTCCATAATTCAATTGAGATTCTGTAATTTGCCTTCTTTGGCAGAAACTGTATATAGAAACCTATTTTAAACCTGTGATATCTAATAATTTCAACTGAGAATTGGTTACAACTGCAAAGTACTTGATTACAGAACTTTATTGCAGTTATTGGGACTGCATCTGCACTGTGATTAAATTCCTTCAGTTTTCTGTCAATATAAATGTACAAATACAACATACTGTGATGTTACTGCTTTTTCATTTGTCATGAGACATGCAGAATGCCAGCAAAACAAAGGAAGAATTTACTTAAACAATTATTTTGCAAAAAGGGGAAGAAAGCTTTAAGCAGCCAGATTTCTGGCTGCAGCTGCGAACTGCTGTGTGTGTTGTAGTGGCAAATTTGTACCAGAGATCTGTGACCTATTATTACAGGTTATTATCTTTCACTGCAGTCTTACAGCATCTTGAGGTTTAACTGCCTTTTTATCGGTCTTAGTATTTTTGAGATAAAAAGTTGCATGTGAGATTGCTTAGGTGGGCAGAGAAATATTCTCAGTGTTCATGTTTATTAAGCCATTATAAAGCTACTTTTTTCAACCAAAGCTTTACTAAAAGATCATACTTTTTCTTCTAGGAATTCCTATTTTTAAAGTTGTAGCTAGATTTCTCACTTCTGTGTTTTTGATTTTGAGAGAAATTTGTGTCTCTCTCCTCTTTGGTATTTTGAGGTACTAAGAGATGCAAAATTTCAAGCTTTGCCTTAAGATAGTTTTGCCTAAAGCGCTGCATTTATTGTGAATTAGATGTTGGCACTAAGTAATTGTCTTTTGGGGAAACACCTTGTTTCTCCAACTTAAAAAAATCCACCACCAACATTTGAACTTCCCCTGTGTTATAATAGTTCCCAGAAGGGAGATGATTGCTTCTTTCAGCTCTTCTTTCAGTGAGAAAGAAAAGCTTTTAAACATCATGGATTTTAAAAGGATGCTTCGTACTTAAGCTTTACTAATAAAATACAGACGGGAAGAATATAATATAATTTGAATTTAGAGAATTTGTAAAGGTGTCTTAACCCATACTGTGTATTTGCTAATAGGTTAGTGGAAAAACATTTCTTACATTTGGATTTGGTTCTTAGTGCTGTGACTGTGTTTGATAGTTAAATTATTGCTGAGATTATTTTAAGTAGTACCCAGCTGTTGAACTGGGACTAAGATTTGTCATAGTAAATTTCCTTAACAATCTGACTCCTTTCTGGTGCCTCTTCAGATTGAATTCTGCTTAAAACATTTTCCAGAAAGGAGTAAGGTTAAGTTTCACTTGGATGAGTAAACACAGAAATCCCTTCTGCAAGTAACGCAGAGAGGGGTGACAATAACACCAGTTTTTTCTCCTTCTCAGGAAAATGCATTGCTTTGGACTAGCAGCAGCCTGGGCTGGCCAGTGAATGCATGGAATGTGTATGGCTATACAACAAGTACGGGACACCAAGGGGCATCCCACAGCTCTAGATCCCTAGTCCTCAGCTCCTTTGTTGGAGGAGGTGGCTGTAACTTCCTTCTCTCACAGCTCAAGAACTGTGAAAAGGTTAGAGCTAGAAATGCAGAGTACTTACTCCAAGATGGAGGAAATTGAATTAAGACCCAAACTTTAAAGGTAGGCATATCCAGTTAAAAAAAAAAAAGGCCATTTTTAGGCCAACTGCTCTTGAGAAAGAATGAAAGGGTGTAAAATTTGCAAACTGCTAATGAGCATTCACAGATGACAAGCAATGATGAGCGAGGAATGATGGGAGGAAAGCTGCAAAGAAGCTGTGCAATCTGTAGATGTAGGGGTGGTAAAGTGTGTCCACAAAGTGCAGCTTTGACAGGCCAGTGGTGTCCCATCCTCTTGGGTGAGGATCTGTGCACTGACTGCAGAGCTCTGTACCACAGCTGATCGTCCTACACGTTGCCATATATGTTTGACTGGCTGTTAACTGAAGTGCACTGAAATGCAACATACAGAGCAGAAGCAATTATATTTGCTCACTGAGCTGTAGGACTGATCAGTAAGGTGATGTGCCAACAGATGAGGCTTTGTTGCTCTGCTACCGTATTTTCTACCCTCTGAGAAAGCAAGCAGGTATCTTCACATAATAACCAGATCTTGGCTGTACAGTGCTCCCAAACATTCCTAAATGGCTAGAGGTAATACATGTATGCCTTAAACTCAATTCCATTATTGTCTATGTAGTAATGATCTAAGTAAGTTCTGGAACAAAAAAATGCTAAAAGGTTTATACTGTTACATTTTAATTTAGAGAATATTTTAGAGTCTTACAAGAACAATGTTCTGTCGTCATTTTCCATTCCTATTTTAAGGTGAGAGCAAGTTGGGAGCACTCAAATGATGTGAGAGCTTTTTGTATATACACTTCCCCCATTTCCCCTTGCCCAACGTGAAAGAAAAGTCATGCTTTGTTTGAAATAACCAAAATTGTTGATTCCGTTTAGCAGAAACAATTGAAATTAAAACATCTTTGACAAAAAATGGAAGGCATTTGTGACATTAGGAGTAAAAATTTGAAGTGAGAATGTTGAATTATAAACAGCTTATTCTGCAAAAGAATGTATTTTGGGGAATATGTTGCACTTAGCTGTTTCACTTAATTTCTGAAGCCTGAATTACACAAGGAATTGTGCAGTCAAGGATGAATTTGGTGTAAGGAACAAGGATTATGGGGGAAAAATAATTTATAGTATAATTTAGTAGTCACAGTGAAGCTACACACTGTTTTAGAGATGGCTTTGCCTTGTAGACACTGGAACATTTAATCTCAAGCAAACCTTGACCTTGAGTTCACATTACACCTGTCTGCAAATTAGCTCATTTTATAACTAACAGTTTTGTACTTTCAGGGCATATTAAGCCAACTCTTAAAACTTAGTGGTCATCAGTAGTCATGAAAACCAGGAAATTACTTGTTCTGGAGAAATTTATTCTAATTTGCACTTTCCTCCTCCATCTCTTTATTCTGAGATCACTGGCAACGTTTAAGTACCAGCCTACGCTGCCTACAGTGGATGCTTCAATAAACTAAAATTCAGCTTCATGTTTCTGGACACCCCCTCCAGACTTACATGCCAGCATAAAATTAACACCTAGGTTTGCTATGTATTCACAGAATATTACAGCATCCTGGCATTTTGGGGTTCTTTTTTAACTACGAATATAAAGAAAAAAATAGTTGTCCACAAAGAACAAAGCTAGAGACAAGATGATAAAAGAGGTTTGATACAGTTCCAAGGATACTCTGAGGAGAGGGAAATGGTTCATTTCTCATCAGTTTTGATGCTAGGACCAGCTTCTATGTGAATGCCAAGTTATTGCTGTTCATGAACTGATCCTGCTACCTTACATCTCCCTGGCTCCATTTACAATGTTAATACCCTGATCTTGCCTGTTTCTCTGTTAGTCCTGTTAGTGCTGTTAGCTCTGTTAGTGCTGGTTGTGGAATTCCAGTTCTAAATTACATAAAGGCTTAAATTCATCTGCCTCTATGTTTGTTCAACACACAATGCATCTAGGCTTGGAAATACCATGTAAAAGTCATTTCTGTGTGTGAAGCTTCAGTTTTCTGCTTTTGCTGGAGTCTGCTTGGGTCATACTATTTTTTTTTTTTTTTTTAAGATGAGCAATGTAAATGTGTACAGAACTTTTGCTGTCAGCAGCAAGAAGCTTGTGAGCAAAATCTGAGCTTTGATTAGACAACAAACATTCCTGAGGTTTGCATGCTTTAAGCTTGTTTTATCTTCATGTGTGACAACTGATGGTTGGATGGTGGCAAAATATTCACCTAGAAGTCAATTATTTTGGTTTTGAGAACTGGGGAACTAGTAAGTCAAAGGAAAGAACAAACTGGGGAGGAAGAGGCATTCATAAAGCTGCAGTGTTCAGGAAGAGGGAGAAGGCAGTGGTTTGCATGGAGCTGCTGCTGTAGCCAATGACAGATTCCAGCAGCCAAGGCTGCGGCAGAGTTGTATGGACAGAGCACTAAAGGAAGTGGAATGGAAAGTTGCTAAGTAGGGAGATCTGATGTTGTGTAGCATTTTTGTAATTATCTCACTGGAATATGGTGATGGCTGTCAAAGATTTTAAGAGGAGGAGGAGGAATAATGGTAAGGAATATTGGTTCATGTTTTACCACATTTGGCTTGAGTTCTAAGGAGATACCAGAACACAGTCGGAATTAGTGAATCAAACACCAGATGTGGCCAAAGTGACTAAGGATTGATACAAGAAATGGAACAGAGCAAGTGGAGAAGGCGCAAAACTCCCTCCAGTTTTATAAGAGAGGGAGAAAGACAGGAAAACTAAGGACTGAGAAATCACTTGTATAATATGGACTGGAGAGAGGTGCGAGTGGGTTGGAATAAAGCCTCTCAGACACATCAGGAATGAAGATAATGAAGGGAGCTTAGCACTTTAGAGGAAGTTGAGGGGAGGTCAGAGGATGGAGGAGACTGAAGCAAACACATTCCACATATGGGAACTGGTACAATGAACCAGGAGGAGCCAGCCCTGCTGCACCAGCACCACCATGGGGACTACAGGTAGGAGAAAAAGGGGCAGACTCACATGTGGACACAAATAGAAATTAAACTTCAACAGAATATCGTGGTAGTCTTGCCATAAAAAGGCAGTGGCTTCCCCAACTGATGTAGGAAAGATGGGAAGTCAGCTGGAACTAGTGTGAGTTAAGCTGAAAATTAAGCATGTTGTTCCTGCAGGGATACAGCACCCATCCTTGATTTTAGTGGTACATGGAGTAATTCAATCTGCTTTAAACTGTTTTCATCAGCTAAGCTGTTGAATGCAAGACTGTATTTTAAGAGCCTTGCTAATAAAAAGTATATTTAGTTTATGTATTGTGTGCATCTCTCCTTCCTGTGAGCAGTGGGAACAAAGATAATATATATTATAAAAAACCCAAACCAAACCAACCCTCAAACTGCGTTACACTCAAAAATGCAAGAAACGAGATCTGAAGATAAGTTTCTGCTCAGATGTATTTTTAGGTGAAGAGCATAATTTTGACAAAAAGGTGAGTATGCTTGCAGACTGTGGTTTGTGGCAGATGACAGAAACTTTAGATACTGTCTCTGAGTTACTGAACTTTTTTTAACCTAAAGAAAATCAACACCCCACAAGTTCTCTCTGAAAACTGAACTGGCTGTTGAAACCACAGCGTACAAGCTCCACAGAGTGAAAATGGAGCATACAGCAAAACTTCTGAATTGCAGAACACAAAGTTGATTGCCCTTCCTTGTGCTCACAGCTTTTGCTTTACCTATAAAAATGTATCTCAATGCATGAGTTTTCCCACTTTCCCTTTTCTGCTTCTATGATCTGCACCCTGCTGTGGGGGAGCATGTGAGTGGCTGCATGGAGCTTGGCTGCCTACTGGGTTACCCCACAACAGGATGTTTTATAAAATAAAGGAAACATTAGGTGAAGTTAATGCAATATCTTCAGGGGTAAGACAAATACGGATGTCATTTACTGGATGTTCAGTCTCCCAAGACTTGGATCATGTAATCATGTCCTTTATCATCCACCTCAGAAACTTCAGTAACAGCCCAACCCAGGAAGCCAAGAAGCATGTTTCATGTAATGTCTTCACCTGAAAACTGTGACAAAAGTAACTTAAAATGGAAGAAGGAATTCAGAATTATGAATAGGACTTGAATTTTGAGTTACAATTCAAACCATAGCTAAGGGGTAGAGGATTCCAAGATTAAGTTTTTTTGATGCAAGCATAACTTCATGTTGAAATAGCAGAAGGCTCAAGTGTACTAATGTATAGGCTTCTCATGAACCAGACAGAAGCTGCAACTGGATTGCAAACCTCAACCAAACTAGGCACCCTCAAGTCAGACCCAGAACAGGAACATAACCTGGGTGTACTTTTACCCACGTGCTGATCCCAGGCTCTTTTTTTTCTCAGCACTACAGTGCAAATCCCCACAAATCCCTTCTCTCTAGAGAGCACACAACTGCCTGTGAAAGACTGCAAAGAAACCTGATGTTGGAAATGTTGATACAGAGAAGACATCTCAAACAAGATCTATAAAGAAAAGGGTTTGTGGATGCTCCCCATCACATGGTGGGATGAGTCCATCAATTCTGGGACACAGAGTCACAGAATATTTGAATTGGAAGGGACCCCCAAAGATCATCAAGTCCAACTCTTAAATAACTAAAAAAACCAAAACATCTAAATTCAGCTGTCTGGGGAACTGTATTTGAAGAGTGCTAAATCATAAAAAGTGAACAGAAGAGTGCTCTCAGCTATGCCACTAATGTTGCTTGAACCCTAGCTGCCTGCAGGTCTGAGCAGCAAAGGACTTGGCCTTTACTTTCTTGTAAAAGGCCCCTGTACATTGTATGTTTTGTCATTTCACCTTAGAAATTCTTAAGGTCTGTTTCTTGCAACTGCAAACACAACCTTTCTGAAGAATCTTGTCCATTGATACTTAGTCATAATAATGAAAAACCTCAGCGGTCTACATGAGCTGCTCTGTTGGACCAGTGGGTCTTCAACCTGAAAACCTGCAGATTCTCACTGTGACAGTAGAAAAACTCACCTGAGGGTGCAACAAACTGCAGTCAGTCATCTTCTCCAGTAAGAATTTCAACTGCTTAAGAACAGTCTTTTTAAAGACATTTGGTGAACAAGATCTGGTGTGCCCTTAGGCAAGTTACAATACCAAAACACTGTTGTGGCTGTTGGGTATTGGTGTGCTGTGTGACACTCTGGACATCGCTGACCAGGTGATTAAAAAGATGCCAAGGCAGACCTGAGGAAACACTGGCTCTTAAAGACCAAATATTTCCTGCATGTTTCAACCATGCTGATTTCAGCATGTATATCTTGATATACACAGATCTCACAGATTTTCAAATCTGATACACAGTGGAGCACCTTCAAACAGCTCAGCTAATCTTGCTTGCATGCTCCAAGCTCTTGGCAGAGGAAGTAGTTTTGTTTGTGTGTACTTAAATTCAGTTACATCAACCAGATCACTTCCTCACATGAAGAAGGAGACCCTACTGTCCTGCCTCTTGAAATGGATGCAATGGAGCTACTGTTGATTTTTATCTGTATGTGATCGCTTCATATAGCTGAGCAGAAGTCTGGAAGGGTTTCCTCACTGTTCTTCCAGGGGAATTTCTCAAATTGCAAACTCTCAGGTCATTAAAATGAGCTCTCATAACCCAAGAATGTGTAGATGTTTTGAAGGCCATTATTTCCATACAGTGATTGCAAAAAGTAAGGCACAAGAAATGGGTCAAATAATTTAAAATCCCAAAGTGGAGTGCAACAGCTCTTTAAGACTTTCTCTGGCTTGGAAGTAGGTTTTTAACAAATGAACATTCACACACAGATTTAAAGTTGCAAATGAAAATAAGTTTAAACAAGAGGAAAAAAAAGCTGTTTTTTTCAGTTCCAAGATCTTCTGTGATAGTAACAACAGTATTTGCTGTAAATCGTGAACCACTGAGAAAGCTATCATAATCAAGTATCAGCTGCATTTCAGTCTTTCTCAACAGACTCCCAATTCTTAAGACAATACCCATGTAAATACCTAATTAACAAAGCCTTTCTAAAAATAATAATAAAAAAAAAGCCAGATGGTAACTTCCTTTTTTTCCCAAAACAGTACTGATTAGCAAACATTAGAAATAGCCTAAAATGAAATCCTAAGTATCTACAGTATTTTATTGAGCATTACTCTGAAGTAAGTAGTGTTAAGGTCTTGATAATGTACAATCTGTAAGTACCAAGAAAGGAAATTTTTCTTTTTCTTTAATAAAAACAAGACTTAAAAAACAAGTCTTACAATAATAGACAGTTCAAATGGTCATATGTAGGAACATCATACACACTAACCCAAGAAACCTAAGGAACAGAAAGCAGGTTTTGCTAGAGAAACACTGTAAATCCTGGTCACAATTTATCTTCTCCTTTTCACATTAGGATCATATCTGCAACAAAAAAAAAAAAAAATAAAGAAAAGTTGTCCAAATAAGTAAAAGTTAATGATATTTAAAAAGTTAGCAACATGATGTAAATAGCTTTGTTATGTATTTACAACATGGGAAGGTCCAGTGTTCAATCCTTTCCCTGACTACACTCCTGTAATTAACTACAATTGCTACTATTTGACTGAAGGATGTGCAAGGCAGAACCTGTGCATGAACTAGAGATAACCTTTAATAAAATTTTCACTTACTTCTCAGCTACTTATAATCTTTAAATCTGATGCATCAACAAGTTTCTCCAAGCTTTAATGACCCAGTATTAAGCTCCTTACCAAAAAAATCTCACTAAAAGGAACAAAAGAGGAGGGAGGGGAAAGGGCACATCAATGTACAACATTTAGCCACAACTCATTCAGACAAAACCTTTCTGCTGCTTCCTACTCCTACATAAAGCTTTTCCTTGCCTTACCTTACCCTTTATACAGCTTCTGATTGATTGTTAGAAATTAAGAGCTCCTTTCTAGATATACTAAATAGTTACCTGGTTTACTGCAATTTGCTTATAGTTTGACTCTGCTTGGCACTGCTATCCCTTGGCCTTCCCTTTCCCTCCATTTGTGCTTCATCACTCAAAATCCTATGTTGCTTCTTTGAAATTCTAATGTGTTTTGTATTCATGCATGAATAACTTATGGACATAACTGAATGATCAGGCAGTTTTACTTCCACTAATTCTGCTCTCATTCATCAAGACTTTTTGCTTAGACAGGAAAATGTGGCAACTTGTGAGCCAAATCACACCACCACATAGCTAGAAGGGTACTAAAAGTCACTCTTGTTGCTATACAACTCAGACTTCTGACAAAAATGAGACGAACATCCTTCGGAAGAAATGCTCTACATTAACTGTTCATTAACAGAGCAAGTTGTTAATGTTAAGATTTTCTGAATGTGTTGATATGTAGTATCATGTTTCTTTGATAGTGATTTGAAAAAAAAAACATCCTTCTTCACCATTTATGTTTTTCTACCTAAATGCACAATTTTTAGTGTCAGTCAAATGCATGGCAGGTGAGAAGTCAAACAGCGGTCCTTTGTTTCTTCACATAAAAAACATAGAAATTAATGAAATCTTTGCTAAACAAAATGAGATCCTTATACTAAATCTCAAACCATTTATTTGAGTTTATGTCTATAGCACTGTAACATTAGTTCTAACATTTAAATGTGTCCTGGACACCAAATTCTATGGAAGGGGAGAGGGGGGAGGGGCAGGAAGAGAAGCAGATAGGAAAAGGAGATGATACATGATGGAAACTCCTCATCAGAATAACAGTAGCTTCAACCCTGTCTTTGACTGCCTACAGAAATGCTGACATGAACATCTTTCCATGTTATATCCTCTACCTCACCTCCAGCCATTTTCCATGTTAAATAAAGCTTGGATGGTATTTGTTTTCCAAAGGGAAAGACATCAAACAATATTATCTGAAAGTGTACAGTGCCTGTGGCCTGAAATGGAAAAAGGACTACAGAGAATCCACTACTGAGAGTGAATGCACAGAGAAACGTAAGACCTTGTTAGGAACAGGGAGTGGAGTACACAAAGGGCTGTTACTGAACATAATCCATTTAACTGTACTCTTAGTAGATAGTATAATATACTTTCCCTTCCTCCTCTGTCTCAGCATGTACCCAGAACAGCTTTTCTTTCCAGCCTATCTTCTCACTGGACTACTTCATGACTCTTTTTAATGGCATCTTCAAATGCAATTTTCATGGGAAATTGCAGCTGTTAACATTAGCATTATGCCAAGTAGTTTTATTCGAGATTAAGGTCAAAATTAGAAGGTTACAAACTGCTGATTGTTAAATTGTGTGGTTTAATATTTTTGACTGCAGAAACTTCATGCTTAGAATTAACTTTCATGCATGCAAATTATCTAAGTTTTCACTGCTGTGTTTCGAAAGGCAAAACTTTAGCAAGATATTTTAAGCCAGTTAATATTCCAGCACAGCAGTCTAGCTTCACCATGGTTTTATAAATGATAACTGACATATATTTAAAGGCTGCATTGCAGATGTGAAGACTGGATAAAGTGGCAAACTTGGCTTAGAACTTTTACTAATTAGAAAGGGGTTATAAATCATTAAATTAGGATTGCAGTTGAAAGTAAATTGGATAGGAAATTAACTGAGCAGGACCATTCTCTCCTTCAAAAGAGCCATTAGGGAAAGTGGTAGACAACTGAAGTGAGGGTTATTGAAAGAAAACTGCTGAAACAGAGTGAGTTTGAGAGACAAATGTAATGTGTAATGGCAAAAAGCAAGGGAAAACAGCCAAGGAGAACCTGAGCCTATCAAAGAAATCTCTTAACCTCCTGTGACACAAGAACTGATTAAAGCAAAATCAATGACTCTTCTACACTGTCAAAAGCACAGTATGATCGGTTTCAAAATGTCACCTCTGTCTGAAAACTGGAAAGATGGTAACATGTTGAAGGAGTTTCCAGCAGTTAAAAAAAGGTAAGAGTTCTTTCATACTGAAAGGGTTTGAAAGCAGCTTAAGATCTTGAAGACAAGGGACACAGAGAGGGCATACTGAAGGATTTACTTAGCTTTTGTTTTGGTTTTTGTTTGTTTAGTTGTTTTTTTTTTAAATTAATTTTTACTTTAAATTCTGGGAATCATTACTTCAAAGACCCAAAAAGGAAAAAGCAGTTCTGCCAATCACTTTTTCACAGAACTCTGTTGCTTTAGCTCCCTGAAGTGACTCAGCACAGGGACAGGCAAGTGCCATGGCCAGAATGAAAAAGTGGCAGAACCCATTGTGTTCTTTCCCACCATTCAGATGACTGACTTAACAGTGAGATCAAAATGCTTCATTAGGCTCTAGAACACCCTGGAACATCTTCTGGCCTTTGTGAACAATCAAGCTTGGGCATATCAACCAGGAAACAGAAACATTTCTGTTTGATAATACTCTTACTAAAAAACTAAAGCAAGTCTGAATGAAATTGAAAGTTTAAGATACAAGAAAATTTAAGAGAAGTTGTTGAATCACTTTGACTATATTCCCTACATGGGAATACATGTAATTTTGAAAAGAATACTCAAAGTAGTCTATTACAAAATCAAAATTTGTCAAAAAAAAAAAAAAGATGTGATGCAAAAAATACACTTTTTTAAAGTACAAACATAAAACTCTTACCTAAAGAGATCATCAGCAAGTGCTTCTTCTTTGGCATGTCGGATCTGTTCCTGAGAAAGTAAGTTGATTCAATATTTGATTGCTAAGGATGAAGCTAATGAACAATATTGCAAAACAATATATTCTTGCTCTAACAGTTTTTCCTCTAAATTTCAAAGTAATTAGCATTATTTACACCCAGGGATTAAAAAAATGAAATAATCAAGAAGTGTTGATGTAAGTGGATACCAATCAGACTCTGAAAATAGTATATGACTCATCAGCAAGTATTCTGAAGGAAACTACTGGGAAACAGTGCTATAGAAATGCTATGATAAAATAATATTTTTTTAGAACTTTTACATATAAAGGTGAATATTTTTACAACAGAATTTTATTCATGTGTTTTCTGTTCTGTTCAAGAGTAGAGTATCAATTGTACTGCAGAACTATTTGAACACAACTGATCATACAGAAGTTCCTTCTATCTCCCTGTCATGCTTTACAAGTCACAAGTTTCCACAATGCTTATTTTGCTCACCAAAAACAGGTCATTAAAAAAAAAAGGTCATTCTCTTTTAGGTTACTGAATTTTCTTTACATCAGTATTTCTGATTATATGAATGTTATATGCAAAATGAATTCAAATAATCAGCAAAAACATGAGCTTTACCACTGACCTCTGAGTTTCAGTGACTTTCCTGAAGAACATGTTCCTGTGAGCATGTGTGGACAACTAACTGGCTGAGGTTTTATTTAAAAAATAAAATCCTGAAATACTTCAGTAACAACCACGGGGTGGTACGAACACTTACAGAAGTCAAGTTTTTATTTCATCATCTTTAAGAAATAATTCCTTACCTCCATTTCTTGCCTTAACCACTCTTCTAGCTCTGAACTCTTTTTAGCATTGTGAGCAATCAAATCTGATCCTCCAATAATGTACGGAAGTTGTCCTGCCCCTGGATAAGCTACCTGTTGGACAATAAATTATTACAACGACAAAGCAAGCACAGTACAAGTAAAAGACCTGAGAAATTCAGAAAGTCTATTCAGATATCACAGAAGAAATTCAGCCACTCTTTTCTTGAATAACATTCAGAGATTGTATTTTAAAACAAATGAAGTATTGTGAAAAAAGCATTTACAGAAAGCTGTAACTCCCTCCTTTTACCAGAAGAAACAAACAAACAAAAATCTGAGAAGTTAAATACGCTGAATAAACCTGATAGTACATTAAATGGAGTCTGAAATATTGGTAAAAATCAGTTTATATTTTATAGTCAGACTGCATAAGCATCTATTACAAAACAGGAAAAAAGAAAATACTATCAGAAATTTAAAATATTTTCTAAAAATGAGACCATGCTCCCTAAAAGTTAACAATATAATATGGTATTTAAATTGTTTCTTTCTGTAGTTACTAGCAATTTATAAAAATTAAAATAAAAAATAAAAGTCTTTAACATACTTCTGCAATCTCAAGGCATCACTTTTTAGTATTTTTAAATAGTGCCATCTTGTGACCATTTCAAATACACACTAACCTTTTTGAACTTTTTGAAATTTTTCTTTCCCCCATAGCTGGTATTTCCAGTAAGGCAACTGTTCTGTCTTGGATGGCTGACAATCAGTGATCTAAACTCAGTCAACAGAAGCCTGCTAGGAAGAGTGCTGGAGTCATCTTGCAATTTGCTGTGGTTCTTGTGTGGGAGGAAAAAGGAGGAAGCATTCAAGTGTATGAACAGACGTACAGCATATCTAAGAGTATAAACTTTGGGGAAATAATGATGAGCAGAGTTTAACAAAAATGATGATTACAAAAGGGTGAGGGGAAACAGCAGGAGTGCTGGAAGCTAAGAACATGTATGAACTTCTCAGCTCCAATGGAGCTGAGATATACTATGGATAGAGCTGCTCAGTAAATTTTCTCTCATATTTAAATATGTTGAGAAGACAGGATCAGTAATAATGCTGAAGTGCATTTTCATTTCACTAGGATTTTACTTCTGAATAAAACTTAACGACTTTTTCCCCCCACACTTTAGCTAATATCTTAAGAGTTCCTTCTGTCTTCTTCACCTTGTGTCTTACCCAGACTAATTCAATCAAGCATGTTTACTCCAATGGCAACTCTAGCTAACTCCATGGAAGACAAAGTTAAATATCTTCAGTTCAATTCTAGCCTACAGAGTTTTGGCCAACTCTAGGGCTGTAAGCTGAATCTGATCAATAAAGCAATTTTTTCTCGCACATGAGAATGTTCCTCTGCTCCACTGCCATTCTAAGAAATTCCCCTCTCCTTTCTTCCTTCATCTCACCTACAAGAAGTTAGCATGCTATCTACCATTAATCAGTCAATATTAAATCTATTTTCTCAGTGGTCCATCTCTTCCATTCTGGCTGTGATCTCCTTAGTAAAGCAGACAAGGAGATTATGTCCTTGTCTGGTCTTTAAGCAGCAACCTAACAAAACCCTGAGTACAAGCATTAACAACACTGAAGGGTTAATACAACTACATTGTTTCTGTAGTTTCAGTCACCTTAAGCACCACCCAAAGGCCGCTGTTACAGAAGCACAGGGATGAACTACAGTTTCTCACACTCAATAAGCTAGAATGTACTATTTATATTCATTACTGTTCATTAACATAATCATATGTACGATTATGTTAAGGAGTACAGTCTTCTGAACCTCCTTTATTCTGAAACGGAATCCACAAATATTATGTTCTTAAAGGCAAAATTTTGATGTGTTTTTGTAATGCTTCTTAAAGTTCACTGTTCAAATTTAAAATTACCTGGTTTCTTACCGAGACTGGTGACTCTTGCTTGATCTTACTTCTTGTTTCTGAAGTTACAACTGGTCCGAGTTCCTCTTCTTTCTATTTGATTAACAATTATTTAAAATATAAAACTGAAATTAAATGGAAATTTATTTACAATAAAGTTTTCTCCTCTTTACAGTGCAGTAAGCATTTTCCAAAAATTTAATATTTAGACAGAAGAGAAATTGTCCTGTACTTTAAAATTTTTATGATTTTACATACATTTAACAATCATTAGCCTTTTTCTCTATTAAAAACTCACTAGTATTTTCTCCCTTTTTTTTTCTTTCTTATACCAGTAGCAAGTTTTGTCCATCTGTATTACCTTCAAAATCCTGACAAGTTCTGGAAAACTGTAAAGGTTTTTAATATAAAAAGTAGCATTTTCAATTTAACATTTTTAATGTACATGTGTGCAGAAAGGACATATTATTATAAGGACAACAAAGTGTTCTGCATGTTGATTACCTCCTGTAGCTTAAAACCAGATTTGCCTCACATGAATTATATTTTACATGAATAAAGTAGGTCATTATTAATTAAACTATTTTAGAAGTAGAAGTCTTGCCAGCAAAAATCCTTAAGTACACATCAGGTAAAGTAACAGTTTAGTTGGACATAAGAATTTTTTATCTTCACAATCCCAACAAGAAGTTGGACAAAAAATCTTTCCAGACTACAATAAAATTAAATAGACTATTGCAAGCACCAATTTTAGTCTCTCAGTATGGTCAGGGGCAATAAAAAGCACCTATTCTTTGACAGTATAAAAAGCAAGAAACAAAATTCTCTAAAATTATGTGATTTGTCTCTTAAAATTTGCCTGATAGTAACACACATAAAAACAGCATTAGAATGAAGTTCAAAATTCACACTTTACCATGAGCAAGCTCCAGTTAAGTGTCAACAAAGTCTTAGGCTGGTCTGAGCTACAGATGCTCAGACGATAACAAATTCTCACATGATCCAAAGTATCTTGCAAATTCCAGTTACTCAATCAATACATTCAAACTTTTAAACACTTAAACACTGCCTACACCATATAAGAACTGGACACTTTAGTGTGTCTATTGTTTTCTTTCAATCTCTTAGAAAATACCCTTAGTCTCAAAAATAAAAGCAGAGCGATATTCATGAAAAGACAAGCTGTGTTTTGGTTTTGCTGCTGTTTTTGTTGGGTTTGGTTTTTGTTTTGTTTTAAAATTTCTCATATAGGAACTTTAATAATCTTTCACATGGTATCTAAAGATTCTGACTTGAAATATGCTGAACATTACTATGGTATTCAACACAAGAGGTCAACTGAAAGGTTCTTCAGAAAATTAATTACATAAAAGTAACAAAGAATATGAGAAGTTTTTCTTGGATCAAGGATATATTCTGTTGTCCTACCTACAGTATTTCTGGTAAAAAGAGAGGACAGACTTCAGAATACAAGCAGCTTTCAATTCACAAAGAAAAAATGCCCTGAAGAGTGAAAAACATTTAGGTAGGTGGAAAGCTACAATATTCACATGTAATAGATGAATCACTCTGAACTAGAAATTGATGTATGAAATTTAAGCAAACTTTACAAAGCCATTTTCTGTATGCAGGCAGCCTAATCCTTAAAGGAGCTAACTGCATTCTTCTAACAGAGTTGCAAATTTCAAGATCGGGCACATGAAAAGAATATAAAACTTACCAATATTTTATTCTCCTCTCTCTGATTTACAGTTACTTCTTGAATCTTGCTTCCTTTGGCTTCCAAACATCTTTTTTTTCGTGTATTTCCTTGAGCTTCCTGATCATGATCTGCCACTTGATCTTCCCAGTCTAGGTCTCCACTTCCAAACACAATTTCCAGTGCTTCTGTATCTTCAGATAAATCATCTAACTCTTTTCTCTTCTGTGGTGCATGATTTTCACTAGAAGTGGTTTTAGTGTCTGTTTTATCACTTGTTACTTTGACACTTTCCCTCAAAAGCTTTATACCTGTGTCTTCTAATGCAAAATTTGGGTTTGGGTCCAGGATGTTATTTTTCTTTTGATGCTGTTTTGCTTCACTGTTCCAGACAGATGAAGTTGTGGGTTCAGTGTGCTTGGAAAGAGGCGATGACCTTTCCTCCAGTTTTGCTAGTTTGGGTACAGATGTTTCCTCTTCTTCTTCAGCTCTTTCCCTTAGCCAGAAAGAAAGTGCAAAAGCATTTTTGAGTATGACCAACTGTATCCACAACATAACAACTTCCTAGGCTTTTATGGACTGCATTGTGAAATTAAAAGTACTCTTGAGGAAAACCTTGCCATTCTAGGAATCTGATCTAAAAATTTACCTTTTAAGTATGTTTCAAATTGAAAGCACGCTGAGGTAAAATTATTTTCCAGAAACAGCACCAACATATCAATAAGGGAAGCAATGTCAGAAACATTTCAACATACCTTTTTCTGGCCACCGGGAAGTAATTTGTAATTGAGTTGGACTGGTGACGTGCAGCACACTCACTGGGTTTACCAGCTTCTGAAATTTTAGATGGTGAGACGGGCTGACTTTTTTGACTCAACCCAGATGTTCTGTTCCCTCTAAATATGGCCGTTCCTTCATTTACACTGCCACTTGTCCTAATGTTTTTCTTTACAGTGGTTGTATCCTGGAAAGCCATTTTCCCTTGTTTATCCATCTGGGGAGTATTCTCTACCTCCATACTAGATTACAGAGAGAAAAAATATACTAAATGACACACAGGAAGTTACCAGAGACACACTGAGACAATCACTTTTTACAAAAGCTGTACCTCTACTTTATACTTATAAACAATGTGCTAAAAACAAACTGTAAAATCTGCTATGATCAATGTATTTTTTAATTGTGAAATAGCTTGAAAATTTGTACGAGTTAAGACAGTCAGATCAGATCCACAGTATCTAATATTTGCATCTGCAAGAGTGATGCAAGTCCTCTTGTGATAGATTTTGTCATCCAGCACTTAAAAACAGAAATTATCTCACTGCAGACAAGTGACAGGAATTTAGTAAACACCATTTCTAACACTGTGTATCTTTGCCCTTGGCAGCGATACAGTTCCTCTGCCACAAAAGACTCCTTTATTTGCAAATATTAGAAACTATTTCCATGAATACTTTACCACGTCTGCTCTTCTGTATCAGCTATGCACAGTCTGTTGCTATCTGCAGCAGTTGGCATTATGGTTTCATCCACAGCCAAACTCTGAGAAATGGCTCGGCCTTCAACAGCTGATGCAGGAGTACTTTCAGTTACAGCTGCAAGATCAGCATGAGAGAAGAATTAGAAGGTTAATATCAAATCTGTGTTTCTTCACACTTCTTATCACACATTAGTAACTGATCAGGTGAGATTTTTGCAAAATTATCTTAAAGCAATTTTAACATAAAAATTAAGCAGATTTATTAATTTAAAAAACATGAAAAAAAAAAACCAGTTCCGAAGGACCATGTTCTTGGATTCAGCCTTAGTTAAATATTCCATTAAATTAAGTAATGGAATTTTGCTTAAATAAAAATGAAGCATAATGGGAAATCATGTATTTGCACATACATAACATACATAATAAATCATGTGATATATATTTTATGCAAAACTGTCAAAGCACAAAATTCTTTACATTTATTCCTTTATGGTGTTCTTTACATGATTATCGTATCTTATATTATTATGTATATTATTTTTTCTGTTGTGAACACAGCTCCCTTTAAAAGCCTGATATACAGTCCACTTACACAATTTAATCAGATGACAACTTTTATCCAACTGAATCATTCAGACTGGAAACAAGAATCAGTATTTCTGATTCATTCAGTGTCTGCAGGGTAAGAATCTTAAAAAATTAATCTGAGAATTAATTCTGTATTATTTTCTAAGCTAACTGTGCATCATTTACAAGTTATTCATACAAGAATATCATTTGATCAAAATATTTTTCATGGCCCTGCCATGAACTGCACCTATGTCCTTCTCTCTTCAAAACACATTTTCAAGTAAGTAATGTTCCCACATGTAAAGACAAATTTATGGCTTTTTTCTTTTTTTAAAAATAATTGTAGGATTTGCGACCTGATACAACACTTTGTAGAACAAAATAGAACCTGTAAAACATAACCTGTAAAATTTTACAGAAACGAAATGAAGAGTAACATGAAAAGAGAGGCAAACAAAACCTCTTTTCTGTCTCTCTGCATTACTACTGCATTAGCAAATACAAGCTTCAAGTCAATGTTTGGAATGTCTACCCCAAACTATTACTTTAGCAATCATGTCTCATTGTTTTTACTTATTATGGCAAGACTATTTTTAGTTTTCAACTGAGTGGTAGGTGACTTAATTTTCCTAAAGCCAATTCCTTCTTGTGAAAAGACCAAAGAAAAGCAAGCCTTGAGAAATTAATTCAATTCTTATTCTCTCAATTTCTAACACTGATCTTTTATTCCCCTATTACCCCAGTCTTGTATGAAAAGATAGAACAGCATGGAATTCAAACTACCACATACATATGAATTCAATGGCCACTAAAAATATGGACTTAAAAAAATTCTTTTGAACTAACTTTCTTTTCAAGATCACTGTGTCTGCTTTTTATGCTATTTTTAGATCTACTTTTTATTTACATCTAGGTAATATAATTTTTATCGCAATTTATTGTAAGACCTCTAAAAACCAATTAACTCTTCAGCATTGTATACAAAAAAACTTGAACATTAGCCATTCATGATGCCCCCACACAAAAAGAAATTCTGCCTCTTTAAGGCTATTAACTTATTACTACCCTTCTTCCAATTACCTTTGTTGGTAGCAGCCTGCTTTTGGGGGTTGCAGTATTTTTCTGTAGACATGAAGATAACTGCCAATCCAATTTCTGCCTCTGGAATAGTCCTGAGATTCTTGCTGTTAATATACAAATAATAATAACAAAAAAAGACAAAAAAAGTTTCTCAATAGAGATTCAAAGATGAATAGGCAAATGGGCACAGCTATGGCAAAGTACAAAATGTTCCATTTTCCTTTCAGTCTACACTACAATTCTTCACAATACAGTAAGTAAGCATAATTATCCTTTATTAGGAGCCATTCCTATTTGTATGAACTCCCATGTTTCCTCCTCCTGTAGCCACTGTCTAGTCGCAGTAAACTGGCCAATACACCTCTCCCTTCCACATTTTTGGGCCTATAACTAACTGGGCTCTCCCTCTGATTCAAAAATGTGAATGGAAAAAGTGACTTGAAATATCTGAGCACTTCTTACAATTCAGGTGCACACACACACACCCCTTCTTCTGTACTGTAACGTAAGAACAGTTTGAGTAGTCTTCTCTATCTACCAGGACTATTTAGAGAGTCTAGGTTTATGTATAAAGGATTGAGATTTTCTTTCATTGTTTTAATTTAATAGCATAATGAAGATCCTAACATATATAAAATATGCAGTCTGTCCTCTCAAAGAAAACCTATCACCAAAACTAAAACTCATTTTTGTTAAACAGAAGCTGCTTTTCAGAAAAACTGTATGTAAATAATTACACAACGAGCCACATGACCTCAAGGTGCCATGTCACTTCTTTTTGATGAAGTACATACACTTACTGAAATATCATAATTATCTGTTTTCCATTCTTAGAATATATTAATTTTAACTTCTTTTGAATAGTAGAAAAAACCCTATTTCCTGTCTGGAATTTCAAAGAAGCTTTATGACAATAGATTTTTGTAAAACTGGATCCTCAAAAAATGAAAAAGGAAACAAGACCTCCATCAAATCCTCACAGAACTGCCAAGTCTCTTCTTTCCTGCTTCAAGAAATTTTAGTTGTGCTAAGTACTGAAAGCAATGAAAAAATGCCCCCTTTAAAAGCAGCCTCCTGCTTAAATATGCATGCAAACACCATGACTAAGTCTCTGCAGAAATTCTGAAATTACCCTACTGCTGTACAAGAAAACAATGCTGCACCTTTGCAAGACAGTCAGAATGGAATCAGTCCAGTTTCTCATAGAGTCAGATCCTGCAATCTGAGAGTTTGTCAAACCCACATCAACAACACAAACTTCAGGAGAAATCAGTAAAGCCGTTTCTTTTCTTCCTTCTGTCATTAACTTTATTTCCCCTCCTCCAAGAATAATTGCTGGACCCAGTTTCTTGTGCTAAAAAGAGAATGCAAAAAAAAAAAAATCTTAAAATACAGTCATCTTAGAAGCATCAGAATACCAAACTATGATCATAGTGCTTCTCACTGATACACTAGTGCAGATATAGTGTGTTCTGTTTCTCCCCCTACACTTCATCTTACTTAGGCCACTGTATTGTAGGATAAGTACACATAAATCTTTTCCTGACAAATCCAGAATGAGTGTGAGTTCAGAATATGCTGAGTTGGAACAAAACCACAAGGATCATTGAGTCCAATTCTCATCCCTGCACAGGAGCATCCTGAAGAATCACACCATGTGCCTGAGACTGCACAATTCAGAGAGAACAAATCTGTGCTTAGCTACCCCTGCAATATTTTTGCAGTGTAAAGCCTGATTACCTGCTTAGCAGATAGAAATACAAACGTTTTTCCACTGAATATTGTTTTCCTTTCATGATGCTCAGATAAATCCAGTTTTTCGGTGCCAATGGAAGGCTCATCAACTGGAGGATAAAAGCTGCAAGAACAGAAAATTAAAGTTACAAAATTCAGATCTGCTTATCAGTACTGACTCACAGAGTCCTTTCTGTTTTAGAGTAAAGCTCTGAAATTAAAATACTGCATTTAGATAAATATTTTTTCAAGAGATTTTTAGGAAGACACAGAGCCCCTAACTTCTCAACATCTAAGATTAGACCAAGGCTTTCTACTCCAGTAACTAAGACAACAACGCTTTTAGAATGTATTCAACCCATCTGGTGTACACATATTCATATTCTCACCAACAATACTGACAAATGAGACTGCAACCTCATCCCGAATTTACTCTAAATAATAAAACTCCACACAAAACTAGTCATCTTGCTTTCTCTATCCTTCAGTTGGGAACAGACACCCCTCATTCTCTTCTGCTGTGTCAAGAAATCCTGTACCGCTATACTCGATAACAGCCTACTTACGTGAGAGAAGGTAAGTACACTCTTCTTGCTGGTGGGATAGAGATCACCCTGCAGATTCTCAACTGTTTTGTCCAATAGAAGCAAAGTCAGCAGGATTTCAGTTGGGGAACAGATTAGGCAAAACTAAAATTCTATCCTGAAGGTCTCATTTTTGTCACAGCCTGTGATCTCAGCTGCAGGTAGTAACAGCATGCCCATATCTAAGACAAGTATCTAAATGATAATTTTAGGATAGTATTTATGGGATCTTTGAGCCACACACTCACTACTCTAGCAGTCCTGACAGAGCAAGGTGAAGGCATATGCTAGAAAGAAGGGAAACCATAGGTCAATTTTAACCATACTACACTACATCTGTACCTGAACAGCAGTTTATGAACATAGTCTGGCTGATGACAGAACTACTTATCTTTATTCTGACTATTGATTACACATCCTTCTCACACTACTACACAGGAAAAAAAAAAAAAGATGCTGAAACACACTAACAATATCTGCTTTAACAGCAAAGATTAGCAGATTCTAAGAAACATATTCCAGGAAATGCTGAAATACATGAGTATTTGGTAAGTTTCAGCAACCTGTTCAAGTCTGTTTACAAAAGTACTGTTTCACTGAAATTGAAACAGATATGAAAAAGCCTACTAATTTAAGGGAAGAAATAGGGCAACTCAGACTTCACTTATAAGGTCAGAAGACTTCTGATACTGAGTTCCATAGAGACAGTTCTTAACTTAAGATAAATACAAAGGATAAAAGTCATCTTTAAAGACATAAGGATGAGTACAAAAGGAGAAACAGCAGCTTCCATGACATTGAAACAGGACTACAGTTTCTCTATAAATACATTTCAAATCTATGTTTCTTTAATTTCATCAGACAACTTCAACAGATCACCTCCTCCTCAACAAAACCTTTGATTTTCCTTAGAAACTCTTATGCAAATCTGATCCACGCTCAAAAGACAACAGTCTTTTTCTGTCTTAGGATTACAAAGTGCTCCTTGTACTCAGGCCCCATAAGCTTTTAATACCAATACCAATATCTAGAAAAGACCCTCTACAATCCCAAATCTCTGAATAAACAGATTTTTGATTCTTGGTGAGTTTCTGTTAAAGACTCAGTTACTTTCCTACCTTTCCAAAGCCCTGCACTATTTACACTGGACTGCAGTAATAAAACATTTCATACAGGGCTGCACTTATGCAGCCATTAGTGAAATCTTCAGTTATTATTCTACCTTGCATAGGTTGTCAGAAAGCACCAGAGGAATGGGGCAATGCACTTCACCATAAAAAAACCTCAAGTAAGGAGTCTCACATTCATACGCGAACTGCGGGTTTGCAATTCTGTGAAGTCTTAGTATAAAAAAAAGAAAGAAGCTTTTTTTGGTTTTGTTTTGGTTTTGAACTTTAGCATAATATTTCCCTCGATTTTTGGAGGGGGACAAGATCTACATTAATAGTAAAGATTTGGTTAACAGTGTCACCCTGTATCACCTCAATATATTTATTTCATACCCCAACTAGTATTGCCAAGTGGATTAATGTCCTGCAGATGTACCAGCTCAGGTCAGCTCTACCTACAATGCACAACGTAGAGATTCACCATCAAAGGTAGAAGTATTTTTGGAAATTAAAGTAAAATAGCTGCTATGTAAATTTTCAGTATCTTCCCACAAACTACATGTCAAAATTATTAGCTATTTAAAATACAGCAATTACTTTAAACATAGATCTGTGTATGACACCAGCTGTCTCATTTAGTTTGATGCAGATCTGTCTTTGAAAACTACACAAGGGATATACTGCTAGTGTCACTCAGCTCCTCTCAGGGTCTTAAGAGTTAGCAGAAATATTTAAGAAATTGAAACATATCCATCTGCTTCTATTTTAGCTGCACTTAGGAGCTCAAATATACTGTCACTTCTGTATTAAAGGAATGGACAACACACATCCCAGTTTCAAGAGCCTGTTTGCTGATTACTGTAACAGACAGGAACAGCAGTTTTACAGCCAGGGAACATTAGACCGAGTAAGTTTCAGATTGCACAACCAATTAATAGCTTTTGATGGCTTGCATAACCTGTATTAAAAAGAAACCCCAAAACCCCACAAAAGATCTGCCAGAAAAAAATATTTTAGAGAGGACTAAATAGTTTCTTTAGTTTTCTCCCATTCTTATAAAACAATGCAGACTTTTAAGTAGAAGGGAAAGTTATAAATCATTAAGATTCTGCCTTTCTTCTGAAACTGAAGAGCAAATGAGCTTTAAACCACTTACAGATGACTGATTTGACATATTACATAAACTCCTGCAAATGTAAAGCAGCATCTAGAAACAAGACTCCTTCCTACCAATTGCTCCAGATTGGCACCTGTGTTGTTCAAACCAGGTACTGCCACGTTCTGTGAAATATACTTTACCATATACCAAGTGCAGCTTATTGTGAAACCTCTTCAGCTTTGTGTCCATTACCATTTGTGCACCAGGTTTGTTCAGCTGCCCTTCCCCCCAGCCTCTTTCTTCAAACTGTTCAACTATTGTACCAGCAGACCCACAAAAGAAAAGAAATTAAATTGCTGTTTCCAAACACATATGCATATGGATACATATATGAATGTATATTCATAAAGATGCAAAATCAATTGACTCCCATTATTCTTCACCACTTATTTCCCCCAATTTGAACAAGTAGTGTCCAGCATTCACCTGGTTGTAACAATACATCCAGAAAAATCATGATGTCATTTACAGTAATTTTACAAGTTTTTACTGTGACTTAACAGGTAGAAAAGTTCAATGTTATTATTTCAAAAACCAAGTACCTTACGATTTCCATTCATTCCTATTTAATTTCACAGTATTGTCCAAAGCATGTGAAGAAGAGAAGCAATATACATAAATTCACCTACATCACCTACATAAATCATGTGTTCTTACAAAAACAAACAGCCACTACAAGCCCCAAACAAAACACAACCCTTTTCAAGGTAAAAATAGTAGCAACACAGGCTCAGATGAAATTGTCACATACAGTAATGGGACTATTTTACGCTTTCCTACATGGAGAAAATAACCAGAAGGTTATATCATTGTATTCCATGGTATTTACTTATTAAAAAGTAAGAATTGCCTTTTCAAATTACTTTAACCATGAACACAATGAGTATTTTATTCTTGTCTAGTGAAGACCAATGCACATTAGTATCACTTCATTTCATAATGGATAATTAAAAACCTCTGCTGTTTCAGGGAATTCAAGTGTCAGGCTAACTCTGTTTTGACCAAAGTTTACTGTAAACTCAGTAACCACACACTAGGAAAATATGTTTACATAATGAAATAAGCTTGACACAATTTCTTTTTATAAAAATGTAATTTATTTTTATGTATCAACTCCCAAAAGTGTTTTAAGCAATATCTAAATTCACTAACAAAACAAGTTCCTACTTAGAGATGGTAACATCTCAAAGTGTACAGTCAATTCCAAGAGCTCATTTTATAAATCTAGGCATGAGATCAAGAAAATGGCCTATGAAAATGTGTGTCATGTTAAGCATTCTTCCACAAATAAAGTTACTTACATATTCTGTCAAAAATTATCAGATAAACTGCAGCTGTTTGATAATCTGTTTGATAATGAATTCCCATGAATTTAATTCTGTGACATAGTAAAAATGATGATTTGGCAACTTACCTTTCATGATTTGGCAGCTGTTGCCTGGACTGAATAGCTCTGACTGATTCAACGAAAAACTCT
This sequence comes from Pyrocephalus nanus, assembly GCA_038380795.1. Taxonomy (NCBI): domain Eukaryota; kingdom Metazoa; phylum Chordata; class Aves; order Passeriformes; family Tyrannidae; genus Pyrocephalus; species Pyrocephalus nanus. The sequence goes on from CM076261.1 coordinate 71,735,113, forward strand.
GGTTTTATAATTGGTCGAGCACAAATCAAAGCACATATAGTCTGAAAGGCCAGAAAATACTATTTACTGCATGGAAAAAATTCAGATGGAATATGGTTCAACCAACATTAGCTTTCTAAGATCTTAGATGTGGAAAATGTTACACAACAAATAAAACAATACTGATTTTTGCTACTGAAACAAGGATAGTTTTGCTTCTAACAGCCTAGTTCTTTTAGCTGGTGTCTTGACTAAAATTATGAAAACGTAGAAGGCAACTGATGAAAATTAGTAAGTCTTCAAATTTGGCTTTTTTCGGTTTCTTTCCCTCCAATCTCCCACTGACATGTATCTCTTCTAAACTTGGAAGAGCTGAGTGCATAGTTTTGTAGAGAAAAACCTTGAGCAGGTCTAAAATTTAAATCATGTTTGTGGGAAAACTGCGAAGCAACACTATCGATGTGCAAAAGTTCAACATACCTTAACAGTAACTTTTACTGATACCATGACAAGGTGGGTACACTCTTTTGTCCATTCATTCACTACAAGGCCTCCAAGCTGCTGAATGGCTTGATTTAACGCAGTTTTCTGAGCTACATCTAAACATGAGGAGCAGACAACCAAAGGTTCATATTCCACTCTGCAAAGAATAAGTGAAAGTGAATTGTTTGTTATTCCAGCCAATCATTACGATGGACAGAGCTGACTTAACTGTTATGTTTGTGTCTCAGGGAAATCTGAAGAAAAAACTAAAAAGTCCCATACTCTCACCTAGATAAAAGACTGTGCTATAAAATTTCCTGAAGAGAAATTAAATACCAATTTTTATTCAGAAAATTTAATGACATTTTGACCTGATGTCTCCAATATTTCTAAAGACTTTTGGAGCTTTCACAGACATCATGTAGAATTAGTGCATCAAGAATAGTACAAAGTCTGGAAATATCAAAAGAAATTTGAGTGTGGGCTCCCAAAAGCAAAAGTGTGTTCAACACAACAGTTCACCAACAGATTAGTACTTAAAAAATACAAGTGTCACAGAATGCAAGTCCAAGTAATTTTTTCCTAACATTGCCATTATCCTTGACCATAAGGTTATTTATATTTGTAGATCTTCCATATGGAACTCAGCATATCAAACTCCATTATTTCATTTGTTTTAGTCTACAAAGTAGAAAGGAATTTAAATAATCCTTTTAGTACAACAGCCACGATGTATCTGGTCTCATGGCATGAATCCTGTACCACATTTCAGGTAAGTTTCTCTAAAATACAAACAATACTTTATTATAGTAATTTCAGGAGAATGCTGGTTTTTTTTCTAACAAATAATACCAGCAGCAGTGATAAAACTGAATCAAATTTTAAGGTCCAAAGCCACCTGCTTGTTGCTTTAGCATTGACTTCAACGGTCATTTGACCTTTTCTGTTTATCTGCTACTTCAAGGAATGCTTCCTATATATAAACAGATAGCACTGGCTCCATGTAAATTCGAAAACAATAATAAGTTGGGTTCGCTGAAGAGAGCAGGCATACGTCACAGGAACAATCATTCAATGGCTAGGTCTGCACAAAGCATCCTCTAGCAATGTCTGTTCTTTCCTCATTACATTATCAACAACTAACAAGGGCTCAGACAAGCTTCCCTCCCTTCCCTAAACTTTCCTTAGAATCATGTATGTTTTAGGAGTTTTTTTTCTTTGCCTACGATAGCCTGAAAACAGTCACTGCATATGATACACCTTCTAAAATGCCACCGCTTTACTGTGAACAATCTCTTAATGTCAAAATAAATTATATTATCAAAATATAAAGGAAGACTATTCCAGAAACAGGTGTGGAACGCAGGCAAAGTACTATTCATCTACTTCGCTTTCTAAAAATTCATCACTGTTGTATTGCTTGCCGAGTCATATGATGGGCTAAAATACTCTTTTCGAAAACTGAACAGTTTTTACTTGACATTTTTTAATCAAAGCACTTACCTAAACTTGCTCTCAAAGACTCCAAAGTTGATTCTGTCACCAGACTGCAAAGACACTGAAGTGCCATTGAGTTTTGATCCATTAACAAAGGTACCATACTTAGATGTATCTTTTACTGTTAATACAGGGACTGAGAGAGATTGACTCTGAAAATAAACATAAACAAATCATTATAGTTTATCAGAATGTGTTAGTTTTATCAGAAACAGGTTACTATAATTATGGATAAAAGCAGTGGATAAATAAGAAGTAGCCTACAAAATACCATCTTAAATAAAGACTTTGGACAATGAGGCTGGCTAAATTATTCATCTTCTGGTTTTCACTGCAGAGGAATGAGAGAAAACACACAAGTGTTTAGCTTCAGGCTGTACATTCAGTCTTTCTGGAGACTGTGCAAGGCAATCATCACTGGCCCAAAGCCTCTGATAGTGCAATTTAGCAAGGCTCCCAGATTTATTATTGACATTTTTACCTATCATTCAGCCCTTTCTCTGAACTTCCCTCCACAAGGACTGCTAATCTTCCCCAAGCTGCAGGGTACAGAGACATCAGCATCTTTTGAGAAGAGGTTAGACACTTCCAGATTTCCAAAATGGTTCACAAGCCAATGAGAACATTGTTAGCTTGTTTTTATAATGTTCTACCACACAGATACACGCTATTTCACAGAATCACAGAACGGGTAAGGTTGGAAGGGACCACTGGAGATCATGTAGTCCAACCTGCCTGCTCAAATAGGTTTCCTTAGAGGATGTTACTGAGGGTTATCCCCAGGCAGTGTTGGAGTATCTCAGGAGATGGCGACTCCACAACCTCTCTGGGCAACCTGTTGCAGTGCTCAGTCACCCACACAGTAAAAAAGTTCTTTCTTCATGTTCAGGTGGAACTTTCTGTGTTCCAGTTCTGTCATTGTTTCTTGTCCTATTGCTTGGCACCACTGGGAAGAACCTGGCTCCACCCTGTAGACACCCTCCCCTCAGATACATATGGACATTAATAAGGTCCCCTCTCAGTCTTCTCTTCTCCAAACCAAACAGGCCCAGATCACTCAGCCTTTCCTCATAGGTGAGGGGCTCCAGTCCCCTCGTCATCTTTGTAGCCCTCCGCTGGACTTAGTATGTGCAGTATTAGAAGGACAAATACATGCTATGTATTGTATTTTAAACTCTATATAAGGTTAATAAGTGAAATTCCTGCTGACTGGCTTCAAAACATCCACAAACACTACAATACCTAAGTAACAGTAAATTGCTCTTTGTTAATTCTCCTTGGTACATTTTTATTTTCCGTGCCCTAAGCAAATAGAGAATTAATGATGTGAAACGAAACAGAAACTAAGCCTGCAGTAAGACAACTGAAGCAATTTCCAGAACCAAGACTTAAAACTTGTCTATATAATGAAATTTAATTGCATAAATTTCATATGATTATTGTAATAAAAACTGCTAGTAAATCTTCACTCTGGGATAAAAGGGAGCTTGAACCACTAGAATTATGCCACTCTATTTCCCAACAAAGGCAAGCAGACATAACGAAAAAACAATGAATTTCAAGATTAAAAAAAAGGCAGGTGATCAACAGTTCTGCTCAGAGCATAAAATGATGGTGAGAGGAAAATGAGAGTATGCATGGCCATGGCAGGCTGAATTACCACACAGAGCATTGATAAGGCAGTAAAAGGCTGGCTACTTACAGGGGTTGTTTCAGGACGACTTACTGTCAGAACTGCATGACTTCGACTGATGGACTGATCATCCTGAATTAAAATTGCACAGTTTTTGCGTCCAACAACATATTCTGTATCACTTAAAAACCGATATGGCTCTCCTGGAAATAAAAAAGAAACGAAAAATACCAGTTTACCAAAAATGCCAAGATACACAAATAACATAGGAGACATTCAGAAGTTTGTAGTATATCTGAGACTCAACTTTGTATTTATTCATTTATTAAGCTGATTAGAATGATACATTTAGTTTATAGATGAAACATCTTTCTTCCTCTCTCCCTTGATTTTTCCATTATAAAAGGACATATTTTATGATAAACAAAGCTGTTACAAAAGGGGCAACAACCTTTTTTCAAGAACAATACATTTTTACTAATACTTTACTTTTTAACTTCTCTGTTGTATTACTTTTTGAAGATTAAGTGCTGGATATGGAAGAAAAAAGATTACAATCTAAGATACCTTTTCCAAAGAACACCTTTTTTTGAGGGTATGTAATTTAATTACATGACTAATTAGGAGATTCAGAGAAAAATGTTTTTCTAATGAATCTAAGGATATCTGCAGGGTAAATCAAACTGATCCTCAGTAAGTTCAGCCTCTGACTGATGCTTTAGCATATCCTTCGTACCTGTCACCTGGACAACGTGGTGGCTTCCCAGTGAATGGACTGACTCCATCTCAAAGGTGTGCTACTATTGGTAAATGGAGCCAGAAATGCTTCTTGATGGAAATAAGTAACCACACATTAAATTCTAGTTTTCAGCCTTGAGCAAACAACTTTCCAAATATGAACCGTGCAGAAACGATCATTCTGAATACAATGAAAATAGTAGTGTTTTGGCTCTTGATCAAGACTTCCCAGGCAGTATGAGATATTATATGATACCTACTATCAAAGCTGCTATGGACAAGGAAACATGAAGAACAGTACAGGGGCAATTTAGTTTCAAAATTCTACATCCAAGAAACTCCCTGAAGTTCAACACTTGGTCTTTAAAACATCAATACAATATTTAAACATCGTTTCTGAGGGACACCTGAAGTTGCTGCCTCAGGGCTCAACTCTTCAGGCATTTCAAAGCAGCACCTGAAGACACCCCACACGGGTTCGAAAAGAAGCCCTGTAAGATTTAACAGGAGCTGTGGTCTGGAGTGCTCCAGGGAAAAGCGGAGGCTGAGCCGTGGACGAGCGCCCAGGGCAACGAGGACCTTGGTCATCAGCGGCCCGAGGCGGCCCTGCCCGAGGAGCAGTGACACGCGAGCCCGGCCGGGGCCAGCCGAGGTTGCACCGAGACAGCGGCACTCCCGACCCCGAGGGCAGCGCCCGGGCCGCCGCTCCGGCCTCAGCCGCCCGGGGATGCGCGCAGGCGCCGGCCGGCCGGGGAGGGGGCCCGCCATGCTCGGGCCCAGCCCGCCGGAGCGGCGGCGACACTTGGCGCTCCCTCACCTTTTCCTGAGGCGGGTACCAGCTTCCACATCCTGGAGCTCGCCGGCGAACAGGGACGGAGCAGGGACGAGGAAGAAGAATCCCGAGTGCCGCCGCGACCCCGCGCGGGGCCGGGCCGAGGGCGGGGCGGGGGGAGGGCGCCGCCTACCGGGGCCGTGGGACCGCTGCAGCCACGGCCCGCGCGCGTGCGCGGCCTCGGCACAGCCGTGTCCCTCTCACAGCCGTGTCCCCGGTACAGCCACGTTCCTGTCGCAGCCGTGTCCCCCTCACGGCGGCACCCTCTGGCACCCCCGGGGAGCTGCCGGTCCCTTCCGCTCCGTGTCAGCATGGGCCGCGACTGACATGTCCAGCCGGGGCCCCGCGGGTGGGTTGTGTCCCTCTGGCCTGCCCTTCTCAGTGCGCTCACATCCCTAACGAAATGCATTGCATGCGGAACAGGAAACGTGCTAGACATTCATCTCTTAATTGAAAGCAAGGTTTGGATAAAAAATAATAATAGAATTTTAACTGAAAAACACCTGGGAGTTTGAAGGCCATTCAGCAGATTACCAAAGACTTTCTGGAAACAGCAGAGGAAGCCACACGTGCATGACTGCAATCACACGCATCCGAGGAAAGGCTCAAAATACCAATTTCTCCTTGCATTAGGCAGCTCTCGGGGAGCAGGGTATCAAAGTCCTCATGTTCATGATCAGCCGCAGCTGGAGAGCAAATTCCTTCCTACCCACCAGTCGGCTTACTTCTCAAGTAATGAACATTGTTAATTGTTTGCCCCTTAACTTTGCAAAATAGAGAAATCTTTTGAAGTTATAACCACAGTTAAGAAGTTTTGGTATAAAAAAACCCACTGTGGAGTTGAAATGGGGAGGGGAAACTCAGGATAACGTTTTTCTAATAGAAAATATTAATCTAAAGCATACAGAAATGTAAATATGAGCTGTCAGAAATGTTTTTGTAGTATCATAACCTGTTTAATGTTCATTTAGATACCTTTTTATATTTTCCTACACTTCTGAGATAAAAGATCAATCTCCTTAATCTCTTTCCTTCTGAGTTTTCTCCATCTTCGTTGTTTGTTCTTTTTAGTCCCTCATAATTTTGCCAGTTTAGTTTTGAGCCAAGGTGACCAGAAATATACAACATAACCTGAATGAGACTGTTATAAGTAAATGAAATTAGGTTCAAATATAGTAATAACATTTATTGAAGATTTATGTAAAATGCAAATAAGCAAAACAGCGCGCTGGGCGTCCGGGGGGGGCTCCTGCCCCACTCACGGCATGCAAGCGCAGTAAGCAAAATCAGTAACTTTTATTCCCTTATCAGTTCCCCTCCCATAGTCATTTGTTATTCTCTTATTGGATCCGAGTTGCAGGTCTGGTTCTGGTTGGTTTTCCTGCAGGCCCGTTTCAATTGCTAGGTGCTTTCTTTTCTTTAGTCCTTGAGGCCTAGTGTGTATTTCCCGCTTGGATACTCTGTATCATTCTCATTCTTACCTTGTCCTTCCCTTCGTTACTTTATGCGTGTGCTATGAGACAATAAATTTTTTAGAAAAGTAAGATACAAAATACTTATTCAGCCAGGCACAATAATTTGCCTTTTCAGCTTAAGAACTGCAAGCTGCATGATTATCAACTTATGATGCTGACAGATTAATGAACCATTCTGTAACTTACAGTCTCTCAACCTTAACAGAACATTGATTATAATAACATATATATGTATATAAGAATATAACATGCAATACAATTAATGAGTAAGCTACTACTACTAATTTGATGAGTAAATTTAAACTACTACTACCAATTTATTACAAGACTATTTTTCAGCTTTATATAACTGTACTTAAATATTTTCTGTATTGTTGTCATTATGTTATGTCTTATTTATCCTATTGGCTTGACTTCTGTGACCAATTTATATGACAAATCATAATCATAAGAAACTGTAGGAATCATATAAACCCCTTTATAATGTTTATACTTTAAAGTCTTCTGCATTTATCCAATTTTATTTTACTTTATTTTTCTGGTATCATGGTTTCCCATTAATTTACCTTCTGTCGGACTGTCCTTTAATATTTGTTGGTTTTCTACTTGTTCCTTTTTTCAATTCACAAATAAATGATTCAGCAGAGTTCAAAACTTAGAGACTAGTAGAGCAGAAAGAGATGTTTCAGAAACTCATATGGACCTTAGGCTTAACTTGCATCTAACTTTTGAAATAGTACCACAGTTGACGTCTATGAAACAGTATCTAAACAGAATATCAAGGTAATCTCTCATTACACATTTCCTCTTAACAGATATTTAGATCAGCATTATGTCCATATTTTATTCCAGACCTAGGATTATTTTTTTTTCTCCTTAGTAGTCTTTCTTTTGTATCAAAAGCCACTTGGACTATTTTTAGACTTTATCATCAGGTGCTATGCATTTCTTTTGACAAGGTAGTTCGAGTGGCAGAAACAGCAATGGCATGCAAGTTTACAATGAGGACTGAGGTTTCTGCTGAGCTCTGTTATGCCACTTGGCTAAATCCTTGAAAGTCTAAATTATGCCTGCCAGCTCTTGCATATTCAACATTTCTTAGATATTTCTGTAAGAGGTGATTAAGACATCATTACCTTTGCAAAAGACTAATGCTAGACAGACACTTTCAGATCATGCTTTTCTAGGAGTTACATTTTTTTGATTACTTTTTCCCCTACAGATATTAGATTTAGTCTTATAATTTCTCATGTTACCATGGAAGATTAAAAAACACAGAAAAAACTCAACCAAAAATCCTAACAGATACTTTCTGCTTTAAATCTCCTGGCATGCTTTAAACCAGAGATCGGATTTTTCAATATTTCAGTTAAGCTGTTCCTAAACTCTTCCTAAACTTGTAAATCATCCAAAATGAAGTAGAATTTTAGACAGTGGGGTAGTAGCCTATTAAGCAAATTTATTTTCCTTGTAAAATGCTGGTAGTTCTTCTTTCAATTATATTTTTAGATTTTTTGGTTGGTTAGGTGGGGTTTTTTTTGTTTTTAGTTCAGTGATTATGTATCTCTTCAGACTCAGTATGTTTTGAATTAACTAATTTTAATGAAATATTACCATGTAAATCTTAGAATGTCAGAGTCTCTGACACCTATCAGATATTCCATATGCAGTTTCAATAGTACTGTGGCAATCACTGCCTAGCAGTGTGGCACTATTGCTTCAGTGGCTGCCAGATGGTGTGCAGCACTTAAAAAGATGCTAGGTATTCTAGAACTTACTGCACCAACAGAGCATCAACTTTTTTGTTGTTGTTTTTTTTCTAAATGTTGAACACTTACAGAAAATGGCTGGTTGGCCATTTTTATACAGGGCAATGATGACTAAGCTGTAAGATTTGAATTCTGATGCCTCTGAACTCCCACAGCACGGTGTATTCAGTTTACCCTGAAGTCAAAAACTGATAGTATAGACCCAGTAATAGGGTTTTTTGTCTTTCATGGCAAGTTTTGTAACTGCACAGATTCATCAAGTGTTGTTCTCCTCAAAACCAGCAGCTTTATTAAATCTGTATGTTCTTACAGCTACCATGCTACTTCCCTACTCCCTTACCTTCTCCTTCCTTATGGGCAGATACAACTCTGCAGGTTTCTCTGCCTTGTTACCCAGGCTGTGCAAATGGGTAGGTATCAGTCAGTCATTACTTTTCTGGCTGGCCAGTCTATGTGCTCAACATAGATCCGACAAATGTCTCGATACCTCAACATAATCCCCTGTCACTGAATATGGCCTAATGTTCATAGACTGCTCAGGCCTTTTCTGAACTCCCTTGACAGTGCTGAATTTGAAATGAGGAATCTTGATCTTTCTGGTAAACTTTGTTTTCGCTGGCAGTCAGACAGTGTTGGTGTGTGCAGTGGAGCCAGCACAGAGCCTCTGTGCTCCTGCCCAGGAGTGATCTCTGAATGCACAGTATTACCCCAAATCAGACCCCATGTTACCCACCCCATTTGAAATCCCAATTAGCAGACAGCTGTGCCACTCCTTTTCTCTCATTCCTTAAATAAACAACTCTTCTCCCCCAAAAACACACACCAAAAATTGGCCACCATGCTAAGGGTAGAGGGCACAGAAATTCCTGAGTTTAGATCACAGGATAAAAAAACCAAATAAAAACCAAATAAACAAACAAACAAAAAAGAAAAAATAAGAAGATAGACGTTTAGTGTCTTTTAAGTAGAGCTGAGTAAATCACTTGCAATAATAAAACCCCAACTCAGTGAAGCAGATAGCCCGAACCCTGACCCTCACAGCTGGAAGTGGAGGTGCCAAGGCAGTGGCAGTGTCCAGGAAGGTGCCCTTGTGTTATCCAAAATAGATTCTTTCTCCCAGTGTGCATAAGGCCAAATCCTCGCAGAGTCGAGGTATTTGATTTACAGTTCTGTGCTGGAAGGGGTGCTGGCTGATAAATCCACAAAGCCAGCACAATGACTTCCAAAACTTTTCACTGTGTATACATTTTAGCAAATAAAGACATAACATTCATTATTCTCTTAATTAAGAGTATTTTATCTTCTACTGGTTAATGATTCTGTTGCTTCTCAAGCTAATTAGTCTGCAAGCTCAGTCTTTCTCTTTTGGTTCCATGGCCGATCTTCCCCTGCCAGAATTAACTTTTACCCAGTTGGAGTTGATTTCAGCACAGTTGGTGAGTTCTCTGTTAGTTTTTTTTCTTGTCTTCGAGTTCTGCCAAATGTCCGTCTTTGCGGTCTGTAAATTCTGCATTCTTTGTATCCACAATCAGTGGTACATCCTTCTCCCCAGACTTTGTTAACCTCCCGTCTGAGATGGCTAAAACGTGTCAAGCCCTAAACCCTTAACAAGGCAATTCTATCGACAAGTACTTTGCCTTTCTAACACCTGGACGTCGCTTAGAGCTTACTTATTAGCTGCTAACTGTTTCACGGACTGAATCTCCTTTCTTGTGGGTTACGCTTGAAAGCGTACAAAGATCCAACAGCAAAGGACATCCTTTCTTAAGAAAACTTTTACGTATTCCACATGTTGCAGCACTCGGGGCGGGGACGGTCTCAGCGGCTCCTCCCGGTGCCGCCCCCGCGGGGCAGGCGCAGGGCCCTGCCGGGCAAGATGGCGGCGGCGGCGGCGGTCAGGCGGTGTTCGGTGCGGGGCATCGCCTTCTGCGGCGGCGGGAGGGTAAGGCGGTCCTTGCGCTGCTGGCGCTCAGCGGGGGCGGCGGCGCCTCGGGGGTGCTTCGCCACCCCCTGCTCCGGATTGCCGGGGCGCCCTTGTCCCGTCTGATGGCACGGCGGGCGTCTGTGGACGGTGCTGCCCGCCGGGCTCCGCCCGCAGCCGCGGGGAAAGCGCTCTTTCTCTCATCGGGGCTGTGTCGAGAGGCGGCTCAGGCTGGAGCAGGGCTTCGGCCGCTGGGCTTGGGGAAACAGCCAGGAACCCCCCTGAGAATGGACACCCCTCGGTTCTCCTCAGCTGGCGGCCCTGTCTCGGAGCCCCGCAGAGGCCCCGGCCCGCTGCCCCGCCGGGCAGATCCCGGCCTCCCGGTGCAGGGCGGGCTGGGGGGGCGTTGGCGTCGCCCTTTGCCCCCAATACCAAAGCTGTTTGAGTAACGTGATTTGAATGTTGCTGTCCAAGCAGTGGTTATGGGCTGTCTTGTGACCGTGGTGACCTTCTTGCAGCCTCAAGGGAGCCTACAAGAAATCTGGAGAAGGATTTTGTAAAAGGGCGAGCAGTGACAGGACAAGAGGGAATGTATTCAAACTGAAAGAGAGTAAGTTTATATTGAATATAAACAGGTTGCACAGGAAAGTTGTCGATGCCCCATCCCAGGAAGTGTTCAAGGCCAGGTTGGATGGGGCTTTGAGCGGCCTGGTCTAGTGGAAAGTGTCCCTGCCCACGGCAAGAGTTTTGGAACTACATGATCTTTAAGGTCCTTTCCAATCCAAACCATTCTGTGATTCTGTGATTGGGGATTGCTGGAGGCCATTCCTAGTGAGTTCTCCCTGGGCGCAGTGCTTCTTACCAGTGACTGCCTGTGTGTTTCTAGACAGCTTTCTGCAGTAATTTCACATGTCTCTTCCAACTCCTGAGTGAGGATTGTTTCTTGGCTTGTCTATGATTTTGGTGTTTGTTGGGTGTTTTGTTTTGGTTTTGCTGAAGCAATTTCCTGGCTTCTTTATATCTCTGTTTACACTTGAGGCATAATTTAAAAACTCGACCTTAAATATTAGAATGATTAAATTGAGTGTATCCTGTCATAGAAGCGCCTTGTGCAAGCTAGTAATGAGACAATAGCTGTCTTATGAAAAGATTGCTGAATACCAACTTCACTGGCTGCTGGATTACAGCACTTTATTAGTCTTGGTGCAGTCTTCTGCCAGCCCCTATTTCCTGATCTTCCTCCTTGGAGCAGAAGGAAAGCTGCTTGCATGATTCTGCAGTGGTGAGCAAGACCAGTGGGGTGTGTCTGTCATTAACAGAGTGCCTGATCAGAGAGTCTCAGTACTGCCTAGGGGTTATGTCCCTATCCTGAAGGAAGAGGGAGTCCAAGTGCTGTCTTGATTTGCAGTCTCTGCCTGCAGGTGAAGTTCTCTAAGGGGAACTTTTCTCCTGAAGAGGGATGAGTAGGGAACTAGGAAAGTCCCAAGAGAGAACCTTCATACTTCCTTTTTCTGGAGGCTTAGTAATATTGCAGTACTGTCTCACAGTATGCAATTTTTTTAAATAGAATTTAAAAAAAAAAAAATCCGTATTTTACAAACTTTACAATTTTGTTAGTAGTGGATCTGATCTGGAGAATTGGATTTTTCAGAAAAATGTAGTGTTCTTCACATTTTCCTTTTGGTCTACTTGTGTTCCTCAGAACTACCTTTTGTTTGCTTTTTTTTTTGTGTTTGTTTGTTTTTTAGTTTTTTTGACAAGCCTATTGCACATAGCAGAAGAGTCCAAGTCCCAGAAAGAATCCCTAAAGTACACAGTTGATACAAATGCTGTAGGACTTAGTGCACTGCTTTGCTTTTGTGATAATTCTAGCTTTAGTTCCAGTTTTACTTTCTGAATTTTGTTCTACATAGCACCCACAACTCTTCTTCACTCTTAGTTTTTCACAGAATATTCTGAGTTGGGAGGGACCCACACGGATCATCGAGTGCTACTGTTAAGTGAATGGCCTGTACTGGGATTGAACCTGCAGCTTGGTGTTATTAGCATCATGCTTTAGGCTCCATTCAATTGTCTCTGTAATTCCTTGATTGTTCTCTGTTTTCACTTGCAGTACTTATACAGATGTATTACCTCACAGAAAGATTCACGTGCACACTTTCTCAGGCCAGATTTAAGTCCTTTTAAACCCCCAGTGCATTGTAGGTTTGGCATGTACAGATTAATTGTCCACCACTAAAAATGTTATTTCTGTCATTAGATTAGGACTTGAATTAATTTTAGTGTTTTGGGATGCTAGAAATATCCTCTTAGCTGTTTTTGTTGTGACTTTCTTGGTGACATATCAAATTTCTCAATGCATTAGTGGGATGTTTTCTTACCAGTACAGTTTGCTAGGTGTAATATTGAATTTTCTTCTCCTTTCATCTATGTTTTTTAAACACATTCCAAATGTGCCTTTTTGAAGGGACCAATTCTTGAGAGGCTAATTTACTGTAAATGGTATTTCTGCTGGGACAGAGTTCGATGCTGGTAACCTAACCTCGCTCAGTTTTGTCTAGGAGATGACCAATCAAACCAATCATTGGTTTGATTAGCAGCTCCAGTACCAATTGGGACAAGTCTTGTGGAGTTTGATTCTGTTCCATTCTCCAGTTAAGAAGATGACTTTGTTGGCTGCAATAGTAAAGGATCAAAAGCTTTTGAATTTGTAAATATATAGAGATGTAGACTCAAAATCACATGGATTTGTTTATGCATAAAGTTCAGTGCAGATGTGAATTGGAAGCCCAAATCCTACTGGGAATCAATAATTGGTTGGTAATTGTTTTCCACATGTTTTAGTAAAAGCTATAGTTACAAAAATGCACAAAATAGCAAGAATCTTGGTTAAAATATTTTTTTAGTACTCTAGTTGCAGTGGAATATCTGAAAGTAGCTCAAGTACTTTCCTAGTCTAGTGTTAGCATCAAAGTGAAGGTCCGTGTGTATTGCTATAAAACGATCTGGTCATTCATGCATTCCGTTTATAATTAAGGCAGTTATGGTTTGTTACTTCCACTGGCATAAGAAAATGTGATCTTGCATAACAGTCCTGTATACAGAAAGGAGACAAAACTGACTTTTCTCTTAATTTCTTTCAGTTTTTCAGCCGTGGGCCAAATGTGCTGCATCAAGACAACAGTGCACCACAAGCTGCATTCTTTTCACCTCTTCAAAAAGTGATGTTGCCACCAAATACCTTCCAAGGGAAAGTGGCCTTTATAACCGGTGGAGGTACTGGGCTTGGCAAAGGGATGACAACAGCTTTGTCCAGTTTAGGTGCCAAGTGTATTATAGCAAGCCGGTAAATATTAATGAAAATGTTTTAGAGCTTTCATTTAGTACCAAATACTGAATAGATCTGTTTTCTTCTTCATAAACTGGAAAAAAATTATTCTATTTATTCTACTTCAGTGCACTTTCAAATTACAGTGTCATATTCTAGATTCTAGAAACTTGCAGGTCCATCTACAGATGTCTAATTGTATAAAAAACCAGTAGATATAAATAAACCAAATGCTTTTCCATGAAATGTGGTAGCAAAATAAACAACCCTGAATATTAGACATAAATTCAACTAAAGCCTTAAGGAGAACAAAAAATTGCAGTGGGCATTATCAAACATTTTTAATATATTACTACAGGTGTTCTTGATACATATTTGAATCACAATAAAGCCATTCCTCTTCTGACTTTAATAAGAACCCTGTTTTTCCCTTGATGGTCTCTTTATAGCTCTTTTAAGTAGCACTGCAGTAAAGTCTAAAAAAAAAATCTCATTTTTAATCAAAATAAACAGAAGCATTGTGACATTCATCCAAACAGTGGTTTAATTAGTTTTAAATCTCAATATGCATCTCTTATTAATGCTGGTAGAGTAGCAGCTAAATTACGGGTGATGATTGTGCATTCTGAAAGAAAATACTGTTTGTAGCTTGTGACATGCAAGTAGCTTCACATAGTCTCCTACTGTAGTCACTTCTGAGTTGCTTTGAAGTAGCACTAACAAGAAATTACTTAAAGTTTTCCTTCAGAAAGTTATTGTCTAAACATAGTCTTAATCTTAAAGCTCAGTTTTTGTAAAAATCAGCAACATGCATGTAGCACAAACACTTTTTTAAAGTAATAGCTCATACTTGTTCAGAAAATTGTGAGAGTTTATTAATCTGAATGGTAATTTCATTTAACTGAAATAAGGGATGTTGTCTACTTATTTCTAGGAAGCTTGATGTTTTGAAAGGAACAGCAGAAGAAATTTCTTCTAAAACAGGGAATAAGGTAAATTTTTAAGGCATTGTGAATATGTAACTTATTATACTTTATAGAATTTTTTGCATTCATCTGCTTCTGTGGACTTATTTAGCTTATGAGTGACATAGTTTTCAAGACTAACAACTGTCTTTCCATTATTATGCAGGTTCATGCCATCCAGTGTGATGTGAGAGATCCAGTTTCAGTTAAGAATGCTGTTGCTGAAGCAATCCAAGTGGCAGGACATCCTGATGTAAGTGTTCTAGAGAAAGGAAAGAACTTCATTCTTTATTACTGAAAATACTCTGCACAGTAGGTATGAAGAAAACGACAGTGCTAGAAAGTTAATAGAATCTAAAGAGACACTAGACTGAACAGTGACAGTACTTCAAGGTAAAGCAATCATTCTTAGTCAGAATGGTTACTCTATTCCTGTGTTTCTTAAAATACTTACCAACCAGGTAGACAAAACATTGTTGTCTTTACTGAGGACTAACACTTTCTTTTAAACAGTAGGACAATTCTGATGGGATTCTTTGCATTAATTAAGTGAACAGAATAATAAACCTTCCTGAACAGGAGACTTATCTGTGTTTACCAAATTGCACCTGTTGCTTATTAACAGAATGTCTCACAAATTAGAAATGGAAGTTACCATAAACATCTTATTTGATCCTTGCTTAGGCTTATTAATATACACAAAGGAAGTTCAAACTTGAAGACTAATTTCTCATAAAATCAAGAAAAAAGTCTTCAGCCAAGCTAAGCATCTGTTTTTTAATAGTTTGGCACAAAACACAAGGCTCTTTACATCAGACTCTGAGAAGAGTGGTCTGGTGGAGTCCAGAGGATGATAGGCACCAAATTTTGATTTGATTGTGAGATAACTTTGATCCTAGTAGCTGATAGGAAGTATGGTGAGGCTGTTAACATTGTTGTAAAGGATAGTCAGATTTAAAACTGTTTACTGTATTGTTGTTATATGTTCTGTAGACAATTTGCACTCACCAGGAGCTTCTTATAGATGTGGTAGAGAAACTACTGAATTCTAAATGTTTTAAGAAGTGGAGAAACTATTTCTTGCAGCTGTTTGCTATAACAGTGCTAGAAATAAGGCAGCTCACTGTCCTGATCTGTAGACAAGATACTCTGGGATTTTTTCGACTACTGCTAAATGCTATTTTTGGCCAAAACGCATTATGATCTCCAGATTTTAAGTGTGTGCAGAGAGGGAGGAGACTTCTTCCCATATATTACATTTTTAGTACACCATTACTTTTCTGAATAAATACTTCCCATGACTTGTTCTTTACGAGCATTTACTTTATCTTTAATTTCACATATTCTGTGTGTTTGAGATAGACTGCAGAGTAAATTGAATATTCAGTTCTTTATGTCCAGTTTTTCTTTTAGTGACAGAAATGAGATGTAAATTTATGAATGCTGCAAGCCTGGGTATCACTCCCTGCCACTGTGCATGTGAGGTGAGATCTTAAAAATAGAAGTTAATGCCAGTATGATAGTCCTTGTAGCTTTACTTTCTTTGTTCTGTCCCTAAGACCATTACTCCCAATTAGAAAGCAATCATTTTTTTGCCATGGATTATTTTTCAGTCCCGTGTATCTCAAAGATTGTATTGTGCAGTCCTTAGTTCACTAGTTTTATTATTATGTCTTTGCTGTATTTATTCAGTGATTCAAATAACCGCCTCAGTATCTTGAGGTGTTTGGATTTTTTTTCTTCATAACTCCAAGGAGGCCTTTAAATTATATTTGCTATCTATATGTATAATTTATGACTGTTGTATATTATTAGTTTTATATTCATGTAGTATGTGCTGTGCTCTACTTTGTATTTGAAAATTCTAATGTCTTGATTTAGCCTGGAAGTTCCTCAGGACTTTGTTTTACATGCAAACCTACATGAATCAAGGTGCCGTTCCTTAACTAATACACCATTTTATTGCTTCAGCATATTATATTACTAAATATACAGGATCTGCCACATAGGTTTCGGTTTAAAAACTGCTTATGTGATGCTTAGTCCCCTTAAGGAAACATTGTCTACTTTATTGGCTTGAAGGGCTAAGCAGATGATAAAGTGAAAGTATCCTCAGCCTAATCATTGTTTATAGAAAGGCAGGAAGTGAGGGATGTACCTCTGTTAAGTGAAAGCTTTGTAGCAGTTGCTTGTGGCACACTGTATCACAATCTCCTTGTCATGACTGATTTGACTTTCTCTTATGCAACAGTCAGCCAGTCCAGACTTAAGTTACCAAGTTGCCTGAACTTCTTTTGCTTTTATTCCCGTTCTTCCATTACATTAAATATATGTCATGTTGGAACTTGGTGGGGACAAACTTTTCTGTTAGGGTGCACTTGAGATACTGTGGAAAACAGAGATTTAAGTCACCCTCTATGTTTACGGTTCCTCAGTACTAAACTAGTAATTACAGTAGTTTGGAAATACAGCTCATTTTCTCTTACTGATACATATCTGTGCTGCAGATGTTAAAATTTCTAATGGATTATTTTCTCTCTTCCCCCACCCCCTGTACCTCATTTGATGAGGATATTTTTGCTTTCATACCTGGAAACAATAAGAAGTTCCTTGTAAATTCTTTGCTTTTGTCTCAGGAAGAGTTCTTTTAAGTTAACTCCCAAATTTTGCTTTTTTTCAGGTTGTGATAAACAATGCAGCTGGAAACTTTATTTCCCCTTCTGAACGACTTTCTGCTAATGCATGGAGAACAATAACTGATATTGTGCTTAATGGTACTGCTTTTGTAACTCTAGAAATCGGAAAGGAGCTCATTAAAGCCCAAAAAGGTATCTTAAGCATTGTGACATGTTATTACGTACTTACTTTGCCTTACTATTATTATAGTATTATAATATAGTAATTGGAAAAGAAGTGCAGTTTTTAACATTCTTCTAGAAAGGAAACTCACTTTCAGTGAAAGCTGTATATAAGTATCACACTGGCTAACAATTATTTCATTGTAGCATCAGGCCTTAACAATTGGATCCAGAGGCCATGAGGTTGAATATAAAAATGGGATTGCAGAGTTCTAGTTGTAAAATGTTTTTAAAACTAAAAAAATATAAGACTTTGTGTAAAACAAATGCTGTTATTCCTTTTAAGTCTGTGATGGATTCATTGAGCAAGTGAACATGGGATATTTATTTAAATGAACAGCAAGTCAGGATATCCCCTTGAAATTTCCTCCTACACTTAAATAAGTAAAATTTACAGCTGTGCTGTTTGATGAATAGTAGTAGAGAATATTAACTTCGAGATAATTTGAGAAATAATTTTGAAATTGAAACCAGTGTTAGATTTTATTTTCCCAGGTGTAATTCTTAGTTCTAGACTACCTAGGAGTTTAATCCAGTATCATAGCTTTACCTTAAAAATATGACAGTTATTTTTTTATACTATTTAGCCAAAAATTTGCTTTACCAGATTATTGTCTTTAAGGGAAAGATAATGTATGCTCTTCTGTGTTATAGCATAGATTAAATACAAAGAACTGCTTTAAATTTTTTATTATCTTCCAGTTACAAATTGAAAAGCAATGAGTTTATTTTTTGATCAGAATTACATAATCTCAAATTCATTTAAAAGCAGTAGCTATATTACAGTTTTCCACATGCCCTCACTTTTGAATCTTGTTTTCTAGGTACAGACACTGTGTTGCAGTAATACTTTTGCATTTGCATTGTATTTCTCTAACCTCTGAATTAGTTGAATTTCTTCAAAGCTTTTCTCCAAAAAGTACTCACTGAGTTTATACTATTTAGTTAGAGCAATATAAATTAATGTTATTTTGGTAGGTCTGTAACAGGTTTTGTTAGTGTATAGGTATGTCCCTCCTATATTTTAGCAGCACATGAAAAAATCATTCCATCATTCTAGTGTTGATATTCCCACATTAAAAAGTCATCTCCAGTTCTGACTTAATATATAGTTATAGCAGACCATTGTAATACTTTGCCTTATGGCCTTCCAGGTTTATGCAGTGTCCCTGTATAGTAATGTGAAATATGGCTTCAAACATGCTTTTGTCTTTGCTGTTGTTGAACAGAAAACTACTTTCTTCCATCCTCATGTTTGGTAAAATTCAGAAGTTACTCACCTTCATGTCATCTCTCTTCCTTTTGCTTCTAAGCTTATAAAACGTGAATTTCTTTTGCTATTACTTGCATGCCTTCTTTCTAGGGGATTCCATCTGTAAGTAAGACATTTTATTTAAGGCATATTTTTGCAAGTAAATGGAGTGTACCTATTTGTCTGCTCATTCTCCATTTTCTTACTTGATTGCTTTTTAAATTTTGAGCAGCTTCCTTAGTTTCTGATGTGATGGTTATGCTAACTAATGCAAATATTTTAGAGCAGTCTGTAAGGATACTATGAATCTGACAGTTTCTAAAACATTGGCACATCTGCAGCATGACCTACATTAAATCTAATGTAGTAAATAATTAAACTTTTCTGCTTTTAGACTCCCAAATTTTTGCTGTTATTTAAAGGAATTTTTATTCTGCTAGTGTGTTACTTATTTTTACAAAGTGGGAGAAGTTAATTGCTCAGTTATTGTCCCTTTTATGAATATAGGCTTTTCAAATAAAAGTTATGTATGAACTGAAGTGTGCTTTAAACTTCAGAGCTGTAAATTTATCAGTTATTCTTGCTTCTTGAGTTAAGAATCACTTAACTCACCTCTACTTAACCTTTTAAAAAAATTATGGGTTAATTTTGTGAAATGTATCATCTCTAAATAGCTTCAGAGTTATTATGTGTTGATTTTTTTTGCTTGTGTTGATTTTTCTTTTCAGAGTCTCTCAATGTAGATTACATTTTTATAAGCAGGGCCCAGGGTTTCTGGATATCTGCTGGCATTTCAATCAATGCTTGTTTATGCTTCTTTTTAGTTTTGTTTGTGTAACGCTGTAATTTTTCACCTGAGTCTCTACTTCACATACAGTCTATCAGTGATGTATATTGTTTTAGAAATATCCCCTGGGTAGCTATTCTAATTAAATTACTTTTAAAAATATAGAAAGTAGAACAGTTATTTTAGTTACTGTGGCGTAAGTAGTGAACTGTCATCCCTTGTCCTCTATTTCCTGGTTACAGGAAGCTCATGCTAGTCATTGGCCAGGCAGTTAGAATTTGCAGGATTCTATAAAAGCAATATTAAATGAACAGTTGCAGTTTCTGTTATTTTCTAGAATGTTTTTTTGCTGAATCTGTTACAAAATACAGCATATAAAAGAAAGTAGTCTTTTTATAACAGAGTTTGTTGTGATAATGGAGAAAGTTATGCAGGTTAACTTCATAATAGGCTCTCTGCAGAAAAAGCTGCTCAAAATGTCTTTAAAAATTATGTTTTTTCTGTATAAACTTTTACTCAAGGCCTCAACTGTGTCATTTTAAGATTATGCCAAACCTAATCACTAATGCTGGTTCCATCCCCCCCCTCAAGAATTGATAAAATTAGGACAAAATACATGGTTACTGACAACTAGACTAGTGCAACTTCTGAAAAAACAATGTAATATCTTAGGCCTTTACCCCATACAGACTGATTTGTGCATTAAATTCATTATCAGTAGAAGAGTGAGGCTCTAGACCTTTGGAGCCTAATCAATAGCTATTTACACTTACCTCAAACAATTGCTAAAAGTCTTGCAAAAGAGGGAACTGAAATAAAAAGTTTTGAAAACAAAGCTTCCTAGACTATATTTCTAAAATGCCTTTTCGCAACTCAGAGTGAAATGGCATCCCTAACACTTGAGCTGCTAACTTCTGTACCACTGATGTTACTTTTACCTTAAGTTCAGAGTTTGATCTTCCTGTGATTTTTGTTTGGTGTGGGATTTTTTTTAAATGTGTTTGCAACTTCTAGGAGCAGCATTCTTGGCTATTACAACAATTTATGCAGAGAGTGGTTCAGGATTTGTGTTGCCAAGTGCCTCTGCCAAAGCTGGTGTAGAAGCAATGAGCAAGTAAGTAATATAGCAAAATATGTGTTCTGGTTTTCACATCCTTGAGGTAGAGTAATTGGTGTGTAAAAATGGAGCTAGTTGGTATAATCCTTTTATTCCATTGCACCATAAAAGATCCTTTCAAGATCCTGTCTTACCTTAGCAATATCTTAGTATACTGACAGCTTCTTACAGAAAACAGTATTAATTGTTATTATTGTGATAGTTTCTATCACAAGGCAAAGATGCAGACAAGTAGGACTGCTACTACTTTTGGCAAGTTCCAAAGTTTCAGTTTTAAGAGTTTTGATAGTCAGATTCTCTCGTGTTCCCATAGGTGAACCAGCACTTTAAGACAGTTATTAGGGGAACTGTTCAAGGCCTATAGTATCTTGCATGTTCCTCTGTCTCAGTCAGAGATGTGCTTGCATTTGGGTGCACTAGACTGTGGCTTCACCTCTGTTTAGTTTCATCACGAAATCTGTTTCATATAACTGTTTTAAATTAAGGTCTGCAGTTATACTTAATTCACAACAGTGTTGTGTAAGGTACTCATGTTACTCAGCAAACAAAAGAATTTCTCTCCTTATTAACTTCAGGCTAGTCTGTAGCACATAGATCTTCCTCTGCACTTCAGCAGAAGGAATTTAACAACTTGGCAGCTTTCTGCTAGAAAAGTTACTGCTAGAATGCTTTATCAAAAAAAAAAAAAGAAGGACTGAATAATGGTCTTGATTTCTGTTCTATAGAACTGTAACTGAAATGTGTACTTTTCAGAGACTTTATGACTCAGCTAATAATTTCACCATAGTAAACCATCTATCCAAAATAATTGTTATGCAGACAAAATGTCATAAAGCAAAATCATTCTAGTGGTCTCATTTTAGAATGTATCCTCTGTTCAAAACATGCAGTGTTAGAGCTATGTTGAAAATGTTAGAAAAGTATACTTGTGGGATAGTCTAAATGACCAGAGAAAGATGATGGCCTAACAGTTGTTTGTCAAGGAATTTAGATGCTGAGATCATCTGTTTGCAGGGGAGAAAGACTTGCTCCTTAATTCTGCTTTATCTATGATGCATCTATTAAATCAATATTCCTATTTGTGAATGTGATTTTTTTTTTCCTTCTCTGAAATGTTTTTGTTAACGACAAGAAAAAACCCTTTAAGTAGAAATGCTTGTTTCAGGAAAATTCTTCTTTTTTTTTTTTTCTGAATAGGTTTGTTAAAATATATGTGTTTAAAATACTGATGCATTCTGTTAATGAATTTTTAGGTCTCTTGCGGCTGAATGGGGTAAATATGGCATGAGATTCAATGTGATTCAACCAGGTCCAATAAAAACAAAGGTACATAGCATGAAGTAAAAAACAGCCTTGAATATGCTCTGTAGTACACACTTAACTTTAGCATAGTCTAACCTTTTCTATAGCTGTTAAATTGAAGTATGATTGCCTTAGTAGTCAAGACTGTGCTGGAATATTGAACATGCTTCTCACTCAGATTTTTTTGTAAAATAGGATTTCTTGAGCTTCAGAAACCTGCCGCTGGCCTTTGTACTACAGCTGATACAAACTGAACCTTTTTTAGTGTTTCAAAGAATTTGTATATCAAAATACTTAACATTGATTCTTATCAACTCTTCGTACCTAGTTTGTCAAGTGAAGTGAATTTGGACATGTGGGGGAGTAAAGTGCCTGTTTCTGCCTGAACTCCTAATTAATTATTAGACAAAATGTAAATTCCAAAATCTCAGAATCTTTTTTAGGTTTATGAGAACAGAATCTCACTAGTTTTTTTGAAAATCTCAAAACTAGAAAAACTAAGTCGGCAAGGAAACGAGAACCTGTGATGTGAGTGGAAAGGAGGACTGGAGGGTTTGAAGGAAGTAATCCAGACCAGCTGGAACAGGAAGATTAAAGAAAGCAGTCCTGCAGGAGGAGAGAGGAGGATCCGTTTCCCAATGATTCAAATTATTACAATTATGAGCAGTAAAAGCTAATATAATGGTATTGCTGCTACTTGTAAAATGTTTCACAGTTTGTTTTACTGTTATTTTGGGGTTAGGGGTGCAGAGTTGCTTTTCTTTTTACCTTTTTTTTTCTTTTTCATTTTCTCCTCAGTTTTAGATATGCTGTACAACTTTGCTAAAACTTGTTTGACTCTAAAGAAAAGCAAGTGGCAGAATCAGCAGGATTATAAGAAGGTTGAAATAGATAAGATCAAAAGTCCTCCAGGTCTTCTATGCTGAAGATTTTTAGGCAAGAGTAGAAGAAAAACATGTAATGACATTTCTGCTTGTGTCATCAGCCTCTAGCATTCTGGGGAGTTTGATGCAGTTGGTGTCTCTTCGTATTGCAGTTATCTTGGTAGATTTTATTCTCCCATTACTTGTCCTGTTCCTTTTTGAATCCATATAAATGTTTGTCATCCACTGTATCTCATCGTGAGATCTCTTCATTTATAAATTCTCACAATTTTTGGCAAGTTAAGTGCTTTAAATGATTTTTTTTTTTTCTTTTCCATTTTATTTACTCTGTCATACATAATTTATTTCTGGCCACTTTTCCTTTTCTTTTCTCCCCTGATTCCTCTCCCCTGTCCTTGCAGAAATTTTGAGCCTTGCTTATTTTTTCAAATGTTTACCAAGGGTGTTTGAGAAATAAAGATCATTAATCCCATATGTGTTTCACAGATAGATGATGATTGAGTATATCAGTGCAACAGGGATAAATTGTTTTCTCTTTCCTACTCCCTACTTGTTCATGGTACTGACAAAGAGGGTATAGATGGCTTACAAATGTTAACTTCCATATTGTGTCTGTGGAGCCAAATCTCCGTTGGATTTTATTTTCTGGTGTAGTTATAACTTTTTTCCTTATGTTTCTCTTAATTCTCAGGGTGCTTTCAGCCGCCTTGACCCAACAGGCGCATTTGAGAAGAAGATGATTGAGAGGATTCCCTGTGGTCGTCTGGGAACTATAGAAGAAATTGCAAATCTTGCTGCCTATTTCTGCAGTGACTATGCCAGCTGGGTTAATGGAGCAGTGAGTTTTGGTTGATCTCATTTACGCAATTAACTCAATGATGGTGTGAGTTTTGCTGATATTATTTAAAGCACTGGTTTCAAAAATGAAGCAAAAATCTTACTTTGAAATCCTTTACAAGTATTTTTCACCTTTTAATTGTAGTGCCTGGTAGTTAGTACTCTTAAACAGAACTTTTAATAGTGAATGAATTGCATTATTTTGAGCATGGGGTTTTCTCACCCAAGTCAATAAAAATTACTTTCACAGTTCATAACAGAAGACTACAGAAAACCCACTATTACTAAATACACTGTTTATGTTTTTTCTAGGTTATTAGAATGGATGGTGGAGAATATGTTTCTATGGCAGGAGAATTCAATGATTTGAAAAAGGTATTAATTTCCTTTCTTGCTGTTTTACATTCAAACATTCAGATGTGTAATTATTATATGGAATTCCAATAAAATGCTCTTTTTCTTTTATTAGGTTACCAAAGAGCAGTGGGATATGATGGAAGCAATGATTAGAAAAACAAAAGGCTCTTAAAGTGCATAACTATATGGTGGAGATTATTGGAAATGAACCACTACTTTTTCAATAATATTTATAAATAACCATTTGAGAAATAGCCTTCAAAATCTTTTGTATGCTAATTTTAATAAAATATTTTGAAATCGTTGTATTTGAATATAGCTTGTGTATTTTTCCCATCTAAAATGTTGCCAGTAGCGAATAACAGTTGGTGCCTGAAATTTTACTGTTTTTCAGATTGTCTTCCACAGCCATGGTCTACAGTTAGCTTTTTTTTTTTTTTTCAGAGGATTTTTTCCTCAGATATGTGCAAGTGTCTCTTAATATTGTCATTTTAATAGCATTTCAGCACTGTCATAACAGAATGTGATTATTAATCTGAAGAAAACCCCCAAAAATTAAGTCCTAATCTTCACACTTCAATAAAGAGTCCTAAACTTATGAGTAAAGTTTCAAGTTATTATGAGGACTAAATACACTGAGATGGGATGTAACTTCTGTGGTTCCTTACAAAATCTTGAAATGTCTAACTGTCTTGGTCTCATCTTTTGCGACATTTTCAGTCTGTTAATTAGCTTATGCTGAACTTTAAAAATGGCATTTAAGGACATGAAATGCCTTTCTAAGGAGCTCATTCTTTGTAAGGATTAACAGTGTTCTTGAAAATGAGAAACTAAAAATCATTTGCTATTAACGTGTGTGACTAGTGGAGTCTCTCCATAAAAAGTGGTGTAGATAAGGCTGGTAATGGACATGGGTAAATTGGGACTGCTACCTCATTTGTTGAGATTTGGAAAAAATCCCTAGGTTTCATTTGCATTCACAGACTCGTACTAAAGAAATTTTAAGGTGTCATTACCTCTGTATCTAGTCAGTTTGTATATCCCAAATTAAGGGGTGATAAAAAAATTGCTTCCCTCTTCTAGTATTACTACATTTTCCAAATTAGGGAGTTGTCAGTTGTTTTCCCTCCTGCTTCAGACAGTGGTTGGAATTCCTCAAATTATCAAGCTCTGGCCTTTACAGCCTGAAATCAATGCCTTTGTTTTTGGTGTTTAAGCAGAGCTCCAGCCTGTCTATGCACACAAGTGTGGACTTAGTTTTGTGTGCTTTGAGACTGACACAGTGATTTAAGGTCCAGACCATAGAAGCAGGTCAAGAATGTCTTCGTCCAGGTGCTGGCGGTGGTCATGTATTTTTTCCTCACAATCCAGGACATACTTACATGTACCAACGTCTGACTTTGAAGTCACTTGATTGCCTTATTACAAATCTGAAGCAAGGTAGTATGTGTTCTGCCTGAAGTATGGACTACACTAGTGCAGGCTTCCATGTGGCAGCTTTCTCCCATGAGTGATGGTCCCGTGGGGGATTGAATGGCATATCTAGCAGTGATAATAAAGCAAATGTGTTTATCGTTGCAGCCTTCAGGTGTCTGTTGAGCATAATGCAAAGCTTTTTTGTAGGATCTTGTGTTTGGTAGACCTACTGTCAGGTTTGAATTCTGACATAATATCCCTGTCTTTTCCTCAAAAAAGTGATTTAATTCAGAAGTTAGGCCCATATCTACTGTTTTTTGGTCATCGTGCTTTACATATATTTTCTCTTTGTATTGGACAGAGTTGCATATAAGACTTTTACACTTGAAAGACAAGTGTTTCAGAAAAAATTCAAATATATGTTTGTGAGCTGTGGTAACATCAAGTATTTTTCTCTGCAGTATTTAGTAGGTTATCCTCTGGAGTTGGGCTGTGCATGGTATGTTCTTTGTTTAGAAAGCAAACTTGAAAGAAAGCAAACTCATCCTGGAGATGTTTCTCTTCTGCAGCAAATGGCAGTGGGTTCCTCTGTAGAAGTACTTAAAGAATGTCAAGTGCTTTTGCAGTTTAAAATGAATACTGCTTTTGGATCTAAAAATTAAAAAGGAAAACATCTTTTTCATTCATTGTTTTACTCATCAGAGAGATTAAGGCCAGCTTTGCATCTAGAAGAAACTCACTTTCATATAGAGGTTCATATTGAACCTTGCACTGAGAAGTTTCACTCCCTTAACCATCAGAGTTACTGCAACATATCCTTTAAGGATGGCAGGTTTTGCTTTATCAGGTAAGGTCAAAATATTGAAGGAGGCCTCTTAAAGCTTGTCTTCTAAATAGATACTGGGGATTTATTCAATAACAGAACATTTTTCATTTTCAGAAATGGGTATTTCTTCTGAAGTATCATCTACCTGTTTACCGTTCATAAGTAAATGAATTATTAATTGTAATGTGACAACAAAATGTTTTTAAAGCATATGTTATTCAGTGATGGAACCAGAAAGCACATTTTAAATTTTAATGAGCATCTATAGTAAGAATAGACTTTCTTTTATGTTGCCTGTGTTGGTGACATCCATTTCAAACTGCACAAGTTAGTTGCTTTTAGTGTCTGAACCTTCTGTCTTTACAAGATGTATACAATGTGTTGATGCTGATTTTAGAATTGGCATATAATGTTTTAAGAGTTATATGTTACTGGATAGTTTACAAAATGTTTCCTAATATATAGACTTGGTTAAGTGAAAAAACTCAGATTTTTTTTCATCGACTTATGCAGGAGAATGGAATAGTCTGACTGGGATGCATTTCTTTCATTAAGACTTGGTAGGTAGGGACAGGAGAAGAACATTACTATGATGACATGAATCTTAAACATCTCTTAAACATTTCAAGTTTTTGTTTTGCCTAAATACAATTTAATGTATAAATAAAGGAGCAACGTATGACATCTGAGCTCAGGAAAAGAGTAAGAGCAAGTGCCTTTATAGCAACTGGTTTGGCTTGAAAATCCCCTAAGAATTTGTTCTTAATGCTAGTGAGAATGAGATTGTTCTGAAGAAGGCATTAAAGATCCCCAAAACCCAAGAAGTGCACAGTCCAAAAGCATGCTCCACAGCTGGATGTTGCACACAGACTGACATAATGCAGTCATCACAGCTGCTTTATTCCAGATGTAGCAAAGCTGGCAGGAGATAGTGTCCACATTAAACTCACTGTCTTAGGCTGGCATATTTGCTCTGAGATTGTTACATTCCTCACCCTATGTGAGATTGCCAGTGAACTACAATGTAAAGGGAAGTGTGGAAAAAAAGTATGTGGCATAAGCCTTTTATGGAGATGAAATTGGAGGGACAGGAACGTGCAGGAATGCATCAGAAAAGGTGATCCATTGGAAATTTTAACACGTGTCAGTTGGGTTGCAGAAGCAGTTTCATTTTCATGAATAATAAGGAAAACTTTCCTGGAATCAAAATAACCTTTTTTTTTTCAAATGACTTTTGCACGACCCATGAGTCAAAGTTGTCACCACTTCCATGAATTAGACTTAGAGACACCCACAAAGGAGATACATTGTCTGTTTTCAACTGAAAAGTACATCTTGTCTGCTTGATTAAATTTTGAAATTGCCGTTTTTATTTATACTGATTTACTGTCTTTGAATCTGTCTGTTACAATTTCTTAGATTAATTCAATGCTGTAAGGGCAGTATTGTGCTATAGTAGAGGCTTATAAACAGGTTATAAAAATCATTTAAGGTGGCAAAATAAAGAGAGCAGTTGTATTACCTCTTCACTATGATACTAGAACTGCTCTCAGTGTTTGGTTCTTCTGTTTCTGGCAATGCCATCCTCTTAAATATTTCAGTTACTGTTGACACTATTGCTAATGGTTTCCAATTCAAGAATTTGCTTTAAAAGCAGATGACCACACTATTTGAGGAGTGTTCCTGCCTGTCCTTACCAGCTTCCACGTTCATTGTCATATGAACTACTCATTTATATTTACTTTTTTCACACATTGATAACAAGTAAGTAAAGACACTGAATTGTAAGGAAGTTTGTGCCTTTGTCTGACTACGTGGAGCGTTTTGTGTTATAACTGTTAGGCATATAATCCCACTTCAACCAAGGTAACCCCACAGTCTTTTATGTGGAGATTTAATATGCTGTAAAATAAAACAGTCTCTGGGATTTCAGTACACTGGACTGCTTTTAAGCAGTGCAGACCAACTTCAGTGCATTTCAAAGGGATTTGGAAGCACTCCGCATTTCAGGAAATTGGGCCAGGTATATTTGGGTGCCTGAATAGGGATTCTGTGCTTCTTCATAGACACTGCAAGTCAGTGAGGATTTCAGTTTGCCTTCACAACCAGGGATTATAACCATGATTATGATGAGGGCTTAGTATAAATCAGAAAAAGCAAACCTTGTGTAATGAAACAAAAATTTAATCCAAGTTTAAGTGGAGTTCAGCAGCAGTGTGTATGTATCTTATTCATTGGCGAGGTTCATTTTGCATAAAAGCATTGCTGTCAGCATCCTGATCTGTGTTTGACATTTGCCCGTGGAATGTGCAGTTCTGAAATTTTGTAAGCTTGTGTGGGTAATCTTTTTAAAGATGCATAATTAAGTTGTAAACAGGGAGGATTAGATCGGTGCTGTGTACTTTGCATGAACTGTTGAGGATAGAACAGTGCAGCAGTGAACCAACAAAAGCCAAATCACTTCAAGGCCTATGTTCAATCCCAGTTCAGTCATTGCGAAGATTCATGTGATATTCTCCATCGTGGTCAGCTGAGCAGAGTTAGTGACCCCTGAGGTGGGCTGATGGACAGTGGTGTGGGCACAGCTAGAAGCAGGCACTCACTTTGCCTGACCTGGTACTGCTGAGGTTTACTTCTGTCAGCAAACACTGCATTTATAATGGCAAAGGTTTATGAAGGGCCTAATAGTTACTGGTCTTGTTTTTTTCTTTCAGTATTAGTGAAAGTTTGCTGGATTGTGCTTTAAAATTAATCAAAAATCACCTTCTTTGCTTTTAATACCTAGCAATGTGTTAAATTTTAATCTGTACACATTTAAACTAGAATAGACTAGTATTTTCTACAGCATAAGTGTAATTTGTAGGAAAATTTGAGTATTTGTTAGCTTGAATGCTTATTCGAATGTTTATTTTAATAAAATACGTATTTTTAGACAACAAAATGGTTAATAGCTTCAATTATGTGGAACCCAGCTAGTTCTTAATCAGTTTTTCTGTTTAGCTGGAATATGGAATACTTGCACTACATCTTTGTGCATGCTACAGTTTTACTTTTCTTTGGTCACCAGATATCTACCAGAAGAAAAAAGCTTGCAATCTTCCCTTTCACCACCTTTCTTTTTATTCTAAGCCTCATTCTGCCCCAGCCATGACAGTTTTAAAAGCTCTGCCCAGGAGTGATTTAGAGAATTTAAAACCTGGAGTTTTTACAGCAGTTTTGACTTAGCCATACTTGTCAGGCTTTACTTTGCACCGACATAGTAGGCACCTTTGCTAGAACTGGGGTATTTAATTGCTGTCTTCTAGTTCAGGTTTTATTTATGGGAAATAACTGCAGGAAACAGTGTCTGTGGGTGACTGATGTAGGTGACCTGCTTTTGATGTTGTGCTCCACAGCAGAGACAGCTGGTGGGCAGCAGCAGTAGCAGAAGGGCACCTTCAGAACAGATATGTGACACTTTACTTATGTTCAGGAAGACAGATTTCAGTTTCTGTGGTGACTGTTTGTCAAAACACTTTAAATGATTTATCTTTCACTTAGCAAACATCATATTTTGACCCACAAGATTTGGGGGTTTTTCTTTACACTCTTAAAATAAAGCAAAATCCAGGGTTTCAAGTGCACAATATGAACAAGATCAATCATTTATTGTACTGATAGGCAGATTCACTGTTCCTTCACTTAACGTACACAGTTGTATTTCACATTGCATAGAGAAAAGAGACAAGCAGGTGAGAAGTTAAATCACTGTGCATGAAGTGGGAGTAAAGCAGTGAAAATGAGCTAGCTTAACCATTTTATAATGATGTGTGTTTTTTTGCCAGCAAGACCCCATCCAGCATCACCTACTCCTTAACTTTCCAAGGCTCAGCCTGGAGAGAGCCCAAGGCCATTAAGCCGTTCCTGAAATGGTATTTAGTTGCCTGAGTTCACCTGAGGAATTCAAGGATTCATTTCACTGGGAGTTCATTGACTGAAGGATCTGAGCATAATTGTTTGAGACACATTTCAAATAAAATGCATTTGCTTCCATTTGTTAAATAAGGTGCAGAGATGCACCTGAGAAGTTGCACATAGCTAATCTGCTAACCTGGAATTACTTCTAAAGCAGTTGTACATGGAGGCAGCATAGTTTTCTTGGCCTTAAGACAGCCCAATTTCCTTCCTTCTCTAGTACTTGCTGAGAGCAGTGGCCTGGACAATCATGAAGTTGTCTGGCATAAAATTGGTGTAAAGTAAAAAGGGAGCCAAGCAAAAAAAAAAAAAAAAAAAGATGCAAGAAGACAGGGCTTCTTCATAGTATAGTTCTCATTTAGAAAATACATCTCTAACATAATAAAAAGCAGAGCCCATCATGTAAGCTAAATTACTATATTGTTATAAAATCTTTGATTTTTTTTTTCATTTAGTGTCAAATTTTAATACTACTATTGTAGACTAGTGATTCAGTGTACGATCTGAGGAGGCACATTGTTTTAAAATAGTTTGTCCTTTACATGGTACAGAAATAAGAATTCAGGAGATACACAAACTAGACACCAACAATTTTAGGATATTAAATTTAATTATAGATTACACAGAATATGATGTAAAAACAGCAATTTACTAGAATAATTATAACCTGCAAAATGTGAAAATAGTTTAGAAAATGGATTGTCATATTCTCTGACACAGCAATAGTCATGAAAGGTACACTTACCGTATGTTAATCTGTGTATTAACTATACTACCTGTCATTTACCCAGGATTCCAAGATGGATTAAAGGCATTTATTTATGAAGTGCCTACGTTTAAATTCAGTAAAACAGCTAAATTGGAAACACTATGTTTTTATCAACTACTGCATGGAGATCTATTCCAGATAAATGCTTTGTCTATATGCTATGAATTCATAATGAGAAGAGTAATTGTAAAACTGCAGAGAGCACAGACCTGTAAGTGGGTGGCTTGACAACTAAAAATATTTCTTAGTGCCTTGTTAAGTTTTGGAAATCAGACATGCCAATGTCTCTTTCCTCTTTCATGACCTAGATCATATTTAATCTGAATTCATGGTATATTTAAAAACCTCACATTTAGTTGAAATGGGAAAGATGCCTGTAGATCTTTTTGTTATGTAGTTCAACAAGAAATCTTGCAAGTGTCAAAGGATATGATGACCACAGCAATGTCAGCAGGTTTAATTTTTATCCAGCCACGTTTATGAAAGCAAAAAACCCAACCAAAACCAACCCTGGCATATTTTAGTTTCTTTTTGAATATACAGACTGGCCCAAACATAGACATTCTCTTTATCAATCTTATTGTTACAAAAACTGTACATTACAAACAGTATAGAAACAAACTGAAAGGAATGTGCCACACATCCTGGCTAATTTTCTATATGCAGTTTAAAAATACAGCCTACTCCCTTACAGTGCACAGTTATTGTGTAGAGTACATCACTAGTTAAGTGGACATGATAGAAGAGCTCTAGTTTTCCTCAGCACAGAGAATAAGAGCCAGTTCTGCTCGGTAAAGCTTTCCTCCATCCGACAAGGCCATGATGCTTTTCTTGTATGTTGCAAGGTTGGTAATGTCTAATTCCTATTTAAAGAACAGATAATGCTTTATAATCCTGTTTAGTTATCAGCATGAACAAGTTTACTTCCAATGGCAGAAAAAAAAGAAAAAAAGGGTATTCTCAGCCTGTCCAAATGTAACACACTGGAAATGTTGTTTATTTGTATGTTAT
The DNA here is from genome assembly GCA_038380795.1 of Pyrocephalus nanus. Lineage (NCBI taxonomy): Eukaryota > Metazoa > Chordata > Aves > Passeriformes > Tyrannidae > Pyrocephalus > Pyrocephalus nanus. The sequence continues at coordinate 71,767,103 of CM076261.1, forward strand.
CCATGTTTTAGCAATATGTTAGCTTGCTGATAGCTGGTGTCTCAAAAGTAAGCAAGATTTGGACTGTGTCATTGTGTAATCACAACTTCCCTAGTTCAGGATTTACACTGCTATTATTTCCACCACAATTTTTAGTTGTACTTTGACTTCAGGAATTATGACTTAGAAGCTCTAAATTTATCTTATTAGGATGGATTAAAGTGTCCTTAAAATCCAAATTAAATCTAATCTCTAAGGGAAAAAAGTCCTCTAGGATTACCTTTTTGTTCTTTTCACAGAGATCCTTCAGCAGGGCATCAAGTTCATTTTCATCTATATAGCCATTGCCATCCTGAAAAATACCATTAAAGATAATTTTAAAAAATTATTTTTCATTTCTGAGGTTATGGCTAGTTTTCCACAGGTTCTGAAAATAAGTGCTATTAAACTACACTAATAATAAAGAGATGTTTTGAAGACTTACTTGATCATACATCTCAAAGGCTTTGTTGAATTCTTTTGCACACATTTTGACACCCTAGATGCCAAAAGGAAAACAAATCCATTAATGACAGCAGTTATGTGTGATGGTGACAGGTTAACTGAAGAATGTGAATATTCATACCTGAAATTTAATAAGAAAATTTTCCTGTACGGGGAGTAGTCTTTGGAGAGAAAAAACAAAGGTGAAAATATTTAACTGTTTCTGTTGGAGCATCTGGTACATTGTATTTGTTGTGAAAAGAAACAAAAGACATACCTGGCCAGTTCAGTAAGCTCCAGCTTTCCATCGTTGTTTGCATCAAACATCCTGAGCTGAAAGAATAAATAATTTTACATTACTTATGAAAATTACCATAATGAAAAAAGCACTTATTTAGAAAACTTAAATTCAATTAACTTTATCCTGAAATGATTGGCCCAGGTTTTAATCTGTCACAGTTGCTGTGTAATACATTTATTTTAAGTACTGACTAAGTAATTTATAGTAATTCAGATTAACCTACTGTAAGGTAAGTCTGCAGTTGTCTACAGTGGTGAATGTCCTGTATGAGAAATGCACATGTAATTGTTTATAAATGGAGTGTTGATATGATAACACTTTACTTTTGACTTCATGTCATGATTTGATAATAGAATTATTACTCTCTATTCATAAAGATAAAAAACCCATCAGATAAAGTTCAATGGAATCCCAGGCATTCAACTCTACTTAGACAGAAAATAATAGACTTTTCATCTAGTTGACTGCTAGATCTAAATATTTAAGTAATGTTCTGTTACTGTGACATATTAAAGAAAAAAAAGAGTGAACAGATGCTGCAGATAATGAGATTTTGTTGATGGTATGAAAATGGGAAAATAAATTTCTCCAAATGTACATAATTAAATTACAGGAATAAATATATTAATGTAATTTGACCAAATAAGTTAATACTGTAATAATTTTTAATAACTCTATTGTATTAAAGTATTTTACTTTGAGGCCTTGAAAGTATGATCTCCTGCTGCCTGAGAGGTACAAACAGCTTATATTAGCTATTAGAAATAGATGGAGATATTGCTTCTGCGTGGGACTTCCTCTCCCAGTATTTATATCTGTATAGTTCCATTTTTCTACTTTCAGAGAACATATTGCATTTGCTGTATAAAAGAATCGCAAAAGCAGTAGACTACAAAACATTGAAAGCGCGTCCACCAACACTCTATCCCTTCACTTGCAATTGCAGTAATTTTAGATGTAATTTATAGATAAGAGGAAAAGCAACATTCTGTATATTGACATATATACCTAAGTGCATATCCTTTTAAAGGGACAATTAATGCAATGCAATGGAAAAAGATCTAATTTTACTTGACAATAAATGGCAAAAGATACCAGAAAAAGTTACCAATTCTACAAACATTATTTCTACATAACACCCTGGTTCCTTTTAATACTTTCGTCCTTTTGTTTAAAAGCATCTGCCTTGGATGTGTTTCCCATGAAAGCAGATTTGCATTTGGGCAAGGTAAGCAGTGGCAGCTGTGAAGTCACTGTATTTTGTATTTTGATGGGTTATTAGTGGCTGGCTGTGCCTGCCAGCAGCTGCTCAGGACTGTAGGCTTTTATATTAGTCTTCTGTTTTCTGAGGAGATTATGGGATTCTAAATAACGTTTTATGGTGGTTGGATGAGCCAGCAGACTTCTTCCAGGAGAAACACAAGTTTTGTTCAGCCATTCTTAAGCCAATGTGAGGGTTAGGGTGTTTACCTAGCATGTTTTAAATTGCTAAAAGTATTTTAGGATGAAAACAAGCCAATAATAAATGTAGTGTTATACGTTTCCTGAAGACCAGAATTCTGTCTTTTTTGTTTTGAAAAGCCCACACAGAAGCCAGTACTGGTCCTTACCATGGAGTACTATAGCAGTGAGATGGAAGGATTGTTCGAAAGATGGGCTGATTTAAGGTCAGGGAAGCAACAGTTTTGTTATAGTGTCTATCTAAAACATCAATTTCTCCTTTTTGAAGCAAGGGAAGAAGGAAAGTGTGAGATGTTAGTAAGTCTGGTAAGAAGCCACTGTGCAGTGATGGCTTTTAAGGCAAGACAGACATCACAGCACTGTAAGAAGGCAAAATATAGAAAGGAACTCCAAATTAATTTGATCTAAACATAATAATGTAATTATGACAGTAGGAACAGTTTTCCTCCTAACTGTGAAGATTTCAGTTTTACAACTAATGGCACAAGGAAAGAAAACAGGAAAATAGCATGATGTGCCATATATATACCAAGAAGCTTAGAAATTTCCAGGCTTTGTTTTTTTGTGCAGCACTGAAAGCTGTCCATTGAAACTCTGCAGCTGCAGAAGTACTTCTAGTGCTAGATGCCACATAGTTAGCCTGATTGGGACCTGGTTGGTCACCAAGTCATTTCGAGCCTTCTCGTGGCTAAATGGAGTTTGGATTTACCCATTATTCCTTTAAATAATCTTACCATTATTTCTGTGTATTCTGTTAGCTTTGAGTCTTCAATCTGCTTATTTGCTTTCTGTAATAAATCTTTCAAGAAGCTCTGTTAAATAGAAGAGAAATAGGTGAATTTTTATCTACAGTATAAAATATTTGACTTGCTAACTTTGGATTAAAGTAATGGGAAATACTATTTTACTTCCACTTTAGTATTTACTGCTGAAGTTCCAAATAAGTATGAAAAAAATATTTACTAACAGCTAAGAATATAAGAGTTTCTTTTGATAAGTTCAAGTACACTGCATTGTATTTGGAAAAAGTGACTCCTAAAACTTTATAGATTGCATGCCATCTGTTGTATTTTGAATTTGGAAAATGTTTGGCTTTCAAGAATACTGCTTCCTAATCAACTGTATCAGTAAACTAAACTAATATAACCTTGAGTCTCCTTGAAAACTTGCATGCCTATTCACTTTTGAAACATAGGAACAATTTTACAGAAAGGATCAATGATTAATCAAGTTTTGTCCTTGCCTGTGGCAGCACCCATTGCTAGAATTGAACATTGTTCCTTCCTACCTTGTACTTTAAATGTGTGCAGCCAATTTCATTGCATTTTAGAATGAGAATTTGATGCCACATGACTTGAAACACTAACCATTTTTACTTTAAAAAATAAGATAGTTTTCACCTATCCAGTGTTTTAAATTTCTGCACCAAATCTGTGACATTAAAAAAAGAAAGATACCAAATTGTTTAGCAAGGGCATTACAAGACCTGATAGGTCTGTATGGCTGTCAATGCTCAATAAAGCACCTAAATTCTGTCATAAGCTGGAGTGTCATTATCTTTGTGGAATTTTGGGCCACATTTCATGACAGAAAATGGGAAACCATATAAGAAAACATACTTGTTGTCCTGAACTTGAATGCAACCATGTCGATAGTCATACAACTAATACCTGCTGCAGTTGTTTTAGTTTGGCCCCCTTCATGCTGGAGGCCCTTCCTGGTAGTTTGTATAGGGAGAACATGACTGAAATTCAGTAAGTGGATGTTGCAGAGATGTGTTTAATCTTGTGTCCTCTGATGGAAAATAGAACTGGAAAGGACACTGAAAGTCTATCCAGTCCATCTCCCTGTCTCCAGAAAGGATTATATCTATCTAAACTTCCTGAATTACTGTCTGACCTGAGCTATTGTCAAACCTTTCCGAAACAGTGATGATGAGTTTGCCTCCCCCTTAGACAACATATTCTACCGCCATTACTATTGTTAGAAAGTTTTCCTGATTTCCAGCTTGAATTTCACTTACAAAGTTATCAGTGGGTGTACTCCTCACATAGCAAATACTTAAAATGCTTGTGCTTATCTAAAAATAAAACTGTGTATTTATGTCTCATTTTCAACATATTAAAATGACCTGTTTCTCTGAGGCAGACAAAAATCTCACAAAATGTAAGAGATGGGACCAATAGGAATTCAGTTAAAATATCTTCATTCTTCAGCTGGTCCTCAATCAGCCCTGCCTTTTTAAGTCTATTTTAAATTATAGCAGTCAGCAGCAGTCCTTAAGGCATTATCTAACAGCTGGAGAGTTCTCAAGGTCTACCTCCTCCTGATCCTACCAACTTTAGACACATCAACCTCCTGCAACCAGTCAGCAGGAGAATGGGCTCATCTGCCTGAGGGTTACCTTAAGGTTAAATCCTCAGCAAATGTCACACAGATACCAAACTCAAAATAGGAAGGGAAAACTGGAAAACTAAAAAAAAAAAAAAAAAAAGGATTCCTTTTCTGAACAGAAGATCTGTAATGATTTTGGACAGTTTGATCTCCTGGTGCTTTAGTTAATAAAACTTACATAACTCTTCTTTATCTGACATATGAGCAAAATAGTCCAAATTAGATGGATAAGCACTGCGAGGCCTTTCTCTTGCTATGAATTGCTTTGATTCCTTTGAATGTAAAGCTACAGTAATGAATGAAGTGCAATTAACTGTGGAAAATGGCACCTTTCTACTCAGATGCTATTGAATATGACCATCTCTCCTCTGAGGAAAGGCTGAGAGAATTGGGACTCTTCAGCCTGGAGGAGTTTCAGGGTGACATCATGAAAGTATATAAATCCTTCAAGGGAGGGTGCAAAGAGTATGGAGCCAGGCTAGTGACACGACCAGAGGCAACGGTCACAAAGCGAAACACAAGAGGAGCATCAGGAAACATGTTTTCACTGTGAGGGTGACTGAGCAATAGCACAGGTTGCCCAGAGAGGCTGTAGTCTTCCTCCTTGGAGACATTCAAAAGCTGTCTGCACAAGGTCCTAGGCAACTGGCTTTAAGTGGCTCTGTTTGAGGAGGGGGGTTGGACCAGGTGACCTCCAGAGGTCTCTAACAACCACTCTGTGATTCTGTGACAGAGAAGACACAGCATCTACAAACTGCTGGTGGTTGTATGACTAGGGAAGTAAAATCACGCTAGTTTTAATGCTTCTGCAAGTCTGAGATGGCTAAAGGAATCATCACGATTCTGCTCTTAGTTGTGCATATGAAAGCTGATACCAAAATCCTACTAGACTAACCAAGCAAGGGTGTTACAATTCCATTAGCCTAACAGTATTACAGAGGAAACTGTAGGGTTACATGCTAGTTGAGAAAGCATAATCTGTCCAGCAGCATTGTGATTAATGGTAGAAATGCCCTTAGGAAAAGCCCAACAAAATAGCCCTCCTCCCTAATATACCCAAAAAATTAACCAACATAACTTCCAGAGGCCCATCTTGATTTCTTAATCTTTCTTACTTCTAAGATACCTGCTACCCTGAGTCACTTGAGACAAACTTGATCTGAATAAAAACATGTTTTAAACCACATTAATCAGATTAGGGTTTCACTTTAAATAATTTACTGGCAATAAAAACATCAGCTAATTCCTTTTTTGTTGTGTTTGAAATGCAAAAACATGCACGGGTGGGTATCTGAAGAAAGAGATAGCAGCAAGGCTGTAATGCAACACCTGTTCTCATGTCACACATACTCATAGATATTGGTTTACCTTAAGTTCCTCAGAATCAATGAAGCCACTGTGGTCACTGTCATATTTCCTCCATGTCTGCAATCAGAATATGAATGCTTTAATGATATATTTATGGCAAGCAAGTCTTGGATGGTTTTACAATAGGCAACTTTTCATACTGTACCTGCATGAAGTCTTCACTTGACTTTAGCTGCTGGCATCTGAAGAACAACAGGAAATTCTCTTCCGTTGGCAATATCTGAGCAAGCTGTAACACAGTTTATGCAAGATTAAATTTTGATTCTTGATTAGGCCAGCTAAGCATGAAGCTTTTTAAAACCATATGAAATTCTTTGTGCTCATACTGCCCTACAATGGTCCCATAGGAAGCTTCATCCTGCTAGCTGAAATGTTTGGAAGAAGGCTCTGAAAGGCTTCTGGCTTGCAGCTTTGCCATATTCATCAAGGTCAAACTTAACTGAGTCTGAGAGGAGGGAGTGAGGCAGCACTTTACCAAAAGGGTAGCTGGGGAAAGGGCAAAAATTCACCCATGCAGAGCTAGGATTTGTACTGAAAACCATTGAATTGGCATGAAGAATGCATCGAGGATCTGTGTGAAGGACCATGAATGATGAAAGGGAGGAAAATAGACTACTCGCAATAGCAAGGAAGATCAAGTTCAAGTTTTTCCTTCATCTCCCTGATTTTCTTTCGACAAGACCTAACTATGTTCCTAAACTCTTCCTGAGTAGCCAGCCCTTTTTTCCATAATAAGTAGGCTCTCTTTTTTACACTTATTTCCTTGAAAATCTCCCTGTTCAGCCAGACCGGTCATCTTCCCCGTCGGCTTGCCTTTCAGCATAATGGGACAGAAAGAGGAAGAGAGAGGAATGCTGACAGAAAGAGCATGTGTAAGGCAAATGGTTAAATACGAGGAAAAGCCAGGAGAAAGAAAAGAAAACAGGGAGGGTAAGGACTGGTAACCAATGCTCAAATGTCAGACTTGGAGATGTGTTCAAGAAGAGCTATAAATACCAGAAAGAAATCAGAAGGATTTTTAGCCCTGCAAACCAAGGATGGTTCTTCCAATGCCTCTCCTCTACAAAAGGCTTTTAAAAAATCAGACACATTATTGTACTGATTATTGCAAATGTTCATTTACTATAACTCAATTTTGGCAAGTGACAAATGTAGAAGATGGAGAGCATTGCTGTATAATTTAATGTAAAATCACGATTTGTTTTTAACAAAAGCCCAATATTTTTTTTTTCCGTCCTCAAAATGTATGAAATGTGTTTTGATTAAAGAAAACTTTTTACTTGAAGAATAGACCAGCTGTGCTTACTAGGAAGAGAAAAAGGAGAAAGACGGATTTCTTAGCTGAATTCTTTAATGAAAAATGACATCTGCAGACTTCCTGGAGTCCCATCTTAAAATTTTGATTCAAATTTTTGTTTTTCTGCCTTCATTTCACATCCTCAAGTCCCTTGTTCTGTCTGTTTCAGTGCTATTGCCTAATTGCTGAGGCTTTTTTATTTTTGGGGGGGATCCAGCTGAGCCATAAATGAGTTCAGCTCTCACCCCACAGGCACAACAAGACTATGGAGACATATCTCTTGTTTCTCTACAATTATCTATGCAAGGAATCAGTTATATTCTTTAACTGTTGGTACAACTGAAAAGACACATCAGAGCACTCTCCTTACAGAAATGGCGCAGCTGATGACAGGTTGTCAGACCCATCAGAGCCTTCTGAGTACTTTTGCGAAATGGCTGAACACCAAACCAAAAGCAACTTGAACAATGCATTTTTGTCAGCAGCTTTCAAAATCTACTCCATTATAAATAGCATATACACATGTGGGTAAGCTTATATTCATACAGACGCAGTAGATAAATGTGTCTTGATTTATGGAAAAATGTTTTTATTTCTCCCCTGACAGACAAGCTTTGATTTTTAGAGTGCATTCCTATTTAACAGCAAATGGAACGGAAGAACTGCTTAGAACAAAAAGCAGAGTTTGGGGGAAGAGACTGGTTATGACAGTGGGAAAGGGTTTGCATGTGTGGAAGTTATAAATGAGATGTCGTTCAGTGACATAGGTAAGTCCTGTGAATTTTGCAAGGGCACTGTAAAATAGTACAAGGTGCAAGGGTGAATGTAAAATAGTAACTGTCCAAAGAATCATTAATAGCTTATTAGCAGTACCAAAATGTATTTGAGGTACAGAATATATGACCTTATTTTAAGCTATACCTCTCACTCTTTCTATGTCTCAGGGGAAAGCATTAAATTGTTTTTCATGGAAAACTCTGCAGCATTAAGGGATGAAAAGGTCATGTGGAAACTGGCTCAACTTCCCAGTTTTATACCTCTAGTGAGAAGAAAGATGGAAACCTGGTGCTATTTCAAGTCATAACTTCTTTGTGAGGATAAGCATAGGGGGACTTCATGAGAATGTCTGAGTAAGAATGCAGACCACTGTGAGTCCCTGTACGGCAGCAATAATAGATTAGTGAAACTTACTACTTCTGTGGAGAATGTTGGTTATTTGTGTATCACAAATAATAGAAGACAACCACAAAGCCTGACACTGGTCTGACTCCTCTCTGCTCAGCTGCAGGCTGAGATGTGTCTTTATAGGTTACCTAGCAGAAAAAATACTCTCAGTGCCTAAATCAGAAGTCTGTTCTAGGAATCATTCTCTAAGTAAATTCCATTGATATTTAATGCTATTTAAAATTCCTTTCACCTAATACAGTGAATTTTCTTTTTCAAAATCCTATAATAGAGCATGGGAGGACAAAGAATATTTTAGGCTAATGAGTAGTTATTTTTATGGCAGCAGTAATCTTCAAATAATTTGAACGTAGAATTGCTGCAGTTCCGAGTTTTGAAACCTTGGGTTTCACAAATGCATTTTAGTGAAAGCGTTGGTCTGAATGAGTACAAAAGGTGAATTAAAGGTCTCTTACACAATGACAAGAAAGTGAACAGGTCAGACTTTGCCTTTAGCTGGAGAGCACTGGATTAAAGCCAGTTAACTAACTGCACTGTGCTTGCAAAGACAGAATCAACACTTAATCCGATCTGAAAATCCACTCCTTCTTTTGTGAAGCCACCTAGGCCTCCTCTTTATCTTAGTCAACAGACCTTCCCTGAAAACTCATTATTCGCTCATGCATTTTTTGTCACATACTGGGGTATTCATAATGATGGTTGGGAGTTTGAATGCTTTACATTTTTTTTTTTTAACAGCATTCATGCACTTTTTTTAGAAAAATTATTTGATATACTATGTGAATGGGAGCAATCTGGAATAACTGGAGTTTGTTGGTTTTTTGTTGGTTTGTTTGTTGGTTTTTTTTAATAAGGAAGGAGAATGAAGTCCAAATACCAACTTTAATTTCATACTGCTCTGCATGTACAACACTTTTCATGAGTTCCATCAGTGCTTTCCAAATCAAGCTTCATGCTGATGTAAGTGAAATAAAATATAGCTATTGGGTTTGGAAACTGCTCTATTAGGGGAGAAAGTCCCTTCAGTCACCGGACTCAGTACTATCACTATTTAGTAGCTTCCGTGGATGCTGAGCATGCTTGACACTTCACTGGGGGTGGTGAGCCATATCAGACCCTACTGGATTTGCTCATCTTTACCCACTAACTCAATATCAGAATTAGAAAAATAATTTGAAAGGTAAAAGTTCCAGTTTTCTTTCCTAAGTGAAGAAGCACAGTCTTTTCCAGGCACTGTTCACACATTCTTCTTGCATCCAGTGCTTGCTATTACACGTATTCAGAAAGACTAAACTAAGTAGGATTTTTCGATACCAAATAAATATGTTTTTCTTAGTCTCAACCCAAACATTTTGTTAGATCAAATAAACACTAGTTGTATCTAGTTGCAGAGCTATTTGATTAATACTAAGTATGGTCAAAAGATGCATTTTTAAAAATCAATTACAGCTGCAAGTGAAACAAACTGTTCATATTTCTATGGTAGATTAGTCATAATTACACATGCATTTAAACATGTATATAAAATTGAGACAAATAACAGAAAATATATCTTTATCTATTATATCAGCAGTGATACTTCCTATTGACTTTTACAGACTCTATTCAGTCCTCTATTTTAAAATTAGCTACTGACCCAAAGTTGGTCACTGTAGAATTTTTCAGGCCTGGCTTGTTTCCAGCTATTCCCTAATTAGCTCTCTAGGTCAGATTTCTTATTATCAGGAAAAAAATATAATATCATTTAATAATAAAACTGCAGTCTCACTGCACTCAGAGTGACATAAACGAGTCATCAATTTAGGCTCAAAAAAGTGATTTCTCAAACTGTAACCCTACGAACTCTCCTTTTTGACTTGCAGCACTGAGAAGTGAAAGTGAGAGAAAATCCTTTCCTAGCAAGTTACCTAAATGATACAATTGTTGAGCAGCTACACAAGGAAAAGAGGCTGGTTATCTTTAACCTCTTCAGAAAGTGAGAGTATATGACAATTTTCTACCTGAAGTTCTGTTAAAGTTCAAGAAAGGAATTCATAAGAAATCCTAATCTTTCCCTGGATCACAACTACTATTAAAATTTTGTTTACATTTAACGTGAGTAACGTGATGTCTTACCATAAATATTACTTTTTTATAGTAGACTACATACTCTGATTGCCCAATTGTGTTCACTTGTGTATTATCCTCACTATAAGAGTGGTGACAGACCAGCAGTTCAAAATCACACATAGTAATAAATCACATTACCTTTCACAATTTAAATTTCTAAAATGGAGCTTTTATCGGCTTTTCAGGAAAACTAAATTGCTGCTGATGCTTATTTGTACTGAATAAAGAGAAAAATGTTAAATGAAGTGTGTTGCAATGTCTGCAGAGTGGTAAGGAATTCCCTACTTTTTGTAAATGAAAAAGTTCAATAGTGAAAAAAATGCTAAAGATCTTAAGAGAGAGGAAGACATATTCTGTGTAACTAAAAATCCAAAGCATAATATGCTCACATTGTTTTGTGCTAAATGTATTTTCTTGAAGTAAACATGTTAGTCTTTCATTACAAAGTAACAGTCTTACCTCAACGATTCCTATTTTTCCATCAGTAGCCTTCCCGTATTGGTCCACGAAAGCTTTCATTTCAGGTGTTAAATCCTACAAAGTTTCAGTGATAGAATAATTACTTCAAGATACAGAGAAACATATGTAAACTTACTTGAATATTCTATTAGTTGCAAAATAATATTCTACATTTAATGAAATACACTTATCACGGCTAGACTCCTCAAGTTTAAATGAAAATGAGTATTTTTTTATCATGAATAATGTCACTGTGATAAATTTTACTTCATAAGGAATTACATTAAAGTCAGTGTGAATGATTGGCATTTAAATACTTAGAACTCTATTTTAGTTTACAGAATGAAAAAATTATAAAGACAAGTGTGTTGGAAGATGTGTATAACAGCTCCTTTGTTTAAGAGCATGACAGTGTAGTTCATAGGCAATTATTAGTCCATTTTCTCAGTTTTCATTTTTAAATTAGTAACTTGAAGGCAGTATGAAATCTTTCAAAATATGGGAAAATTCAGTATAAGACATCTCAACACCAAAATAGCCTTTCCACATCTTTGAGTAGATTTTTCCTGAACAATGGATGCTATTTTAGTCCTAAAAGAACTCATCACAGTATCATATTTTTCACTGTTTTGTGTTTGGTTATCATGGAAACAGAGTCAAAATGTCACTGCTGAACTGTAGAGAGGCAGATTTAGGAGGAAGAAAACTTTGAGCAAAATCTTAAATCTGACGGAATAAAGCCATCATTGTTCTTTATGTAAATTATGGTCCCTGCTATACATCTGCTCTCTTAAGGCTATCCTCATTCTAGGCGAGGAAAAGATGCCAGCCTTGGGATGAATATCTAAATATTTGATTTCACACTTCAACTTGTCTTTCTTTGATATAAGCTGCCATCAACCTTCAGTACTGATCAAACTTTTAATTTTCATTGTATTTCTTATAGATGTGAGCTATTGAAACTATGCAGCATGAATCAGGAATCAGGGTTACAGTTATATTAATAGAATGCACAAATCTATGGCTATAGATAAAGATACAATAAACTTTGGAAATTAAAGGTTTAGTTGCTGTAATAGATTTGATTATATAGGACCTAAGTGATTCACTGGAGACATGGGCAATCTCAGCTGTACAAAGTCCATAGTAGTTTGTCCCAAATTTCACTACCAAAGCTAACTAAAATGTCAGTTCCTTGTAGCTGATACAGTCACGGCCTAGTATCCTATTTCGGTCAAAGTCATCCATGGCAGGTTAGTAATTTGCCATGGCTTTAATTAGAGATGTGGTTATTAATACAATGCACTTCAAAGTCACCTTTCATCTAATGATCCCAGAGTGGGAACAAGTTTGCTTAGCACATAGAGTAGAGAATTTAGACACTTGGATTTTAATTAGTCTTGGTTAAATATTTTACTAATCTTTCCAATAGCAGCTCTGCAGTGCCAGGCAGTGTCCAGCCATGGAAGGAGGCACAGTCAATTACAGGTTAAGCAAAACAGGATGCTTGTCCTTTAGTTCGTTATTCAGAAATGACTGTGGGTTTTTTCGCTGTTCACTTCACCTGCTCTTCAGCTGTTTGATGAGTTTTTGGAGTTATATTATTCAAATAAATATTTTTGGTCAAAAAAACTTGCCTAAATTTAACCAAGTTTACTTCCAAACTTGATACAGATGCAGTATTCAGTTTCTGAAATTAAGAAGCTAGCCCTTCACACCTCAGTCAGACACCTCAGAAGAGAAATTTGTCCAACAAGTGGAACTGTAGAAAAAAAATAGTGGTTTTTTATATAATTTGAAAATGTAAGGATAGATGGCACTACAGAAACACTTACATGACTGTATGCATAAATCATATTTCTGTGGAGAAATATTGTCATTATCTATATACGCAGGAAAAGTGAGAAACAAATGTGGCATAGTTCAGCCAATGCCCACCTATTGACACTTTATCAGCTTCTGTGTTAATCCCTTCTATCCCAAAATTTCTTCTGGCAAATAGGGAATGTATTGCATAAGTGTGGGGCACAATAAATGAAAGCTTATATGCTTATATAGCTTTTATCTTTAAAAAAAGAGGTAGTTCTTTTAACATGACTGAAATTATATCAGATCAATTCACTGTCTACCATAATGCATGAAGCAAATAGGCCTAACATTAAGCCCAAGCCCTAAAACTTCTGAGTACACATTCCCCCCACTGGGACTAGCCTGAATCTAGCTGCATGCTCTGTCTGAGAAAAAACAGCTGTGAAAGTACAGGCTTACTGAGTGGAATAATACAAGGATTAGCATTAGAACAACAATTAGAACAGTTCGGTGGTTGGGAAGAATATTGGGAAATATTAAACCATCCTATTTGATGACAGAATCAATGTGATTCTTTAATGCAAATGGCATGACTGATGCAAAATCCAGCTATGAAGAATGCATAATTGAATATTTCGAAAATAGTGAGAAGGAGAATGACCCAAAATGCAGAAGTTAATGATGACAAAGAAGCTTTGGGGTGTTAAAAGAAGGTCAGACAAGGAAATCGTATATAACCTACACTAGTTTTTCAATGTGTCCCTTCTAGCAAAAAAATTCAACGCTACTGAATTAGTATCCTATGAGACAAGAAATGAACTAATGAGTTGCTTGTTTGGCAAATGAGCCTTTAAATCCAAAAATCATGTTAGATTTGAAACATAAATGACATACAGCTGTACTCCAGAGCCCACAGACCAAGTGCTGAATTTGATGTTGCTACTGTAGATTGCTCTTTGCAGAACATTCCAAAGTTAGGTTTGAATTAGAGAAATGGGAAAGGAAAACTTAGACACCAGAGCACTTTTAAAATATAGAGATACAGGCGGGGGTTATTTTGAAAAACCCACATAAATTATAACATTTGTAGCAGATAAGAATAATCCTGTGAGACTTTCTGTGTTGCTTTGAATAGGCTCTGTTTTTAAGAGAAGCATGCGTAATTTGAGAGAGAAAAGAATCTGATCTTAAAATTATAAATATTTTGTCCCTGAGCTTCTAATTATTTTTTTAACTACTGAATAATATATTAGCATTTATACTAACAATGCCATTCATACTAAACATACAGACGCTTTAATATCTTCTTTCTACTGAGTATACTTAAGTTTCCTGCACTTTAGTATAGAAGAAAGATTTGTTCTTCTTCAGGACTTGAAACATTCTGAAGTTGAGTTTAATCTTCTGTGTGAAAAAAATATACTTCTTCCCTCTAAAAAAACCCCACATTCCTGTCCCAACTAGCTGTTTCGGTTTGTTTGTTTGTTTTTACTTTAGATTTGGTTTATTTTATTTTCAATTTTAGTTTAAACTTCCTTGCATTACGAAAACGAGAGCCTACACCAATAGCTCTAAGAAGAATTAACTGGTACCTAGACTGCAGTAACATCAGAGGCACTGCTCGGAGACAGATTTTCATATGTGTAAAGTTTACATTCATGCAATTAATAAGATTCAATTTTCCACAAAATCAATGAAGACTAATTGTTTTTCTTTTTGCATTTACTGCTAAAATATACAGCAACTTTCAAAACAAAGTTAATTATTGAAACGCTATTGCTCAATTTGGAGGCATTCTTATTATGAAGTAATAATCTATTTCCTCCATGTGTATATGTCATCCAGTTAAAATATAATTTTATTTTCTTGTTTCTTCAGGAGTCTTTCAGCATAGATTCATTTAAACCAATTCCCTTAGGTTATATACTGCATTTTGGTGTCCTGATTAAGAAACTGATTATTTTCAGGGCAATTTATTTGTTAAAAATGTTCACTTCTCTTTTAATTCAAATCTTTACATGGAATCTTTAATTTCTTTGTCTCTTTCTTTCTTTTGTTGTTGTTGTTGTTATTTTTCTCATATGGGTATAGTTTGGAGGAAATGAATAATTAATGTTTCAATAACTCATACACAGAAGAGTTTTGACAACACTGTCAAAAACTTTGCTGTCTCTCTGAACAATTTACACAGCCAGGATTTGGTACTCCTAGTGAAGAGCAAGAAGTGGTTGGGAGTCATCTGCAGATCTATTTAGTGACCACCAAGGGGCAGGAATGCATTTCATCCCGTGCTGCCCGTTAGGTATGAAAATAAAACAGTCCAACTACCTTGAAGTGTTGTTTTTTTCTTTTTCTTTTTTCTTCCCCCACCCCTTTACCTTTTCTTTCTTATTTTTTTCCTTTCCCATTTTAGTAAGAGAACATATCTAGATCAGATAAGACTAATTGCAATGGGATAAGGTCCCATCCAAGACAAAAAGATAACATCCATGTATTTCTTGACTTTCCTGTTTTAGCACTGTCAGAAGTTATCAGCTTGTAGCCTGGCAAGGCATGAGTGGGACCCCCTCGCCACGGGGGTGAGTTGAGACCCTGGTCTCAACTTTCCAAAGCACACGATTTATTTCATTTGCAACCTGCTCATTTCTAACCGAGCTACTTCCCTTTCCCTGGTGAGGCAGATGGATGACCCGTGTCATGGCAAGAGAGAACAACAGGAACCGGGGCACTGGAGTTTGCTCAAGAAAACTCTTCTTTCCCGAGAAGACAGAAAAGTGGGGCCATACGTCAACCTACCAAGCCTGCCTTCTTCCGTGCCTGCTGCAGCTCCTGGATGAAGTTCTGTAGCTCCTTCCCATCCATGAACCCATTGCCTACAACACAAAGAGTTACGCTTGCCGTCACCGCTCCCTCCAAACTCTCCTCTCTCCAGCGCCGGCACAGGGACGTCTCCAGCCCGTCTCTCGCTCCCGGCGGAGCGACGCCCGCGCCCCTCGCCCGGACCCCTTCACGGCTGCGGGGCTGCGCCCCGAGGCTGCGGCGGCGGCCGCCGGGCGGGGAGCGGAGGGGTCCCCCCAGCCTCCCGCGGGCCTGCCCCCCTCGCCCCCCGCGCCCCCGCCGCCCCGGGGGGAAAAGGAGTCACCGTCGGAGTCGTAGTGGTGCCAGATCTCGAAGAACTGGGCGGCCGAGATCTCCACGCCCTGCAGGTGAGTCTCTGCCGTCATGGTGGGCGCGGGGCGGCGGCGCGGGGGGGGGGGGGGGCGCTGTCCGCGGTCCTGACTTGACTCTGACCGCGGCCGGCGCGGCGGCGGCTCCGACGGCTCCGACAGATCCGACGGCTCCTCCCGCCGCCGCCCCGCCGAGGGCTATTTATGAGGCCGCCCCGGCCGGGCCACTCCCCTCGGCGCTGCCCTCCCTTCCTCTCGGCGAGCCCCGGCGCGCCCTCCCCGCCCTGTGCGGGGGGGCCCCGGGTCTCCCGACGGCGGCACCGCGGCTCGGGCCGGCCCGGAGCTGAGCCCTCGGGAAGCGACACCCTCGACTGGGCAGGGAGGGAGGCAGGGAGGGGTGTGCGTGTGCCGAACGGGGAGCCCCGGGCAGAGGGAGTTGATGCGGATCCCTTGCTGTAGAGAGCGTGACCATGAGACGTGAGGACAGACTCCCAGTTTAGCCATGAGGTTTCCATCTGGAAGAGGGTCCTTGAATGTCAGAGTGTGGCTCGTAGCACCTCAGGATGTCGCAATACAAAGAAAAAACCACTTGGAACACCATGTGGTGTTCAAGGAGTCCGATTTTCTCTGCTCCATCCCCAACCCAGACCTGCAGACAGCTTTACAGACTTGATCTCTGAAGAGCTGAAACACTTTAACCTGATACTCCCTCCGAGATATAATGGGATACTGAGATATTGAGGCAGTATATGTACAGTGCGTAGGTGTGAGGGACACTATCAGTCTGCTCTGAGTTGTTGGTAGATCAGCTTTGCAGACTTGCCCTTCTATACAAGTGGGTTGGTGGGAAGGGACAGAGTAGTTTACAAAAGTCTGCCTTCTGCAATGGGGTAACCTGTTGTTGTACTAGCAATGATGATTAAGTCCTTTTTGGGATGACTCATTTGAGCCTTTAGGGTCACTGGGTGCTCTGAAGCACTGAACCTGACTTTCTCCTTCCAGCACTGTCCCTCAGATGCTATACTGAGTTACAATGTGTGATGGTCAAAATGACCAGTTTCCAGGACACTGCTAAATACAGTAGGTACTGTAGTGAGGATGAGGGATGAGAACAGCTGGGAAACATAGGAATCCCCATGTGTTAAATGAGCAACATGAGCACAGTGGGACAATACTATGTTAAGACTCACATACAGCGTGAACATTAAGGAAAAAAAAAGAAAGGATAATGCAGGAGACAGCAAAATGCCAAGGGGGGTGGATAACCCAGCAGGATGAGAGGTGGATGTTTAGTAAAGGCTGACATGTCCTGAGAAGGATTTCAGTAGATTGGGTGGCTGAAATCTTGTATGCATTATGGAACAAGATGTGGGCATAGCAATTAAGTAATCATGAGACCTTATACTTGATTCCCTCCATCTTTCCATTCTCCTGTTTCTCCACCTGTTATGTGCAGCTTTCTCCCCTTCTGTTGCTGCTGTTTGGCTGTGAGTTCTTCAAGAGATGCACTGGGTTGGCCTGTGTTTTGTTAGCTACTGAACAAAGCAGCAGCTAAGAGGAATGATACAAGAATATGAGCATTAATCTCTTCAGTTCAAAATATTTGTGTTTGTGAAAAGTGTTCAGATTACTTTTGCAGTCACAAATACCATTATATTTGCAAAAGAAATGCAGACGTTTTAAATATTTCCTTACAATCAGGCTCTGTGTTTCACCATGTAAAAAAAAGAAACAAAAAATTGTGACCGGGCCAGTTTTCATCTTGGAACCATTTTTCAGGCACAGCTTTCTCAGAGAAGTAGACTTCAGTAGGACTCACGCCCTGAAACTTCTGTAATCTGCCTACATCTTGACTTGAAAATAAAAGTCTGAAACTAACGCATTTCCATGAAGTAGCAACGATGATCAGAAAAGAGAGAATTCATGAGGCTTTTTTTTTACAGGAACAGATCTGGCCTTGAGAACTGTAAGCATAGTGAATCGAGCTTGGCATTATCCACTGTGCTTGGAAAAGACAATGGGGTGCCAGTGACGCAAGGACACTGGAAGGAGACAAAGGTAGAACTAGCATTTCCATCATTTTTAGATAGAAGAGGTCTGTGCCAGTGAGGCAAGTTCTTATACGCCAAACATATTGAATTACCCCATCCAGTGCAGAATTTCAGCTTCCAGCAAGCCCGCAGGAAAGGAAACCGAGTACTGAACCTGTTTCAACAGACCTCTGACTTGCATCTTATGTTGATTTGCAACTTGCTGCATACCATTTTCCAATAGCACATCAAATCTTGTACTTGTTCCTTTTCTCTGACCCAGAAGACTGTAGCTGAATGGAGGGGGAAAATTTAGCATTGTTTGGGGCCAGCTCAGCCTTGTTCATCTGACTGTTCAGACTTTTAAATGAACAGGAGCTGCAGTGTTTACATTTTCAGTTCACAGAATAAAATATTTTACATAGGTCATATGTGGCCAAGAGGATTTCAAAGAAGACTCAGCAGAACTTTGCAAATATGATGCTTCTCCCCACAATTGTATAACTGAGAGCAGCTGCTTGGACACGTTGACCTCTCATTATGCTAACATCTACAAAATCAATATTGGCTACAGAGCATTTATGTATTTTTGCGTGTTCTTTATAAAACAGTATATCAAGGTGAATGTATTCGTAAATTCTCACTGCTGCACTTGACATGATCCCTCTGCACAGGCATAAAAGTAGCAGACATTTCCGTGCAAAAATAATCACTTATATAACTAACTGCACACCATATTTTCATGATTAATGAATTACCAAGCCAGCATTCATATTTAATCCCACTGGACTCTGCTTCTTATGCAAAACTAAATCAGAAACTGGTCATTTCAATTCCAAGAGGCTATTAATTTCCATTGAAAGAGGAAGCACTGGAAAAGATTTAAAAATGTAGATATATACAGGATGTGATCCATAAGCCAATGAAGTCCATGCAAATTTTTCCAGTGATTCTAGAGGGCTTTATACAAGGACAAATTTTTTCATATTTTCAGAAATTATGTATATTGTAATAAGTATATATACAGAAGTCTAAGCGTTGCCATTATTTTAGCTAAAGCTACATGAGCCAGATCCATATCTGGCAGATATCAGAAATGTTACATGGAAGCCAGGTATGAATTTGACCCAGAATCAAAGTGAAAAATTACTATATTGGAAAACATTTCATAGCTGTTCTTCAAAAGCTTTTCATTAAT
The DNA here is from genome assembly GCA_038380795.1 of Pyrocephalus nanus. Taxonomy (NCBI): domain Eukaryota; kingdom Metazoa; phylum Chordata; class Aves; order Passeriformes; family Tyrannidae; genus Pyrocephalus; species Pyrocephalus nanus. The sequence goes on from CM076261.1 coordinate 71,786,343, forward strand.
ATTTTTTTTGTACGTGGCTTTTTTGAGACTTCTTCACTCTGACTACCAGACTTCTGTCTTCACTCTCAGAAAACCACCTTTCTGACACCTCAGAAGGTGCCCAGTAAGAGCCCAAGGATTTCTCAAGATATGTGGAAATAAACATGCTAATTATAATAGCAATCCAACCTAAATATCCCCCAAATAAAAACAAGAAATAACAGGGCAAGAAATTCTCAGTCAGAAAACACCAACATTTCAGCATCATGTGAAGCATCACATACTTGATTTTGTGGGATAGAAATCAAAAGAGACCCAAATGTAAGAACTTTCAAATGAACATATCCTACATGAATGACACAAAAGCTCCGTAGAAGTTGTTTACTCAGCTGTTCTCAGTCCATCCTCAGAAGATATGTCAAAGGCAGAGACAATTGTATCACCTCTCTTCTGAAAGGCCATATTCTTGTGTGATCCTGAGTTGTGGCTGGATTTACCTAATCAATATCTTGTTTCCCACTTGAAGCTTAGTAACTATTAGCAGCAGAGTCAGTCTTGAAAGATGTGGAAGGCAGATCTGGTCCTTGGCTGTAGTTGCTCATTACATTTCTGCCCTTCTGTAGAGAACCATAAGAGTAAGAAGCATTTTGAAGCAATTGATTTCCTAGATTGTAATTATAACCTTTTCATGATTGTCAGACACAGAGAGGGTCTCTCTTATTGTTCTATGCTCCTACATTAAAACACATATCTGAAAAACATTATAACTGGAAGTCTTCCAAAGAATAAAAAATGTGTAGACTATATTAATTCTGAACAAGGGCAAACATCTGTATCTGTGCAGAGTGTAGTACAGTACATTCTGCTATTACAAGTCCTAGTGCACAGACCAGATGATAGGTATGAGTGGTGCCTTATAAAGTGATCCTAGGAACCCAAAACCTGGAGAAGACTTTTTTTTGTGGGTATATCTTTGATCCAGATACTCAGATAAGATCCCCAAGCTTACTCCTGACACATAAACCAGGCAGAGAAGCTGTAACAGTGTTGTGTCTGGTTTGGGCTGTGGTAGAACTTGCTGTAGTAGTATTGTGCTCCAGAAGAGATGCGAAACTGCCATCAGGCATGGGTGCCTGTGGAGGGAGTGTCTTTTCAGAATATTTGGCTAATACTACAGAACAATTTATTGCTTACTTTTTCTTTATCTACATTTCAATTTTTATTCTTTAAAAATGAAAAGAAAAATGCAGCATTGAAATTCACACTCTGTTTTATGATGCCATTGGTTTATATAGTAATTATGGTAAACCACTCTTGGTACAGAAAATATATTATGGAAACAGCCTTCACTGTTTTTCACAGACAGCATTATATAAGAATATATTTTTCATGCGCAAGACAGAATTGTCCAAAATAATTTCGAGGACTTGAAATGTATTTTAATAGAAACTGCAAACTGGTGAGACACTTGTGAATTCCAGCTGTGGCCTTAACCTTCTGACAGGTGAAACTGGGGCCTAAGTCATCCCTTTTAACCTACTTTATACCCTTACAGTCTCATCTGTAGCTTTCCAAGGAGCAGCATAATGACAAGGCAATGCTCAACAACAGTTTCTTAACATCAGGAAGGTCCAAAGTCCATGCCACCATGTTTTGCCATGTCTCAGAGCCATCAGAACATTTCATCATTTACATTGTGGCTCCTTTCCTTCAAGAACTACATGGATGGCCAGCACAGCCCTCATGGGTGACACTGGCCTGGCAACTTTCTCTAGCCTAGCCATTCCCAAAGGCTAGAAGCATAACAACCTGTGGCTACAGGAATAGGGAAACAGCATTTATCTTATAGGAATACACTACTGTGTTCAAGCTAGATGTGCATGAAGGGCTGTAGTGGGTTATTAATGTGTCAGTGCCATCAGGAAAAGCACCTGAGGTGCGTGGGATCTGTTTGGTGATCTATATTGCGATAGACCAACTAGGAAGCCAAGAAGAAAACAAGTGAAACCATGCAGCATTCTTGTACTTGGCTCCATATTTTCCAAGATAATGCCTATCTGTATTTTCTTGTATTTTTCTGGTAAATACCTCCCTTACTATGAGATATAGAAGAGCCTCAGGGATGACATCTCATACCAGTAGAAAGCAGCTCGGGAATGAACTAACTCATGCCAGGAAAATAGCTCCTCTTACTTACCTGCCACAATACCACAGTACCTTTACACTGGTGGCATGTGAGGTGCTGTGAAGTTACTGCTACAGCCAAAGATACCCCTGGCACAAGGAGACCTTCAGCTGTTGCCTCTGCATGGCAGAGACTGACTGGGGATGGGCTGCAGGTCACTGGACCCAGCACTTTGTCTGGGAGCCTGACCCCCTGTTTATTAAAATCAGTGTTCATCTTTGATTTTCTGTGAGTTGCCATGGGATTTTTAGCGCCTTATGTTGCTGTATGATAGACACATTTTAATTTTATTTTTGATTGGATTTTCTTTCCGTTCCGCTTTTTGCATCATGTATATTTGCAGGTAATTGCAAGTGAATTCAGCACTGTTTAGTTGTCCAGCAAGTTCTTATCTGGAATGTTGGTGCTGCTAATAGAGGTGGTAGTTACTGACACTTTCAGAGACTCACCTTGTGAGACATCTTACTGGGAGACAGCTGGAAATTTAGGATCCTAATTTAGGAGGTTTGCTTGTCTCTTTGGAGGGTTTTAGAGCTCCTTTTTTAGTATTTAGGACACTTTCATTTTACATCCTGGAGAACTCAGACCGTGTCTAGTTTACTGGGTAGGATACATGCTTTCGCTAAGCATTAGCTCCACAATGGGAGGAGAGCTGGGTGTGTGTCAGTGGTCCCTGTTCCCAGAGTCCTCACTTCCTGAGCTGTGACTTTTTTTTTTTTTTTTATTTTTTTTTTTAAAGAAACTTGAGCTGACAGCTGAAAGGAAAAATAGTACGCCCACAGGTCCTGCAGTCCTGGTGAGTGAGGGACCAGGGCTATGCAGTGCACCCTGGGGCACACCTGCTCTCCAGTCCAGGCACATCCATGGGGCATTACTTTACTTGGAGGAAAAGCTGATTGTGTGACTGAAATTTGGGGGTGCAGTTTAGGAGTACGTTAGATGTGATGGGGTCCATGTTAAATGGTTTTGTGGGTCAGTCTCCTGTGGACAGAATGGGAGAAATATCCTCCTCTCTGCTCTCTGTACGTCTTTTTAACTGACTCAATGATCTTTAAGAAGACCATGAATCATGAGAAACACAACCTGTGTCCCAGAGTAGCTATGCAGGATGATCACTTACTGTTAATTTGTAACTAGGAAGTGAGTGTTCTTCATAAAGGTTGAATTAAAAACTTAAACCACAGTTTTTTCTTGTTTAGGTTCACAGCACAGACCTATCCTATCTAATCTGTGTGCTACAAGGGTCTACCACAACATAACAGTTGCTTAAAAAAGTATTCATTTTAGCAAAGTTACAGAATATGAAGGTGTTTAATAAGTAGCCTCAACCTTTTGTAAGTAATGGAAAAACTTGTGTTATCTCATTCCAAATTCTTTTATTACAGTTATAGGTCAACCCACACAACTTCAAAGCCGTAAAATTACATGGTGAGAGTCTCAAAGGGTAATATGGAAAAAACAATAAATAAAGCAAACAATATTATAAGGTGAACAGGTTCATCTTCCAACTGTGCTGAACTCAAAACTAGCTCAGCAAAAATGACGTAAGTGCCCTTGTAATAAAAATCTCAGTCACTGCATGCTGCTGCACAGCAATGTGGGTTCTTGGTATGGACAGAAATCTGTGTGACCAATGATTACTGCAACTGGAAGTCTACTGAGGCAGGCATGTAACTCTGTTTACTTTTTCCATGCAATTACCATAACCGTAGTTCAGCTGTAAGGTCCATTCTTATGCATGGCTCTCACTGAAGATCAGTGGCTGGTAATCTTGCATATAAAAGGGAGAATAACTCTGCTATATGCTATTTATCTCCCAAATTATATGAACTCTTTTTACATAGACTTCTGGATTCTTCTATTTATTTATATTTTTTCTATTTACTTTTAATATTTCCACCATCTTATAAGATATTTTATCTTGTTAAAATATATGTGTGATTTTATCAAGAATATAGAATGTTACATTGGGAAAGCAGACTTGCTAACAATATTTTCCATCCCTCTAATCTATTTAAAAAGAAAAGTTAATGTACTTTAAAAATTTAAATAATTTACTTTGTAGATGAGTTCAAGATCAGAAAAGAGAAATTTGGTAAGGAATCTCTTTATTAATTCTCTGAGGCATATCACTTCTGAAGAGGATTGACAGCTACTTCTAAGTAGCTCCTGGAAATTATTGCAGCATCTGATAAGCACAGTGGTTTCTTGTAAGCTTGTGAATGATATATTAAAAAGCATTCATTTTGTTTCATTTCAAAATTTGATCCATTCTACCTGCCTGCACTCGAGTTCAAGATTAGAAGCTTTCCTTCTAGCATTTCATAACATAACCACTTATCAAAATTGTCCAAGGTTTGCAGTAAAATTATGATTAGAAGGTTTGATATAAAAGCTGGACCCTTTTCTGAGCAAAGATCAGGGCCTCGCATTATGATCATGGAAAGAAATGGCATTTACAACAGGCAGAGAATGGAAAATGTTAGCAAGTTAAAGCAAACAGACTCTAAACATTAGGCTTTCACAACACAACAGTGCAGTGTGTCCAACCTGTTATCAGTTTACAACTTTAGCCTCACAGCCCTTTTCCAAACTCACAAAGTTCTTTGTTACTTCTTGACTGAGGTCAACTTGGACTGCAAGGTGATTCCCACAGTGCCTCATGTGATACTAGTGGTGTGGGAACAGGTAGGAATGTAAGGGCTGTGCAGACCAACCTGCTGCATTATTCTTCATCAGTGAATGAGAGTATTTAGTACCTGTCATGAAAAGACTTTGAGGAGCTTGCTTTCTGTTCTCAACTGAGGACTAGCCATGGCCATCAGCAGGACTGCCAGTTTGACCAGGTGGAAACAACATAAATTAGAAAAAGTTAACTCTATATTTAAATGGCTCCAAACTAAAGAAATAAAATTTAAAAAGTACATGTTATGGACATACCAACTAATTGGGTTTTGCACTCAACCACACAGGAAAAATGTGCTGTGAGTACTTGAAATTATTTCTGTCCTTTCAGGACACAAACTTACTTGCACAGGTATTTTTCTTTTGGTCTCACCAATTGCAACACAAGACTGACCTCAGCTCCAGGTTTCTAGTCCTATGTCTTTTTGTGAAAGAAACATAGGGACACTTTCAGAAAGCCTCTTGTCTTCCACAGTCCCACCAGCAAGATTTTTACACCAGTTTTCTTTGTGATCCACCATTAGCTGTAGTAGGGCTCTTCACCTGAAGCATGGGAATCCCACATATTCACGTGCCTGGGCTGGCTCCCAGATGCCAGTTTGTCTGCAGTGAACATATCCCAAACTTGCAGGTAATGAGAATAATATCCAGAGACTTCCCACAACTTTTCAGCAATGTCTCACTGGCTGTATCAGTTACTCAGTTTCAAAATTACTGTCTTGAAATGTCTGTCCCTCTGCTTTTCATCACATCCCTACTCTTCCCACAACCTGGAGGAGGGTAAAGAAGAATAGTTCTGTTCATGGAAAAGCATGGAAGTCAAGAGTGGCAGATAAAAGCTGTACCTTCAAAATGAGATACTCTGCAGCCTGAAACAATATGTGAATTTGTGACCAGAATGGGCAAAGAAAAATATCCTAGAAAGCCACAAAGCACTGAATAAACCAACTGAGAAGTAGTAAAACTTCTGAGCTTTAACACCAGCATTGCTGCAGCCTGACAGAGCTTGTATTAGACCTGAAGAAGGCCCCAATAAGGGATTATCCTTGTCCCTCCACCCATATGGGGGTGACTTCCTCCAGCCATATGTATGAAGACAAACTGCTCTTGTTCTGGTGCATACAGAGCTCCAGTAATTTCTCTTGAAGTCACTTTGCATGCTAAAGTACAGACATACCAGAAAGTAAATGTTTGTGCCGGTGCTGAGCTCCATTCAAGTCCTGCTTTTACCCTGTGGAGTTTATGCTTGACTGACCAGAAGTTTGCCCTGTGGGTACCTCATATACTTTACAGCAGGCTCGTTCTGTTTTTCCATTCAGAGGTGCATTGTTCTCTTTATTTCATGAATATCCTACATGCCTTTTGCGTGGACACTTCTTCTCTGATATTATCTGAGGTACAGATAAGTGGAAGAATTAGGAGTGTTTTGCATGGCTGCTCTTCACATTCTGATACATTTAGAACCTTTGAGGAAAGTTTGCTAACTTCAACTAGCCTTTCTAGCACTGTTTCTAGAGACTTAGAACAATCTTTTTCACCATACAATTTCCATTGACAAGCCAAATTCGTAGAGTGGGATTAATCTTTAATCTTTATAATTAATGTTTCAAGTAAGCTGAAGATGTATTATTAAATATTGCAAACCACATCTCTTCTCTGAATGCCTGGGTGGGACTTTTTTTTAACTCACAGCCACAATGAACACGTGTATGTCTGGCTTCTTGATGCTTTGCATATTGATATAAAAGCTGTAATACTTCTCCTGTTTCTTACACAGGACTTACGTTGTTCCCTTTTGCTACACATAAATCTTCAAGGTCATCTGTTCCTAAAACTAATGTAACAAAGCAGATACAATTCAAGAAAGTGGGAGGAGGCTTTAATTTCACAGGATGGCATAGTGGGCAGTCTGGATTCTTTAGGCAACAAAGTTGGCGGAAGCTTTCTTCGTCGTGTCTTCTTTATGTGGAGATCACCGGTAATTGTGATTCATGATCTCCTCTCTTCACATAATCAAAAGATAGTAAGGCACAAGCAAACAGCAATAGTGTACTCCTAAAAATATTGAAAACCAGAAAGTACCTGGAACTTGCATGTGGAAGGAAGACATGGTCCAGGAACTCCCACCAGAGGTGACCCGCATAAAGTGGCCTTAGTTCAAGCAGGATTTTTGCATTTATCATCAGTGAAGACTGTAGGACAACACTACTTCAATCTGGAAGGGGTCTGAGGACAGTCTGGAATGTCATAAGAAACTCTTTAAACTTTGAGAAAAGATCTTTTTCATTAACTAGTATGGCTGTAATATAACCAGATCTATAGTTTTGGGGCTTTATCCTTCCTCCGTCACCATGATCACAAAATATGTATGTGAAAAAGTGCAAACACGCTTTTGGGAGGAAGAATGATGGATTTATTTGTTCAAACTGGTCTGCTTTCTGGTTTTACACACAGTCAGCCCATACTACTGGTGTGTGCAGAAACCTATAGACATTTGTGACCTGTGCTGGGGGAGGAGCTGGCTGGACCACTGGTGGAAGGGACTGAAAGGACCAAATAATGTTCACTTCCTCCAGTCCCAGTGAGGAGAGTTGCTGCTGAGAGAATATCTTATATCATGAGAAAAACTAGAGTGTGAAGCTTAATTTTTAGGTGTTTATTAAAAGAACAAGGGACCCAAGTTTTTTTAGTCAATAAAAAAATATCTTAAGACTGCTTCTGGATGAACAACATTTTCTTCCTAAATTGCAGCCAACTAAAAACCTTATTTCTTCAGTGTTTGAAACTTCTTAGAGAGGAAAAGTTCTGGACTTCTGTGTCCTGATGTTGTGATACAAAAATCTTTGAAGGTCTCTTGAGGCTGGATAAGTTTATTAATAATGTAAGCTAAATGAATGTCCAATGTGATTTTCTGTTCTTTGAACCAAAGTTGTTAACAAATGCTAGAAAACAAGTAAAAATGTAACACTTTGCAGCTCAGTTTTTCAATTGGATCTTTCTCCTAAGAGAAGAAAGTCTGGCAAAAGAATAATATGGATTGTTTAGTCAGAATGTCTGATATAAGCAAAACAGTTTAGAGATTTATATCTGACTCCACAGTCTATATCTAGGCACCTGTGAACTCACTGTATGACTTTCGAAAACTCAAATGCACAAAAATCCTATTAAAGCAGTGGAAGCTGCAGATATTCACCAGCACTTCATGAAGGTTTTTCCTGCAGGCAGAAAAGATTATCATCCTTGTGAGTTTCAGGACCTTTTGTGGGGTGCACTGTAGCTCAAACTGGAAGGTGAACGTCTTCCTAAACCTCCAAAGTGCCTGAATGGTCTTCATATTTAAGTGTCTGTTTCATTTAACTCCGCTGAGCTCAAGCTATTAGTTTGGAAAGTCTACAAATTTCCTGTCTCTACAATTCAATGCAGGCTACATAATGATGGAGACATTATATCAAATTGAGATTAAATTTTCCCAACACTAAAAGAGAGGAGATGAAACAAAGTGAATAGTCTAAGATAAAACTAGTTGATCAGATAGAGTTAACTTAAATTGCAGGTGAAGATCTATTTTAAACTTAAGATTAACAAGTTCGTGTTGCTGTGGGCATCACACTATCAGACTGGTTAACACCAGTTGCTCTCCCGGACATGCTCTCTCGATTAACCAGACAGAACCTAAATATAGGTTTCTATTTTTGTTAGAAGGTATTATCCTTTCTAGGTAAAATTTCCCATTACTCCTATTGGTAGCATTTACGGTTTTTATACAGTCAATTGCTTTAACGTAAAGGCAAAGCATTTATAGAGCGGTCACTTGTAAGTGTTTTACATTGGCAAATAAAAGTATTTGGAGCCATAAAAAAATTTGGTGCAACTGTTTTAGTAGTTCCACTTGATGATGCTGAAGTCTTTCTAATGCCTTTAAGCATGAGGCATAAAAATATGAGTTAAATCACTGCTCATGCAAATACTGTTAGCTGTCAGGCAGTTCTGGTCTGGGAGATGTACGTTGGTTTCAGTCTCCATTACCAGCTTTTCTGCTTTTTTTGTCTGTTTGTTTACATCTCCCTTTGGACCTGGGTCCTCTTTTAAGCAAACATTTGTGCATTTGTGTGTAATTAAGAATATTCTGGTGTCTTTTATTTTATATTTTATTTTATTTTATTTTATTATTTATTAGTTTGTGAAAAAAAGCCAATAAAACCCACAAAATCCTCAAAATGTGTCAGTTTCTTTAGCGTTAGAAAACATGAAAATTAATTACTCCTTTTTTTTTTTTTTCTTTCCTTCTCAGAGTTTTAATTAGGAGGAGGTAAGGACAGAGGTCCTTTAAGCTTTTAGCAGGAAACACCCTTGTTTTATCAGCTCCTGCAGCCTTGGCTCAGTAAGGCACCTTATTTCCAGTACCAGGTCACCATGCCCAAGAAATCTCACACGGCTGGAAGGAGTCCCAAATACTGTTGCCCTAACACTCCTTCAGCTTGGTCCTGTATCACCCACATGAAGCAGCCCTAATGCCAGCTTAAATGGCATCCAGATGATCCCCCAGCTCAGGGAGATCCACGACACTGGGAAAGTCATTTTGACAACTTCCATGGCACTTCTGTGGACCAAGGTGGCTGGGGTAGGTGAGCAAAGGACTCTCAGTAATTAGATAAATCCTTCAGCAGCTCTTATGACCAGGCTAAGACATGTCTTAGGCTAGGAAAAGGCTGAACCCCCAGGTCAGTGCACAATAGCCACCTAAGTTTCCCCCCTAAAAGTGATGAGCTTGCCAGAGGTCTCTAACTCATATCTATATAAGTCAGGTATAAGTTGTGTATATACAGCTGTGTAAATGGATATATAGTTGTGCTAGTGGATTGAAACCCTGATTTGTTTATTGCATGTTAGTTCACATTTGCTGTTGGATTAGTGACTAATCTGCTTGTGAATGACTTGGCCAGTTTCTTTTTCCCACTTGTACTAAAAAGAATTGGTTCTGGAAGGGAAAAAATGTTCCTGCAGAACAGAGATAATAATCTACTAAAGAAAGGGAATTCAGAAGTAGAGATAAGTGGGGATCACTTCTGTGTTAGTTGCTCTTATTTACAGTTTTTTTGGCATTTACAGACTCAAGACCTGTAGGGTCAGTATTCAAGATTTTGGCACCTGTTGTAAACATGTCTCCAAAACTGATGTGTGTACCCTGTTCACCCCAAACCCCATGTTTCCTCGTTTGTATGTAGGCAAAGCATAAAAACACTTTGTTTTAGTGTGTCAGTACAAATGTTGCCTGCAGAGCAAGAGTCTGACCTGGAAGGAAAGAACACTGTTTTGTCCAGAGGGTTTTAAATAAAGCCTGAGATGCATTTGTATGGAGAATAGTGGTGTGCAGATTTGTCCCAGCATTTCCAAAGGTGTCTCTTAAAGCCATCTAAGACACTATTTCATACCTAGTACACTTGGGTAATATGAAATGCAAGGATGGATTAATCAGTCTTCTATGATACATGGCATAAAGTTCATTATTTACATGGTAGATATAAATAGTTCTAATAGATTTGCTTAATACAGGGTTGAATTAAATTCTTATTTTATAAGTGAAGTTCTTGCTGCTGATCTGCATCTGATGAAGGACACAGAGCTCCTGCCATGCTGGTTCTGCCTGCTCATAACCCTGTTGCCAGGGTTTGCAGGGTGACAGCCCAGGGTGGTATAGATGTGACAAATTCTCTACATATCCACAGGAATCTCTTGTCTTTAATTTCTTCTGCATAACCTAGGAATCTAGAAGACACTGTGGCCTATGACTCACATTTGAAAATAAGGTTATAAAGAACATAGGTAATTTTTCCATGGAATATTTTCCCTTCTTCATGGGTGACTCAGAGCTAAATAGCCAAGGACAAAAAGCAATGCTTTTATTGATGTATGGAGAGGACCAAAAGGCAACTATCAAGCTGGGGCACACTTCATTCTCCAAAAGTAAGAAGAGCAGGTTTGCACTCTTCCTTCTGCCTGTGCACTCAGTTGCAGGGGTGAGCGTCTGAGCAGCAGGCTGTGGGGCACCTTAGGCTGGGATTACCCCATCCTCCTCTTGCAGCTGTTTGGCACTGCATTGTGTAGCTGCATGTTCCTCTGGCTGAAGGGAAAGACTGGGCACTCTCCTGTGCCCAGCCACTGGGCACTGTCCTGAGCTAGAGGAGAGAGCAGAACTGTCTCTGTGCAGGCATTTACAGGAGGCAGGATAGAAACACAGGTGTCCCCTTGCCTAAAGGAGCATCTAGAGAGTGATGCTTATCTTCTGGCCAATTAATATTTAATAATCCTATATAAAATGAGCAGCTCCAACAGGAAAAATTGCAAGTGGGATTTCTTCCTTCTCCTCACCCCCTGCAACCTGTGGTAACCTAAAAGAGAGAGAGTTTTCCTCCCCTGAAAAGTGTCAGGCACCGTGATTTCAAGTCCCTGTGGGAAGAGCAGGAGAACTCAGTGAACTCTTTGCACAAGCTGATGGCTCAAGACTGGGGTGTGGAAGCTTCCCTTTTTGCTCAAATCATGTGCCTGGCTTGCCTTGTGTTACCACAATCCTTGACAAACTTTTTGAGCTTATTTGAAAAACTCAGTTCTGTAACTGCCTTGTTTTCAAGTGTTCTTCATATTGTAAGAGGAGATATATATATTCTGAGGAGAAATGCTTTAAATTGCCCCATCATCATATAATACAGTGAGTATTTGGGGACTGTGAGTAAAGCCCTTGGGGCCAGAGTGGTCCACACCAGACTGAGCACCTTGAAAATTTCCACTTGGGTTGTAAGAGTCTCATGTTCTTTCCTTTGTCCATCTTTCAATTCTGGGAGCAAAGATCAGAATACATGGTCAGAATATTTACTGATGCAATGGCTGAGTTTTACAAGGTCTGAGCTGAGGACTCTTTTTCAGCTAAAGTACTGGCCTGTTAAAAATTGTACCCTTACAGTATGGAAAACTTAGAAAATTACCACCTCAAAGTATTTTGCTGCCTAAATAGGAGCATGATAAGACACATTGTTTACTTTTATGGTCAATAAAGTAAAGCCTGTTCTCAGGTGCTCTTAAGTGGCTGTCCATTGCTAACATGAGACTTTAGACTGATTTTATCCTTCTGACGTTCAGTGGAACAAATATCCTGTAGTTTGCAGATAAGGATCACTCCAGGATCAGTTTCAGTTTGACACAGTTGTTTCAAAATTCACCTTGGGTATATTTTTTCTCTTCAACTTTATCTAAAAAACTAATCAGCCTGGCTAATGAATTAAAGGGGTCAGAGGAATCAATGGTCCTTATTTGCATTAATTCAAATTATTGCATACCTGTTTTATTGAATAAAGAGTGACAGCTCTGGTATTCATAAATAACTGTTAGAGAATGAAAATAATTCAGTAAAAACATTATGTTTCTCTTGTTATGAATTAGCACACACTGAAAATATAAGTATTTTTTAAATAAAAAGATTTATCATGTGAAAGTGATCTCCGTACAGGTAAATGGTGCTATTGAAAGGAAGGATGATTGAATAGCTGAGGTCCTGCTCTTAGACTGAGGAGGTCTGAGCTCAGTGTTCCCTGAACTGACTCCCTGAAAGGCTCTGGGAGCTCTTTGGATCTCCAGTGCTTCAGTTTCCCATTCATGAATTTCTTTCTTAGAGTAATTTGGTGAAAATGAATACCTGAGAACCTAAGGATGTCAGATCTTTCAGTTGTACAATATGGTAAGAATAACAGACCAATAGAAAAGAAAAAAGGTCACTCTCTTTTGAATGGAATAAAGTAATGTAGTGGGAAAACTGCAAGGGCTGACAAGCCTTTTTTTTTTTTTTTGTTAAAGTCCATCTTGTTTTTCCATGACATGCTAAGCTAGGTCAGTCTGTAATATGCAAGGCTACAAGAAACCTTACTTGAAAGCACAGTCTGTTTTCAGAACTGTGCAGTCCCTAATAATTCTTGAAACCTCTGGAAAATTGCACTGTATTCTTCTGGAAATTATGGTATGTTTTTAAGGTAATGAACTTGTTTGACTGCAGCCTGTAGAGTCAAAAGACTCATGACTATTCCTGAAACATTTTCTCGGAGGAAAAATACCCTGACTTTAGGTCTCACTCCTGCTGAAGCACACCTGCTTTTCATTGCAAGGGCATAGGATGTCAGCTGGCAGGACTTTATTAGTGTCAGTGAGATGGCTCAGGTGGAAAACAAAACTCTTCTGAGCTAGTCCCCTTTATGCAGAAGTAATGGACATGTTAATGTTGTACAGTCCAGTGCTATACAGAGAAACCTGAACTGACTCCAGATGGGACCACAGAAGATGGGTAAGCTACAGCAGCCAGTGTGGAGTGCTCCACTGACATGGCCCCATTGAGACAAAATGGTTTCATATGCAGTAATTACTAAATGTGAAACTCTTTTTCAGTTCCTGAACAGTTATAAAATTATATCCTCCGGTTATCTGTGGTAATCTTTTATTGAAAATTATTTGATATAAACCCCATAGTAGCACTCAGGTGTCTTATCTCTCATATAAGCATCCTCAACCACAACAGAGAAAAGGTTTGTTCGCATCTTCTATGCAGAAATGAATAGCTTTTACAGCAGCTTTAACAGGGAGGAGATGACTTTTTTGCAGCACACAAAGGATGCACAGACAGGACCCTGTCATGGTCAGACCCATTAGGACAAAAGCAGAAGCTAAATGCAGATCTCTGCATCTCAGATATCTGCAGACACCAACAGAGGACGCAGATCGCCATCAAAACTTCGAATGAAAGGGCTGTGTCATGATCAGTTCAGAAAAAGAGTGAACTCGGAGCAAGATTCAGGAGTATTGTGTCACCAGCTCATCATTAAACACACCCAGTGTAACACCTACATCAGAAGAAAATTGCCTGGTGCAACACTGATGCCTGAAAGGCCACCTTCATTTCCCTGTGTCAGTGCTTAGTTGTATGGGAAAAGATTTTGAACTAGAAGTTGCAAATAGAGAGGATTTTAAGACACCTTTTTTGGGCTTTTCTGCTTTGCTGACTTAGATGCCTTTCCTCCTGAGTACCAGTTTTTGCCTATCTCTTTAGAAATGTTGCACTATTTCCAGCCTCTGTAAGCCAGGCAGTCTCCCTCCCCAGATCAGAGGTCTAGAGGGCAGCAGTCTAAGATCCCCTCTGTATTTAACCCTCCACTGGTGTTAACAATAGTTCAAACCTGAAGGCAGTCAGATCTTTCCTGTCTATGGAGAAAGAAACAAAACAAATAATTTGATTTAACAGCAGGTCAGGAAGGAACATTTTACAGAGCTCCACGATGTTCCTATTAACTTTCTCCATGTGCCATGCCTTTAAATTTCTTCCCTCTTTTTTTTTTATGGTGAAAATGTAAGGACAAAAATCCTCTTGCTGTTTTTATCTATGTAACAAGTTTTGATTTTAATAGGAGTAATTTTGGGGGTACTAGAGAAGGAAGAGAGAACATTGGACTCTGGGAAAACATTTCCCTAGGGTAATGCTATTGAGCTGCTTGATTTGTGCATATCATTGTGCCTTGGGTTGAAAGCCAGGAAGGTGTTTGGAAAGCTACTTACTCATTCAAATTGTTTGGTTGAAGTTTGCCGTTACTTGAGTGTGATCACAAAGTACTCATTTGTGTTTGTAACTGTGCTGTGCAGATTTTTGGCAGACGTGCTGTTACACTTAAATATGGCTCTTTGTTCTCTTTAATAAGCAAGAGCTGTGCTGTGTTTCTGGTGTCTTTTTGCTGGTCAGTAGTCTCTGCATCCTTTGTTCCAGCACAAGCAGGAATAGAAGCAGTAACAGAAGACCACTGCAACTCCCACTTACGTGGTGTTAGAGACTGGCAAAGTGAGAAGATGTCTGGGAGGAAAAGCCATTTCCTTTTAATCAATTATTAACTGGTAAGTCCCTCCAGCCAATCTTCGCTCAGCAGTTGAGTGAAACTTAGGAGCATTTTTTTGAGAAGACCAGGCTTAGCCAAAACAAAGTGAAAAATCATATTCCAGGCAAACCTACAGAAAAAAATAAGCAGATGACAAACCGTGGAGAAAATGAGAATACACCTACTTATATTTATAGAAGTGCTCTTGTCCTAAGTATCATAAAGCTCTTTAGAAACCTAGAAATACATACAGTACATAGGGACTCTTTTGTTTCACCCCCAGAAACAATAAGTGAATGAAAGAGGCCTTTTTATTACAGCACATGGTAGCACTGCAGTGAAGAATACCCTACATAGTAGCAGGATATGTTTGCCACATATAACTGCCTAGTACCAGCTTGGCATAGTGTTGTTGCTAGTATAGCTATTTTTACTGAGAGTGATATAGCACCTGTAGCTAGTATATGTTGTCAAAACACTGATGATGTCTTTATCACCACAATAACCCTTAAAATGGAGAAGTGCACAGATGCAGTACAGAAATAAATCCCCCATTTAAACTCATTCTTTCCCCGGGGAAAAAAAAATGCAAAGCTACTCAATTGCTTTTTTCCTTACAATAAATCCCATCTGTTATTCTGATAGGAAGAAAGATGTTTCCAGTTTAGCAGTCACTCTAGCCAGGTATTCTGACAAAGGTCATCAAAAGATGCATATTATTAAAGGAAATAGGGTCAAAGTTTTGGATTTACAATGACATTGGATGCTAAGGAAGCACGATCCAGATTAAGGTTCATCATAGTAAGTGTCCCAGTTGACCTGCTGGAAAAAGTAATTCCTGTAAGTTTTCTGTGGAAAAGCTGATTTATGTTCTCTACCTCTGATTCATGGGTGAAAGGACATACAAACCTGGTCACCTTTTAACACCAGGAAGACATTTTATGGCTCTGCAATTACAGCTTTCTCGGAAGAAGCCCTCTGGGACCTCAGATTGCAAGTCCTCCTGTAACTGCGTGCTACCGAGTTTAAATGGGGACCTGATATAAACAATACCACACATTTGTTTGAGGTGATTAAATGTTCTCAGAACACTAGATTCTTGAGAAATGCATCTGTGTATAATTTTTGTAGTTGTCTTTAAAAGAGAACTTACTATACAGTCACAGAGGTGTACCATTAATGAATAGCAAATTAATCTAAGCATTCTTCTGTTAATGTGCTTGTCTTCTACTTACATAAGCATTACTTTCAGCAAAGAATTTGCTAATGAGTTTCCTGCCACAGTAGAACTTATTCAACAGAAAAAATGAGAAATGCACAGAGAGAACTGTGTGAGGGTTTAATGCTTCTAATTCATCAGAGCTGTTCAAATGCAGTCCTGCTCAGAGCACCTCTGGTGTGAACTGTCTCTTCTATGCATAAAAAATAGGCTTTTATATGTTTTTCATGTACTTTAATGCACTATTTTGGTTCAGAAGTGTGTTTTGAAACAAACACCTCTGCTCACTATTATCATGCTTTTGTTCCTATCGTGAAACAGTTTTTGAAGACATGAGCTGTATTATTTTTGCATGAAACTAGAGGGGAAAATGCTTACTAATAATGGAGCTAATGCACTGAAGCTACAAATAAGTCTTTAGTCTGTCGGACTGGACTAAAGCTGCTCTGAAGTAAAAGGCAAAACAAAACCCCGTGACAGGTGCTGTGTAGAAGTTGAGTTCTTAAACTTTTTCCTTTTATAAAACCACTCCTACTGATCTACACAATTAGATAATAGAGATGTAGGCTGTATCATCAGGGCTATATCTGCAGGAGGGAGTGACAATGTGTTGCTTCCACCCTTGCTGAACCAAGCTAGCAAAGCTTCTTTTTTGCTTTGTGTGTCACTTCTCATGTTTTTTCCTAATCCAGTCATGTTCTAATCCATTCCTATGTTTAATTAACAGACTTGCTTAATGAAATGCAGAGAATAACATTTGGTAATCCCCCTGATGAAAAAAGGTTGCAAAGGTGCCACTGCCACTGCAGACTACTTGAAATGCCATGGGGTCCTTACAAGCAACCTTATTTGACCTTGGTTACCTTATTAATGCTGATGACATGCAAGTAGGAATAACATTTTTAGTCCTGATCCCCTGCTGAGTTCTCCAGACTGTAAAGCATGTGCCTTATTTGTATAGGTAACATGGTACAGGTGGATCCTAGCAGTACTACTTTTAGAGAGTAGAAATGGAGTCGACATGAAGAAGAGGCCCAAGATAAGAAGTTGGAGATGGATTTTAATGTGTAATAAATGGACCAGAAGACTGCATTCATAATGATAAAAGACTAAAGCTATTTGTTTGCTAGAGTTCATTATTTATTTTCTATTTAAGTCCATAATGTGTCCATAATCTTTAGTCTACTGAGGTTGTTAAAATTATTTCACCTGGCATCAGAAGGACAGAGCAGGGGCTTATTAGGAATAAGCAGTTCCCTGACAGGAATATACTCTAATGTGCATAAACTCTAATGCACTCACTATTTCCTTGGTGGAAATAATATGCATCTCCATACTAGATTTGTATCTCTGTATATCTGTATATAATTGAAAGCAAAACCAATCTAGACTTCTGTAGTAGTAGTATCAGGATCGTTTGTTAGAAAAATCCTAAATGTGTGCATGTCTTCACAAGGAAAATTCTTCAGACTTTCTAATAATTCTGGGATAATACCATTCTGAGATGTACTTACATGCCTTAGAAAACAGTCTAGGTTTTCAAACTGTAGATGGAGAAACAAGTGTCTCTTTTCAAGTTAATTTCATTTTCAAGCCATCTCGGTAGTGCTACTAATGAATTTCTGTCTCTATGTATATGATATTTCTGAATGTCTTTCACCAGGGTACCCAAATGTCATTATAAATTTAATGAACAGCTGCTGCCCATTAAAAGTAAGTTTAACTTCTATTGCTTAAATTAAACTAGTTTAAAGTAAAATGAGCATTTAGGTTAGGCAGGTTTTGCTGCTATTTATATCCGAAAGTTGAATTTCTCCTAGACCAAGGGCTAGTTTCACGTTGCATTATTTCTTCTACTGTTATTTTGCTAGAAAAAAAGCTCAATGAATTAGTTTCTAAACTGCAGAGAAGATAAAAGAGGCACCTACATCACAGCTCTGGTCATCTCTAAAATGTGAGTACTCATGGCAGAGGATTGAATGATCTTTTTAGATGAGGAACTTCTATCATTTGCTTTTTATATTGCCACCTGATGATATTACGCTGAAGTTAACTGGGGCATTCAATCGTGTTGTGCCACTTTGTTTTTCCTTAAAGGATTCAGTAAGATTGCCTGCTAAAATTCCTATTATCTCTGTAACAAATCTTACTTTTACTACTGCTGGTCTAAGAGCAGAGAAAAAGATTGATGCAGCCCCATAGAAGAATGAATTAATGCCCCTGATGCTCTTTTGAATACTCAGTTACCAGAGTTCACGGGCATGTCCAGAATCAAACTTTGTCAGAGCAAATATCCCAGGACAATTATAAACTCTCTGCCAGGGAATTAATAGCAGCAAAAAGGGCCAGTTTCAGTGTATCTAGGACTGCTTTTCACACGTGACTGAGCAAGGTTCGTCCCCAAATCACAGAACAATGCCCTGTGCAGGCAGATCATTCCCCTGCTCTCTCTATTTGTAGGAAATCTGTTTATTAAAGCAAAGAAAATGGACATAATTTGAGGGAAATAGAGAAGCATATCACACATGCAAAAATATTGATAGCATCTGCAAATCAAGAGGAAATGATATTGTAAATAAGCCATTTAACATCCTTCCTCTTCACCAATGAGTATCTCTCGTCACTCCACTTTAGACATCCACCCCACCCTCTCCTCAGCTTTACTCGGTAAAAAGCAGCTCTGTGAAGGTCTCTTTGCCTGTCTTGGGTCCTCAAGGAGCTTTTTCAATCCAGCTGTGAGTTGCTGCTCCTTTAGCAATTCAGCTGCATGAAGAAGCTGAGAGAGCAAGATTCGACAGTAGAGGCCATTGAGTGATGCTTTCCACTTCACCTTCTCTCATCTGAAGGATTTCCTGCAGTGTTTCCTAACACATAGCATTTCCCACCTTGGGGAGCAGCAGTCAGGGCTTGGCCTGGCCATTTAGAAAAGAATGGAGGATAGGGAAAGGTGACGGTGGAGTTCACAGATCTCATTGTTCTTCTGGTAACTTCCCAAATGTTGCTGGAGGACAGGTTAGCCTGTGCCCATCCCCAGAGAGGTGCCTGATGCCTGGATCTGGGGCTGCCCCAGCTGCCCTGCTCCCTGGTAGGGGCACTGGGCTGCCTGGCCCTGCTCTGCCACCCCTGTGCGGAGCCCCCAAATCCCCCAGCCCTGAGCAGACCCTGACCTGCCGGAAGCTGTTTGAAAAACCCCACTTTGACTGTGTGTCTGCAAACATTTCCAGGCATTTTTCAGAGCATAATATTAATTATCAGGAACCTCAGAAGACTTCTATCACATCTGGTTGAGCAGATCTGCAAACAAATTTGAATGGAGAGTAATTTTCCATCATCTACCTGCTGTGGTTGGAGCCCACATGTTTTGACTGCACTCCTGGTGTGGGACATTTGGCAGAAGTTAGATGGGAGAGCTCTCTTAGGTCCTCACTGTCCAAGGCTATCACAAGTTGCAGCAAATCCAGCAAACAGTCCTCTGCAGTTCTTCAGCAAGCAGACACCCACTGAATTCACCATCTTATTCAGATGAGGAAATGTAATTTCCTCTTCAACAGTGCCACTACCTCCCTTGGATTTTTTCCTACTCTGAGTATCAAGCTATTGCTGGCCTCATTAATGCACTTATTTCTTCCTGCAGTTTGACCTAGTATTTGATACTTTTATTTTGAGGAGAAATAAATGCGCTAGGTTTCTTTATTAGCCTGGCAAATTCTGGCTTTTGAGTAGCAAAAGCAACATGATGCCTTTGTAATTTTTTACTCCACTGGGAAATTATCTTTCTGTCCCTGTGAACTTTAAACTTGGTGTTTGATTATTGCAAGGGAGAGATGGTGGCTCTGTGAGACAGTGCCTGATGTCTGACCATGGTGCAATAGAGCAGGTACAGGTCTCAGTAGGGCAGTAAAGAGTTCATGTGGCATTTGCCTCAAGTGGAAAAAGGAAGGACTCAGTGTCCAGATCTTTTCCAGTCCTGTTATTTTTACCTTATTCTTTGCTGGATTAGGAGGATTGTCTCAAAGGATGACAGACAAACAACAGGTAAGAAGGTTTCTGGACATACCACAGTCTGTACGTCAGCTATTATGTCAGTCATTGTCTCACATTTTTTTTATTTTAACTGCAAGTAGTTCAGTAATGGCTGGGTTTGGTTCATCCTGTGCAAGTAACCAGAAGTGAGGAAGGAAAATAATTAATGATCAGCAACAACAGTCAAGAACCATCAGTGTGCATCATATATTTTAATCTCAACAGAAGGGCAACAGAGGACTAGAGACAGAAGTTAATTTACCATATTCAAACATCCTTTTGTTATGTGAGGAAAAACCCAAATCTTTTACACATCCTGAAACCATTAAAATACGTGCCCTAAAGCAGGAACTTTGAAGCATATTGCTGAAGAATGGGACACCTTGTTACAAGAAAAAGCCATGATGAGGGATGTCCTTCAGATGCTGTTGTATGAATTGGAATGTAAGATTTGGAGGTATTGTCCAAGTTGTTTGGCAAAACTGAGCCCAGAATTTCTAACGCTATTAAAAAGACTCTAAGCAGTGCAAAAGTCCTTTATTCATATTTCTTAATTTGATTGCTAACACTGTGTAAATGTGTCTTTCCAGGAGGTTTCATGTGTGTAACTTCCTTATTCTGGATGAAGACCTATTACTTCAGCTGGCTGAGTTTTTAATATGAAGACCCTGAGCTCTATTCCAGATGCCATGTAGAGCGAGGTGACTTTTAAAATCATTATATATATACATAGAATCATAGAAAGGCTTTGTTGGAAGGGACTTGAAAGATCATCTAGTTCCAACCTCCACATCATGGACAAGGATGCCATCCACAAGATCAGGTTGCTCAAAGCCCTATCCAATCCAATACTTCCAAGGATGGGACATCTACAATACCCCAAACAATGCAAATAAGCTCAGTACATTACAGTTCCTTAGTTACACTGCAAACAATTTCCTTCGAAGGAAGTAGTCATGCAAATATATATCCTCTGCAGCCACTGAACTCAGTGTCAGCATGACCTTGTCAACATTAAGGCAACATCAAAGTGGAAGACCTCAGTGCAGACTGCAAAATTACTGGATATATATATATGGAGATAAATATATGGAAAAATATATATGGGGATAGATAGATAGATAGATAGATAGATAGACAGATAGATAGACAGACATAAAGGATTTAATGAAAATGATGGGCAGCTCTGTTCACTACCTCCCTAGCAGATGTACTCTATGTTTCTAGCAGCCATCCAGTTTATCAGCAGACTAAAGAAGGGGAAAATGGTGTACAGGGTCACCTCTTCCATGAGAAACAGTTTAAAAGACCACAGTTTGAAGACAACCAACAGACAGAACAATTTTTTTTTTTACTTCTTCATAGCAGTAAGACGTCTTCTTAATTACAAAGAACTGATTACAAACAAAATGCTAGTCAAAGCATGGCTTCACCAAGGCCTTCATGAGGTTCAACAAGGCCAAGTTCCGGGTCCTGCATCTGGGTCAGGGCAACTCTTGGTATACTACAGGCTGGAGGATGAAGGGATTGCAAGCAGACCTGAGGAGGAGGACTGTGGGATACTGGTGGATTAAAAGCTGAACATGAGCCAGCAAAGTGCACTCACAGCCCAGAAAGCCAGCTATGTTCTGGGCTGCATTAAAAAAAGTGTGGGTGACAGGTCGAGGGAAATGATGCTGCCTCTTTACTCTGCCCTTGTGCCCACCTAGATTACTGTGTCCAGCTCTGGAGTCCTCAGCACAGGAAAGGCTTAAACCTGATGGAGTGGGACCAGAGGAGATCTGGTTATCATAAGGTGATGAGAAGGATGGAGCACCTTTCCTGTAAGGAAAAGCTGAGAGCTGGGACTGTTCAGCGTGGAGAAGGGTAGGATCTGGGGAAACTTTATTGTGGCCTTTAAGTACTTAAAGGGAGCCTGCAAGAAAGATGGGGACAAACTTTTAGTAGGGTCTGTTGATATAGGACAAGGAGTAATGTTTTTAAACTAAAAGAGGGTATATTTAGGCTGGATAAAGAAGAAATTTTTTACAATGAGGGTGGTGAACCACTGAAAGACGTTGTCCAAACAGGTGGTAGATGCCCAGTCACTGTAATCATTCAAGACCAGGTTGGTCAGCCCTGTCATACCCAAAGTATTCTATGATTCTATGATTCTATGATTCAAAGACTTCTGGGCAACCAGCTTAATCCTTGTTAGCTCTGTTTAGTGCCAACCTTGAGGTGTTACAAATAAGTTTAAGGCACTTCAGAGATTAAAATATATTTTGCTGCCTCATGATGTAATTGATCTTGTTTAGCTCCAGAAAGGTTTGAAAAATATGGTAATTTTTTTCCCATTGCAGCAGCTGCACTAGTGCGAAACGTAAATCAGTTCTGCATGATTTTTAATTAATGATGTCCAGCCTCTACAAATGTATAAGGGGAGTGGTTTTCATTTGTGCTCTACTACTGTATTTGTCTTCCTTTTAGAAAACATAGACAGTCTAAGTCAGGAAAATTGCTCAACATGAGACCTGGGCTCCTGAATTTTTAAGTAAAACTGTAGTTATCTCTGTGGATCTGTAAAATTCTCAATCTGAGAAGTGGCATTCAGAAATTCACGTTTCAAGCTTCATTTATTGTGCATCCCATTTCAGAAAAGTTAGAAAGTTAAAAAGCACAAGATCTCCCCACATCCCTCCCAAAAAGTAGAATTGGAACAGTAAAGATGACATCATCATGCAGAAAAAAAAGCTGTTGAAACATCAGGAATCTGCTTATAAAACAAAAGCAATACAGTAAAATTGTGAGTGCATGTAAGTTGCTTCTTGCTGAGTACACAAGGTACTGGAAAATCCTTTTAAGGGGTATTATGCTTTATCTTGGACATGTGTATTGCTGCAATTAGATGGTTTGCTCTTTAACTTGGAAGCATGAGGTGTCTGGACAGTAGTATTAGAGCGAGTGGTATCCTCAGTTCCCTGCTGCGCAGTCAGCAGGAATAATTTTACCATTCTCATTTATGAGCCTTTGGAGCCATAAACACCTCCCAGCTTTCTGTGTGGAGCTCTGTAACTGGATAAGGAGTGAGTTCATTAGCAATTTGGTTGCAGAGAAGGAGCAGGAGCAAGTGTACTCCTCCAGACAATTACATGGTTGCCATGTATGAGCTGATGCAGCCCTCTAATGAGGACTGACAGCAAATATCTGCTTCAACACCACCATGTGAGAAATTCAAGGGAGGCAGGTGGAGATCAGTTAAGCAGGATCAAGCTGTGTGTTTCTTCCCCTTCAAAGATATATATATGTTTGTATATAACATACTTTTGTCCCTTAATAACTGGTTCACACCCAGTTCTTTCTAGAAGTACTTTAAACTGGCACAAGATGATGCTTGGATTTTAACTTCTGTGATATGTTCCTTTCCATGTGGATGGAGACTGATATTACAAACTCCATGGCCGTAGCTGGCCCCAAATCTGACAGCTGGAGCCCAGAGCTGTAACCAACCTCTTAGCTCAGAGCTGGCTCTTACTGTGCCAGGGCTGATGGGAACTGGTAGATCTGGCTATACAGGGAGCTGACCCTGATGGGAATTCTCAGAGGATAAGTGCAAGATGACGGTTGTCTCCAGTATTTACTTATGATTGTTAAATTCACTTGAAATTATGAACAGTGCCTTGGAGGATCAAGTGTCTTGCATCTTCAGCTCTGCAGAATTTTCTGCTGCCTGGCTGTGGGATGCTGTGATGAACTGTCATATGTGACAGGTTAATGGAAATAGACTTTTACAGGCATGAGACCCCCCACAAATGTGTGGTGGGAGGGAGCAGCTCATGGGGTTTTATCAAACTTCTGGCAAGGCAGTGAGCGCGTGATCTTAAATACACACTTTTTCATATTCATTGTGTAAATCTGGCATGGCCCATTTCTGTGGGAACATTAGCAGGGAAACACACACTTTCACTGGGTAAATGTGCAGTTGGCTTCCTTGCAAGTAGCATCTTTCTTCACTCATACATTCATGAGCACCTCATGAGACATGGAGGTGGATTCCTCAGCATCAGGGGTGAGTAGACAAGACAATTATTCCTCCTGTTCTGACGGACATATATGGTTGAACAAATTTCAAATCTAGCTGTTTAGATCCAGATTGTCTCTATACCCAAACAGTCTCTTGGACGACAGACATATGAAAACAGGGAGAATTTCACAGGAAAGGAAGAATTCCCAATCTTACAGCTGGATAAGAGACACACTGCAGCCACACATCCTCCCCATAGACCTCTAAAGAATCATTCTTCCGTTGGCCAGCAGCAAACAGAGCTCCCTGGAGTGTCTGCGCTGTCAAACAGTGTCAGGAAATGTCACTCCACAGTAGAATTTCAGTATATACTATGATAGACTCCTAATCTGTCCCCAGCTCAGCCCAGCCTAGCTGGCACGCTTCCATACATTTTCCAAGAAATCTGAGGGTTAGTTCAAACTAGAGACTATTGCCCATACACAGTTTGTCTTGGACCTAAGGAAGTTAAACGTCATGGCCACAGGCTGTTTGGTGATGGAGAAATTGTATAACTCCAGTGTAAACCTAGCTGGCTGGAGAGCAATGCATCCCTCAGTCTGTTAGAAGATGGGTGGTAAAGCTTTAAATAACATGCACTCTGCTGCTGGTGTAATAAATTGTGTTTCTGTTTCTGTAGAAATAGTGGTTTGGTTTCAGGAAGAGTGGTTGAACTGCTGAGTTTATTGCTGGGAACAGTTTCATGGAGCACTTTATGGGTGTTAAACTCAGCTGTCCAGAGGGTATATGCAGATGTGAAATGGGAACTGTGATCTAAACATAAGAGAAAGGTGGAAGAATTCCTTCAGAGAAAAGACAAAGGCTGATGCCAGAGAGGGTGAGTAGGAGGCCAAAAAGGGGGTTGAAGCTGCAGGGACATCTGGCTTTGCCAAAGCAGCAAGCACACCATGACCTGTTTGTTTCCTGTTACCTCATTTTCCAGCAAATCTGCCTGAGTAGCTCATCTGCTATGTCACCTGCATGACTCACAGGGACTAAGAAGTGCATGTGAGGCTACCATTCTCTTCAGAAGTTTTCCACACTGTTGTTAGCACAGGTAGACCTTGATCCTTAACGAGGATGGGCATGGGCAGCACATCACTTGCAAGGCGTTAGGAAACACAGCTGAGCCCTTGCTTTGATCCCTCTTCCCCTCTCATGAAAAGACCACTTCCCGGTGTTCATCAACTCAACAAAGTTTGCTAAAGAAGGAGCCATGCATTTCCTGGAAGAGGGGTATGGTATAGTGGAGCTAGACAGAGATGAAATCTGTGTAGCATGAAGCTCTTCCAGAAAAGGAATGAACATCAGTTTCAGTGGGATGCAAATTTCAGAACCGACTGGGAGCACTGCCCAGATGAGGCTTCATAAAGCTATTATATCATAATACATATTTATAGAAATTCAGTGACATCTCATCTAAGCTTCTTGAACTGGAGTTTGCTGAGTACTGAAGTTCTTTCTGAAGGCTTAGAAAGTTGACATGATATTGCAAAAGGGTCCTCCTCCCAGATGTTTAGAATATAGACACTGACATAGGCAAAACAAGGTTTAGCATAGGCATGAAAAAAGGGATGAGTTTGAGATGACTGGAAATTACGCATGCACTGGGAGTTATGTTTAGAATCTTAGGTACAGTCACAGAGTGTAAATGATACATGATTTCCTAAATTATTATTAAGAAATAAATCATAAAGTGATTGAGACTACTTTGGACTAATAGAATAAGAGCTGAATCAACAAATGAAATGTGCCTAGAAGCAGAGAACATGAATTCATGCATCCAGCCAGCATAACTAGATCTCTATTCCTTACCCACTCATTAGTCTCTCTTCAGCAGAAGTTTCACACTAAAAGGGATGACTTGTTTAGATGCAGTATCAATGAGAAAAATACAAGCTTCAACTCCCTTTCTTGCCTCCAGATTTGTTCTCAAGCTGAAGCATGTGCAATCAGGATGGGATGCAGGGTGAGGCAATACGCTGGGGAGTGCAATGTCTTAGTAAGGGATTTGTGAGTGAAATACTTCCACAATCTGCACACATTCACCCAGCATAAAATAATTGTTACATCCTGAAAGTAAATCAGCACAATGAGATAGGGAAGCTGAGTACCAAGTTATTTATGCCCCTTCTTGATGTAAGATTTTGGGACTCCAACAGCTGTTGGAAGAGATAACTCTCTGATTGCTTTTAATCTTCGCAGCTAAGGCTGATTTCCATCTCACCTTCTAACACAAAGTTTCATGCTGCACTGCTAAAAAAGTTTTCAGGGTTTATGTACAGGAAACTGATGTGTTTGCATTTTGTGTCCCTGCCCTGATGTCTCTTTTCAGGGGGAAAAAACAGCTGCAGTATTAACAGAGCAGTTACAGACACTGCAGACATAGTGCAATATCCAAAGTTTAGGTTAGCACTATCACCAGAGTCATGGGATGTGAAAAGAGTAGGACAGAGGCATTACATATGCAAGGTTGTGCAACAGTAGAGGGCATTTTGGTCAGTGGCCAAAGCTATATAATTTCTCTTCCTAGTAAAATTAGTCCATTTTTTTTTAATTAATGAAAATCTTTGATTCTGATCTCCAAGTGCTATGTGTAATTTTTGATATTTTTTTTTCCCCAAAGCAGGAATACAAAGGTGGTAATTATCTTGAGCTCCTGTTGTTTACTGACATAATGGAACTTCTTCAAGGAGCTCTTTGGATGCTAAATATGTGAGTCTTACTTTCTAACCTGCTTACTTGCCTAAAATGATGAAGTAATTTGCCTAGAGTATAGCGCATACTTTTGGGTGAGGGCTAAAGCAAAGTTTTTTCTCTGTCTAAGTTCAGGTCGATTCAAGTTTTCTAGCCTGAAATGCTGAGATTACATGTATAGTATTCTAGGTCTGTATGGGATTATTGTCTGTCTCACAAAACTGCTGCACAACTGAACTGATAAGATTTAAGGGAAGCTGAAGCTTATAGAAGAGAAGGACTGTGATCTTGGACCTGGAGGACAAAGCCCACGTGCTTCAGGTCCTAGCCTAGCAGGAATACAGTTTGAAAATCAAATTAGCTCATGTCCTGGCTGACCCTGATATAATGTTGATATGCACAGCATAAAACTTCTCTTATAAACAGAAACAAATAGACATATCATAAATCGAATATTTTCCTGGAAGGTAAGAGAAGAGGTGATAATCAGGATTCTTCATTTAGGAAGAATAATCCTTTCCATCAGTTTTCTTTCAATGTCCTTTCAGTTTTAATCAATAAATAAGAGTTATTGAAAATATGAAAAAGTAAAGAGAATCCAAGTGGGTTTTTTTTTAAATTTTCTTTAATTTTCTTTATTTTATCCTATGTCCTTCTTGTATTTATTTGTATGTGTGATCTCTGCATTTAGCTTGATCTTCAAACCCTTCTTCCTCTTTTTCACTTCTGCAAGGCTACAAACAATCCTGCTGGTGTAAAATGGACCTTGCTTTCGTGCAGTCTGAGTCTTGTAATTAGGATTTTGAATACTTTTCTTTTAGGGTAAGTCAAATCTGATCCAGATGGGCCACAAACACACATTTCTGTCTTCGAGAAGTTGCAGAGCAGTGTTAAATGCTCCTTTTTTCCTTCCTGATAGAGAGAAACATCTGACATTATAATTAGTTCTTTTGTTGACAGTTTCAGTATAAAGACCAAAACCAGAAAGTATTAGAGACCAGACTATCTTAACAGCAGTGATACACTTATCATAGTTAGCACAGGGCTCTCTGGAAGAGATAAATTTGGGTCTTTGCTCAGATATACCGAAAATTGAGGTGTCCATGTGGTATCTTGTATTCAAGGGCACCTGACAGTCAACACTGCCAGACCTGGTTTCTTTATGCAATGAAGAGAAATGGGAGCTGGATTCAGGCTGCCCTCTACAGCTATGTAATATAAGTGTTTAGCATAAACTGGAGAGCTTACAGTGGCCATGAAGCAGAGAGGCTCCTTGCGCAGTCATGGGGCTCCCTAGGCAGTAATGACAGACAGTGTTCAGGAATGTCAAAATAAAGAAATTACATTGTTTCTGACAGTACAGACTATTGCCAAGCTGGATGTCACATAGTCTACATCACCCTGAAATGGAGTCTGCCTCTTGTCAGCAATTGAGGCCTTCTGATTCAGGTCCTTGCTGCACTGGCTTCAGGGGCCTCTTGATAGAGGATGAACTAGTGCCCTTCATCCAACTCGATGAAGAGAGTGTTTACTGAAGGTCACCTTGTCCTTCAGTGTAAGCTTAAGACAAGTCAATAACTTCAGCTATTTGGACATCTCCACAAAGTATGTCAAATACATAATAAGCCTGCCAGGCCAGGAAACTACACATAAGTGATATAACAACGAACGTTGGAAAACCATAAGTTGCATAGAGAAAAGGATCACTTTTCCTAGGAAGTTATTAATCCAATTTACTGTTAATCTCATGCTCACAGAGTCCAAGTCTGTTCCTTTGTCTTTGCAATCTCAGTATAAGTGACAATAATAGAAGTCAGGAACGAAAACATTTCCCATAGAGCATCCTAAAATCCTTCTCTTTCATTCCATACACAAATTCTTGCTCCAAACAATAAACAGGCACAGTAGCAATGTGCTTTTTCTGTTCTGTGTTTTTGCCCTCAGTTCTTTATTTCAACCTGCACAGCTTGGGACTTATCAGGGAGTATACTGAGCATTCACAACACTTACCAAAGTTGTGTGGTTTATGGAAATTCACTGTGTCTTCTGCTTCGATCCTGTTAAAGAACTTCAACAGACCGCAGAAAATCTCTTTTCTTTGCATAAACTCTAAGCCTCAGCTGAAGATTTTTACTCCCCATTTGAGATGAGTCTTTAATAACTGTTCTTGATGTCATGGACACTTCTCTTCATGCAGTAAGTTTGGTTTTGGATTCTGTGTTTACCACAGACATGCTATGAACAACCACGCCTCAGTATTGTGGTGAAATGTGGTTTTCCAGGTACAGTTAAAGCTTCAGTAAGAAAAAGCATGAGTCTGGTTTCATCCCAGCCTTGCAAGATTATAAATATTTCTTGGCACATTTTGGGGGTGAGGCTCTTACTGCTCAGTCTTTTGAGTGATGTTCACAGTGGTATCTGCCTAAGTCCATAACAGGATAAAACAAACAGTGGAAAGGCCAAATAAAAGGAACAGCAGAGCTTAAAAGTTTCTTTTCAGATTTATGGGGAGCTAAGACCTAGGCATTTTACAGCATACTCCAGCAGCTAAGATAATATCTGCTCTGGTGAAGCTGTTTCCCACCAGGAGTTTTTATAGCTTTCCTACACTATACTTAGAGATTGGTTTCAATTTTATAAACAGCAATAATTTTGGATTAAATATTTCTGTTTACAAAAAAAAATAAAATTTCATTAATGACATGCAAAAACTCATTTTGTTTCCATGACAAAACAGTAGAATAACTTAAATGGGATATTTGGTCTCTTTTATATTTTCTGACATGTAGAAATAAAATAAAAAATTCATAAATTTTGAGTTTTTTGAATTCCAAGCTGGCTTCAGAATGATATACTGAGTCTGTGTGTTGGGAGGGTTCATTAACAAACAGACTTTAAATGCCCTTTTTAAATTTAGGGGGTTTTGTATAGCTGAATGTTTGTTTTTAAATTTTTTAGGGGTTTAAATCAAAAAGACCTGTATTTTTGAGTGCATAAATTGTTTACCTCTATATTACCTGGTCCAACACATTCACCACAGTGACTTTTTGAATCATAACTGGTATTTTTTTAATGAGTCATGGGCCAAGCCCTAAGATTTGAATGCAAACCTAAACCTCATATCTTTTAAGGTTCTTACCTAGATGAGGTTTGGTGTTACCACCATCAAACTCCACTGTGAAATGAAGCTATTACTGAGCATGAAGTTCATTTGAGTATCTCAACAGATTTTCAATGCTCCATCAGTATGAACAAAATTAAGCCAAAATTGGCTTTGCTGGGATCTGTCAGTTCTAAATAAAACTTGTAGCAAGAACATCCCTATTGCATACTACATCAGTTGATAAGTCAATAAACTGAATTTTCAAGAGACTCGATGTATAAAAAGATCAATGTCTCCTTAGGTTCTTAACAGCTTCTCTTGGCAAGACACTCTTAGTACTTAAATGCCTTTAGCCTTTGCTATTGCCCTTACATTTTCTCTGATATGATATATATAGGATAAAGATATTTAAGATGAGGTAGGATCTCAAGATTTGCTCTTCTTATATGATAAGTGAGTAGGAAGGCAGAAGGATGAAATTTGACTATCAAGATAGATAAAATATTTTTGTGTAAAGTTGCACTGAGTAGAGGGCTTTGAACCTGGTGTATAAGACCGTAGGCTGTTTTCAGAGCTTTTTGGACTGGAAGTCAGCTTGAAGAAAACTGCAGTTTTATATCAGCCTGCTCCTCAGGAAGTCTCCCATCATCCCCATATCACCACTGGTGAAACAGAGCTTAAATCAGTCCAGCAGTTTAATTACCTGGGAAGCATCATCTCCTCAGACAGCAAGATTGATGCTGAAATAGACAACAGGTTAGCAAAGGCATACAGACCTTTTGGTAAACTCCATAAAAGAGTGTGGCAAAACAAACACCTGAAGAAAAGTACTAAGATCAGTGTTTACAGAGCCCTTGTACCGTCTGCTCTTTTATATGGATCTGAATCCTGGCTCATTTACCGCCACCACTTGCATCTCTTAGAACGCTTCCATCAGTGCTGCCTCCGTACAATCCTAAACATCCACTGGACAGATTATGTGACCAACACATCTGTCCTTGAACAGGCAGCAGTCATGAGCATTGAGGCCATGCTGCTGAGAACACAGCTGTGCTGGGCAGGGCACGTCTCCAGGATGCAGGACCACCGCCTCCCTAAGATCGTGCTCTATGGGGAACTTGCCACTGGCTGCCACAAGAGAGGAGCCCCGAAGAGAAGATACAAGGACTGCTGGAAACAATCCCTCAGCCTTGGCCATATTGATCACCACCATTGGTCTACCCTGGCCTCCAATCGGGAGGTCTGGAGACACATCATCTACAACGCTGCTGCTGCTGCTTTTGAGAACACACGCAGGATCACTCTCGAGGCAAAAAGACAACTCAGAAAGAATCGCATCTCATCGATATCACCTGGGGAGTTTTTCTGCTGTGCCTTCTGCAACTAGACTTGTCTATCTTGCATTGGCCTTTTTAGCCATCAGCGCGCTTGTAGCAAGCCTGGGTAGAGCCCCTCTCAAATCTTCGTTCACAAAGCCTAGCCATGATGATGAAAGTTGCTAGCTAGAAAACTGAGAGGACTTTACTCAGCTTACTCATTTAAGAAAGATCCAAGTTAAAGAGAATGATGAACAATTATTTTCACTCTTCAAGCTGACAGACTGACTCTTATGAAGTCTTTCAAGAGAGGAAGGTGGGATACTCAGGTTAGACCTGTGCTGTGACAGTTGGATCTCTTTATGGAAGGTGCAGGAGGTCCAGGGTTGACAGCCCTGGATGGCATGGAGATTGAATCCCTAAACATCATTCATAGATTAATTTTAATTCCTTAATTCCACCTCGGTATTTTGTATTTACCAAACATCTCATATGCAACTGCTTTAAGCACCACCCACACCTTTGCTGACCTGTATGGAAAAGACATACAGATTATATTATTATAGACTCATCTCCAAATACCAGAAAGGATAATGCTGCCAAACCCCAGGTCTGATTGCCACCAGACTCTATGTTCCTTCACCTTGTATTTGGACAAGAAATCTGGAAACAATACCAAAATTTGAGTCACATTGCAGATCTGTGTAGTCCATCATCCTTCTTTGATGATAATCAACACTGGGAAAAGTATACAGAAGGGACAGATGTGTAACGTCCTCCAAAATCTCTTTGACTTTCTGAAATCTGAGACTCAGGTATTTCCTAAACCAGTGGGGTTTCTATTTTATTATACATTAGCCAATCTTTTGTGGAAATAGAGCCTAAAATCTGGACACTACATCTGTCTCTTCACTAGGCATCAGGAGCAGCCTGCAGGTAATTCACACAGGCAATTAATTCAAAAGCACCAATGCACATAACTCCCACTAAGGCTGGTATGTCCATGGCACTTGGAGCAGTCATCTACCTCCCACACACCTGCACATGGAGCTGCCCTGAAGGCAACCTGCCTGAGAGCACAGTGAGTCCATTGATGTGTTATGGCTGCACAGGAAGACAGATTTGCAAAATTTCAACTTTGTTTTTCCATGTTTCCCTGGGGCAGTCATTAACATATAGGTCTAGAAATATCACTAAAAGCTAGGTTTCCAAGTGCCTCATCCTAAATGTACCCTCTGCTAAGGAAAGAAGTTGATTTTGCCTTTTCTATCTGCAGAGCTATGGAGAGATAGAATACTGTTGGTAAGGCACACAGCTATTTTAGTGACAGACAAAGACAGAATAGAAATCCCAGATCCAAAGCCAAATTAAAAAGGTACCAGATTGAATCCCAACAGCATTACAGATACATCTGTGGCCCTAATTGATTTTCCTCCTAAAGGAGTCAAACTGTTTGACTATCTCATTTAGAGCTGATTTGAGATATTCTGCACAATTATTCTTTGTAGGATGCAGAGAAAACTCACGAATCTCTGCAGCTTTCAAAGAAACCCAGGAAATTCCTCTTGCATTTTCCTTTTCTCACAAGTTGGCCTGGACATGTGGTTCATCAACACTAGCACTCCTGGAGTTTAAGTGTTGAAAGTTTGTGTCGCGTTTTCCTATTAACAAATAATATATTATAAAAGATGAATACAATTAGCTTGAGCCTGTCCACACAATGTCTGGTTCTTTACCTCTGCATCATAAAATATTACAGTTTGGTCATTACGGCTGTCTCTGACTGGTCTATTTTTGTGCAGGTTACTTGGGGACATCCCCAAGTCTTTGCTTTCTGTTACCCGATTTAGCCGCAACTTCACCAGCGAAAATTCTAAGGATCAGAGAAGGATTTTTTTACACATAGCAGCTTGTGACATAACTTACAATTTTCATCAAGCCTAATTCAGAAGGAAATGCAAAATAAGCCAATTACCAAACTTCTTCTATCTCTGAAAGTCTCCCATTTCATAAGAAGAGAGGGGTCTAACGTGCATAAAACTAGATTGGTAGACTTTGAAAAAATATTCAGACTCTAGCAGACAGATTATCTCAATAAAGGACAGTCAAAACTACACAGTTTTATGATTTACAGATCACTCTGCTTTGTGAGGCTCTGAACTTCTTCATGACTGAGACTTTTATGTATTCAGCACTGAATGTATTCAACCAGTTTTGTAGGAATATGAGTTGCCAAACTATAAAGGCCTCTCTCAGATGTATGAAAATAAACTAGATTGTGGGAAGTAATAGTTAAATATTGGTTTAAACAGGCATTTAAGGTGAAATAACAAATCACTGGCTGTTATTGTTTAATGCAAGGGCATGTAGGTTTGTCTAGTGTCAGCAAAACCATGAGAAGGCACTGAACTACTGAGCAGAAAATTAATTTAGCTAAATTTAGAACCTCCTCGAAATGACAGAAACTCCCATTAACTTCAGTAGAGCCAAGACTTCATGCGAACTCCTAAATTTAGTACAGAATTTGAAACATTCATAATTAGCAAAATGGTAGTTCTGAAATGGTGGGAATGGCTTTATTTATTTTCCTACTAACTCTTATTCCACTGTAATTTGAACAATCATTCATTAGAGAACTGGTTCATCTGTTTCCCAAGTTCTTTTCTCAAATCTTGAGAAGATTTTTGAGGAAAGATTCTTCAAGTCTTGTACTACAGATAGGGTTTTAGCATGCTTCTTGAAGCAATAAATGGTAAGCTTCCTTCAAAAATCTGTTTTGATTTTCAAACAGCTGATAATAGGCTGTTCCCTGCACCAAAGCAGAAAAAAGATGTGCATCCTTTGTCAGTGTGAGAAAAATGTAGATCTACATTTTCATTCATTCATGCCTGGCGTCCACCCAAACACCAGAAAGGATTTCTTGTTTCCTCCATCAATTGTAAACCGGAATGAGCTTATGTCTTCTTCCTCTTGAGAAAGCAGCTGTCAGGCAAACGATTTCACAAAAAAATAATGCTTGTGCATACTCTGCAGTCAGCTTTAATCTGTACATCCACAAACTGTAAGTTGTGCAGAACTGGATCTCTGTCAGCTGACTTCTTGCAGGCAGAGCTGTTAGCTTCAATTAAAAAAGCACAAGCACAAACACCAAACCTGCTGACTGCCCTGTATGCAATTTCACCTTCTTTGGGGCTTTTTTTTTAGGAGCAAAGGAATTCAATATGTATGCCTTGAATGGATCAGTGAATTTTTGCACTTTTTGGGTCAAGTCATAACAAAGGCTAACCAGGTAGCTGTGGTAACTTTGATAAGCTTATCCTCCAATTTTTTTTTAGGAAATGTCATGACTCTAATAGCAAGTACCTAAAATGCTGTCCCACCTATTTGAATCCTTATGCAGCCATATAAACCTCAAGAGACTGCTCAAATGAAGGGTAGACTTGCTAATATTGTAGATAGACTTTAATAGTGGATATGTGGTTTTCAGATGTGTCTATCAACATTGCCCAAGCATTGATTCCTGTGACATGTGCATACTTGCTGCTCGTACCTCTGGCTGGAAGTGAACTGAGCCACTGGTGGCTGAGCACTTATGAAGCAGTCAATATAAGTTGTATCTTATATTCACACAAGTACCTAATGGCATTTGTCCCAGTGAGGAATACAGAAAGTGAAGAATGAACCAAAGGACTTCACACAGAGCTATGCTTACAGCGCCACCCAGTTATGGAAAGCTTGAAGAATATGTGTAAAAAAAGGCAAGATGCCTCTTTATGTATGTCTTCCTGGATATTGCTCCTTAGTCTATTCTCCTTCCCTATTATAATTTCTCCATTGACAAAAAAAAAAAAAAACACATAAAAAAACCCAAACAAACAAACAAACAAAAAAAAACCACCACCCTGTGAGAGAGTCTCATATTTCAGCTAAATCCCATATGAACAAGAACTTCTTTGATTCTTCAGCATGCTGCTTGATAAAACCAGCATACTCTGAAAAGCTGATGAACTTGAAAAGAAGTACATCTCATACCAATTCTCTGTAAGAAAGAAGACATCTTTCCTGGGAGATACTGATTGCCTGCTGGCATACAGATTGAACAAGCTATGTCATACCAAATTGATCCTCCTTCTAATTTAGTGCCTGGCTACCTCTAGGATACATCTAATTTGGGGTATTATGTGCTAGTAAAATAGGGATTTGTACAGAAATGTCTCATAAATAACTGACAGTTTCCTCCACCTCTGCTCACTTTGCCAGGGCATTCAGAAGCTGCTGAATGATTGTTTCCTTTGCCACGGTAAACTGAGAAGAAGAGAAGCCTCTAGGAAGGTCTGCCACATGCTGACTGGGAAAATGAGGCTGTTAGGAGTTCCTTTTGTCCTTTGCTCACAACTCACCACCCTGATTTCCAGAGAACAGCAAGTGTTTGTTTTTGGGTTTCTTTGGTTCATTTGGGTTTTTGTTTGTTTGGTTTTTCCTTTTTGTTTTTGTTTTTGTTTTGTTTTGTTTTTGGTAAAGGGATAAAGCAGGTTTTTGTCATCCTATCCTTCTCCATATGCTTTTTTTTGCAGAAAAAAATCCAGCAGCAGGAGGAAAACTCTGTTTGTATGAGTTAGCTCCTTTCAGCAACCTGGTTGAAAGGACCTTTTCCATTTTCCCCCAGATCTATTTACCCAACTGCTTAAGAAAATTTAAAGTCTTAAACAGAAGTTTGTTTGTTCTTTTTCTTTTATTTGCCTTCATGGGGAGTCAAAAACCTACAATCTTCAACAATCTTAAAGCTTAGTTTTCTAATTGTACTTTCTGTGCATTAAATACAAAAATACATATTTTGTGGCTGTTTTTTCTTTTCCTAAAGAAATAAAGTTCCTTTAATCACCTTAGGATAATTGCTGTAAAAAAACCCCATGCACAGTGTCAGTAGTCACTTCTAATAATCTTGGGTTTGCATTTGACAGCACATCCCATAAGTGGGCGTTGAATATTTCTGAAGATAGGTGAGAAGTGTCATTACAGTATATTGCTATTCAAGGCCAGAGTCACAGTCAGACAGCAAGCACTCCAGGCAGAGCCTGAGCTAAATTTCCCAGCTGGGATGTGTATGTGGCCCTGCACAGGTTGTCTCTTGTGCAGGACGGTTCATCAGCGCCTTCTGCTTCAGGTGACTAGAAAGAGCCAGATTTGAATGTAGCACCACTGCTCTACCTATCCTTAGATGTCTTTAACACTCCCAGGATGCTTGGAGAGCAGCCAAGATGGACATGATTCTAGGTCTAGCTTTTCTTCTTCTGCAAACTCTGAGTGGATGCCAAAGGAGATGTGCCTTGTCCTTGTGGTTCATGGTTTTCTGCTATGACAGGTCCAAGCATTCACTTGGCTTCTGAAGCAACAGCAAGGCAGGGAAAGGGCAGAGTCTATGTTTATAATACAGACTGTCATCTCCTGGTTGTGCAGCTCTCTCCACCCATGGCCAAACTAAGGACTTCAGAGACTGATGTCCAACTGTCTTCCTTTCTGAAAAAGTAGAGGAAGTAGTTACCCATGGATCACTTTTCATGAGTGGAAGACATCACCACTTAACCTGTAAAAGAGCAGGTTTCTTAGGGTTTTTATAAACCTTATGTAGCTTTTGCTACAAATGGGGTTTCCCTGAGATGCTGTGATATGGAGAACCAGAGGAATTTGATTGTCTGTTGTTAAAGAAACATTTGACTGTCTGAATGAAGACCTAAGGACAACATCTCCCATAGCTCGGAGTTAACTAATAAGCCTCTGAAGTGCCTTCTTGGGAAGTAATATGGATGTTGGCAAAATCCCCCACCAAGCTGAAAAGGATGTTTTATTATTTGGACTGATTACTAGCAAATCCTGAGCTCTGAATCATATACAGGTATTATCTTCAGAAGTGCTGTACCTTCAAACCTAACCAGTGTTGGGCAGTTGCATGATAGACAGGACACAGGTTTGTTGATTCTTATACACTCAGCTTTCCCAAAAAAGGGTGATATAGTTCTGAAAAGATCAGAGAGGCACTGCTTAGCTGCTAGATCAGCAGCAAACCTGCTTTAACCCATACCTGGGATATAAAGGTCTCAATTCCAAAAGATGGTTTGCTTTGACACAGAACTGGCAACATGTTTCAGACCTTGCACTTCTATCTGATGAAGAATCTGATACTTCTGCAACCGATGGTGCTCCTATTCTTGCAGATAGGGAATAGAGGCATCACATGTCATGGCATCATATTGCCTTTCCACAGTTACCATATGCCTGGTCAGCACCTCAGAGTCCTGCTGCAGAGCTGGGTATTTCATCAGGGGACGAAACTGGAATTCCCACTTATATGAATGCAAAGGTCTGGGAATGAGCCTGGTGGACTAGGATACTCCTAAAATGAGTATCGTTTCCCCGTATTTACATACCACAAGAGATGACATTGCAATGCTGGGTGACTCATGGGCTAAAGTTCCAATTGCACCAGCAGGGAGGGGTGTGCACAGTCTCTAAAGCAAGTCCTGCTTGCTGCCTTTAAGGGAAGAGAGGCACAAAGTTACCTACTGCAGATCCGTATACTTGGATCAGTTGGAGATACCTCAGTACATTTCTGGTACGTATTGGAGCAATTTCAGGACAAAACATGTGATGATGACAAGCAGAAACACAGATGTGTACCCTATCTTCCTAAGACTCCAGATGGCAAACTAAGCAGCTGCTGCCTTTCTCTCTGTTCCTTATGCTCATGTGAACACAGCCTATGATTTCGGTTGGTTTCCTGGTGCCTCCAGAGGTCCAACTCCACAGCTAGCCTCCAGTACACAGACCTCTCCAACACATGCACTCTTTCTTAGAACAGGGACCAGAAACTTCCTTGATTTACAGAATAATTCCTCCTTCCACTGCCAAACAGTGCCTTCAGTTTGGGGTATTTCATATACTTACACTTGGGGAAAAATCCCAACAAGCCACTCCTCCAAATGTCTTTTTTTTCCAAGAAGATTTCTGGCAAAATGTTCTCCGATGTCCTCAATACTATCCTGAAGAAAACACATAAATGCAGTAACCTTTTTCCTTTCCCTAGGAGTGGAAAATGTTCTACTGCTGCCCATATATCCCCCAGGAACACATTGCCCTGTGAGGTATGCTTAGATCTTGCCAAGGATGGAGAATAGATGAACAGATAAACTGCTTTATTTGAACCTTTCTGAGACCTTCAGAGAATTAGTCTTCTCTCAAATACAATTTTTCATTCATCATTTCTTTTTCATGTTCATTACAACTGAAAGTTTATAGCAGGAATATTTTGAAGAAATTTGGACAACCATGTTCTTCATGCAGAGCTGACAGTTTAACCAAGCTTGAACAGTGGAAAAAAATTTGTTTCACTAGTCCTTAGTAGGAACTGTGTTTTGGATAAAACCTTCATTGGCTTGTGATTTCTTGGACACAGGTTTTGTTTTTTTTTCCTGGGGATCCGTGAGATGTGTTTCCAGCTGTTGCATAGCTAGACAGTTTCTCATAAATTCCACTTTCTACACACAACTTGTAATTTTCCAATTTTGAGCTTCTGCTGCTGACCTATAGTTATATTCTAGCTGAGGTTACACTTGAAGGTCAGTGGGAAACAGTTCCTCATGTGCATTGCAAATGCATACCTATTAGGTGGTGTTACCTAGTAATCATTAAATTAACTCCTTTCTCGTTCTGATAGCTGAGTCTCTCAGAACCACAGAATGATTGAGGTTGGAAGGGACCTCTGGAGGTCATCTGTTTCAGTTCGCCAGCTCAGCCAGGGCTACCTAGAGCCAATTGCCCAGGATCATGTCCAGACATCTTCTGAATATTTCCAAGAGTGAAGTCTCCATAGTCTCTCTGGGCAACCTGTGCCAGTGCTCAGGCACCCTCACAGTGAAAAAGTGTTTCTGATGTTCAGAGGAGATCTCCTGTGTTGTTGTGCCCATTGCCTCGTGACTTCTAAGTTGTTCTGTCTGGAATTCAGGCTGTCACACTCCTTATGTGATGTCCCAGAGTGGCTTTGTTCTTCTTTTCTGAGACGCTTCCTGTATTCTTCCATAGCTCTCCTTAATCCACTCTTGTGGTTGAAGCTTCTCCAAAGCTAATTTTGAACATTACTGAACAAGATTATGTTGGTTCACAACTTCCATTACATTTAAGGGCTGTTGTGTTGTCACCACCCTTCAACCAAGAGCCTGCTCTTATAACACATATTTACACCCAAAATGGAGCTCAAAGAATATGTTAGAACATGAGATTTCTTGACTGGCAGTCACTTTAGGAGTTGGAGTGGAAATAACAGCTGTGACTGTTCTGATTTAAGAAAAGCTTTAATTCTGCTTGCCTTTGCACTTGATGCTCCAAGCAATACATGTGCTTTTGTGCCTTGCTGAGCCCTACTGTGCCCTGTTTTAACCCCTGCAGCTACTGTGCCCTGCTCTGGATTTGAGGACACAGTGAGAAGCAGGAAGATCAGAAGACAGTCAGCATAGAGTCCATCTGTAGGGACCGAATTTCTTTCATTTTCAGTGTTCAGAGTTGAACCACAAGTTTGTGTACTTGTTTGTAAGGCACCTGTCAAATTCCAAGTCAGTGCAAGTAGTCATTTGGGGGATGTAACAGGTTAATTTATTCCTGTGCATGTTTTAGTTTGTTCCCATTTAAAACCTAACATTATTCCTTTACATTAAAACCGTTATCAGATCTCTGGAGTTAATGAGGCAGAGAGACTAGAACACAGCAAATTTTCTTCCACTGAGCTGGAAAAATGTAGTCATTGAAAGAAAAGACATCACTTGTTATTCCGTGGGTCTAAAGGTTGTTTGTTCGTTTATTTATTTATTTATTTATGGAGAAAAATGAGAATGACATGGCAGATAATTAGACCTGGAATGACATATCTCAGAAGGAATTGTAGAAGCTGATGCATTAAAGATCTCTGCTTTCAGCATTTCCTCCAGCTCCTGGAAGGGGTGGATGCTGAGTAAAGCATCAGGCCTCATCAGCAAGGTACCAGCTGTATGCCAGATGGGGTTTGGTGTCTGTGAAATTTCTTTGCTATGTCACAGCTCTGCCACAGGCTGCCTACTGTTGCCTAATGTCACCAGGGATTTGGGGGAAACCTCTCCTAGCAGCTCCATGCAGAAGTTGCTACTGGAACCAGAATATGGCTTTCTCTGCACCTCCTCAGTGCTTAGCTCAGTGGTTAGCATACAGTCAGCATGCATCTCTGGGCATGTATGCAGATGTAGGTATATCCTAAATAGGCCTATTTTCCCATAGGAAAGAATATTTAGTATGTTAACAAATCAATAATGTATTCTGATAACTAAATAGTCATTAGCAACTAAAATTTTCAACTCTATATCAAATCACTATTAACAAGGTAAAATAAAGCTCGCCTTGTCAGTTGCTGCATTAGTTACTTGAACTCAAGGTGCCTGAAAATGCTGCAAAATTTCTGGAAGAATTCCGAATGTCCCAACACTGCTGTCTGCAGTGGGATGCTGAGATATCTCAGCTCTTCCTCGTTAAATACCCTCACTGTGACTGAAGGACTGTATTAAAAGCAGGTCTATTGACAGTGTGCCATTCCTTGCCTTTGGGGATGGGAATGATGGGTGACCCTGTGCCCCAAGGGAAGACCCACTACGTCTGCTGGCCTTACTGCCCCACAGATCCTGCAGGCAAGGGTGGGCATCTGCAGTGCAGAAAGTCATCTTCACCGTGGAAGTAGTTCCAGTTGTCTACACTTGAAAACAAGTCTGAATGAATGAGTATCTCCCTCACTTTTTAGGCATGGAGAAATAAGTATTTAAGCTACTTAAATGCCACTCAATTTGTTTCTTTCTTAGATTTCCAATGATTTAGTTTCTACATTATAAAATGAAGTCAAAACCCACAAAGATTTGTTTAAAAAGGGTAACATTCACTGTCAAAATGTTGCTAATAAACTCTCCAAACCCAAAATTTTAACAAGCTCCAGAAAATGACACTTTATATGAAGATGGGATGAACTTCTCTAAGTCACTTTGACTACTTGTCAGCACCAGACTA
The DNA here is from genome assembly GCA_038380795.1 of Pyrocephalus nanus. Lineage (NCBI taxonomy): Eukaryota > Metazoa > Chordata > Aves > Passeriformes > Tyrannidae > Pyrocephalus > Pyrocephalus nanus. The sequence goes on from CM076261.1 coordinate 71,827,562, forward strand.
TAAAAACATTGACCAAAATGCAAAATTGCTAGAAAAATTTTAATTGTAGTTGAAGACCCATTTTAGTTGAACAGATGTTGACTAGATCTAATACACTCTTTACAAGGTAAGATTCTCAAATAAAAAGAGTCCCATTAATTTAGAGACATGAGTTTTATTTTGTTTAAGAACATCTCAGGGAGCAGAAGGGCAGGAAGATTTAAAACCTCATCTTCATCAAGTCTAATATCAGAAACACTTTTGTTTAACAGTTTATTAAGCAAAATGGAGCTAATTTCTGCATGCATCTCCTTAGAAACTAATACTGCTAAGCTCATTATACCTTCTTTCACATCAAAGATACAAAGAAATCTGCTCTGTTTGGGTCTGTTTCTGCTGCAGGGAATCTTAGCTGGGCACCTGGGATTCTGTAGTGTTTTATTCATTTTAATACCTTACTCTTTAAAATTTAAAGGCATTTTAGTGAATCTGCTGTTCCCAGAATGTTGTAGGAAACAGATAGCAGACATTGTAGCTATTTCTTCAAAAGCCTTCTATTTAAATGTCTCTTAGCATCAAGGGTCTTAATTTCTTTGAAATTACTCATAGTTCAAAAAACCTCAAAAAATAGGACCTTACCCTCTGATTTACAGAAACAGCAACTGATCTTGTATTTGCATTTGCAAGAATGCAAAGAATTTATTTGCTCATGGATTTTCTGTCAGGCATAGTCTCCACCTTTCTAAGACCAGATTTCATCTAACTTAATGAATGCATAAACTAAATGGTTCTTTAAAACATTTGAAAAAACAAATGCTCATACTAAATTTTAAAGAAGGTATCTCAGATTGGATCCTGAGGCATATGAAAAATTTCCAAAGAAGAGACATATTGAGTATAGGGATTCTTTAATTTATTTTCCTCAGGCCTATGGGGAAATAAATCATTTTAATTGTGTCTGAAAATTGTTTGCAAACTGCTGACCCAGAAGGATTGCCCTGGAAATAATTTCTTATAGGCTTCTTGGTGAACTGCTGCGTGAGCTGACACATGAACATCTTCTGCTGCTGCTAGGAGAATTCCTAGTTGTAGATATCCTCTGAAAACTAAAACCTGATACAAAGCTGCTGCAATATTCAATACTGGAATCTATGAGAAACATAATTTAATGATATGGCACACTTCTGAGCGAGGCTGCAAGAACTGGTTCTTTGGGGATCAACATGCTTTGTTTTCCATAACAATTATGTCAGACTGTGGATTCATGTAAGAGAAATCTCTAAGAGCAGGGTAGTGAGGGCAGTTTTACAGCTACTGTGTGCTGCTGGAGCAGGGAAAAAATATCGTAGTCCTGGAATAATATTTCTAGGTGTCAAAATTCTTGTGTGACTCTTTGCAAGACTTTTTAAGCACAGGCTGGAAATAAATAAGTGTGCTCCTGTGCTCTAACAAGAAATGTATAAGGAGGAACCAGGGGCATGTAAAATCATTTCAGAAGATGAAATACATATTTGTTTTGTTCCATGAAACCATGGCAATATTCTGTAAAAACAGGACAGGCAGACGCTTGCTCTTGGTTGTTTGATGGGCAAAAGTATAACGCTTTTTCATGTGCTCTACAGCAAAACCTCCATGCACCAGAACAAGACAGAAAACCTGTATGAGTCAGTCATCTTGTTTATATGACACATATAAAAAGCTCTCTGCCTGCCAAGGGTGAGAATGTGTGCACATACTTTGACAACTGTAGCTCACGGTAGAGCAAGACCTTCTTAGGATCTCCTGGGCAATAAGACAACGTCCTGTCAGTCCTGAGGGGACTGCGGTCTGCTCCTAGTCCAATCCCTTCTGCTGGTTGATGATCTTACTTCCCCACAGCCTTTCTTAAAGCAAACTCCAGTGTGCATGGTGCAGGAGTACATCCCGTAGTCCGTAGAGAGTCTGGTCAGGGGGAAGATCTTGCAAGGAGCTGCAGTAGAGCACGGGAGTGCTCCTTCTACATGCCCACCTTGGAGCATCTGTTCATGTGCAAGCTCTGGCTGGGAAGCCTGAGGAATAATAAACTCACTGCTAAGTGTTCCCATAATGGACTTGCGTTTTTTTGGCTTGAGTTGAGATGCTGTGTGAAGGGCAAACTTAGCATCTGAGTTTACCATTTGCTACACTCTCTCCCACCAGCAGTGATCGCTCTCTGTGCCATGCACTGGTAAGACAGAGAATGGGCTTGGCTCAGAAACCACTGAAAGCCTATGGCTAAAAGTTTTGAGATGGAGCTGGGTGGAGCAAGGCATTGCCCAGCCAGGCATTGCAGATGGAGCAGGTACAGGTGATCGCAGAGTGGCATGAAAGGCAACTTCTCTGAGCAGTGGGCTTCTCACGTGGGCTCATTTCACTGTACTTGCTTGCTTTGAGATTGTAAGAAAAATATGTCAAGCTCCCACAGGACTCAAAGCTGTGTCAGAAAGCTTATGAATGTTGCATGTCTCCCTGCAATTTGCACCTTTCAAACTTCTCTCTCTGATGCTGAAGAAGCAGCAAAGCTACTATGAAGAGAGTTCCTACGTTACTTGCTAAGCTGAAATGTTATAAAAGAAATCCTTGATTTCAATTTTAAAAGGAAATATCTGAACACATGAAGAAAATAGAATTGAATTGATCTGCTTCATGTCAGCTGAGCATTAAACTGCCTCTGAATTGCTTGCATTTGAGAGCTGTATTATGGCATACGTATTCTAGTGAAAAAGCCCAAATCACAGAGTTGCTTTTAGCAACAAATCTCATTAAATACTGCTGTCACTTAAAGTGGATGCAGGTCAATATTCAGTAAAGTCAAAATTAAATACTTCAAAATTTCTGTATTAATCTCATCCAGAAATGGGATGTTTCATATTGCCTTACTCAGTGAAAAATCAAGTTTTTACAAGTATTTACACCGTAAATTCTCACTTTTAGCAGCTCCAGTGAATAGTAACACTTTAAAATATCTGGGTTTTACTGGAAAATAAATCAGTCCACTAGTAGATTTTACTTTTACAAAAAAATACATTACAATTTCAGGCAACTTGATTACTGAGCCCAAGCTATAACTCTGTGATCAGGAGTATCTTCTCTGTCTATAGTCCAGTGTGAGAGAGCCCACAGCAGTTGTGCAAGGGCAAAGAAGGAGGTACCAAACCTGGCCATTGTTCTGTGCAGCACTACTGTACAGAAATCTCATCCCCAGTGGCAGGATCCACCTTAGCTGTAAGATGGATTTTATAAAATAATGGACGGTGGTATAACCTGGTTGTCTGCAGGAGCAGGTAAGTGAATATGATGATACAAAGGCTCTTGAAGGCCCATGTGCCTATATCTCTGGGTCGTCCATGTATCCTGCAGACATTATTGATGGAGGGCTCTTATTCTGAGAAGCCTTTAGGACACATTCCTCTAGGGAATGTAAATCAAGGAATGCTCTCAAGGGCCATAGCTCTTTAAGTTTCCATGTAATCATATTGGTTCATACAAGTAACTTTCTCCTAATTCTGCTGCTTTGCATCGTCTATCTCCCTTCTTCTGTTAAGGAGGCATAAGCCTTTTTTTCTAAATAGATAGTTTGCTCATTTCTCTCTGCATTTGGATACATTTTCTTTACTTTCATCTACAACAGGCCCCAGGAAAAATACTGGCAAAACACTCCACCACACCTGCCATAACTGGTTCTCGTGTAAGACACGTGGGTGTTACAGAATTAGACAAAAGAAAGTAAACCGGGGCAGTTTAGCTGATAATGCTGTTTCCTTGTAAGGTTATAGAACGTAGCAATGTGTCCTAATGAGAGAAACCTCTCCTTTATCAGGGGAAAACTATTTTTAACCAATTCTTTTAATTGACTTGCAGTAACTCCTTACGTGGAGCAGTGGATGTTGAACCATCTCAAAATGCTCTTCTTCTCTAACTTCCTGCAAAAAAAAAAAAAAATCAGGTCAGAATATCTATATTTTTTGTATGCCAAAATAAAAACTACAAATTCGTATTTTGGCTTTAGTTCTGACACGAGTTGCTGTAGCATAGTATGAAACTAAAAGGGAGGAAGAAAGAGTACGTCCTTTTCATTTACTGTCACTCTTGCTCTCTCTACAAAGCTCTGTGTGGTAATGTATGTGGAAGAAACAAAAGTGTCTAAGGGTCCCAAAATGGTCCAAATGAAATATGGTTTACTTTCTAATTTCTGTTGTCTCCACTATCCTTATTTTGCTGTATGAGGGGCCGTTTTTTTTATTGCTCCTTTTTAAGAAGTTGGAGGATACATGAGGATCCCTGTAAGCTGAAGTCTTCCTGATTCTTATGTGGGGATGCAAAGGGAGATGATAAAAAAGGAGAGGATGGAAAGGCAGAAGATGGAAAGGGGGAGGATGGAGAGGCTACTTTCTATCTGGTTTTGAGAGTATCTTGCAAAAGTCAACCTTTGACAAAGAAACTAGTTAAAGAAAGATGCTCACCCCTCCTGTTCTGTTCCCTAATGCCCTACAGGTGCTGTTCTCCAAGATATCAGTGCTACCTGAGAAGAGATAGGCTCTCTTTAATCACCAGGTTATGCCAGTTTACCAAACAAAGATGCTAGATAGTAAGACCTGGTCTGTCTGCCTTTTATATGTGGATATACTCCTCATGTACAGTGAGAGTCTCAGGCATTGAAATACTTCCAAGCATTTCCAAGAAGCAGAATGCCTCACAATTCTCCCTCTGGGACGGATTGTTCAGCATTACCCTCTCTTCAAGCTGAGCCTTGAAGTTACATTTCAGTGCTGTATGATCAAGAAAGAGTTTTTTGCTGCATAAATTTAATCTTGTATTCGACTGACTTGCAGGTAGCGAGAAATCTATTTTCTTCCCTATGCACAGAGGACTTACATTGCAACCTACAACAGAGCAATTAGTGTTACAAAGAGTTAGGTGCATAAATTCAATCCCCTAGATAACAAGTACATATTAGCTTTATGGTTATGAATTAGGTGTGTTATATATATAGAAAGCCTGTCCCCTGGACAGTTGCCAAATGTAAGAGCAATCTGTTCTCTATGAAATGCTCAGATTGAAAAAAAAAAACCAACAAAGAGTCAAAGTAGGCTATATCTGTCTATTTACTGTTCAGGAAGTCCTTGCATCTGATCTACCAGTGGTAATTTTCAGATGTCTTTAACAATAAAAGTAGACCTCTTTAGTTATGAGGTGAGGTTGCAATGTATGCTAGTACGCAGAACTAACATCAAGAAGATTGTACTGAGCAATCTGTTCTCTGCAGCAGGGCAGTAGCACATAATCAACTTAAGAGCTCAAGTTCATTGACTTTCAGTAGGGCTCCGTATCCTAAGCTGCTAAACTACAAAACAATTTTGGTGAGCCTGAATGGTTCCCTCACATCAGACCGCTCCTCAAAAGGTTTTTGTGCACTGTTTTTGGTGAGGTTATCTATGCTAGGACACAGTGCTACAGCTCTTCTCATGTTGCAGGACACAAAACACCTTCCCCATGACCTGGAGAAATCTCTTCCTACACGCCTGGAAGTAATAAATTCCCTTTCTATCTTAAGTGACTCAGTCCACCTTCATGAGGGATATTTGGAACCATTACCTGCATGCGGGCAGGCCCCTGTGGCTCTTTGCTGGGCTGTAATGCACAGGACATGTTTGCTCATCATCCAGCAGCAGATGGGCCAGGGTCGTGGTGCTCTGCATGTCCTCCCATAGCTTCCTAAACTGCCTGCAGTCAGCTGTGTGTTTTTAATAACAAGAAGGTTCCAAGCAGTCTGTTAAATGCAGATATTTCATAGGTCTTTAAAATAAGTAGCTGGGATCTACACCATGTTATGACTTCTGTTATATGTCTTGTGTGCTTTGGAGTGGGATGGACATATATTGTGAGGCAAAGCACATCTACAGGGTGCACTATGCCTGAGCTGCCCCCATACTTAGCTCCCTCCAAAACAGCCAAGGAGGGAATTAGTTTTTTTGCAAAAAAAAAAAAAAAAAAAAAATAGTGTCTTTATGAACATACCAGACAGTCAGAAGTACTAAAACAAAAAAAGTTTGTCTCCCCTCCACACCGGCACTACCCTTCTTTTATTTTATTTACTCAACCAAATATTGTAAAATAACCCCAAAATCTAGGACAAGCTGACTAGTGCCTTCCCAGAAAGAACTGCATCCTTTTCATCTTCTCTTACAATGAGGTCATAGCCCTTCTTCTGGTAAACCATGGACTTTTTTTTTTTTAGTTCTTTTAGTATTTTTTCCCCATTATGTTATATCTAGAAAAATTAGTCAGGTGGATGTTTTGTTGTCTGCATTTTTTTCCCCTGTAGAATGTGCTCAAGCGTACCAATATTTTAATTGTCCTATATCAACACTTATGAAACCTGGATTAATATTAAGTGTCAACATCACAATTTTGGCAATCACTAAACAAAGATTAGAATTCCACTTTGCATAATTCTTTGCTGCCAAAGAGGCCACATTTATACTGCATGTGTGTGAAGTGTGATACTCAGGAGTAGAAAGAGCTCCCTCTTTTTCTTTGCATATGAATGTATAACTCCCAAATTGTTTACACCTACAAAACAATGCATTATGAGACTGGCAATGATAACAGAAAGTTTTCAAGGAAAATAAATCCGAGCAAAGCCTTTTCTCCATATTCTAAATCATTTAGATTACAAAAAAATATAATTTTTTTTCCTAGGAAAGATTTCTGTACAGATAGAAGGGAATGGTGATTAGCTTTGCAATGATAATGAGAACAGTAGTTCATTTCCTAAGGGTATAAAATATTATCTGCTCTTAGAGTGCAGCGATTGCAGAAGAGTCAGAAAGCCTCCTAAATCTGTATATCCCCGTGAAGTCCACATGTCTCTTTTTTAGTTAATGTAGAACAACCTTTTAACATCCCAGTTCTGATATCAGAACTCTTAGGATTCTCCAGCCAATACCACACCACGTCTCCCCAAATGATTTTTGCCTGAAGGAAAACTGCATAGAGCTTCTTTCACTACTTAAGTGAAATAACTGAAGAGTGCTGGAAATCTGCTGCTATCTTTTCCAGATCTGACATCTGTTACAGAAATCTCACAGAATTACAAAATTGCTGAGGTTGGAAGGGACATCAGGAGGTCATCTGGTCCAACACCCCTGCTCAAGCAGGGCCATCCAAAGCTGTTTGTGTAGGAGCATGTCCAGACACCTTCCAAATATCTTCAGGGATGGCTCTCTGAACAACCTGTGCCTGTGCTCAGTCACTCTCAGTGCTTCTTGATGCTCCAGAGGGAACCTTCTGTATTAGATGCTGCTATCTGGTATTTCAGTTTCAAAAGTATGTTCAGCCTGAACATACTCTGAGAGATTTATATTCTTGTTACAGCAGGGAAATTACAGTTTTCCTGATAGCACTATCTCTCCTGCTGTCGAGGAGGTCAGTTGTTTTATTGTTAACACAGTGATGGCTGAAGAGGCTCTGTTAGCTATAGCATCCATCTTATGCACTCACATTGTGAAGGGACCAGGATATCTCACCTTTTTATATTCTAAACTTCAAAACATTTCTATAGAATATGGAAAGGTTTTTGTCTTTAACTAGAGAAGCCAGAGACAAGAGAAAGTGAGTAGTTTGTCAAGGGATACCTATATGAGTAGCTGCAGTAGAAGAAGGAATTCATCCCATTTCCCAGAGACTCTCTTGCAATCCTTGCTCACAGGGAGGGTGTGGCTCTTCTTACCTGGTGATGATGGTGCCTTTCACTGAAAAAAGACTATATAGTGCCAGATGAATAAAAACTTCCCCTGACATAACTCCTCTGCTGTCACAGATGCTGTATGTCACCATAGTTCACTGATGACATACCTCAGATGAGCCTGGTTCACAGATAGAAGTACTTTTTTAATAGAAAAACATTTCATTTTGAATTCTAAAGTCAAAACAAAATGTTGGTGATATTTACTTTTTATATCCAGAGTATTTGATGCAACATTCAAAGTTGGTTTTTTTTTCCTTATTTGCATGCTTTTTATGTTGTAAAAAAAGACTTAACAAAATATTGATCCAGAAATAAATCCTTCACATTAGATAGATTTCAGATAGGAGAAATGGAAATTAAGTATCCTGAGCTGTTTTCTGAGAAAGAGAACCAGCACATTAAAATCCAGTGAATACTAGCTATGGGTCAAGTGGAAAATTACAACTAGACTTTTATTATGTCAAACTTCCACTGCCTTTGCTAGCAAAAAACTTACAATATCTGCTCTTCTCCTGAAAATGGTTGCATGGCAGCATAAATTGTGTAAAGGGATGTAACAGGTTCCCTCTGACTTAGGAGTAGACAACAGGATATAACAAGGGCTGACATTCTACAAGATAAATTCCTTTTGATAAGAACATTCTTCCTACCAACCTCCATCTCTACATTATAAAATAAAATGATGGCATTAGCAGGCACCTTCCTATTTCTAATTCCTAACAACAGTGTTAGACAAATGCTACTGCCTATTTGTCACCCCTAACCAGACAGCTCTCACTGGAAATGAGTAAGAAAAAAGGGTTTTGTTGTGGTTTTTTACCTCAGTGCTCATAGGGCAGCTAATTTTTTTGCTGGAATAGGAGACAAGTCCATTGTTTCAGCTTTCAAAACCCAGCAACTAGTCAGTGATTTTTAGTAGATTTTGCTGTTGTTGGGTTTTTTCCTTCTGTTGTTTGGTTGTGGTGGTTTTTTTGTTTGGTTTGTTTTGTTCTTTATCTGGCTTTGTCTAGATGCCAGGGCTCTTTCTTGAATGGTTCCCTTCTGTCAGGATGAGTCTCACTTTTGCACATTGGCACACAGGTTCATCCTGCCATAGTGGTGGGATATTGGAGTGTTCCTGAGGCGTAGGTGGAAGTTGTGATATTAAAAACGTCTTAAGTTCTGACATAAAATCAACAGTTTTGGCATATTAGAAAGTATGAGTTAGAACTGTAGGCTACATCATTTTTATCAAGCCTTTAGAAACATCCTGTTGACATTCTTAAGTAGCTATTTGTAAAACAATTATTTTCTGCCTTGAAAACTAACTTTTCTTTAAATAAACTTACACCTAAAAATAAACATGCATTACTTAAGACCCTTCCCATCATTAACTTTGTTTTTTCCCATCATAAGTAGAGTGTCACTTAAATACAAAAATACACTGGCATATCTTTAGGTATTTGCTACATGTATAAGATTCACAGAACTAGTCATACATGGATTAAACAAAATAACAGGGTGAAATATACTTACCACTGAGGAAATAACTGCCTTGTCCTTGCCTTCCTTTGTGAGATACATAACAGAGCTTTATACATCTCTTAAATAATAGCTGGCATCAATTGCAGGGTGCAGTTTTGGACTGTATTTTTTCTTTTGAACCCTACAAGGGAGAAACTAATGTGTTAACTTTGTATTTCCCCTGTTTGACTTCCCATCTCCACTCATGGGGGGTGAAAGCTTGCTACTTTCTTGACTGGCTGTTTGTAGCAGAGGCTGTGTCTGACAGCTCTGCTCGCTCAACCTGTGCAGTGGTTGGTGAGGGGAGAGGCACTACTGAGTTCATCTCAGCCCAATATCTGAGCAGAAGATCCCTGGAAAACCAAGGCAGGGAAAGAAATAGCACGAAAGCCTCCATTCAAGGCAAACTTTGGTGTGCATGCTAAAAGATGGCCATGAGAAGAGCTCCCCCCCATCACCACCAAGGCTCTTGCTGGTGACCTGGAGAGCCATGCTTCTGTCAGGGTGGCAACACAGGAGCACATAGTAGTATGGGACTGTATAAAGGGATATGTAGATCTATGTTGTACTCTATCAGAAAACACAGGTGTTTCTTTTTCTCCTACATCTTCAGTATGCCAGAATGGATGGTTGCAGCCACTCCCTGAAATGCTTGTACATCATCATCATGAATGGAGTTCTATTTTCTAGCAAGCAGCTGACTGTAGCTTCCTTCCAAACACCCAAAACCTTCCACCAAACACCAATTTGTATCTACTCAGACCAAACTATTTTACTTCTGACATATCTCTGCTTATGTCTTCTCACTTTCCATATCAGGTTCAAATCTGACTTGTCATCCTTTAAAATCCACCCTTTAATTTCACATCTGCGCACAGCTCTTGTCATAATTCCTTCCCATCTTCAAGACAACAGGGACTACATCTTCCATATCTTTCCATGATCCTTCTCTTTATTCCTGCTACTAGAAGCTCCAACAAATAGCCAATATCTCTTGCAAGATCTCTGTCAAGCTCTACAGTAACACATACAAGAAAGGAAACAGTATTTGCTATCTTGCATGCTTTCGTCATTCCTTGTTTTCACGGGGTAGAAGCTGATTACCCTATAATGTGAAAGTTATTTATCTCATGCCATGGTGGATTAAACTAATATAAAGATAGAAGACACCAGCCAATATTTACTTTCATGGCTTCCTTGCTATCTACCTCTTCCTTTCTGAAAAGAAAGCTCTTGAAGTCCTTTGTGCTTTTGGTAACACTGATATTATTCCTCATGCTGCTTCTGAGACCTTCCTGGAGCTCCCCATCCTTCAACATGCTGGGATGACATTTCTACATCTGAAATAGCTACAATTATATATCAGCTCTTGCTTTCTCCTATCACCCTTGCTTGTCTCTACATCTCACACCTATCAGCACTATTTTAATGCCTCTTATGCCAATAATTCAGTTTCTAACCCATTCAGAAATATTTCTTCCTTGAATTCAAAAGTCTATTTCTTACTTCCTCTGCTGTGGGCTTGTTTGTTTGTTTGTTTAATTGACTGATTGACTTTTGGTGTTTTTTTTGTTTGTTTGGGGTTTGTTTGGGATTTTTTTTTTTGGTTGGGACACAATACTACCACCTGCTCCCCTAAATGTTTTGACTAAATTTGTTTCACTTGAAACAGTTTTAAATGACACAGTGGTGGAGATGTGAAGGATAACACAGATTAGAAGCTGAGGCAGCAGACTGTCCTTTGTCTCAAAGGACAGTAAGCATTCGGAACTGGATATATGCTGAGCACACAAGGGTTTGTTTTTCCTTTTCATTAAAAGGAAAGCCATTATCTGTAGACTTGAGCAGGCATTTCTGTGTATGCAGCGGGGAATACCACTGACACTGAACTATCTTCTGGGAGAAACGATGAAAGACCTGCTGCTCATGTATCCCAGCTCCAAGAAACCTTGTGGTTACTGAACAGACCCAAGCTTTTTTAAATGCATAAACAAGTCTATGTAGAAGGGAAATATGGCTATTGGTACATAGGTACCAATGCAGAAACCTGATATATCGAAGGAAGATAATCTTGGAGAATTGAAATAAGAATATATAAATTACATGAGAGAATAGGTATTTAAGAATGGATTATTCTAGCAGGGTACGGGTGCTATACATTAAGGAAAGTCTGGAAGGAAATGAGTGCCCTGCATTCTTTTTAAGTTCTTTATGGATTCTTTTGTGGTGATGGCACAGGATCCCCAGCAGCTGCAACTTCAGACCTATACGAAGGGCACAGTATGAAACTGTCCTATAATCACCCAGACCACCTGGACTGCAACTGCTTTTAGGGAGTTATTAAAGAATCCACAAGGGCAGAAAACATGTTAATAAAGACAGGTCTCATTCCTCCCCTCTTCCTTCTGCACTGTTTTCCCTGATGGGACATCATACTGAGGCTATATTTTTTTTGCATAGTAGGTATTTTAAAGCTACTATCTCTTGGAGCAGCTGGTTAGAAAACTCATAAGCAGAGAAGCATGATTTGATGTAGTCCTCATGGGATCAGCTCACAGGTCCTAGTCTGAAGCATTATTAAACAACTATCTTGTAATGCTGACTGTAATATACTTGTATCCAGCAGCCATGTAGAACTGAGAAAAGCTCCCAGAAGACAGGAGAAAAATTCCTACCCCACAGTCCAATATCTCTTACCTTCAAAATCCAAAACTGCCTAAAAATGATACAGTTTAATCAAAGGAAATGAAAAAGTCCTGGTGGGAGAATAAAATGATTGTAGGTGGCAGGGAGATTGCATTAAAGCATTGGATTAGAAGCTGATAGTAAATATACTCCAAATGAATGAGTTCAAGGAACAGCCAGTTTAAGACATGAGTGTTGTAATAAATCTTTTCCGGCTGTATCAGAAATGGTACATCTCTTAGAAGACTTGGAGGACCAAAAGTTAGTTGAGTTGTGAAAGGATTGCTCAATCATGATAAAGAAACAGCAGAAAAGCAAAGCTCAGTATTTCCACCAGCAGTCAGCATGTCAGAGCCTGGGCCTGGTCTTACTCTCTCAGCCTTTCTTTACAGGAGAAAGAATAGAACCATCTCAGTCAGAACTGTCAGCAAAAGATGTTTTAGGACGATTTTAAGAAAAAGTCAATAGAGCACTGCCAGAGCTGATAGCATTTGCTCTGTGGATCTTAAATAATTTGGAATTGAGTTGTTCATGCTCTCAGCTGTGGTGGATAACCTATCACTTAAACTGGCCTCAGTACAAGACTAAAAGGAAGAGAGAACACACAAGACAAGTTTTTAATAAGAACTCTTGGGAAATCTGAGAAATTACGGGCTAGGAAGTCATACTTTTGTACTTGGCAGATTAGTAGAAGCTATCATAAATAACATTACTAGCAGTATACACAAATTAATATAATTTAACAGGGAACAATTATTGTAGGTTTTGCAGGAAGAATTTACAGGTCCCAAGCCTGTTTCAGTATAACTCTAAACTATTGCTGGATAACTCTAAACTATTGCTTATCACCAAGTTTATGTACTAGGCTTGGATTTCAGAAAGGATTTTTATTATACACCCATCTAAAAAGCTCTTAGAGAAAATAGATTGCTACGGAGTAAAAGGAAAGGCCTTCTGCAAGAGTAATAGCTAGCTAAAAGATAGGAAAGAGGACAGGAAGAAATGGTAGGTTTCAAAAGTGCTGTATTGGGACCTGTGTTGCTGGATATTCATTCATACGTGAGCCAGAAAAGGGGTTACACAAAGTCATTGTGAAACATCAGTATATGTAAGTTTTCTGACTTTACAAAACTATTTATGGTAGTTTAAAATAAAACTGAACACAAAGATCTACAGAATTATGTTGAACTAAACAATTGTTGACAGCGGCAAAGAAATGCTCTTACTAAAAATAAGCCTGGCATTACTTAGCAAAAATATGGATCAGATTTATTGTGGGTTGTTTTATGAAAATGTCATCCCAGTACTCACTACAATTTAAAATGAAAGCACATGATTAAGTACTATCAGGCAAGGAGTAGAGATCCAGCATTTAAAGGTCATTATAATAACACATAAACTCAATTTCATTCCTACATTCTGGGGTTTGGTTATCTCACCTCTAAGATACAGAGACAAACAAGAGCAAGGAGAATGATCAGAAGGATGGCATGGCTTTCAAGCAAGATGAACTTAAACCAAAGCTCACCAAATGTAATTAGTCTGCAACAGGTTCAAAACAAGCATGCCAAACTTTTTCAAACCACACAACAAATAAATATATTGCCAAAAAATTCTTAGATATTCAAAGCACAAAAAAGTTTGACAGCAGATTAAAAGAAAATAGAAAAAAAAGTGTCCATAAAGCTTCATAATACAAAGATGCAGGTGCCATGCCTTGTTTAGGAAGTCTCTAATCTGCAGCTTTCTGTGAGCAAAGAAGGTAACTAAAGAAATATCACTTGTCTTCCTCTTATACTCAGTAAATAACCAATAAGATCAAGGTAGATACTCTTTGTCTGAACCAAGTTCAGGTGTTCTTATGTTTTAAGGTGTGCAGACAATCAAACTGTGGAGGACACATCTCATAAAAGGTTGTGACTAAGTTTTCTATAATAATCAGTTATAGCTCCCACTGAAATCCATGCAACATTTCTGAGAGCAGGAGCTACTCAGAGGGTCTAACACAGTGGATGTCAAGCAACTTCACATGCCCTTATTCCAGGTGTCCAGTGGAAAGTTATTTAGGTATGTTTTTACACACAAGTAATAACACACACTTGTGCACTGTTCCTTCTAGAAACATAGAAATATTTGATTAATAGCCCAACACTATTTTGACAATATTCAGTTCATTACACTTAAACAGCTGCTGCCATAATCCCTTCATGAAAATATTTGCTTCTTGACATTCATGCTCCTCATTAAACACCAAGATTGAGGAACATCTGCCACTAAACCTTCATTTTTAAAAATGATTCTGTAGAAGACTTATCAAGACTTATTTCTGTTAGCTTTCTAAAACTCCTTCTGTTAAAAATCAGTGACTTTTTAAAAGAAAAAAATTATGTCATGCCTTCTGAACACCCACTTTATGTATTCATAAACACTCCCAGCCCAAAATGAATCCTGGATCATAATCAGTTCACTTCTTTGCTCAGCCATGGACAATTTTTTTCAGATCTATAAATGTCAGCATTCTGTATGATGATTAAAACTCTTGATGGATCCAAAAGTCTCAGCCACAAAGTGCAATACTGAAGTTATTGCAAAGATTTATTTTTATTCTCCTTATTATAGTGGCCTCAGTTTTTATCTTGTGCTTGAGTAATTAACTTCACCCAGGCCACAGGTTTTCCCATTCATTCTCTTTGTTCCTTTATCCTCACTTGCAGGCACTTGCTGTTTGCAGGAAGAGGGGCCATATCATTCACTGTGGCTCTTATTCAAGGAAAGCCTCATACAGTGCACAGTGCTCCCCACAAACTGGTGCTCTACCCAGGTGATCTCCTAAGTGCTGGTAGCTGTCCCACAGAGTGGGAGTAGTTTTTCACATTTTCAGTTAAAAGTTTAGTGATGAGAAAGCCCAGTAGTCTGTAAGAGATCTTGAGTCCTGAGGACAACTCACCTTTGAAGAGGGGAGATGTGAGTGCTGCTCTTGATTACCGGCTCAGACATTCTTCATGACTGACACTGCAGTTTTCTGACCTCAGTTTCAAAGTTCAGATCAAGGAATCAGACCTGGACTTAACTTTCTATTTCGTCTTAGGCTTCTATAAATATACTGGCTTTGCAAATGTAGGCAGTACAGTCATGCCAAATGCTTTCACAAAGACAATATTATCTTCCCTTTTATTTCAACTAATAAAAATTATTTTGTTTTGTTTCATAAAGTAGGATATTTATTTTTAGCATTACTATAACGATGAAACATCTACATATGTATATAGCTCTGGTTTCTTCAGAAACATCCAGAAATAAAACCATACTGAGCTCTAGCCTATTTTCAGTGGCTGCTCAGTATTCATGCTTCTCTCCAGTTAAAGCAGTGCCCAAGACCTATCTATTTCCCTACTGGGTGCAACACCTCCCTTCATAGGCGTTGCTGACTTGGTGGCCCTTATTCTTTAAAATGTTTAACTATCTGTACAGTGTAGAGCAGTTGCATAAGGAACTAGTAAGAATGTCATGCCTCCTGCCCAGGGTACCCACTTATGAGGTGACAAATAATGGCAGGGAGTCAAACTTTGTACCCTTCTGCTGTGCCGTGGGCAATGCTGGGACATCGGAGACACCAGAATGTGGATGAGGATTTGTTTCCCCAGCCACTCTTTGGAGAACTGCATCCCCTCTACCTTGTATCACAAACATCATTTACTATGAGATTTCAGCTAAATTCATAATAATCTATAGTTATTTGGGAGACAAAAATCAGTTGAAAAGGAGGGTTCTGTGGGGTTTATGCTTTTCTGGAGGAGTATTTTGGTGACCAGCACCTTACTACGATTGCTGCAGCTGCTGCTACACATCTTCCTTTGGGGATAGTCATGAGAAGAGCAGGTGTAGAATTCATTAGGCTGATGACTTTCCAAGGCAGGAAAAGCAACAGATCCCTCAGTGACCTGGCACTGCAAATCCTCCACCTAGAGCGTGTTTCCGGATTACGGCTGAGGCAGGTAAAGCTCCACTGCACAGGTGCCAGCCCAGGTGGGTATTGTGGCTGCAGATTACAAGGTTACACAATCCTCGCTGGCACTATTTTTATGATGTGAACTAGAATTTGACTCTTGCCATCTAATAGACCGCAGTGTAACACAGTGGTGTAACTTCTGGTTGCTTGGCTCCATATAGCTCTGTTTAGTAAGAGTGTATAAATAGCTGTGAACAAATAGACTTACAAAATTGTTACCAGCAAATTACCCATTCTTTGCCTCTTGCTATGAGATCATTAAAAATATTTTAGATATTTATAAAAAAGCTTCCCTCTTTCATGAGAGATGAATAGAATTTTCTGAAGTGTTGATCTGTACTCCTGCATGTTTATTGAATACATTTGGCATGTATTTATAGGCATTCCATAGATATCTATAAACATGTTGTACAAAAGATATTTCAAATCTGAAATGTATGAGACATGTAACACTTATGTTGAGCTTACAGACAAATAATTTTCTGTTGAAAGCAAAAAATTTTGCAATGAGCTGCACCTCTCCCAAAAAGGCATACCTCTCCACAGGCAAAATAGTTTCAAATGAAACTCTGGATATTGCTAACACCATTCCCTTATATATTCCTTCGAGAAAATGTGAAAACTGTCCTTCTAATCCCAAAGGTCTTAAGAATTAATACCTGAAAATGCTCACTGACAAGCACATTGAAGGCTGGGGTGAGCCACTGTACTGCCTGTAGGAGGCATCTGATGCACCCAAAGACTTGAAGGCAGACTCATAGCAGTTTCTTGGAGGATAAATGGTTGAGCTGTGACCCTTCCACACATCCTCAAGCCCTGAGCATTCCTCTAAACACTCAAAAGAAGTAGTTGCCAGATGCACACACAGATTGAACTGTGAGTTATAAACAACAAAAATTTGCCACAGAACTGTTCAGAGAAATACTGATAAACTTTCTGGACTTCTGATTGTTTATTAGAAGTTGATTTGCCAGAGACTGCAAGTCTTAAATAAGAATGTCCAGGATTTTAAAGATAAACAGTGAAGGTTTAAACAATTCATAAAAGAAAATGCACAAAGTGATTTGGTGTTCTCGGTATCTCATGAGGTGTTAGTTTTAAAAACAGGACCAATATTTTTGTTGAACTCTAATTTCTGGGGCAAAAAGTTTTGAATTTGAAGACCTAGATTCTGGATGAATTTATAAAGCAGTTTACAAGAAAAAAAAATAATTACCATTATTTGTGAGAATTTCTTGAGTGTCCAAGTGTGAATCTGGTCCTGGGCATTTCTGTGTTGGGGAATAATATTTTTCCATGACATGTCCTGTACTGATGAGTGCTTTTGTACAGCCTCTGTGTCTGTAAGTAGATTAGCTAGCTTTTTCTGTGACAGATAGGGGTGTGAATGTGCAGAGGAGAAGATGGTGGAGCTATGGAAGGGGTCTTAAAGCTATAGAGGATGTAAGACCATTTCTTTCCTCATGAGTCCCATGGAAAGTCTATGCAAATTAGCATAGGGGAGCAAAACAAAACTGTAAGAGAAGCTACAGTGGAGCTGCCTCTGTGACTGTGGTCCCAGCAGAGATTGCTGCCTCATGATGCCTATAAATTTCCTACTATATGAAGGGACTGGAAATCAAGGTAGTAACGTCAGGCAAGTAGAAGCTGATACAGAAGCTTTTCCTGTTGCACTGTCTCTGAGAGGAGCTTTCTTTAATCGTATTATGGTAAACCCAGCATCAGGTCTTTCCCTTATGTTGTTTTGACAAGAGAAGGGAACTGGCACGAAGGCTGTATCTATATTAATGAATTAACCAGCAGTGGGAGTGCTCAGAGGCCATGGATGTCTGCCCTGCTTGCCAGCATGACTTTGGCCTGGACCAACCAGCACTTTCTGAAACACCTCCTGAGCCTTGATTTGGCATTAGCAAATTATTACTTCAGGAGGCCTGGAGATGCCTGTGGAACAGGAGAGGACTTAACAAATAATTATTACTTAATAATTTTTTTCCCTCAATGAGTAGGCCTATGGCTAACAAGGTTTTATTAAACACAAGCTCTAAAAATATTCAAATCAGTGAAATATACCTTTCCAGAAATTTATGTATCATGTTCTCAAGACATCAAAATATTAAGGATGCAACTTACAAAATTATGTTGTCTAAGCTCCACCAAGTTCACACAAACAAAAACTCTCTGGCTTTGAACAGCACTAAACAATTTTACATTCTGTCTTATTCAGCAAGTAAATTTAATTTTGAGGGTAAAACAGGAGAGGCCGACCAAAATCATATTCACATTAATTCTCCTCCAGGGTTTCTATGGCACTGGTTGAAATTGTTGTGTTGAAGACAAAATGAGCCAGTTATTTCCACATGTAAGGTCCATCTCCAGTAGCACCAGGCAGGATGGGTACCACTGCCAGCGCTGTGAGGCTTCACTGTCTCCCCCAAGCAATGCTGACACCAGTTTCTAATGTGAGCAGGTTTGTCCATAAGCATTTACTATAAGGACTGTAACGCTGTCCTTGTCACAGAAAAGCAGCTCCTTGTCCCACAGTCACAATGCTGTTGCTGTTTTCATGTACTGCTGTGGAGGGATTTATTGGCCAAATAAAAAGATAGTAGCTAAAGAGTTACAATAACACTCTGCACTCACTACTAGACACCAGAATTTCAATCATCAGCACCGTTTTGATGCTTTTAATTGGAAATCTCATAAATAATCCACTCTTTTCAACACTTTCTAATGAATACTGAACAAAAATAAAAACAAAATCAAGGTGAGTACAATGCTTATTTCTTAGGCTAGAAACCTAGGTGGTAGCAGTTATCAGTCTCCTCTCTTCCAGGTCAGAGAATCAAAGAGAAAATCAGCATATAGTCCTGTGGGCAAACATCATGACCTCAAAGTTGTATCATTCAATCCAGATGCAGTTTAAAACACTAAGACAAGGATTCAGAGAAAAATTCATAGGTGTTTACATCCCTGTAACTGAGCTGATATATAACCCTAAGACTAGGATGACAGTACTTGTAGTACTGAGTAATGGATGCCATCCCTGAGGTATGAAAAGGAGGTACTCAAGTAGCTCAGTGCAACACTGAGCAAGGAGTTTCTGAGAAGGTGATACTGAGAGCTTGAAAACATTTTCTGAACTTAATACTTCAAATTCATCTTTGATATGCACGAATAGCATAGTCTTCTTTGAAGGTATATCTGAAGTGCACCTTAGAGCCTGTGTGAATCTTCTCCTATGTGAATAGATCTATTTTTCAAAAATGTGTTTCCGGATTACGGAAATTGTTTTAAATCTTGACCTGAATTTTCAGGCTCCAGAACCAAGCTTCTCCTTTTATCCAAGACATAATGCAACAGTTTAAGGTTACACAAATTCATATCTGCTTAGAAAAGTACTAATATCAAAGTTATCACAGAAAGCAAGGTTAAACTAAGACAGAAATCTGTCTGGCAGGTGAAAGACTGATGCTTTATTCACTAAGCCTTATAATCTTTTAACTTGCAGTTCATTGCCAAAGAAGATTATGGAAGAACTCCAGCCCATATCCAAGTGTTACAAGTCTATATTTGGTACCACACTGAACTTCTATAATGAAGGTTGAGAAAGGTTGCCAAGTGTAAAAGATTACCAAGCAGGTTGATAGACAAGTAACAGAGCTGCATGTCGGAAGATGTGAAAAAACAAATTTGTACATTTATCAGTATCAACACAGACTCTTTCCTAGGTCTTTCCTATCATGATTCAAAGCCCAGAGTTGTTTCTGAGCTGCCTGAACTGAATTAAAATTAAAATGCTGAACAAATTATTTAAATGCAGATTTAGATTTTCAAAATTTGATGACAGGACATTTTTTAGAGTCTTTTTTTTTTTTTTTTTTAAATTCATTAATAATTACCTTGATTGGTATACATGCACAGAGTCTCTGCAAACTTCTTCAGTAGCTCATTGACTGGCCTCAGGAGGCTGCCCAGGTGCCCTTTTACCTTGTGCAACAAAACATGCTTGTGTGAGAAGAGCTGCAAAAAGGGTTTTCCCTTTTCCACAATTTACATGCATATGTTAGCCTTTTGGTAACAACTAAGTGACACCAGAAGTCCTTTAAAACACCAGATGGTCCTTCCTGAACCAAATTATTGGAGTGGACTTGGTATTTTGGAATAGGCCGAAGGAATAGAGAAAGGTGAATCACTGGCAGAGGAGACTGACCCAGCATTACCTCTAAAACAGCCCAGTGAGAGGCTGACATGAGGAGGAAGGGCTGACCACCTTCTACAGGGTGTAAAGGATGTAGTCACATGTGCCTACATGTACTCTCACAAATGTATTTTGTGGACTAGAAAGGAAACCTAGGGATAGATTAGAAAAGGATTATAGGAAATGTTACTGGTAGCTGGGCAATATCTGGTGTTAGCCCTTAAAAAAGGGTATTTTCCTCTTCTGCCTTATTTTCTCTGTAAATGCACAAGTAAATAAATCAAACCTGAAATAATTGCAGATATTAAAAAAATGGATTATTACTTAGGATTATTGCTAAACTGCAAAACTTGATCCAACTATTCACATAGGTTTGAAGAACTGCAATCCTCTCATGAGAAATCCATCCAGGTAAAACAAATCCAAACAGCTTAAATATTCAGATATGACTTTGCTATCAGGAGTTTCACAAGGAATTTCAGATCTGCAGTATAAAACGCTCTAAAATATTGATAAATAATTTAAAATACACAAAAGCAAACTGCAAACTCTACCATGACAAGTTATAAAGGGAAAGATAGTTAATCTGGAAAAATATGTCACATCAACCATTGTTCCCTACAATTGCAGTAGAATCAAATAAATCAGAAATTTATAACAATGCACCTTCCCATCTTGATGCCTCTGGAACACTAGTTTTAACAGCAGGGAGCACTGTCAGAATAAGTATCTGCTGCATGCACAAAAAAAATTGAACACTATCCAAATGCACATACATAGAATTCCTGCTTTATAAAACACTTTGATTGAAGACTTATTTGCTCTTTAATTTGCAAGTACCAGACAAGCAAATATTTGCCACTTTGGCCAAGAGTAGCAGAAGTTGAATTCCCTCATTTCGTTGTCCACTTATCCACCCAACCTTGAGCAAAGTCGAAACCTTGGTTATGAACCCAAGGGAAAGGATGGGAGCTGAAGCCAGGCTGCCAAGCAGTGCCATCTAGGGGTAAACCATAGGGATTGTATCTTCTGCATTACCCAAGCTAGAGACCAGACCTAGTTGCTGTAGAATAAAACGCATCAGGGTTTGTGTCCCCTAAAGCTGATCTGTTTTTCCAGCTCTGTAATATGACCTCAAAAAAAAAAAAAAAATCAAGAAAACCCCTAATTCGTTACAACTTCATGTCTGTAATAACACATCCATGTCCTATAAGGATCTCTGTAGTACTTTAGTGGGATTATTAATGATGACATTCTTTGTTCTGAGTTATTTGCTCTTTTCTTTTTAATTCTGTCTCTGCAATAAAACTGTACTTTGATTAATTTAATTAATAGGTCAAAAAATCCTGAGTGAATTCTGATAAAAGTTTGTATTTCTGGCCATACACGTAGAAAAGCAATAAAATAAGAGATCTAGTAGGACATTCAGGAACTAAGAGATGACAAAGATTCCAGACAGTCCCCAGAGATTCTCTGACTGTCTGTTTATGTAGCTGACTTCCTCAAAAATGAATTCAGTATTTGGTGTAGTATCCTGCTACATTGTGAGGTACTGATGGGCTTTCTAGTCCTTTGATCACAGCAGCAAGCTGGAACTCAACACCCAGATGAGATTAATAGGGAGTTTGCAGCCCTTTTAAGTGCACCATTGCCTCTCCTGGAAAGGATGTTTTTCTGCAAGACATGGACCCAAGCAGCTTTGCTTAGACATGAGGTGGAGGAAGATGGTAAAATATTAATTCTCCACAATGTGAAGCTTCTTTAGGCAGCTGAGTGAGTGCTGTGGTGTGTGCTGGGAGAAGGAAAGTTATTGCGATAATCAAGACTTGGCGCAGCTACCTACTCAGTTTCTTAATTTGCAACATAAATAACATGAAAGCTGTAAAGATGCTGATATGTGTACTGCAAAAAATAACTTTTGTTAGAGTTTGCTCTAGCTCAACTATATAAGCCACAGCTGAAATAACAGTTCTTTCACTTCAGAAAGCATATCAAGATTCAGAAAAGATCAGTGCACAAGGGAGTCTTTGATCTTGACATGATAGAGAGATTAGACAAAGGGAAATTTTGTAAACTCCTTCTTGCAATGATGAATTGATTTAAGAAGAGATTAAGTGAGTAGCCCAAGATTATTTAGGAAAGCCTATGTCAGAGACAGGAAACAAACTGAAATGAGGAAGCAAAACAAAATACAGATTTGGTAGTTTGAAGAATTCAGACCAAAACCCAGGAGGCATGGTTTTGGGGAAGGTAATTTAAGCAATGGAACAACCAAGTGAGGTAGATCTTGGATTCACTATCACATTTGAGTGCATCACACTAGGATGGGAAGTCCTTCATAGAAGATGTGACTCCCCAGGAAGCCACAGGCCCAGTGCAAATACCACTCACTGGTTTGTAGAGGCATGTGAGAGTCCACCCTCTGTTGCTCTGCACTTTAAGAAGGTCTCTAACCTGTGTTGGGCAGGAGTATATAGCAGTTTATCATGATTGCCATATCCAACCTTAGCCTTAAGGAATCACAAGACCCTTGTCTGTCACAATAGTTCCAGAAGATTCTTCTCAGAATATTAAACATACTAATAATAAGTCAATTACTAAGTAGCCTAATGATGGATTAGGTACTTATTGCTGAAGATCTTGGTCAGTTCTTGCAGCAGACAGAAGTGACAGAAGCTACCCCTTCCCTTTACTACTTGGAACTGATGATACACTGCTCCAGCAGCATTCCAGGCCTCATGTGAATGTGAGGATTTCCTGGGATGCCACTGGAGAGGAGCAGACTGACAACTTTAGCAAATCTCTGCTTTGTACTGCTATGAAGAAGTACAGAAGATGCAGGAGAGCTTGGAATGGAATAGCTGATCTTCTGAAAAAAAGAAGTGAGCTGTATTAGGGGCAGCCAGTGCAAGGCACACACTGTGGTGTCTGGAGTCTGCTGCTCCTGCTGTGGGTCACACACATTGCCACAGCTGCTTCCCCTGCAGCTCACTCCAAAGCCTTGCTGGCCGGGAGGAAGTGCTCTCTTGGTATTAGTTTGTGGAAATCTGTGGCCTGTGATACGGAAGCTCACTGAGATTATCACAGCTGTCCCTGCCTACATTAAAATATTCTAAGCCACTAGGTTGTCTAGTTCTCCAGCCTGAATTCCTGCATCATTTACCACGAGAGCAAAACCCACGATGTGTAAGTAATGATTGTAACTCCTGCTTCTGTGTTTTGGTGGCTTTTCTCAATATGAAACTGTACTGAATAATTCATTATAGATGTTAACTGTAACTCTATTATATTTTTAAAATAACATTAAATGCTATAATACACAATTATAGATGGCATGCTTTTTCTACTCAGCTTCTGACTTAGGTAATAAAAGGTACAGGGAAAAATCAATGAAAAACATAAGGAAGTCTGTTTGAATTCAGAGGCAGACAATTTGTGAATTTTGTGAATCTTCGCTTCTGAAAGAAGTTGGTTTTAGAATACTTTTTTTTTTTTGTGTGTGTCAGACTGAAAAATCTTTCCCCAGAGCAATCAAAAGAAGGAACTAGTGTGTCTTTGAAAGCTTGTGGTAAATTTCAGAGTCTTTAACGTTGAATTAACACAATCCTCACTTCCAGGTGAGTGCCTCATACATCTGAAATGCAAGTGAGATACTCTCCCTCTTCTGCTGTGGGTGACACAAATTCAACAAGAAATGATAGTAAAAAGAAACAGAGAAGAAAGATAGCAAAAAGGTGGTGGCTCTCCTGGCTCCATCCCAAGTCGCTTGATGGGCTTACTGAAGGAACCAGACTCCTGCAGTGGGGAAAAGAAGAAAAACTGAGGAAGAGGAAAAATGAAAAAGAATACATTTACATATGTGATAATATAAAGCACCTCTCTGCAGGGATATATGGATATGTGGTCTCAGAAATGAAGCAGTGCCACAACTGCTCCAGTACATAATTTGAAAGGAGGAAGTTTGTCAGGATGTTAACAAGAATGATGGCCACAATGTACAGAGCAGGCTATGACTGTAGTCTGTTGGTAATTGCTTCTCTGGGAGGGGACAAGGAGGAAGGACAGTACATGTTTCCCCTGAAGGTGTAATGTTATCAACAGGTGTTGATTAATAGATGCTTGTGGGTTTACAAAAAGCAAGATCAACATCTCTTGAGAACTTCAAATAGCTCCTCATGATTGAATTTAAATAAGGAGATGCTTTGTAAGCTCAGTTTTGAATTTTTAGCATTTTGACTTGTAGCAAACATAATTTTATTAGCATTTAAGTGTATAGGAGCAGTGTGCATTTCAGGTTGGAGAATCTGTAGTGCTCTAATAGAAAAATGAAATAAAATCATTCTTAATGGGCTTGAGAGCTCACTTGGTAAGAGATTTGGTTTTAATACAGACTTACATGCTGTGAAGCTTTTACATAGATTAGCAAGACTTAAAGCTCATCTCTCTCACCATTCTGTTAGTCTTCTGAGTTAGGTCAGTCTCCTTCAGGGACTGAGAAAGAGAAGATCACAGCTGGATACTTAAAGCATTAAAGGCCTTAGTGCAATACCAAAAAATGGGATTAGAGCAAACATTGACAACTTCAGCCAAAAAGTCCCAGCAAACACATGGGCTTAGTGGAGAGGAGATCTAAATTTTTATATCCTGCATTTCCAGGTATGGTTAACTTGAAGGACGCAGGAAGATCTCATCCCTGCCTCGTTTTCCCCCAGCCATGTTCCAATGCCATGTAGAAGCAAGCCTGGACATGCACTGAACTCTACAAATCATCCTCCTCAATCCCCACGGGTTGGAAATTGAGACAAAACAGAGTAAGTAAGCATGTATGTGGCCCCCCGAGCAGGATGAGCAGGAGATATGCTGCAAGGGCAGTACTGCCCTTCACATCTGCCACACAGGTGGACAAGGCAACATCCTCCTGCCAGCACAGTTGCCTCTTACATCTTTACATATTCGTCTAAGATACATCTTTGTTTCTAGACTGATAACAGTTCAGTGTAATTTTAAGCTACACATTGCAATTCTGGCATATCAGGGCTATGGGACGGTTACCCTGCCTTAGGGATTGAGACAGGTTTGTCAAAGTTACAGGATCTGAGGAGTACAGAACCACATCTGCTGCTGCAGACTTGGTCCTGTACTCCCAAAAAGATCTAGATATTTCTGCCAGGCACTTCACTGAGCCACCTGCACCTCAAATGTGCACACACCTTCGGCATAAACACTTTTTGTGTTACAATGGTGTGCTTGGCAATTGCACAAATATGTGTGCCCTGCTTCTGAAAAACTAAAATCCTCTCACCTCATGGGAAAACTACAATTGGTTTTCAGAAAGACAGATGACCCTGACATTCAGAGTCCATCATTAAAGCAACTGAAAAATCCACCAAACAGTAGGATAGTACTATACCCACTACTCTGATCACTTGATTCAGAACTGTATACTCACTGAGAATGCTTCCATTGCAAGCCAGTGCAGAAGAAACAATTTTCAGAGCTCATTCAAGAATAGAGATAAAAACATGTCAGCTAACACATAATTATTGTCTCTTTTCGCACTGACCTGCTATTTACTGAAAGAATTTGGTCACAGCGGGATTGCACAGAGTTTTTGCCTGTTTTAAACCTTGCACCCTAATGTTACAACACTGTATATAAAATTAATAGCTTTGAAAGGAGAATAGAAAATTCTTTCTTACCTCTCTTATGTCATGAAGATCTCAAAGACACTTCATTAAGTTGTAGGAAGGGTACATTTAAAATGTATAGAGAATATGTCAAGATCTATATATCTATGTATGCATAAAAATTTATCAGAGACAAATACATTATGGGTAAACTTTATAGAATAGTGCATTATATATAATAGAACATAGAATATATACTACAAAACATATATGTACATGGGCTTCTCTATAAATTACACCAAAGCCTGCCACAAGCTAGGCAAGATATGACCTAATGATTCAGATTTCCTCATACATACCTGCTTTGATCGTTTGAACACTGAAAAGTAGTCTCCAGAGAAGTGGCTGCTGTTGGATGCAGAAACCTTCTCTGATCTTGTGACTGGCTGAGGGTTATTCTACCTTGCCTATTCTGCTGATGTGCAAAAGTACTGCTAAAATGTTAAATTCAATACAACTGTCATGCTTCGGATATTGCAAAAGGAGGTGTAAGAGGAAACACACTCAAAATGTTCTCGAGAGAATTTATATGTTAGTGTCTCTGGTAAGAAAGTTTCATGAACTATTTTCTGCCTTAGTATTGGCATGAGGCAGAACAAGGGTCCTTGCATTGCCCTAGCAGAGTTTTGCTTTGAGCTGTGTAACAGCTTCTATCTAGAGAGCACAAGACAAATATGATTTTATTTAGTTATCAAAAGTGGACTGTATTTATGGGCTAGAATTTCTCAATGCAAACATGAGTACATTACGGTAGAATGTGTCTAGCATCCATATGCCCTATAGATCTTACATCTGAATAACAGGTTTAAAGCAAGGATGCATCTTTGCTGTGAACTAGTCTGATACTATGCTTAATACATGCTGAAGAGCTGTATCTTGTTACAGAGCACACATCTCTGCATCAAACCCATAAATTCTGAATGAGCAATGGTATAACTTTTAGAAATATATTCAACTCTGAATTAAGCCTTCCAGTGATGGAGAACACAACATCTGTTAGTTGTCATCTAAGATAGAAAAACAAAGACTTTTTTTCTAGACTGCATTAATTTATATTTAACTGCTGATCACTGAATCTCACTGTGTCTCATTCTTCTGAAAAAAAGACCTCTTTCCTATGAAATATCTATTCCACATATAGATATCTGCAGACAGAAAGCAAGTAACTTAATTTCTCTTGAAAAAAAAAATCTCCATTTCTCTCTCTGGCATATGTGTTACACAGATAATAATTTTTCAACTCTTTTTTAAACACTTTCAATTTTAACTCTCTCTGTGATGGAGGGTCAACACAAGTGGACATCACATCAGTATTGGTCCTGTCACTAGCACAGCACAAATGTGAAACCATCCCCATAGTCTTCCAAGAGATTGTCCTGCTGTTAAAGTTAAGTATTTCTTAGCTCAAGACACACATGGGGACCTCATGGTCTAGTGGTGTCCACAAATGCCATAATCAGGCAGAGCTAAAACTGGACAGCTGGGAATGGGAATCGGACTAACAGCGAGTTGAAATTATTCCTCTCAGAGTATCATCAAGATTAGACTGTCTTAGTCCAAGTTTTCTGGTGTACTTGTCAGCTATCTTTGCTCAGATGACCAGCTGCACCAACATGCTACTACATAGTTGGGCATGACAGACTGGTCTTTTTACTCCATTTTCTGTGGAAAAATGTTTTGTTTTGGTTTGTTTGTTTGCCTGTGTGTTGTTTTGTTGTTGTGTGTTTTTTTTTTTTCCTAAAAGACAGATCCTAATTTTATTTAAATAAAGTGTGGTCTAACTGGGCTATGAGGCACTCTGCAAGACCACCCAGTCTTCCTGTAATCTAACTTTTAACCTACTAGTTTCAGCGGTATGTTTTGGCTCCTAGACTGTGTGTGCTAGGAAAAGAGGAGAAAATAGGTTTTGGATTTCGGCTTTTTTGCGTGTTGTCAGGGTATGAAAAAGTAAAATGTAAACACTTTTTTTGCATGTCCTTTTCTTAAGCAGAGCTGTGGGAAGAGTCTTTCATGTCTTAGATTTCATGTCTGAGATTTGAAGAAGACAAAACCAGCCATACCTTCAGCTTTCTTCCTTTTCTTTTTTTAATCATATTCATTGCATCTCTGCCAACCCTAGAGATGTTCAGTGAATGCTAATACTGACTTTGTAACATCTAAATTAACATTTGTCTGACATCCTGTTAATCTGCAATGATAATCAACTGGAGTCTTTTGATCTAGTAAGAGTTGAAGGGAGATTAGCACAGGATGGACAACCCTTTTAATTGATTAAAATGATAAGCAGAGAAAGAGTGAGCTGTTTCCAAAATCCTACAGCTCAGTGGCAAGGGTAGTGTGCACAGTGTATTTTCTAAATCCCCAGTGACTAAGCAGCTTTGACTAAGATCCCCTGTGAACTTTGGGAGTATAAGAGGGCACAGGTCTTGAATCTGCAGATCAGAAGGCATAATGATGTCTACAGCAGTTCTGTGTTCTCCCACAGGGAGAGCATCAGACGAAGCATATGTAACAGATTAAAAGATCAGACAGCAGCTGTAGGTTTGCATGTCAGAAAATCAGCTTTTGTTGTTCAGGTATCGGGGGGGAAAAAGGATGATTTATTTGCATGTCTATGCTTAAAATACCCATGCACTAGGGCAATCTTTTAAAATTACATGCCAGGGAAAGTAAAGTCTCCGTAGCATTCATAAGAATTACCCCTTTAGATTTAGAATTATCCTTTTCAAAACTGTAATGTAAATTTTAGTTACACAAATGATGAAGAGTTCCATCCTGGATTTAAAGCACCTCTATTTGCTTTCTGCTGGGCAAAACCATACAAAAGCCCAGAACAAATGCAGACATAGTGGCATGCAGGCACTCCTGAGAATGTGGTTAATGTATACCTTTAACATAAAGCTATAGGAGGGGACATTTAATTAGGGAGCATGCTGGTGGTCAATTAGTGAAAGGAAAAAATTAAATCTGGTGTCATGTGTACAGCTGTGACAGCAGCCATCAAAGGAATTTATCACACAGTAAAAAGAAATGTGTTTTAGGACTGTTATTGTCCTGTGTGTGTCACTGACTATTGCCATACACTGCGTACCTTCAGGTGCTGTTGGCAATGTGCAAGTAGGCACACACTTAAATACCATGGTGAAGAGAGTAAAACAAAGGCTTACACTGACAGATTGAAAAATTTCCTGCTATTTTGTACTGTGTTGTGTGTGGTTGCTTCAGGATCCTTTGCAGAACTGAGTCACTGGGCTTTTCTACTTGTTCAGGTATCTGCTGTTCTCCTGGCCGCGTTCACACTAGGTGAGTTTTTTACCTGTGGAATTTAGAAACAAGGTCAGTGTGGAGAATTCCTTGTGAAAAGAGTTATCCAAATACATACAGGCAAAAGAGTCTGCATCTCAAAAATTACACAATGGGTAATTTTTACCTGAAGAGTAGACACAGTGAAGCGTATGGGAATAATGAGAGTATTTGACAGAGTAACAGGCAAAAATCTTTGCTGTTGTCAAACATTTTATTTTATTTGAAATAATCAACTCAAAGACCTTAAAGGAGAGATGTGAAGGAGGAAAACTAAGTTGATCTGATGTATTTATGGGTACCATGAGAGGGAGACCCAACAAGACCAAACTCTGCCATTCTTGAAAGTTGATTGCTGATGTGTGACATGATCAGGAAACAGAGCTGGAAAAGAATAGCAGTGCTTTTCTGCAGAAGAATGTTATCTTCAAAGCATCAGGTTAGGATGGTGGTCAGGGGAGCCTCTGTGAGCAGGCTGGGTTTGCCTCTACCAGTACAGCTAGAGAAAAAGATAATTAATCAGTCACAGACACCAAAAGTCTGGGAAAGAATTACAGTCATGCAGGTGAGCTATGTAAGAGCCTGAGAGCTCTGGAGAAAGAACTTTGGATACAGGATATACAGAAGAGTTAAGTCAGGGCCATGGCAATTTTTCACTGTTAGATGCAAGAAAAAAGTAGAGTAACTAGTGTTGTCGGTAGGGATTCCACAGGAAAAAATAAAACAATGGGGAAAGGAAAACCAAAGGTCTCTTGCAGCATTGTTAGCTGATAAGACGTCATGATGTCAAGAAAGATGCATCAGAGCTATACGCCGAGTTTTCAACTGATATACATTAAAACTGAATCTATAAACTATGTCAATGAAGAGAGCAGCTAAATTCGTGTAAGATCATAAAAATATGAAGAGGGAAAATAGGAAAGACCAAAGTATGGAGCTCTATGGGGCCATTTGTCTCTAAAACCAAGGTGAAGGAACCCCAATCAGACAGCAAATTTCTAAAATGACTTTCAGGCTTGTTCCCCTAGGAACTTTACTGTAGACTGTGCATGACTTTAAGCAACAGTATTCACACTGTTTGTGCAGCACACCTAAATCCTGTGCACAGCAGCATTTTTATGGATCCCTGAGTCAGTTCTTAATCCATTTCATGCATCTTTGACTTGCTTTTGGTGTAATAAGTTTTCCATTCACCTGGGCTGCTATTCTCATTATTCTCTGCCTCTGCTGATCTTCTTGGCCATCACTTCTCTGTTATGCATAATCTAGATCATAATCAGTCTGTGCTATGTCAGTGAATGATGTGCCATCTATGGATACAGTGAATGAGCATCTTTGCTGAATGAACACAGGCTTGCTTTCCTCAATCTGCATTGAGCAGTAAGCCATTCATGCTAAAGCTTAACATTTCAGACTACATACCTGTGGCACAGAATCACCTTTAGTAAATGTCATCTGATTTTAGAGTAAAGCTGAAATACAGTCTTTTCCTCACAAATAGTTTCTTCTCAAAAGATGGGGTCAAGTTGTTGATAGTGGTCTTAAGCAAACCATGTGCTTCCTGTACTAGTCAGCTGGCATTTATCACAGCATTATTCATCCTTCAGACTATTTAACAATTATTTTATCCAATTGTTTTTTAATATATTTTGGGTATTCATGGGATGTTATATCAAATGGATATTTAAAATCTACCCAATTCATTTCCTATCTTCATATAACCTAATAATTTTGTAACAGTCTTACAGCACCAGCTGTTAAATATCTAATTATGCTGTTTATTGTTTCTAATTTCATCATACTACACATTCAGATTGTTTTCTCTTAATATTTATTCCACTGATGACATCTAGACTTCATTTTATTGATATCTGGTTTAAGCAAGCCTTAATGCTTCATAATCTATCAAAATGCTGTCTTTAAATATCAGCATCCAGGTTGCCATCAATTTTGTCTTATTTAGCTCTAAGCCTCTATGATACCTAAAATGTCTCTGTGTATTACTAGTAAAAGACTGTTTGACTTCTCACAACCTTTTTGCTAGTTTTACTGCAATATATCTTTATTTTTTTTCTTTTCTTATAGATCTTTTCTCATTGTATACGCATTTAGACAGCTGTCCCTTACCTAGTTTCCTCAATATACTTAATAGTCAAGTTCCTTAATATTGGACATTGGGCCAATTCTCTTATGATTTGCATAGGTCTGGTGTTCTTATTTTTGGTATTCTAGTGTCTGAGTAATCCTGATGTTTGAATATGAAGTGACAAGAAGCTCTTGGCATGTCTTAAAGCGGTGTGCTGCTGAGACTGGGTAAGCACCGTGAGTGTGCTTTGCCTAATCATTTGTGTTCAGTCTTAAGACGACAACATGATTAATAATTACATTTTACAGGATTTCAGTTCCTATCCTGCTAATTGGGCTGGGATGCTCATGGCTGACTGTCTTTTCAGTCTTTTACCCCTTCTGGTGTGTGTGTTAGAAGACCACATCTGACCACTCGTGTAAATCAGTGTGTCTTGTTACTGCAGGTGCCTAATTAAGTGTCATGTCTTTACAATAAACTGCATAGACAGAATTAGCTTCTCAGGATTTTATTTAGTGAAAGGAACTGGGATGGGGATTTCACTTAAACCATGACTTTATTTCCTTGACAGATGTTCATAAATATATACACTGGAACTGGAAATATTCTTATTGCCTGCTTCCCAGTATGATTCTTAATCTGTGGGTATATATGCCACAGAGGCCAATGGTCTTGATTTGTTTTAAGTCTTACTGTTTTTTTCAATGGATATCTAAATATTTAAGTAAGCATTTGTTCAGCTTTCCCCTAAAATAGAAGCTCAGAGTTTTTTACTTCTAAGGTAACCATGTTTACTGTAAGATTTAGCCTGTACTTGAAAAATTCATTAGGTTCTCTCATTTTTGCAACAGATTGCAAAGTTTGGCTGCTGCCTGTTTGTGATGGCAATAGCTTAAGCTGTAGATTTTTCCTGTATATCCTGATCAGGGCTGTTAAGCATCATGTGTACACCTATGGGCTCCCTTTGAGATATTGAGACAGAGACTGAACACTCAAATACAGTGGAAGAGGAGGAGTAGCAACAACTTAAAATGGTGGAAATAAATACTGACACCTCGTAAAATACGCCATTTCATTTCAAATGTCTCACTTTGCAGAAGAAACTACTGATTAAGACAATGGGATTTCTGAAAAACAAATTCAGACAATAATGCAAAATGTTTGGTATCTTGCTACTGCCACTTAATCCAGTGGTTATCTAGTGCAATATATACAGAAAAATCCCAGAGCAGGAGAACTTTGGACTTTATCTTGGCTGAATACTTCACCACTAGATAATACTGCACTTTGTTTCTCCAGCTTTACTAGCTGTGTAGTGTCTCAGCTTCAAGGGACATTACAGAAAGTGCCTTTTCTTGCAGTGACTGTGGTCAGTGTATATGTTTTGGATTCAAATGCATCAAACAGGGAAAATACAAGCTGGGTTTCTTCTGGCTAAGACAAGTGCTCTAGCCATTTGGATACTGGCAAAAGATACCTCAAGCCTGCTCCAGTAAATTTTTAAATAAACATATCAGAATATTTTAGGTATGTTCACCTAATTTTTACCAAATTAAATATAGTCATCTTTCTGAATAATCTTTGACTTTCACTGGTGCTTAGAAAGAAGAAAATATTATAGATCTTAGGACCAAGGAGCTTCTAAAACATGTGAGAGGTACTTTAGGTACCATGAACTGAGATGAATCTGGGATGACTTTAGAGGTGCCTAGAGACTGCCTAGGACTCTTGTAAGTCAGGTTCTGCTGTGAAAGAGAGAGACTTCTTGTTCCTTAGCCTTGCAGAGTTGCTTAAATTCTGCCAAATTTAGGCAAAGTGTAGGTGTAGGTGTAGTGTTGGTCCTTGCCCAAGGATTTAATATGGCAAATTCTTATCTCCTGATTCATTCTGTGGACCTGACACAATTAAGGAATTTATAGTGACAGTCCCTTAAACTGAGTATGCTGGTGACCTGGAAAGGTTGACGTTCTTGTGTTGTTAGTCAACACCTTACTCAGAAAGCACTTGCACTCTTTTACTAGCTAAGCTTTTCATGCAAACTTGACTAAGCAGTGCATCAGGGCAAGGAACACTTGGTCTCTAGAACAAAACTTACAAGAACTAACATTTAAAGTTTTCTAATGACAAACAATGCATTTTAATATGTTATGACCACAATCCAGAGAATCTATTAAATAAGGAAAAGCACTGTAAACATCAGTAGTTTCTGAGAATAATTTATAATTGGAAAGGATATGAATTTTATTGATCTGCATTGTTATTTTTGCAAGTGTCTGAGGCCAAACAATTTCTGCAGGGTTTTTTTGCAATCCCTCTTATTCTGACAAATGCTGGAAGAATAGTTCCACAAAGGACATGTCCAAGGATGAAATCTTTTTGATCCCAAAAACCAATCTGCACAGATGCTTTGAGTATTGTCAGAGATAAGGAAATCTTGGTGGGCATCCATACCTGTTGAAGGGAAGCATAGTCAGCTTTCCTAACAAGTACATCAGGATTGCTCCCAATCATACCCTTATATTCCCACTGTCAGGAAGAAGCTGCCTCTCCCTTCAAATAAACATAAAATCTCAGGACTCCCTTATAGTTTCAGGGATGTGGCAGCAGGGTGGCTCAGGGGCAATCACCTTAGCAGCCCTTGCTCTGGCTTCCTGCTCATGTATTTTGCACCTCCCAAAAAAATTAACGGATCTTCATTTCATTCCAGGGTAGTATTTTTGGGCAAGATGTCCTTTGTTTAATGGCCATTACTTACCCCACATCATATTCTTGATGAAGAGCTCTATAAAGTCCCCACCTGTAAAGTAAGGAGCAAATGCTTTTTGGCTATCAACCCTGTTTCTGAATGAGGGGTTCCTTTCTGATTTATCTGTGCTAACAAGTTTATTATTTCCTTTTAAGTACTGTGACCCACTGATCTTTTGTTTGCCATGCAATTCTCAATTGATATGTCAGGACATCCCATTGTGGGGAGACGTGTCATAGATAATTTAGATGTTGCTAAGCAGACAGACTGTTTTCTGAAAAACAGGACACTCAGTCTTTAAATTTTAAGTGTATTTATCCCTTTCAAATCCAAATTAGGCCTCACTTCCCACTGACTTGAATATTTTGTAGATGCGTTTAAAATTTGCCTTTCATTGATACTGTCCCACATCAGTAATTTCCACTCTTCCAAAATCTTTTTTCTATCTTTACTAAAAGAAGGAAAATGTCTCTCCTGTTCCTCCACGTCAGACTTGCTGACATTTTCACTAATAGACTTTTTCTCCATGTTATATGTGCGGCTGTATCACGAGGCATGTGCACATGCTGGCATCTGACATTTGTGGGCAGTTTTGCAGACTATATACAGTAATCTAAAATAGAAACATTTTACCTGGCAGGGCCCTACAGTGTGTCTCCAAATAGCCCAGTGAGTCCATCGGGTGCCCCTGTGGGTTCATAAGTAACAGAGGGACATCCATCCTTTCTTAGCAGAGAAGGAGGGAAGGAGTGGAGTTGGAATGACAATAGCTTTAAACTTCATCTGGTCAAGCTGGAAGGAGGATGGTGATTATTAGCTGTGTACTAAAAACCTGTGCCTGCAGCTGTTCAACAAAAAGAAATCTCCATCTACAGAAAATAATCATTTCTCTGTTCAGGCATTTCTTGCAATAAGATGAAGTGGATGCCCAGGTCACTTCTCTCATGTCAGTCAGGTAGTATGCTCTCTGGCTTTCTCATGCCCAAACTTTCGGGATGCTTATAGAGAACCTTCACAGGTGAGAAATACAGCATGGGGACACATAAAAAAACCCACCTGAAAATCAAATAATTGTTTGATGGAAGTTGGCATTACAGTCCTGAGGCAAATAGACTCACACTTTTCATAATAACCAAAATTCCTGGGTTCCTGTTGATACCCAGAAAGCTGGAGATATTCACGATCATCCAGTCCAGAAAAGCGTGTCCCTTCATTTTCCAGAGTAATCAAGCAGTAATATTTTCCATTGGGTGTCATTTTTCTGTTCATTTGTGGTCAGGTAAATGTTTACTTCCAACAATTTCTTCCAGTTTGCTTTTATAGTGTATCTGAATTGATCTCACATATGGTATTGCAGAGGGTTTTGATAGCCACAGATGGTTCATCTGCAAACATTTGAAATCTGCTTCACTATCCAAACCGTCAATACTTCTCAGTGTCCCAAATAGAGTCAGTAAATGTCTGATGTAGCTGTTGACTCATTATAAACACTAAAGGGTACTGACTTGTTGGCAATTCAAAAAAAAATCAAAAAATCTTATTTCCTGATTCTGTAACTCCAGTAATAATACCAGGAGGAGAATCATTTCACAGCAGGTAAATTGAAGAAGTTTTAGTTGGCCTTTCCGTGCTTCACATTAATTTCCATCACCTGATTTTTTTTGTCAGATCTCCGAAACTAAATGACATAATTTCTACTTTAACATGCTACATTTTTCTGTCATTAAAAGAGTACAAGTTAACAATTTGTATATGTATTGGCTAAAAATCCCTAAGTCCATTCGAAAGGAAAACAAAAAGCAGGATTATTAGGCAGAAGAAACTGACTCATTTATTGGTATACTTAATATAGAAATTTAAAATTACTTGTCCCATTAGAAAAATACAGATAGCTTTAATTTTCTGTGTTGAATGAGTACCTGCACCCAGCAGGGCTTGCTCTGACAGGATCCTTCTCAGATAGAGACCTGCTGGTGGGCTGAGGTGGGGACCAGGAAAAGGTAGAAACACAACTGATCCCTGCTTTATTACAGTGTCAGCAGAAGCAGGTAGTTCAGCTGATGTCCATGGCCCAGGTCCCACCTACATGGTGATACAGACTGGCCTTTCTTTCAAAGGCAATTCTGCACCTGCCCGTAAGTAGAGATAGGAATAAGGATAAACACTACCTTCTACACTCGTGGGCATTTTGAAATAAGAACTACCATTAGTTCCATCAGCTCACTAGAAGTCCCAGTCCTCAGTTCTAAAATTGTTGAGTTGACTCCGCAATAAAGAGCAGATGCCAAGGGAAAGGAAAAAAAAGACATTATCCCCATTTTTTCAAGTGGTAAATGAAAGCCCTGCAAATACACATTACTTGCCCAAAGTG
Organism: Pyrocephalus nanus; assembly: GCA_038380795.1. Classification (NCBI taxonomy): domain Eukaryota; kingdom Metazoa; phylum Chordata; class Aves; order Passeriformes; family Tyrannidae; genus Pyrocephalus; species Pyrocephalus nanus. The sequence continues at coordinate 71,863,897 of CM076261.1, forward strand.
AGATAGAAAAATCAGTGCCAGAGCTATGCTGTACTTCAGGTGAAGTGTGTCGAGGCCAGACTGCATCCTCACATATAGAAACTACATATAGATGATTCAAATGATTTAAAAGGACTAACCAAGCAAAGTAAAGAAACAATGAAGAAGGGAACTGAGGCAGCCAGCCAAGCAATACCAAGTTACTCTATAACCAAGTGTATTGTCCTCAAGAAGCTCATAAGCAGTCACTTAGAAATTTGGGGGGCTCCAAACACAGGACCACTAGAGACCTTCAGTGAAGCCCGTCAGAGACCTAATAAAGATATGTATTTATACTAATAAGTCCTGGGAAATGTCATGAATATGTAACAGGAATGTGGGGAACGAAAAATAAATAATCATGTAATGTTGACAAATAAGCTTTAGAGGAGATACCTCTCTGTGCACTTTGGCAAAACAATTCCCAGGGCAGCCGGCATGCTGGAATCATTCTAGTGCATCATAATAAAAGAATGCCAGGCTTCTAAAACTCGCAAATTGGGTAATAGAGGTTTCCTCTAAGAGCTGATTTTCAGCAACAAAAGGAGCCTTAGAAGTCGAGAACAGGACCTGGAATGAGAGGAAATGGCATCAGGATGTAAGAATAACATGATTAGAGAATGAGTAGGGAAATACTGCAATTCTGAGAGCTGCAACTTCACTGAAAAGGAAAGGTAGAAAACAGAAAGTAAAAGAAAGATGAGTCTATTTCCCAAGGATGAATGAAGAAGGTCCAATGGCACCTTGACAGATGTGTTCATTCTGTGGTGAAAGAGGGAGCCAGATTTGTTTAGGGTCTGGGTGTAAGGGGAGGAAATAATACCTCCTAGAACCAGGACCATGGCAGAATGGTTAGTCAGTCTGTTCCTCAGCAAGTCACTACAGCCCGTGCTGCCCTGCTTGTGGGGAGCCTGCTCAGCCTGTGGGGTGCTGAAAAAACCTCCACATCCCTTCTGCTTGTGGTCATCTGCTTCCTTTGATACTCCTAGGCTGGGAGCTACAGGGCAGAGCCATGGCCAGAGACCAGGAGAGGCAAGTGGCAAGCTTGGGGCAGGTAGGAATGGCAGAATAAACCCACAGCAGCTCATGTCTCTCACAGGTATGGTCTTCCTTCCAAGACATCAGTAACAAGCAGTTTTAATCCCCAGACTTGACAGCTTTTCTACAATTTGCTAAAGAGTGATTGTGTTTGCTGGGAACTCACAAATCCATGTGTAGACCTCTCTTCCTAGACTTTAAATGGCCTTGCAAGGATCATGACTCTGAGTTCTCATGCAATCAAAACCAGTATATTTTTCCAAGCAGGAGAATGAGCATAGAAACTGTATTTCTCTCTCACTGTACAGACTTCCAGATTTACACAGTGCAGCTTGAAACCACAACCAGTCTAGTGAGGACAACGTGCAGTCAACTGAACATTAACTGTTTTGAACACTATTACTATAAAAATAAATAATCAGCCAACTTAATTTCTGAATAGAAAACTCTGCAGTGAGAAGATTGTGTGAATAACTGACATGATTGCTGAAGAAGAGATGGAAATAATGGTTTACAGTTCACAGGATCTTAATGGACAATCAATGTGGTAAATTGGGATGTGGTTGAAATTACAGAGGGAGTAATTAAAATTAGCTATGAATAATAGAGCACATTTCCTCTAGAATAGACTAGAAAGTGCCACTAGACAGAAACAGAATAATACTGTGCAAATGTACAGAAATTTTAGTTTTTAAGAGAAATTCAAATTGGCAAGAGATGTGTTCAGTATTTCCACTGACACTTTTCACAAGCTTATAATAGGTAGCTGTAAGCTATTGTTGGAGAGGAATTTAATTTAATCACATCTCTTCCTTATGAAAAGCACTTTCTAAAGCACATTTAAAGTCAATGCTAAGGTGTCTCTAAATTACCACTTAGACAAAGTTTATTCACTTCTGATGGCCACAGTTTGACTGTACTCTCCTCTTTCGTCTATTGCTCTCTTTTAAATTGCAAAAACTGTGTTATGAACAAAATAGGCATAAGCCCTGCTGTTCCAGCACAGAAGCTATTCCCAACCAATGCTGGAGCTGCTTTTTACATAACAGGAGAAAATTACAAACCCAGAAAAATGAGGTTATCCGTTTTTTCACTTTCCCTGTAAAACTCCTGTTGGAAGTCACTTCCAGCAATGAGATGCAGAATGTAAGGCATTCGTTTGTTCTGGCAGAATGATTCCCACATGTTTCCACATTTGCAAAGTCTTCAAGTATAATGAGATTGTGCTGAATGAATACATGACTGTAAAACTGGCCAAGAACCCTGTATGTCATTTAATTTCTACTAAATATGTAGGTTCACATTCATTAGGCTCTATGAATGTCTGATTCCAAGGTACATCTGATCTTAAGTAGTTCTTCTGTGTTATCAGTGCTGACTACTCAAGCTTTTCAAGGGTAACATTTTTCTGGTAGAATCCCATGCATATACTTTGATATTCTTTCCTTTTTCTTGTGTAAATTCCAGTGACATGAGAGAAGACACCTGAGGCTGCTCTACTGGTATTTTGGCTGATGGGAACCTCAACAGAAAATTTGTCTTAGATGAATGTATGTGCACAGTTATAATGTGGGGAGGGAGTTTAGGAAAAGATCATAAAAAACACCAGTATAAGTGAGTTATTTGTTATCAAATTAATACCAAGAAGATAGGAGCATACAGTTGTAATTGGAGCACTGGAGACAGAAAAAGATGGCCATCACTTAGCAGAAGACCTTTTAACATTCTCCAATATGCTCTTTTCCAGTTGCCACACTACTATCCTTGTGAGCTTGGGAACAGACATAAAATCCTCTCTGAGAATACCTATCCAGGCACATGAGTCCATGAGAATGCTGTGACACTTGCTAAGCCTGCTTATCAATCCTAAGACACAGAGAAAAAAACATATTTAATCTTAAAAATTACTTGATCATAAAAAGGAGGCTTGAACAGACAGGGATACCTATATTATGTAAACATTCACCACTCTCTCTCCCAAACAGAATCCTCATCACTCAACCTGACAAACCAAATCAGTGGGCAGCCAGTGTGTTGGAACTCTTCAAATATTCTGTGGTCCAAGTGTAGGTAACACTCACAAAGATTTACTGAGAATTATAAAACGCAGGTGGGGATGGGCTGCACTAAACTACAGGGGATACTCAGTGCTGGAGGATATGACAGAAAATTTGAGGTTTTATATAAAAGCATGATTATGCCTGTGATATATCTTTTTCTCTGGCAAATATTTTGATTCTACAGCAGTTTGTTAATGATCTGTTATGTTATAAACAATCTTGGTTTGTTGTGGTTTTGTTTATTTTTTAATTGATCTGTTTCTAATGATTCACAATTAATTATTACAGCTCTAAATTTTCAATTTAAGGTAGTTTAAATTATTGTCCAGGCTTTTCCCATAGGCAGAGGCATGCTCATAGTACAGTCCTGGTGAATCAGATTTAATAGGCATTTTGAAACAAGCACAACTGCAATTATGCCCAGAGAATCCCTGCCAACTTTTTAATGGTTTATTTTTATTGTAAAAACATCTTGTAAATACCTTAGTTTCTTCTGGGATGGAAATTATTGTTTTAGAGTGTTCCACACCAAATTTTTACTTAGTATGCTACCTAGTAATCTATTTCTCATTACATAAAAATCACAAGTTATATTTCAATAAAATATTGAACTAATAAAAGGTAAAATGCTGGAAATAGAGGTGTTTGTGTTTGCTATAATATGTCCAGTAGTTATTATTTCTATGTTACTCCTGATATTTCAAACTGCTATGCAAACACTAAGAGAATCATAAAACTGAAGAACTCATTATTGCTCTATCCTTATTTTACAAACAGGGAAAAGAGAGCACAGAAGAGCCCTGCCCATTGCAACAGAGAAGCAAAATTAGAACTTCTGTTCCCATCTCTCACCTGACTCCTGAAAATGTTTTGTGAATAACAATGCATCTTGTGAGAAAGTTGTCTTTGATTTTACTTCTGTAATAAGATTTGGATTTTTTTTGTTCCTTCATGATGCACATTAAAAAGAGAAGGTGCTTACATTTTGTTCACTGTGTTGATAAATGTTGTGTATCCAAATTTTGCACCATTCCTCCACTGCAGCTTGAAATCCAAATGAATGCTAAGCAGTGCTGGTCACCCCAGGATAGCTATACCATTTTTCATCAGACCACATTATGCATATTAAATTGGCTCTGAAGGCTTCAATTTGTATATTTGAAGTCCAGCCTCCAACACAAGAAAGTCTCTGGAGTGTTTGTTTGTTTATAGAGCTGCCACTAAAAACAAAGCAATAGACACAGTAGGAAATAAATTAGATAGGTAATTTTTTTTTACTTTATTAACAACATACAAGAATTAAGCACAAAAAAACCATTAAAAACACTGATGGATAAAATGTAAACATATTCATGGTCACATCTTGATTGTAGAGTATTACAGTACAGTAAAAATGCTACTTAGATGTTCTGAATGAGACGCAAAGTAAATACCTTTGAATTTCATTTAATTTAATTTCATTTGATTACCCTTCTCACAGGTAAACCATGATCCACTGACACTTGATTCTGAAATTCATTCATTTTGTTAAATTTAGCTTTACCAGTATGCTGGTCTGAGGCTCCAGTCGCACCTTTCATGGTGGTACCTCTTTATTTGTCATGAGTCCAGTGTGACATCACTGCTTATTAATATAATTATTTGCCTTTTAAATATTTCTGTATTTAGCTACATTTCAGTTTTGCAGACCGTGCTAGCTGTGGTGTCCCCAGTTTCAGAAGTGCTATCACAGGAATATGAAGGTATAAAGAAGGGGAAAAAAATGTTTCCCCAAGAAATGTGATTTGCTGCTGTTTGTGGTGTCAGTAATTATTGCAGCCAATATTCACTTCTTAAATACTTGCACATTTACACACTTTACCTTTGCATTAAATTTGACCTAACTATGATTTCCCACTTAATGTTAAGCAAACATCTACCTGGAGTATGACAGAGGACACTAAAGCAACAAAGATGATAAAGTCAAAAAAACAAAGATATGATTTTCCATTCAGGCCAAGGAGGATGACATGGAAGTGCTGAATTTTAGAAACACACATATCTTCTTTAAAATAGCTATTGAAGTAATTATGGGATAATCTGTACTATATGACTTCTTCACACTGTTAAAGATTGCTATTTTTTTTCTCTCAGGGGTGTTCATTCCCATTGGACTGCTCCAGAAGTGCAAAATATATTTGTTTAGTCAGAAGGACTCCTGCTAATTGTTTGATGGCTCTTGCTGTGCTGGAGAGATTTTATATTTATGTTGTTGCTCTGAATGCAATGCACTTCTGATTTATTTTAATGTTGTTTGGACAGCTGTGAAGAGAAATAAAATGGAACAATATTGTTTTCCTATGCTGGTTTTGAAGTGTCATAATTATTTCAAATATTGCCTAAGATACCCACTGAGACAATCAGGGAACTTAATTTTAGATGAAACAATATGTATCTGAGGACTGGTAGAAAAATACACTGCAAAGTAATGGAGGAAGTATTGGGATAGAGATCCCTGCTAAGCACTAAGTTATATACCTACTCACCCCAGCCAGAGGTTACATATTTTGAGACAACTGCCAACTTTTACGTCAGATATACTATATATTGTCTTAATTCTGTAACTCCCCTTTATAAATAACAGTAGAGATATTGGTGTGCCAATTGATTACTATTTCAATCTTTCACAGAAGATGCACTTGTTATTGTGAACAACGTTCAGTTATTTCTTCAGAGACATCATTTGTAGGTTGATTGCTTTCTTAATGTTATGAAGCAGTCTTTTGATTAAAGAGAGAAATGAGAAATTTTATGCTACTTCTTAACTTTACACCTCTCAATGTGAATGTGTATCTTAGCATCACTCTTCATTCATAATAACTGCTAATTTCTCCAAACACATGGTTCACCTCTGAGGTTGACCCCACAGCCTGCTTCTCCAGAGGCAGACCTTGTTATTCCTTTTATCCATGCTGGCATTATATCCATCCTTCACAGCCTTCCTTCTCCCTCATACAAATGCTCTGGTCTCATTTGCCTTACAAAACCAAAAGCAAAAGCTGGGTGCCTGGACCAGGCTGTAAGAAGGTAGCTTGTCTTCTGGCACTGTGGGAGAAACTTTTCAGTTCACCAAATCATTTGCTCCAAGGCAGAGTTGTGATTCCCACCCAGAGGCAGGAGGAGGTGAGCTATGCTCATGCTTGTGTGAGTTAGTTTGGGGCCCATTCAGGACTCATGGCATAGCTTAAAGCGAGCTCACATAAGGCTTGTGCTGGAATCAGCGGTGCCCTTGTAAACAAGGAAGTCTCCAGCACTCTCAGGAGAAACGAACTATCGTAGGTGCAAAGGCTTGGAGACCTAATACTGCAAAGCAGCTTTACATCTCACATACCCTTTGCACTTCAGCCTGCCCTATCACTTAAAGGTCCCTCAGCAACACTCAGAGCTTCCTGGGGGGAAAAAGACTCAGAGTCCAGGAGGTAATTCTGTGATTTTCGTATAAATAATTGGGGAACACTTAATCAGAATCTACGTCTTACTTTCTGCAGTTGTTTCCTCTGTTCCTGCAGAGGAAAAAATCTTGAGAGACATCTGATTACTTCTAATTTTCATAATTATTGGCAGTTCTGAAACACAAACTAAAGATTTTGGATTCAGAGCATGGGATGAATGTATCCATTTTTCCTAGTATCCTGTCACCATGCACACAAAAGCAGATGCTTAGAGAAGAGAGAAAGAAAAGGTCAAAAATATAATGATGTTTCCTTAGAATATTTTTCCAGCTCAAAGGGCTCCTTGAGTCTGAGATTGTGTCTTTGTAATTAATGGCCCTGATGGTTTTTTTCCTTTTGATTTTTTTCAGTTATCTTTTGAACTCACATAGATGTTTTGCATCTGAAAAAAACTGTAGTTTACCTGCACAATGTGAAAAATCAATTTCTTTCATTTGCTCTGAGACTGCCATCTGCTTACTTCTGATATCTTGTAGTTCTGCTTTGGTAGAGACTGTGAGCAGCCATTCCCAATGGAACTGTGCATTTTTTTTAAATGCGATTCTTCTCCCTACTCCTCAATCCAACTTCTCTCTTTGCTAAGCTAATGTTTACTTAGTAGCTGTTCCATATTTTAAAAAATAGTTCCAATTTTTTAATATTTTGAATATACTATTTTGAATAGTATGTTTTTCAATAAGTCTGCCACACTACTCTCAATCTTTCCCAGTTATACTCTCTTTTTTTCTGAGACCATAGGATGAGAACTGCACACAACAGTTCAGTATGTGACTGAACCATGGATTTATGCAGCTGGGTAATGAGATTCTCTGCTTGTTTCAAAGGCTGCTCCATCTTAAAACTGATTATCCAGTGTGGCCCTGCCAGCTCCTGTAATGCATATTGTTTGGAGACCTGTAATTATTTAAGAGTCTCAGCTTGCATTTATGAGTTGCATAAACAAGTTTCTATCTTCTGTGACTAGAGAAAAATTCTGCAGGATGTAAAACCTGTAACTTTGAAATTGGAAGCTAAATGAAAACCAAAAGTAGATTATTTTTTGGGGGGAGGGGGGGTATCTTTAAACATGATTTCATAATTTGAGGATATATGTAATATTTGTGTGCATTAGTATTGCAAATTTTTGTGCCACTTGGCATACAGATTGGATGAGCTATAGATCTCCTCACCCTAGCTCCATCCTTGGCATGTCCTTACATTTTGACCTCTGTGTTGTCCACATGGTTCATCTCTGAGTGCAACCAATCTACTGTTAAGAGATGCTCTTATACGTGAGGTCCCAACTTGCAGAAACAGTTTGGGAGAGGAATGGTTGAGCTGGAATGGCTCACACAGGTTCTAGAGTCTGCAGTCTTTAGATTTTGGTGTCACAGCAGTATTTGGAAAAAGGAGAAGAGATGATAATCCCTCCACGTGTCTCATTTTACTTCTGACAGTGACATGTAAACAGCCAGAGTCCTTCCCGAGAGCAAAAACCTAGTCCTGCTGATTTTTAAAATAAATTTCTGCCTCCTGCCTGTATTCTAAAGATTACGTCTGTTTGTTCTAGCTCAACACAGTTAAGGTCAGAAAGCAATGCTAAACAATACCAGACTAAAGTGCTTTCATCCCATATTGTAAACCTGTAGAAGGAAATAGAATGAAGGCAGGGAAAACATAAGCAGGAGTTAGAAGTAGCTCTAGGGAGGGAGCTGGCATTAAAGCAAGATCCTTGCCAATAAATGCCAACCAATTTAGGCTGAAGTACTCTTGCTCAGCTGTATAAGGACCCTGCATGATAGATGAGAAATGAGAGTGCTAATGCAGCAGGTACTTATTCTACAGTCTTGTTCTTCTTCATAGAACTGTAATTAACTCTCTTTTTCAAGGAGTGCTATTACTGTTTTTATTTTTATTGACCCTTGAATCCTATTCAGACAAAATTTTTTTTAGACTTCTGGCATTACTGGATGCTTAGAAAAAAAGAAATTTGAAGTAGCATGTGCAAATAAAGTTTTGAGACAACAGCTAGTTTGATCAGTTTTATCCAACCGAGGTTTACATTAAGTCTTCTTGGAAATGAGGTAGGGGGAACTATAAGGAGAAATGTGTGGGCCTATGTGCACACATGTACCTTCTTGTTTACATTTAGATGGTTGAAAATGGTAAAAACAAATTTAAATTCAGTCCTATCATTCCCACTGTATTAATTCTGTCATGCTTTTGGGAAATTATAGACCTTTGGTATTTCCGACACTCATATATTATATCTTCATTTAATGTTGCATTTTGAAATTATCACCTTGAAAGGTAATGGCCATTTGTAAAAAGATTACGTAATTGTAATCTGTAAGGGTAGAGATTCTGCTTTTCCAAAGCAGCAATTGTATTTATTTAAGTTGAAGCTAAATTAAGAAAGCTAAACTCCTGTAAAATTACAAGTCCCATTTCCACGAGCTTAGTTAGGAAAGTTGTCTCAATGTTCAATGGCTATTTTCTATGTAAAATTTGTTTCTGGAAATATTTTCTAGTTTATAACATTGTGATTACATACATAACAGAATTAATTGCCTTGTATAATTACTTGTGCTTTTTGAAGGTTGCTTTTTTGACACCCAGTACCTTTATTTTGTCATCTGAGTTGTTTTTCTGCATGTGTTTGGTCTTTATTAAATCCTAATTTTAAGAGTGTATATAGGTTCTGAATCCCCATTTGGGTCTCATTTAACATTCTCAGTAGTTCCTTCAACTTGCTTCTCTTTTTGCTTCTCTTCACTATTGCTGGTAATCTTTCAAGATGTCCTCTTTTTTTTTTATTAAGATCCTGTTTTAAAAAAAAAATATGCCCATGTCAAACTGTTTTCTTTCTGTCTTTCCTACAGAGATGGTTGCTATGATTAAGTGGGTCCTGCCTTCAGTTGTGCATCACGAATCAGATCCTTTGCAATGTTTGGAAGTATACCAGACAAGTGCTTCTCTTCTTGAAGACTTTCTGATTATCTTCTTTGTGTTTCCTTCATTGATGATGTCTAAAAAAAAATTGTGTGAGTTGGTTTTGCTTTGTTGTTTTAAGTTTGGGGGGGGGGGGGAGGGGGTGTTTGTTTTTCAGATTTTAGTTTCATTTTTGTTTCTTGAGGTTTGTTTGTTTGTTTTTCCCTGGCTCATCTTAATATTTGTCTTCTGCTCCCAGAATATCCCTTATTTCCCATAGTATTCTGCACCATGCTCATTGTCCCCATTTTGGTTGTGTCATCAGTAGTGTAGATACCATACTCTTCCTACTTGAGCAAAATACTTTTGAGCAAACATTCAGATTTCCACAGAAATCACCTTGCTTCATTTGAATTTTTTTTCATTAGCATAGCCTGCCTTGGCAAACTTACATACTTTGCATCACAGAATGATCCTGCTAAGTATTCCCTTGATTATCTTCTCCCCAACAAGCTTTTGAAGTGTCTGTTCTAGCAATACTATTGTTTAAAGCCAAATATTCATTTTTTGAAACAACATTTGTGAAGTTTCTTTTTAAGTGCAAAAAACAAAACAGCATGCATTGGGAAAAACAACAGAAATTTTAACAGGTGTAAGTCAAATTTCTTCTCATGAGCTCTCTTTAGTGACAAACAAAAAATCTGTCGGTGCTATTAAAGCAGAATTTAATTACAATCAGGTTTGCTGCCTCGAAGTTCGACAGCATATAGATAACTCCTAATGATAAGGGGCTTGCAAGAATGCTAGAGACGGACTTTTCATGCCATCAGGTAGAGAGACATGACAAGGAGGAATGGCCTTAAGCTGAGGGAGAGCAGGTTTAGAATAAAATTAGGAAAAAAATTCTTTACTGTGAGGATGGTGAGACACTGGAACAGGTTGCCCAGAGAGGTTGTGGACTCCCCACCCCTGGAGGTGTTTAAGACCAGGCTGGATGAGTCTCTGAGCTACCTGGTGTACTGGAAAGTTTCCTGTCCACCACTAGGGGGTTGGAACCAGATGATCTTAAAGGTGCCTTCCAACCCAAGCCATTCTATGATTCTATAAGTGCATTGAAATTCTGGCAGACACTACCTACTGAGGGTGCAGAATCTCCTCCACTGAAGATCTTTCAGACAGATAATATCTTGCACAAAGAATCTGGTTCTACCTGAGTCAAATAAGCCAAACCACATTGTCTCTTCCAGCTTTACTTTCCTAACAAAACTTGACTTAATTAAGTTTCCTAACTAGGTTTCAAACTTGCATAGTCCAGGTAACTTTTCTGTGTGTCACAAATGCAGCCTGATGCTGACAATGTTTAGATTTCCTCTACTGTAAAATGAAGTCCTCAGGCCTCAATGAGTCAATTGACTAACCATTAATCAAATAATTTTTAAAAAACACTCGTTGTAGTAGAAATTTCAACTGCTACATTTGCAATATGGAAAAGTTACTTTCAAAATACTTACTGTAAATATTGTTTCAAATGCTACAATTTCATATCCACCAATCTGTTGTATACTAATTAAAATGAAGAGAGGAAATGTGAAATACACATAAACTACTGAATTTTAAACACTGATTGAAGAAGTTAATTTTAATAGAAGTAGTTCAGGAATTCAAGTTGGATAATTAAAAAAAATGAAAATGAGGAATCTTAAACAACCCATTATTTGTGTTCAAGTGATACCTTCACTGAAATCTTGTGATGACACCCCGAACTAACACATAGAATCACAGAACATTCTGAACTGAAAGGGACTGACAAGGATCAGTGAGTCCAACTAGTAAGTGAATGCCCCGTATGGGGATCAAACCCACAACTTTGGCATTAAAAGGAACGTGCTCTAAGCAACTGAGCTAATCTCAGGGTCATGAATTACAACATTTTCTCCAGATTTAGCATGTAAAGGTAAGTGTTTTTTTGATGGGGCTCATACTAACTATGAAAAGCAAGATTGAGCATAAATTATTCCAAGTGATCACATCTTCAGGGAACATGCACTCAGGTTAGCCCAGCACAGGTGTGGGCAGCAACAGACAAACACCCTGCTTTGCTTTGCCTAAGAGATGACAAAGACTCTCAAAGGCAAAGACAAAGACAAAAGACTGAGAGAGTCCACAAAGAGGACATGATGACCCAGCAGCAGGGTGACTAAGCGTGCAGGATGCTCTGGCTCTTCGCAGTGCCTCTGTCTCCATCTCTCCTGGCTTCCCCTCATCTTGCGCTGAGATGCAAACGGTCTCCATGGGAACCAGCACCTTCCCCACTGCCAGCACCCTGAGAGCCAATAGCACTGGCTCTGCTGCTGTGTAGGCAACACCACAAAGGACGGGAATAATAAGTGCTCCCTTCCAATATTCACCAGGGGTTTTTTTCCAGCCTAAGAAGCGGGTGAAGCAAATTCTTAAAATGGAAATACTAAAAATACTGGAAGCTGCTAATTTTTCAGCTTGCATAAGGATACCTCACCTAGCTTTAGGAAGTGGAGGTCAGTGCTTGAGTTAGCCTTCCTTCGCCTCTTGAATCTACTGTGGAAGATTGTATGGCTGGACAAATATCTATTTCCTTCTGAGCAAACCATTTTCACATGTCATCCAGTTGAGTCTTCCAGATGATGATAACTGCAGAAACTAAAGTTCTTTCCCAGAAAATGCTAGACATAAATAGAGAGCAGGGAGAAAAGTGGCCTGGGGTTCTTCTCATTGATTTCAAGTGACAAGAAAACATTTAGTGTGATAGCATCAATCAGAGGAAGACAGATAGAGAAAGTTATTCTTTTAAAGTCTGCTTCCTTGAGTTGAATGCCTAATTTTTTTGCATACAGCTACTATTCACTTTGTATCAGTTCTTCACAGATCTATCTGTGAAAGTACATCCCTTTATGGGAAGCATCCAGTGCTCCTGAAGGCTGGCCTCCAGGCAGATTATATAATCCTGGTGTATGGCTTATATTGCTGGATGGTTCCCCTGTAGAAGACCTTGAACAGCAGTGTGTGGGTGCACTGGTGTACAATCACAAGACTTTGCACAAGATAAATATACAATCTTCCAGTACAAAGTATTGTTTTTATAGCATAATGATCTTGAGATCGCACCACAAAAAGCTTTATTACCAACAAACAAGTTCCTCACAAAAAACATACTATGTATTCATCCTCTTTCCAATGACACTGATTTTTAATAGCTCTAATGATTATAAGTAACCTCCTTTTTTAGTACAATTTCACCTGATACCAAAGTTAAAAAAAAAATCACCATTTTTCTGTTCAGGTTGGGATCCTCTTCTCACTTGCCATGACAGATATTTACTTAATTAATTTAAGCTTACTATCAAGCTGAGTTTAATTAATATTGTAACTGACATTCCTACCTCAGATTAAAGCACAAAAGGTTACATAATTCAAGCTCTGTATTCTACCATTATGTTTTTTCTTTATAGTAGCCTTCATTACATAATAGGTAAGAGATTTTTCCCTCCAGTATTTACAAGCAAAATTTGCAATAACATCTCTACTGTGCTGAAGTATTTGAGCTGCTGAAAGTTCCACATGGAGAGAAAGAAAACAAGAAATGGGAATGGCAACAGAAATGAAAACTACAACTAAGCAATATTTCTGTCTCTGGCATAAAACATTCAGTTTGCTAGCAAAATAGATAGTTTAAACAATATAACATTTCTAGCAATATGATTCTTCATTAATAACATTAAATCCCTTACTCATTACGATATCTTAAATATTTAAAAGCTGTGATGAAGACTAATTATTTCTACAGAGGTATAAAATGTAGATCATGAAGGACCTTAATTACTGATAACACTTTACCTAAACTCATAATAGAACAGTGCATGGTTACAAACATTGTTTGGTTCTGAGAGATGTTCAGTTGCCAGAGCAACGTGTGACCATCTAAAATAGTCTATTTTTTTTCCGGACTGTCCCGTTAAGTACTTGGGTCTGGTTTCAGACTGGTCCTTGGCAGGAGTGCTCCTGACACTGATGGGCCCTAGGCCTAGGCATGTAAGGCTATGCCCATATAATTTGTGTCCCTCCTCCTCAAGCAATGAGGCAGGCCTGCAATTTGTCAGACGAGTATTTGCTTGACACCCCTGAAGGTACCCAAAGCTCAATATCAGTGAATTCAGATAATTGCAAGGCACATGACCAAGGAGCAGGAGCACAGGATGCAGAAGGATTGAGTTTAGAAAAAGAAATGCCAATTGTGCATGATCAAATGTCAGTTGATTCTGCATCTCCATTTCAAGTTTGTTGGTAAAGGCACTAATCCCTTTAATTTCAGACTGTACCGTCCATGGAGTGTTTTACAGGATAACTATGTCCTAGTAACTGAGCTGCATATACAGAGAAATTTAACTTTTTTTCCTTGGATAAAAAGTATTCTGTAGCATTAAAGGAGATCCTGTCACTTGATAAGGCTCTTTCCTGAAAGCACTAACTTTTCACTGGAGACTGAAACCCTGATCCTGTAGAGAGTGAAATGTAACCTCCTGAAGGCTGATGGTTCTTCGGGGCAGTCCTTGCAGGATGGCAGCAACAGCTTGTTTTTCCTCTCTCAAAGGAACCTGCTGTGACCTACATTCAGTGCACATCTCACAGGACCACCCCAGATGAACCATTTCCTCTGCTAAGAGTTACCACCTCCGACTCAGTGGAGGATGCAGAAAGCTTCATCCCCTTGTAAGCAAATTACTTTAATTACTTTCCTCTGCTAACAGTGGCAGCATGAGCTACCTGAGAGCAGATTTATCTCAGCTGTGTCTAATCAGACTTTGTCTCCAAGCTCCAGTGGGGCAAAAGAAATGCCAGAACTGCAAGCACAAAAACATTAGCTTCAGTTTGCAAGGACTCACTTCCTCTGTTCCTTTCTTCTTCAAATAGCTTAGTGGAGAAATTGCTACTTGCAGATGCTCTCCCTTGTAAAGTCATTTTTTTACAATCTGTAGCATCCTGTTTCTTTCAGTGTTTGTAAAGACGCTTTTCAGTGAAAAAACCCCAATGCTGGTATATTACTTGCCTCAGACCCAAATGGTATAGAAGAAACACACACTGTCAAAAAAACAGCTATGTCAGTGAAGGGTTCCCAGTCAATCAAACACAAGCAGTAGGGTTTGCTTGGTAGTGCTTACTACTTGTATTTTCTCTCATTAGTCTATGTTATTTTGCTGTTTTCCCACTGTGAAAATTGCTGTATGAATCCACAGTGGCTCTTCCATCTGGAAATAATACATATTGCTATGAATTTCTTGGGAGGAGCAATCATTTGTAATTTATTCACACTGTGTCAGTCCAGGGCAAGCAATATGATCTGACACATTGTTTACAGTATAATGATACACAGAAATAAACCTGGCATGGTATAGTTTTATCCCCACTGTGAAAAAAAAATGATGCCTACCAATATATTATACAACCATCAACTATGAAACAAGGTGTGGAAAAATGGGTGAAAGACAGATATTTGTACAAAATTTACATTTGAAAACTGTTCCCTTTTTACGATTGACCTTAGAGTCACTTACAGTCATAGACAGAGATTCTTTTTCACTGCAGGTGATTTTGATGAAGATTTTTAAAGCTACTATCAGCTTCAGCTAAGTTGTGTTTTCTCTGGCTGGCCTTTCACCTGAGCTCATCAAATAAGACATAGAAAACCAAAGCAAGAATGAGAAAGAATGAAAGTTGACAAAACTGATTTGGAAGAATATGGCACTGATGTTTTGGAAAATACTTTTTCTTTTCCCCTGAAACTGCTGTAGAAATTATCCTATAGACTGAAATGATGCCAATGAAAGGGCAGTGTGACCCTTTTTTGTTGATTCCGTTTTCTGGATGAAACATTATCACGCATCAGCACTAAAACCTGATTCCCTGGCAGTTTTTTTCCTGAGAACACTAATATTACTTTTTGGCAAAGTTCAAGGTTAGATAAGTAGCATGATATATAATTAAAGGGCTCTTTGGCTTCTAGTAAGTTCAGTTTCATATCTGATCCTATTTTACTTCCTATTCCTTTATAGTTCTGTGGCACATGTGGGGTGAGATTGAACCCACATTTAATTTCAGTGTTTATGGGTGCACTGCATGTCTGATCTCTTGATACAACAAATTAAACTCGTCACTAGCTGATGGGAGGCCAAAAAATGGAGCAGATGGTGTCTGTGGAAGGATTTGCTGTGCCACCTCCGAGGCTCTGCTCCCTAGATCTCTATGGACTACAGTGAGCAATAAAAGACTGAGCATGCAGGCAAACACTGACCATTAGACACTATCTTTTGGCATCATAATGTGCTCAGTTATCCTCATGTCTCTGTGCTCGAGTGAATGAACCAGTCAGAAATTCCCAGAGATACTGTTTTCCACCTACTTCTGGCCTCACTTTAGTTGACTGAAAAACTGTGCTCAAGTAATTATCTGGACTTCCACAGCCATGTGGAGAGAGTTAATACAGGCAGAGAAGCACTTTGGCATTACAACCTTTTTTCTTTGGTTTATTGAATCACATCTTGGAGGAACTCATCTCTGTCCATTATCTCTAAAAGAATTTCTAGACAAGCAACTTCCACTGTATACTCAAATGACAAGCTACTCTGATGAAACTCACCCTGTGCCAGACTCTCTGAAGCAATATACTGACAATAGCCTCAAGAACCTCAGTGTAGCTGGTGGCAGAAATATTAGTTCAGAGCAAGGAGGTCTTTTAAATCTTCAAAGCCAGACCTGATGTGTCCAGGTACTGTCAGAAATATATCACTGTAGTCATTTCTTGCTGATGGCTGTGTCAGGCACCAATGGTTAGGGGCATCACTCTGGGGAACCAATCTCACACAGAAGGGCTGAGGCTGAGAGCAGCACCAAGGCCTGTGTCATTTCCCATCTTTGGTTTTGATAGTTAAAGCTCCAGGCTGCTGAGGGCGACCTATACATGATGAACATGGCAGCTTCCAAATGAAAGATACTACACACATATGGAAGAAATTCACATATGAAGAGTGAGATAGGGATTATGGCTAATACCTAGTTGACCCCAGTACACTCTGAAGTCAGATCAGTGCCCATGCTTATGTCAAAAGTGTGATTTGAATCTGGCTGCTGCCCCCTTCTGACCCAAGTGGTGTCCAGGCATCACAGCCAGCAAACAGTGGGTGGCTGTAATATGGCTTTTGTTCTTCACAAGATAATTCTACTTACAACTCAGAAGACCCATATGATAGATACCTACAAAGGCTACTGATACAATGGGAATGTGGAAGGTTTCTTTTATCAGTTCCCTCTATACAGATGGTTACTTCATGTAAATTGATAATAGTCCTTCATACAGAATACACTGATCAGTATATGAACACAACTTGATGCTTATCAAATGCTGCAAGCACATATATATATATATATAAAGAGAAATTATATAGACAGATATGATAGATGTATAATGTTACAGTTTTGAGAAGTGGTTGTATTAACTGTATTTAATACCTGTAAACAGTCTTTCCCATTAAGTATATTCATCACATTTACTTGAGCTAACATTGTTCAATATTCATTAGCCTACAAATTAAATGTGAAGAATTAAAGTAGGATAATTTCAGTACCCTGCCATCTGTTGCTCAACTTGAAAGTAGTAGAGTGTCATGCTGTTTTGTGTTTTGGTTTTTTTTCTCTCAAATATTCATTACAGACAACAAAACACAATAGAACCTCGGGCACACAAGTTTTATGACAATGCCCAGAATCAGACTTGTTTATTGTGAAAGTTTTGGAACCACTGTAAATTCAGCAATAGAACAAAGAAATGTTTTTTTCTAAATGTAACTGAAGCTGTGGCAGAAAGTGTCTGCACGGTACTGCCAAAACTGACCACCAGAGACTGGAGGCTTTGCTCCTGCTGAAACCTTGGGCATTTGTAGAATGTGTAGCAGCAGCAGAATCTTTTTGTTCCCCCCCCCAGACATAGTGAGTGCCAGCAAATCTGAAAAGGTGGTAATATAAATTAACATTCTTCATCAGTCTGCATGGAAGAAAATCTACATCCCAGGGATCAGTGTTGGGCCCAGTTCTGTTTAATATCTTTACTGATGATTTAGATGAAGGGATGGAGTCCACCATTAGTAAATTTGCAGATGACACCAAGCTAGGGGAAGTGTCGATCATCTAGAAGGCAGGAGGGCTCTGCAGAGGGACCTGGACAAACTGGAGAGTTGGGCTTATTCCAACGGGATGAAGTTCAACAAGGCCAAGTGCCGGGTCCTGCACTTTGGCCACAACAACCCCTGCAGCGCTACAGGCTGGGCACAGAGTGCCTGGAGAGCAGCCAGGCAGAAAGGGACCTGGGAGTTTGGATTGACAGGAAGTTGAACATGAGCCAGCAGTGTGCCTGGGTGGCCAAGAAGGCCAATGGCATCCTGGCCTGGATCAGGAACGGTGCGACCAGCAGGAGCAGGGAAGTGATCCTTCCCCTGTACTCAGCGCTGGTGAGGCCACACCTGGAGTACTGTGTCTAGTTCTGGGCTCCTCAGTTCAGGAAAGACATTGAGGTGCTGGAGCAGGTCCAGAGAAGAGCAACCAGGCTGGTGAAGGGACTTGAGCACAAGCCCTGTGAGGAGAGACTGAGGGAACTGGGGTTGTTTAGCCTGGAGAAGAGGAGGCTCAGGGGAGACTTCATCACTCTCTGCAACTACCTGAAAGGAGGTTGTAGCCAGGTGGGGGTTGGTCTCTTCTCCCAGGCAACCAAAAGTAGGACGAGAGGGCATGGTCTTAAGCTCTGACAGGGAGGTTTAAGTTGGATATTAGGAAGAAATTCTTTACAGAGTGGGTAATCACAAATGGGCTGCCCAGGGAAGTGGGGGATTCTCTGTCCCTGGAGGATTTTAAGATGAGGCTGGATGTGGCACTTAGTGCCATGATCTAGTAACCATGGTGGTAGTGGATCAAGGGTTGGACTGGATGATCTCAGAGGACCTTTCCAACCTGACTGATTCTATGATTCTATGATTCTAGTTAGAGCTCTCGCGTGGTTGCTTTGTTAAGACAGTGAAGCCAGAGTGATTCTTTTTGAACATTTCAATAAAGTTTTCCTGGAGTTTCTTGTAAGAATTCAGTTTAAAATTGAAGATAGCCAAATGTAATCTTGGTTATCTCAGTAAAAAACCATTATTATTATTCTTTAATAACTTTTAGAACTTTCTTCAAACTTTTGAGTTTCAGTATAAGTAATTGATGTTAGTATTTGGTATCACCTCACATTCCTAGAGATTGGAGAAATGGCTAAGGACAAGGCATACTGCTTTTCTGTAGCAATTATCCAAAGGGATAATTAAAACGCAGGTAAAGTTAAAACACAGATAAAAATTTTCCTATTTAGAAAAGGTAAACCAGGCCATCAGTGTCACATGACACTATCCCTAGAGATCCATTGCCTGATGGAAAATTCAGCTCTGAACAGAGGGCCAATAAAAGTCTAATTTTAGTGCAGAAGTTCTTTTTTTTTTTTTTTTCTCCCAACAAGAGTGAATCAAGGCTAAAGGGGCATAAAGGTCATCTCTGTATTCTCCTTTATGAGCTGTCATAGCTGCAGATCTGATTACTGCTGTAGAGGATCACCTTTGACAAAGGATCACCTTTGGTAATCGTAGCAAAGGATCAGAATTGCTGAGGGGAAAATTTCATCCTAATGTAGCAGCTTAAGTCCTTGTCCCAGTGATGCAAAAATTTACATGACTGTTGGAAAAGGTTAGTGACCCTTATTAAAACAAATAGACTATGCTGGGTACCTGGAATCCCCAATAACTTTTGTGACTTTTTTGTGGTTTCTGTTACAGCAGGATACACTTTTTGATCTCTGCAAAGTCCTATTCTGAGCTCTATAAATCCTTAGTATCATGATGACCATGTAAGATTACCTGCAATGAAGCCATGATGGAGTGATCTCAATTACTGGGAAGCACCTGGGTAAGAAAGGTTAATAGGAACAGCCAAAGGAAAGTATATGTGACACTGAGCAGTTATAAAATATTGTTTCAGTGGTATCCACCACAGCAAATCTCTGCCTGGGTTCACTGTTGATATCTACCTTTGCCTACCCATGCCTGGAAAGGCAGTAAATCCTTGTGTGGCTAGTAATTGCTGATTGCATTTCATGTACAGATTCATCTTCTCCCCTCCTGCAAAGAAACCTATCAATAATGTGTTCTTATAATGTATTCTGATGCTTACAAGAGATTTTGTGCCATAGTGCAGATTTCCTTTAAAGCCTCTATCTGTAGTAAAGTAATTCTAAATCATCTGATTGATACTTAAACGATAGTGCAAAGATTTGGAACAGACACTGTCTTAAAGAAGTTCAGTAGAAGTCTGCTTCGTTAAATGATTTACAAGGAGAATAAAAGGTCAAGGAACTTGTTCTTATTGCATCCCTGTAGTCTGAAGGTCTTTTACACTCTGAAATCTCAGGCAACTTAGAACAAAATCAAACCAAACTGTACAGCAGCTAATTGCACCTCAAGGCATTTTTTTAAAGGTTACAGCTGGAACTGGAAGAAACTGGAAGATCTGATGAGATTCCCAACCCTCCCCATGCACCATGGGGATTGCAGGTGCTGAAGCTGAACTTTGTAAGTGGAACTGCAAAGTGTTGTCCTTTTTATTTGTTATACAACCACAACAGCAGGAAGAAATTTCCAGGGTAGGAAAGGGGTCCAAATAAACTTTTTCACAGGTACATTTCAAATTCTGGGCTAAGGCACCTCAGCACATCACTTTATATTTGACTGTTTCTAAAACAAGATAATGAAGCTTATCTGAGGGAGTACAAATTAGTTGAAGCATATACTGTGTTCTGACATGTTTTGTAACCTCATGTGAGGCGATCAGCCTAGACACCACTAAGAACTTTCTGGTGTGAGATCCTGAGTACTGCCATAAGGTAGATGGCTTCTGTGAGGGAAAGGGTCATTTAAAATTGCAGTTTCTAGTTTGTAGTGTGCAGGGTGCTATTTGTATGTGTGCATGTCTGGGTGTCCATGTCTGCCCTACATGAGTCTTACTTGCTCCAAGCAAGTGCAGCAGCAGGTGCCAGAAGCAGTTATCCCAGTTATCAGCTACCCTGCTCCCCCCTCTCCTAGACATTGCCACCCCCACAGCAGGGATGTTTTACAGGACTGTGAACCCACCCTGGGGAACCACTTCTTTAGCATATCTGAGATGTCACAGTATGCTTAACTGTAAATATGGTTGCACAGGTGTAGCCTCATGGTTTGCTCAGGTGTTCCTTCAAGGGAAATTGAAATCTGCAGAGGAGAGGCAGCAGGAATGCAACAGGGGAAGGTACATGTGAGCTGCATTACTCATCTGCCAATGATTTGTTCACCTGACACCCCGAAACCTTTGCTGTGAGAGGGTTTGATGACACCATCACAAACATGAGGGATTTGAACCTTGTGTTTCGGCTACACCACCCTCTATGGAGTAGTATACAGCCACCCCAGAGTTCTATGTCCAAGGAGTCTCTGAGCTCTTGACTGGGAAGGAACAAGAAATAGTTACAGCCTCCCACAAATTACAGTTTCTCCCACACAACTTGGTATTTAAGATCAATAAACAAAAATGTCCAGTTCAACATTTCTTGCTGGTACCTTTCAGCTGTGTTCAGGTTTGATATTGCCGGGCTAGCCCCAAAGGTTCCTGCTACAGCCCTTTTAAATCACTTGCCAAACAGGATGAATAACTGTGGAGAGAACCTGCAGAGCTGTGGAAAGCTAATCAATGCCTGCCTCATTCTCCAAATGCTTTATGTGCTTTCACAGGTAGTATGAAAGTCAATATTCAAACAGGAGATCCTTGAAACACATTGTCATGCCCTTCTGAGCATTGTTTTGGTTTGCAGATGGCTTTTCCGTCTTCTGCTCTTTATGGCAAAGAAAGCCACATGCTGTCAGTTTCTGCCCAGAGGACATGATGCATCACATTTCTTGTATGCCCCACTGTTAAATCTAGAGAAAGCAAACATTTTAAAAATAACCAAATTCAGGGGAAGATGTTGATAAACACACCAGGCTCATTAGTTTAGGTAAGATCCCTGGATTTTAGTGGCAGGGAATTAGAAAAAAATGACTGACAATGAAATTCCTCTTTCCTACCTTTAGTCCTCCAAAAGACATTTGGTCTAAACTAGAAATCAGGAGAGATGAATTACCTGTTGAATGTACCCATTCTTCCACATGGGTGAAGGACCCCCAACAACTAAGGGAAAAGCATGTGCAAATTGATTTAGTGTAATTGTCTCTAAAGATGTAGGAGCTTCAGCTTCACCCATAAGGATGGTTTAGGTAGCAAACAGCATTATAGCATTGCAAATCAAGAAACTAAGGCCTGTTGCCTCTAAAAGTGGGATCCAAGCTCCTAAGCTGCTGGATCGTTTGGGAAATCACAGCTACTTCTGTAAGACTTTGAAATTACAGCATCACAGAATCACATGGACTCACAGAATCAAGTAGGTGGGACAGGACCTCTGAGATTATCAAGTCCAACCTCTGACCCAACACCACCTTGTCAACTAGACCATGGCACCAAGTACCACATCCAGTATCTTCTTAAATACCTTCAGGGTTGATGAATCCACCACCTCCCTTGGCAGCCCATTCCAATTATTAACCCTTGCACTATAGTGCAGCAGCTTCAAACAATATGTTAAGTAATCTAATAATTTGAGAAGTTAACTGAAAGGTGAGGTTTTATTTTAAGTTGAATTCCATCAAGGAATATATATCCTCATCAAAACAGCTTCATAATTTTCAGGTAAACTTCTGAGTAAGGAATCAAGTTATTCTTAAAAATATAATTGTTTGATGAAATAAAATGCCTTTTAAAAAGGTAATGCTGAATGTTGTGAAGCACTTCCTCCCACTTGTAACCCATGAAAGAGGATAATACTCTTAGCAGCTCCACTCCTCCACAACAGGAGACCTGTGCTCTAAAGCACTAATTTTTGAGCTGTGCAAGTCTGTATGCAGCTCTGTGAAGTCAGACCCAGACTGACGTTTGTGCAGTCCATTTCAGAAGCTTTCTGCCTCTAAAGACATAGTAGGAATGTTTTAGACAGAGGCTGTACCTAAGTTTACATGCTTTATGGACAAGGCTAATGTACACTACAGTTACATAAACCCTAGCAAGAAAGGTTCAAGAACACTTGATTGCTACGAGTTGATGTCAGGTTTATGGATCTCAAGGTTTGCTGAGGTGTTTGAGGTTTGTGTTTAATTTAGCAACATTGA
Source organism: Pyrocephalus nanus (assembly GCA_038380795.1). Lineage (NCBI taxonomy): Eukaryota > Metazoa > Chordata > Aves > Passeriformes > Tyrannidae > Pyrocephalus > Pyrocephalus nanus. Next base: position 71,886,742 of record CM076261.1, read on the forward strand.
ACAGTAAGTGCTTCCAGCAGCTGCTTACTGTGAAATCACATTTAGAGTGTTTTACAGAGGCTAAATGTTGCATATCTTTCACAGAATCACAGAATCACAGAATATGCTGACTTGGAAGGGATCCACAAGGATCAAGTCCAACTCTTGGCCCAGGACCTTCCCTAAGAGTCACACCATGTGCCCAAGGCATAGGCATATAGTTAGAAATTGTACACAATTTCACATGCATACAAATGGAAAGAGATAAGGAAAAAAGAAGGAAACAGAGGAAGACCAATTGCACTGTCAAATGCTCTACCCACAGTGTATTATATGGACAGCAGAGTAAGGACATAGGAAAATATTAGAAGTTCTTGACATACGTAATCGAGGATCTATGGAAACACTATATCCTCCCATTATCAAACCACACTAATCACCAATTCATGCAGCTCCTAGATATTGTGAGATTAAATACTTCATAAGGGACTAGAAATAACAAACAAAGAGTTTGTATCTTAAAGTATGGAGAACATACAGGCTCTCTAAGGCTACAGACATAAACAAACCAAGCAAAGAAATTCTCTTAGAGATGTAGAGAAAAATAACACTCCAAGTAGAAAAGATCAAAAATTTATAAGGAAAGATAGCACCAAGAATTTTCAAAATTCACAAATACAAATCAGGAAATTATAATTAATGGAAGATTTTTGGGGAAAAATTCCCCAATTTCTAATAATTACTGCTCAATATATGGAGTCATTTGCAATAGCTATGGCTAGGGAAATCATTATATCAAAGTTTGCAGACAAAAAAAGCCAAGTGAAAATGTACCATACCAAGAAAACAAGCAGTGTGACTCACAGGAAGAACTACAAAATAACATAATACTAATTAAAAATAAATGGTTGGTAAGACCAGATTGACACTAGAAACAAAGACAAAGCAATAGCATACACACAAAAGCAAACTGAAGGCCAAATATACAATGGCTACAGTATCCTAGTGAACACAGAAAGGTTCCAGAAAGCAACATCAAATTCAGTGACAGCATGGCCATTGCAGTACTGAGATGTGCTCACCCAGAGCACAAGGGAAAGGATGCAGACTGGAGGATTAGACAGTGCAAACAACTCAGAAATCATGGCTTTCATCTAAAACAAATATCATATGGTCACGAAACCTGGACGAATTATTCCCACCATAGACACAGAGATTCATCCATCCAGGATGGCAGGCTGTGAGGTACCATGTGGAACCATGGCACATGAACTCCTTTGGAAATCCAGGCCAGGTCAGACACATCTGAAGAAAGAAAACTATATGTAAAGTTGCTATTTAGCTGCATGTGAGAACACAGGTTTTAGGACAAAATAGTGTACTTTGGCAGAAGAAATGACACATTCCTGCCTTGCATCCCCCACCATATTTGAACATATTCTGCATGTAGAAGGCATTTAGAAAGTTTAAACTGATTTTTCCTTTTCTTTTAACCCTTTAATTCATGCAGATAACATACATGGGAAAACACTTGACTATTTCTGACACAAAGGCATTACTTTTGAAAGACAATAAGAACAGAGCAGCAGGAACAAAGTCTGTGTGTTTTGTGGATCTAAGTGAAAGTTTATCTCTAAAAAGGCCACATTAACATTTTTTTTCTCCATTTGCTTCTCCTTGTGGCAGTGCTGAACACTGACAGCAGAAATTACTTCAGAGGCAGCTGAAGTGACCACTGCAGTGGGTCAGTGCTAGTGCTATAAGTTGTTTGTTTTGGATGGCTGCCAATTTAAAGCCATGTTGAGATATGAAATATACCTTGCTTTGGGCTCCACTCTGGTATATTCCTTTAAACATCTCCCCCATCCATCCCCCAAAAAAATCAAAAAACTGCCTTCTCAAATATTATATAATAGAGGAGGAAGAGGAAAGATTACTGATGTACCCAAAGACTCAAGAAGTCTCAAAAAAGGAAAAATTGGCTGTTACAGGCCCAGGAAAGTAGTAAGTTTTCCGGAGGAAAGTTATTAAGACATTTTGCATGTGCTATATTTCTTTGCTATATTTCTTTCGTCCTGCTTAAAATGTTGTTGTTTTGTTTTGTGTCTTTTCACTTAGGAATTGGATTGAGCAGTTCTGATTTGAGTCACAGTCCTTTCCTCTTTCTTTTTTCATGGAACAATTTATTATTCAGTGTTACCATGGAAATGATTTCATCTTTCCAGTAGTAGGATTCCAGCGCTGCAGTCTCGGTTTTGTCAATATAGTGTCCAACCCCTAACATACCTACTTTATTAATGCCACCATTAGATGAGACTGTTTACCTACCTCAAGAAAAAAAATCTTTAAAACAGTTTATCTAAGCCAGGAAGCTGGGACTCCATCGTTTCATAGCTTTGTTCTGCAAATAAAGGACCCACCATTGTGACCCTCGCTATTTATTCAGCCTCCTCACAGGGCCTTGTGTAATCCATCAGATGTGTCTCTCCGGGAACAGATAATGGACAGACACTGGTGTAACACAAGCTTTTCCATTGGTTTTTTTTTTCTTTTCTGAACTTTACATTTTTTTTATACTTCCACAATGGTTTTTTGGAAGAAAACAGACATTCCTGGGTTTGTATTCCTACCTTTCTGCTGCTGTTGCTGACAGATTTGCCAGGGTAAAGACATATCCTTCTTTCAGCTCAATTAGGGGTTTTCTGTTTTGTAAGGCAGATGAAGGGGCATACAGAGCACCCTCAAACCAGCTGGCAGAAAGCAGGAGCAGCATACTTACACGTACAGACACAAATAATCAGTGCCACGTAACAGAGGCATCATTTCCTCACAATTTGCTATGCTTCAGCTGAGACTCTTTTGCAAAATACAAGCTCCTCTTGTGCAAAAAACAAATCAGTTTCTCCTTTGATGTTTATCAGCAGATTTTAAGAGTCTATTTTGGAGCAAGTGAAGAGTGATCTAACGTTTGATCTGATTGTGTTTGTTTGTTTGCAAGGTTTGTATGCCTGACAGAAAAATAGATTTCTTTTTACAGCATAATAAACCACAAGCATTTTTAATGTAAATGTTCTGCTCAGTCTTTGTCTTCTTCAGACAGAAGTCTTTTGGGGTACTCTAAGACAAGGCAGCACTGCACAGCAGTCCATTCAGCTGTGGTGCCATTCCTCCATTTTAAGTCACATCTTGAAGCCAGCTCAGCACTTCTCTAAGTTTCTGGCCCACCTTCTTCAACCTTCTGGTTTGTCTTTTTCAAAGTTCAACTGGTGAATAAAGTACATCCACCTTGCATTGAAAATCTGCTTATTGCCTTCCTTCTCTGAACACAGAGCCATAGCATGAGATGAAATGGCTTCAAGTTGCACTGAGGGAGGTTTATACTGGATATTTGGAAGGCTTCCTTCAGGGAAAGAATAGCCAAGTGTGGAACAGGCTACCTGGGGAAGTGGTGGAGTCACTATTCCTGGAGGTATTTAAAACAAATATAGATGTGGTGCTTAGTGACACAGTTTGTCTGTGGACTTGACGGTACTGGGTTAATGGCTGGACTCTATGATCTTAAAGGTCTTTTCCAACCCAAATTATCCTATGATCCTATGATTCTAAAAATTTCTTGTAAGAGTAGCCTTTTCAGAGCAGGATAAATTACCTCATTGATTGAAGACTTAAAATTAGCAAGGCAGAGCTGATAAGTGTGAATGAATGTGTCCTTTTAATATTTTGGGGCACTCTATACATGACATGTCATAATATTACATTAAATTTTCAGATGTCTTGTTGCCTTCTGTGGTAAAAAATAGATAGTGAGAGAAGAAGGAAAACCATCAAAGATAAGAAATGTCTGGACAAAAAGACTATCTGTTCCGACATGCTGCACATTTCGATTATGTCATTCCCATTTTATTCAGGCTGTGTTAAGTGACTGGTGGAACACAATGTGGTGGTGTGCTGAGTTCTGGCTTGACTGCTTCTGCCAGTGGAGACAATCAGGATATGACAAATGGAGCTGATAACTCCAGTGGTAATAATGGTGATTCTCATACTTCCTGTTGGATTTTCAGCTGCTTAAAATTTTGCAGACTATTAATGATTTAGGTGGAAAAAATCCAGTGCAGAGGAATTAGAGTAACAAGATTGTAGCCTTAGGGGTGTTTGGGGAGCATGGAACAGACTGCACCCAATTGCAGATGTACAGCAAGACCAAGGGATAAGGTCATTTAAAACCGAGCTACAGCATTTTGTGAGTATATGATGATTTAGCAACTAATTACTGTAGTTTTGATGTTCTGCATATGAATTGTAAAGTTTAGTTCTAGGTTAATGCATATCTCCCCCCATTCCTGATGTACACATGTGAATTATCCTCACTGGGCTCATCAGATGAACCCTTTTAAGATGCTTTGAAAAATACTATCTTGATATAGAAAGTGCTATAGGATCTTTTGAGATAAAATTCTCTAGAGTGTCCCATTCATCTCCTCTTCCTTAGTTTGTGGAAGTATTTAGTCTTTGTGTAATATTCAGCCCTGATTGCAGGGTGTAAGATTTTTTTTTTCTGACTAAAGAACTAGTTATGAAAGAAGGCTAGGTTTGGGTTTTCTGCTATTATGCACAGCAAACATGCAATTTTGCTACCGGTAGCAACAACCAGCTTGGAAAATGATTAGGTTTTTAAATGACTGGGCTTTTTGAAAAAAAGCATAAACAGGAAAATGTGGGCTGTTTCTGGAGCTACAGTGATTGCACTAGAAGGAATTTAGGGAAGAGACAGCGTAAGTGAGACTCCTACACCAGTTTCCATGTGGACTCTACTAAGTCAGAGGAATTCCTCTAAATTTACTAAATTTGAAAAATTTTAACTGAGTGTGAAATTTAGCACTTGCTGGTTTTCAGGACTAGAGTTGAATATTATCAAACTAAATGATAACTCTTGCAATTTTGAAAGGTTAATTACAATGTTTAGCAATATTTTAATATATTCTAGTTCATCTCAACTGGATTCGTTCGCCTAACAGTTTTGCATATCTTTATATTCATTACAGTCCATTAAGGTAAAACCTTTTAACAAATATTCATTTGTGGCCACTTTCACCATTTTCCGCTTGAACCTCATTCTTTTTCAGATGTCTGACTCTTCAAAAATCTTGTCATGAAAGGTCACATTTTTGTGAAAATCACATCCAACATTTTAGCTCGGGCATAGAATGACAAGTTATACAGAAGTCTTATTCCTTTCAAGAGGAATCTGAGAGAACTTCAAGTTTTTGAGGTTTGATCTTTGTTTTGGGGTTTTTTGTTTGGTTGGTTGGTTGGTTGGTTTTTTGTGTGTTGTTTTGTTTTTTTTTTTTAATTAAAATTACAGTCTCCCATTAGTTTTTAGCATGATGTCTCTCACAAAAGTGTGTCTTTTAATCAGTTTTCATTAAGATTATTTGACATGGTGAAATAATGGCCCAGAAAAAATGCAAAGGCATTTGTTGGTGCACCCTGCTCTTGGTCTGTGCAAAGCAGACCCACAAGTCTCACCAGTGCTCATCCATAACTAGTGTTAATAAGGAGAGTACAGAACAGTTGACAACATGCAAACTTGAACTGCTTTGCACTATATATATGTATGTTGTGACAACAAGTCAAATATTTTATTATTTGTTATTTGTGCTGTGGTACTGCCTGCTTCCTCGGGTAGGTTTGTACTCTGCAAATACACAATAAGAAGGTATTCCTTGCTTTTAGGGCCTTCTAAGTTTAGAAAAAGGAACCCAGCAGCAACAGGCTACAGCAAACAGACACCTGGTGGCTAGAAAATAATTGGTTAAAGCAACTCAGAAAAAAATGCTGTGGAGTAATATATTTGCAATTTTTTTACAGACGCCATAGCAAATATAAGATTGTGCATACACCTATATAAAACTGTGCATTCACCTGGGGCTGAAATGACCGGGAAGCTGCTAATGATAACTGTCAAGTGAAAAAAATAATTCTTGAAGTCCTGGTAAAACTGGAATAGGAATATTTACTGAGTTGTTAGCTGATATTTCATAAATAAACATTTGGTAAAGGTATGAAAAAATGGCTATTACTTTTGCACAATGCCTTACACTATTCTTAGCTGTACTTTTTCCCATGCATTTTGAAGAGTGTCAGTAGTGAGACTCTTTTCTGCTTTTATTCTTGCATTGTCCTTGCAGCCCAACACCTCAAAAACCCCAATAGTGTTGTCAGGGCGAGTTCTCATGGGAAACAACTACCACTTGGCCCCTCTTTATCCTCACTCCTCACCTCTGTTTTTCAGACCTTAGCTATTATTTGAGAAAACTAAACACTGAATAACACAGTGTAAAGCAGCAATTTAAACAATCAAACAATATCATCTAAGAATTTATGTGCACACTTGCCAATATGCTGAATTTGTACCCTATTACTAAACTCCACTCAGAGCTAATAGTACCTTAAGTGGAAACAATGGGGGATATGAGTGACTCACAATGAAAAGTATATAGTATTAGGGAAAAAGCATGACAAAAAAGCATCAGTCTCCTTGTCTACATCCCTACTATCTGCTGCACTGGACAACCACTGCCTCCCCAGAGGAGAATAGTTTCCTCGTACTCTACTCTTCCTGGATGGACACAGGGAAGCAGTTTCCCTTTTACATCTTCTCTTTCTCTCATTCTCCCTCTCTCCTAATGTTTTTATTTTTCTGCAGGGATAACTTGCACTGTTGGAGTGGACATATGTCATCCAATATGGGTCCCACTAGCATGTGTCTCTGCAATATTATCTTGTCTCACTAATCTTTGTGCAACATCACCATTCTCTCAGCTATACTGTCTACCTTTGAAAATTCTGGGCTTTATGAGAGTTTTTAGTATCCTTTGCACTTTGACGCAAAGGTTGGATTATCTGACTGAAGTGGCTGTAATGTACACTCTGTTTTCATACCCTCTATATTTCAATTTCCATCTGATTTGAGGTGATCCATTAAAATTCTCCCCCTTCAATGACTTGTTGAAAATAGCCTTTTGGAAGATGCTGCCAATATCTGAACAGCATCAAAGTATGACAGTTGCAATTTATTTATCAGCACATTAGGTTTTAACCACAGCATGCCCTCTCATCACTCAAGAAACAATTGCAGTCTACAGTCTTCTATCTATCATTTCTATGAATAATATGTATAACTGAATTTATTCCATCACTTGCTATTATTCTGTCACATGAATGTCAAAATAAAGGAGCTCTAAAGCAAACAAAAAGAAGAAAAATTATAGTCATAAGGTAAACAGTTCCAAGAGAGAAAGACAGCCACAGGTGGAACTTTCATTGGAAACCTTTTTTTACTAGGTACTAGGAAAGTAATATGGCTTGTCAAGACCTAATACTAAAAGAATATTAAGAGCTAATGGACTTCTCCTGGAGGGCAGATGAGAGAATTAGCCTATTGGCCTGTTTGGGAAGAACAGACTGACAGAGATGTAGGCTGTAAAGGATGGCCTAGGCAGTTGTATCAGTCCCCATCTTGAGTTGAAGAAATTTTCAGCATAAAACTCAGATGCATAAACCTTTCCCAACCCTATATCACACTGATATATACCTTTGACTGAGTAAACGAGAATTGTTTGAAGAAACTGTCTTGGCTCATTCCACATGACTGAAAACCAAGAGAACACATTCTTCTTTTCTCAGTAGTCAAATTACAGGATTCTGACTTCAGACAGGTGAAGGAAGTGAAACCCATCACTGGGAAAATGCTCATAACATGTGAGATGCAGATCCCACTGTACCTGGGATAATACCTTATGCAGAAATGTCTGAGCAAATAGGTAGGTGTGGTTTTTTTGCAGCAGCTCAGGATATGTCACGGCATTACTGTGGTTATTGAGCTAACCTTATAGCCATGTTACTTCATAACCTGCAGTCTGTTCACTCCCATAAACTCCATGTGAGGTAGGGCCATAGGTTCATTTATTCTGTATATTATAGCCCAAAAAAGAATTGAGGCTCCCAGGGAAATAATCAGGGAGAGTTGCACACCTTTAGGACATGCTGGCAGGTAGGAAGCTGACAGAAAAGGCTTATTTTTTCTTCTAATGAGGTTTGCATATGTCTCCAGAGCTTACTGCAGTCTGAGAAGGAAAAATATGTTTTTCAGTATTTTTATCCTTTAGGAAAAATAATCATAGAATATTACAATAACTGAAGTTTGAACAGGACTCCAGAGATCATTTCAATCAACAAATTTTGAAGAATTTCAAGGATGGAACATTCATCTTTAGATCCTTGAGATCCTCGTAAGTGTATCAACCTTTGTTTGCTTCATTTTCTCAGTTTCCCATAAGAAAAATGGAAAGAATCGCTCTGTGGAAGTTCTTCATAACTCAGTAATAGTCAGTGAGTGTTGTACATTGTCAAAAACCTCTTTTTTTTTGAAAGCACTGAATTTGAGGCAATAGTAATAATGGTGTTAGAGAAGCAAAAACACATGTATATTCATAAGAAAGAGCGTGTGTCAAAATTTCCATTTGCTGAAGTATTCCTGGAGGTTCTGTAGGCAGGAAAAAGTTTCAGTTTTCAAAAGTAAAAGACCAAGGACAAGCTGAACTGTTAGAAAAAACTTCAAAGCTCAACACAAAACTTGTCTGCATAAAGATTTTTTAAATTTAAAATTCTAACAAGAATGTATTTTTTAACAAAAAAGAACCCTGAAACTGTGAGATACTGCTGTATATCTCTAATTAATCTCTCTTGATGTTTTCACTTCCTTATTTTTATTATTTTTCTTGTTAATTTTAAAGATATTAATAATAACTTATGAAAATAATTTTTCTACTGAACTAAGTAATTATGAACATTCAGAAGGATTTTAAACTTCTAGGATTCATCCTTCTGAATCTAAATTCAGAGAATAAGATCAATATAGAATTTTCATTCATATACTCTTCATTTTTCAGATATTGTTTTGTATGTGCTAGTATTTGAAGCAAGTGATCAAGTAAAAAGATCTGAGACTTTTAAGGCAAGAAGATTTTATCAGCAAAAAAAAGAAACTGTAGTTAATATTTTGTTTTTCTCTAACAACCACTTAGTTTATTAGTTTGAATTGTTGAGAACTTTTCAATTATTTTTAGTCTCTTGCATTTTACAGTGTGATGCCAAGGACATGTAGAAATTATACCAAAGTTGTTGCTTGTGATTGACATTATCACTGTCTTTCTTTGGTTTATTAGATTTTTTGTGAGCAGGAAAGCCTGATGCTGTCAAGTGCCTACAGAATTTCTAGAGACTTATACTGCCATCCTCCTTAGGCAGAAAGTAAATTATTCTTTCATTGTTGCATAATCTGATTGACACAACTACATTGAATGGGCTGCATTCTACCAATCCCTTCTCTCTTGTCGTATTTCATAAATTCCACAAAGGTGCATTACAGAAATCTGTAAGGATTGTGAAATTATGAATATGACAACAGGAAGCCATGGTTGGCCACTCTTCATAATGAAGGATGCAGTTTAAAGTAATTCTGATGATTGTGACATATTTCCATGCTGGCTTAAAAACTCTTACTGTCTCTTTCTGCCTTTTTAAATGGACACACTGTGAAATAGGTATTTCAGTGAAGCCATTTCCTTGCTGGCTTTTTATTTTGTAAAGCTGCAATACATATTTTAAACTATGCTACCTAAGAAAAAGGATGCACAACTGGTTTTTTGGTTATTATCTGTCATTACATAAGAACAGCTCTTTCCCTCTACTTTAATGGCCCAAAGGGAAGAGTTTTGTGTTACAAGTACTTTTAGCAGGATAAGTTTTCAAGTTTTAGTTCTTTTCTAGGTGTTCTGAGTGAATAGAAATCTGGCAGCCTCGGAGTTGAAATCTACTGCTCTGAGTTAGGTACCTCAGCTTCTGAAGCAGTGTATAGGATAAGTGAAGATAGCTGTAAGAATCTGGAATAAAGAGTTGCCAAAGCTGAAAAAATGTTAAGGTAGGGATTTTCCCATTATACAAGGCTGAGTGGTTGCAATTTAGTTGCTGAATGAAAGAAAATCTCAGTGATTACCAAACATCACTTGGTTTTCAACACAAAAATGAACAGGAGCAAGGAAAAGCCTCACCAGAACTGTAAGTAGGATGTGAAAGGTAGGATAACATGAGAATATTAAAAAAGCATTTCATCCAGAATCACAGACAACCAGTTCCAGAATACAAAGAAAAGTCATAGAAAATACAGAGGACCTCAAGACAGTGATTAACCTTGACATAAGGGTTTTAAAATCATTAGAGAAAATTCCCTTCCCTAAATAATAGGTAACTTTTCTATGACTTAGGTCCTGGAGAGGACTTGCTCAGCAAGGCACCAATGCATTTTAGGAAAACAGCAGAAACACACTGCTGGGATGATGCTGTAAACACACTAAGGGAACTTGGAGCTGTGTGGGAAGAATTGTAGCACCACTGACAAAGTCAATGTCTCCACTGCAAGTATAGCAGCCCAATATATATGGATCTGATGAGGAAACACTTGGTATGAACATGGCATGTGTTTTTAAGGGGGGTATCTTGTTCTTTTGGGGTGTATACTCATTAACAGCTATAGTGAAATAGATGCACACCTAGAGTTTATCTTCCCTTCTGATTTTAGCCACATGGAATCCAGTTTCTGTCTTCCATGAATGCTCTGTGATGTGAAACAAAACATGGCAAGTATAAGAGGGCATTGATTTAAAACACCTAGCCTTGATCTGAACTAAAATGCTAGTGTAGACACTCTTAGACTTCATCTGCATACAAATAGAAAAGAGATTGTTCATGTCTAGGCAGGATTCTGCTACCAAATCTACACTGCATTCTTGCTTCTTTGAATCTGTCGGCTTGCCATGAAGGAAACCCTCAGCAAGAAAAATGGCAGCATCATTTTTCCTTCCTGCCAGTGCAAGATAAAAAAAGCTCTTTTCAGGGATGCAAAACTATTTGAACTGGACAAGATTGGAGCAAATATGCAGCTGGGCACTATTTATTTGGAGCCTAGGTGTGGGGCTGACTGTCTGGTCTAGATTGTTCTTCATGTTGGCTTCTAGTGTGCAAACTGACACATGGCTTTTCAAAGTCAGAGAAAAATAATTTTTTTCAATAGGCCACTGATTAGATGCGGCTGAGTCAGAAGGGTATGAGTCACCACTCAAATGACAAGTGTAAATTTAGAGCCAAGGGGAAGGGAGGAGGCTTTTAAAAGCAAACACATTGTTTGAAACTGAAGAAATTGAAGCCAGACCTCCGCCACAGGATTTTGCTGGCATACCTGTATTGTCTAGAGGTGTAAGAAAATCACCCACAGAGTTGACACTGGTCTGTTGGCAAAATCCATAGTGAAGACACAGGGAGGCCTAAAAAAGAGTGTTTGTAACAAAGCTGTTGCTGTGCAGGGAAAGGATATGGCTATGCTGATGAAAAGAAAAATATCTTGGGGCAAGATTTTGTTGACATGTGCTCCTGTCTCAATAGGCCTCTCAGAAAGTGGGAATCCCTATGTATAGCTTCAAGGTCCTGTATGGATTGAAGCACGAGCTGGTTCTCACCCACACAGCATGTGTTTGAAAATGGGAAGATCTAGGTGTTAGGGAACATTGTAGTCTCAGAGTGTTTAGTAAAGAGGACAGTTTAGACTGATGTTTTGGAGCTCAGTGTCTCAGTTTCCCTCAAATATTGCTTTAGATGCCCACATTCTCTAACATCATTTTAAGAAAAAATGGGAGAAAAAATGGTCTACATAAAATTGTCAAAAGGTGGCTTTGCAGCAAAATATACTGGAGTAAATATTGGTAGATCGTACCAAATTGGCATAGCACTTCAGATGAGATCTAACAGGGCACTCACCCAGGTGCCAATGAATATTTTGATTAATGGAAAGGTTGACGGAACAGAATATCTTTCAAAGTGCATAGATAACAATGCATAGAGCAGACTAAGCATCACTAAGGACAGGATTAGAATTCAAGATACTTACTTAAGAGTAGAAAAAAAGGGTTTGAAAACAATAACAACAAAAAACACCCCACCCCCCCACCCCCCGAAATGACCAACCCACGGGAAGAAAAAGGTAACTACACAAATATATATATGAGAAAGGAAAAAAAAGATAGATAAGTAAAACAGTACGTTGGAGTATTGAAGTCTGTTGTGGACCCTAAACTGTATGATAGAACTACAATGCAATGTTGTTACAAACAAAGCAAATCACTATCCCAAATGAACAGGACTGTCTTCTGCAGAACTTATGAAGCAATTAATCTTTTTGTCTCCATATAGCCTGAGGCACTAAACTTTACGAGAGATGCAGCCACACTAAGAAGAATAACAGAAATACTGAAAGATTTAGAAAATGTGATCTATCCATCAGTGCAGAGGTAATTCAGTTTATTTTTGGAATAAAAAAGAAGAATAGGAGGACATGATAAAAATTCCAATATTGAAAATATAGTGAAAGGATAGCGATATGTGACTTTTCATTTCCAGGGAGTGAAAGAAAATAACAATAATTAATTTTCTACTGGACAGGATACAGTTTAGCTATTATGGAGTGTGTTACTAACCACAGAGATCAATAAGCATCAATAAGCTACCTAAGTTGTGGCATCTTCATTATTGGAGGTTTTAAAGATAATTGCAGGAAACCTTTGCTGAGGAGAATATTAGAGTTCTTAGTTCTCCTGAGAAAAGGGACAAGGATTAGCTGTCCTGTAAAAGTAACTTCCAACTTTGCTATAAAGGGAATTGACCTGACTCTTTACAGACGCAGGCAGCAAAAGAGCAAGGGGTAATAGGCACGGGTTCCAACGAGAGTATTTACAATTAGATGCAAGAAAATATATGTAGTTCAGTGCTGGAACAGGTTGTCCAACGAGCCTGTAGAATGTCCAAGTTTGGAAGCATTCAAAGTTCTGCTGGACAAGGCCCTTGCTGCTGCTTTAAGCAGGTGGTCAAACAAATGACCTCCAGAGGTCCCACCCAATCTCTAGAATGAAATAGAATCATGGGATTCTATGATCCCATGACTCAACTTTTAAAATGATACATTAAAGGGGAGGGTCATATCACCCTACATATAAAATGTGCCTTTTAGTCCAGAGAAGGAAGACTAAAAGTTGCCTATATTAGCATTAGCAATATATTATTTCCAGGGTGTCTAGGATGTCTTTTATAAAATAAAATATTTTCCATAAATGCCTTCAATTTACATGAAAAAAACCCAACCTGCATTAAAATACCTTCCAGCTCCCCACCCATTCCCACACCTTTCTCTTTAGATAATCAAATTTATTAATATTTTTAGTCAGAGAAGAACACAGAAAAGAGCATTCCCTGTATTTGGGAAGTGACTTAACTAATTTGCCTTTGATCTCTGTCATGGAATAATTAGCTTAGATATTGCAATCTCAAAGTGGCTGGCAAAACAAAAGGCTGAGAAATTACCTTTTGTTTTGTATTTTGGCAGGACTGCTAGATCCACACTTGAACTGAACTTGACTACGTTACGATGAGGTAATTAGAAAGGCAAGAACCTCTTTTACTGTAACTTATTTCTCTAGTGTGTAGGATTAGCTGTTTCCTTCATAGTTATTATAAAAGGTCCTTTAAACACGTTTTCAGTGAAGGATAAGAATTTTGCTTTCTCTCAGCCAGAATAAAAGCGTGCTCTTTGTTTGTTAAAGTTGCTTTAGACTTATGTGAGGGTAGGTGAAGATGGCATTTAGTCCAGTGACATTTCAAGCAAAGCATTGGACTAATTTCAGTTCTGACTACTTGCACAGCAGGTCAGCAGGTGATGGGTAGGTAGGCAGGCAGTCGGGTATGACAGCAACAAGGACCAAATCTGGTCCTCTGCAGACCTTTGACCATGAGTTGACCTCAGTTTGGAGAGTTGTCCATTTTCCTTTCAACGAATTTGTAGAGAGACAATCTTATGTCAGTGTTGCTTTCCATGAGAGAAGTGTTACAAAATCAGGATTTTAAAGTCCCCCAGGAATAGAAAAGAACATGCAGAGAACCAGTGATGTAGGAGACACTTGAACACAGGCTTTGAAAACTTTTAGGAGAACTGCAGAGCAAAAACTGATGATTTTTATAACCAGTTTGGAAATATTTGGTGTGATCACAGCACAGAGGAACAGGAAGAAGACAAGAGACAAGAGGATTTTCCCATAATTGTGAGTGGCAGTGGAGTTTCAGAACAGAGGAAGGACAAGCTAAATGAATTAACTTGGATTTCCAGCAGTACTCTGAGGACTGCTTGAAGAAGTTAAATAAGTCCTCTTCAGGTGGCCTGTTTCCCAGGAGAACTGTAGTCAGTGGTAAGTGAAAATACTCAGGGAATATAATTGTATTCTTAGTGCAGTACTGGAGATAAAAGCCTAAATCTACCTAGCACCTTCACAGACTTTGGACATAAGCTTGTACACAGATACAGGCTTTGGGCCAGTTTGTGGATGTGGCACAAAAAAGATTGATCTCCTCCTTAATATGGGCCCAGCATCTGCCTATCCAAAAATGCAGGGAGACAAAGAGACTATGAGATACTTGAAAGGTCCCATCCCCTCACATATCCACCCTTATATTCCCTCTGTTTGTACTGTTGTGACCTCACGATATCCAGCTTTTAGATGCTTACATGAGTAGGTATTAGACACCTGTACCAGTATACGTCTCCTTTGTTAAGGTGATGTAATAGGTTCAGCATTGCATAGATAATCTATTTGCAAGTTGTCCCCAGAAGGATAGGGTATAGTAGTAATCTGAATTCTGTCTGCCTTTTCAGTACCAATATCATGAGGTTGTTGTACTTACTATGGGAACCAAACCTACAGTAATGAGGAGGCACTGAGATGTAGTGGATAAGTGGTATTGAAATTTAGTTCACTGGGCTTGGAAATCTAGACTTCACATCTGTACAGTGTGACTCTGCCTATTTTGTTCAGTTTCTCACAGTCAGACTGCACACAGGTGCTTCAAAGAGAACAATCGGGGTCTATTTATTTCTGTGAATTAGCCTTTTTGTTTGCAATGATCTATACTGCAGAGCAAAATCTTTTCAATCAACTGCAAAAACACTGTGAGACACAAATATGAGCACTGGAAAAAAAAACAGAAAACCATGAGAAAATGTGAAATATAAACTAATTTTTAGCTTACAATCTCCATGTTTTTTTACAATCATTATCTCCTCAAGATGGACAACAACTCTCTAGAGAGAAGCAGGTTTCAAATGAAGGTTAATCCTCCCTACTAAAGCAGAGCTACTCTGTGGTAGGACAGTGACCCCAGGAAACAGTTATGCTGAAGTCATTACAGACATAAAAAGATGGCTCCAGAACTCAATCAGCTGAGCAGGAGCTTGTGAGTGTCACCCACATCAGTGATTGGGTGATTGAGTAGCATCCTGCTTTTTTCAATAGGCAGTTATCCCATACATTTTATCACACTTGGAAGACAGCATCTCTCACTGTATTAAGAGGTTATGGTGGGGCACTGACACATTTCTTACCCAGAAGGAACATCGTTGACTCATTGCTGTCCCAGAGAATACTTATTTTAGCCTGACTTATCCTCGGAGCAGAGCACAAGCTGATATGCTGTGAAGCCTGTTGCATAGGACTGTTATCTCCAAAACTAAGGCAAACAGGAAATTATTATGGTCTTTTAAGTCACAAGACATCACTAAGTAATAGTGTCATAGGGTACCACTAAGTAATAATGTCTTCCCTATTTCAAGTTGAACCTGGTCCTACCTACATCACTGCAATCAATATACAAGGAAAAATGATATAATCTGGACATGTGTAATGTAAAATAATCAGAATTAAGAATAAAGTTCTGTGTCTTTCACACACCAAAATTACTTGTCTGCCAAAACTTTTAGGTTTCCTATTGACCCGGTACTAAGGTGCAACTCATGTGGAGGTTAGATTAAGGAAGCAAAAATTATTCTGTTCAAATGCCAAAACAGATGAAAGACTTCCACTCAAACATACATGTACTCAGGAAAATAGGAAGCAGATGAGTTAATTTTTTTTAGGACTGAAGGGTTGAGCATTTCAAGGATGGGAGTTCGCTCTCTGCCCTTTGTCTACAAAAGTAGCAAATTTAACTCCATGAATTGATGAAATTTATAATAAGACTTACTACACTATAGGCTACATCAGTAATGATGCCGCACATACTAATGCACCTTTTAAGCCAAAAACAAGCAGCCCATAAATCCCAGCAGATTTTACCGCTCATAGGGTTGAAGGTTTTCATCAAGTCCACCTTAGAACCTGACTCCTTTAATTCCCGAGAACTGACTGCTAGACCCTCAGCACAATTATGGCTGGAAATAAACTACGTTGCACAGCGATTTCAGTTCATGATCGGTAGCCATGGTAACACCAAACGACACAGCTTAAAAAAGGAAATGGCCGTAAAGGGCAAAAATGTACATCTTGAATCCAGACAAGTGTGATATTGAAGACTTATTTGTTTCTTCAGAAGGAAAAATTCCTTTTTTTTTCTGCTCCAACTAAATTTTCAGGTTCCGTTTTAAGACAATGAACTTTTTCATTTGCCTCACAGAAAATAGCATTCAAAAATTTTTTTTTCAGTTGCATACTCATTAAAGTGTTGATATTAACTGTCTATTGTTTGAAGCAGTCATATATTGAGCTCTGTACTTCTGTGTGGCCAATTATTTTAATACAAAATCCCTTTTATCTCAGCTTTTGCTTTGAGCTTGGAATTTGTTGTTCTATGTTTTTTTTTTGGCGAGCAGTGCAGCCTTGGTCCAGGTTACTTTAAAGTGAGAAAATTTACTGTAAGACAATGTGATTTTGGCAGCATCTTCAGTATTTCTCAACACCAACCTGAGCTCTTTCACCTGTTGCACACCCTCTAAATCTAGCCTCAGTTTCCCTGCCTGTAATAGTTTTAAAATGTGGGTTTAAATACTTTCGAAGCTTTCAGATCACTACTTTTATTAGTTTGAATTTATAGTGCATTTTTTGTTCTGTGGGCAATATTAAAAATCCAAGAAAATCAAATGGACAAACAGCTGCTTTTCAAAGAACTGCATAAATTAACCAGAAACAACTATACCAGTCTGTGAGGTCTGTCAATTTCTGTAATAGCAGACAGATATTATTAACTTTCTTAGGCGATCATCATACAGAAGACTAAATATTTGATTTTATTTTTGTTCTTCTATCCAAAAAGCCAGCTGCTGCTGCAGAAGAAAATTATACTGGCCTGACATGATTTGCTTTCAAGAAATCCAAATCCATTGCTGGTACCCATCCTCTCATTAGTTTTCCAAATTTTTTAATGGTATAATTTTCCCTTATTTTGTTTCCCCAGGGATTGAAGTTAAACTGATAATAGAACAATTACTGCGCTATTTCTTGGATCTTTTTTTCTTCCTTACACTAAGGATATAATCCATTCTCCCCTGGGGTACAGAGTTGTTACTAGTTCCTTTCTTTAGGTCTTCATGCATCTTAAAATAAAGTTTGTCAGATCAGGTCAGTTGAAAACATCTAATGTACCTTGTTTACTCTCTAATGTGAATGTTCCATATTCCAGTCTGAGACCTTGCCTCTTTGTTTTTGTCCACAGCTGTATTAGGTCACAGTTGACCTTTTTGCTGGCAACAGGCTCAAAACCACACATACAGTTTGCCTTTTTGAATTGTTTGTTACTCACTTTTCCTGTCTATTATCTAGCAAAAACATATGGAATTTGGTCTTCGTCTTCCGTCTAATATACTGATTGAAGGAACTGGGAGCTCCATATCATTCCTGATGTTTCCTCATGACACTTCACTCATGCTCTGTCCTGATGTTGTTTCTAACTTGCTTACTTTGTCTTTTTATACCCATCCTCAGTGATTGCAGGCAAGCTGATAAATCTTACTCCAGAGCAAGAAGCCACATTACTCCATTGCTTGCCTTGGGAATTAATAACTTTGTTCCCACTGCACCTCATAGATGTGGCCAAAACCTCACAGCATGAGCTATGAGCTCAGTAATTCAAGCTGCGTTTGTCACAGATAGGGGAGATAAGCTTTTGGTTATATGCCTAGCACACATTTAGACATCACAGGTAAGAAAGAATAATTCTATCAAAAGTTAAGAGCAAAGATTTTAGAAGTTTCGAGGTTTTAGTGGTTTAAATCAGACATTTAGAGGAGTGTAAAAGAAGAAAATATGAAAGTAAATAAATAGACAAAATAGGTTGGAATTTTGCTTTATAACTTCAGATGATAGGGTGAATGTGGTCTTGTAAATTTATTTCATCCTATTTATAGTGAAAATTACAGTAGCATTTGGCTTCCTGGTAACTTATTGGACCTCTACACAAAATTGTAGCCCTGTCCCTATCAGCAGGGTCTTCGCTGAAATGTTGGGTCCTTTTGCCTTTAGGAATAAAGGAAAATCCTCTGGCAATTGTTGAAAGTTTGTACTTTCCTCCAGGTCTAGAGTAGAAACTGCAGCTAATTTCACTAAGGACATGTGCTCTTTCAGAGATAGCTAAATGAGCCATGAAAGAAATCTTCTCCAAGGAAATAGACTGTTCAAAGCTCCTGTTTAAGAGGTTTGGTATGGAAAATTATGGAGTAGCTGGAGCTATAAGTGAGCCACAGCATCCCCTGGAGAGCAGGTTTGCTTTCAGTGAAGTCCTTCAGAGCTGATTGAATAGGAGCCCAAATCAACTGTTTACATTCCTTTTTAAAGCTTCAGAATTTACCTCATGGCTCCCTCAAGCCAGTTTATTAGTGCTGCATCTCTACCTAAGCAGTTATTGTTGTCTGTTGAAGCTTCTTTCTTCAACACTTTCAGGGTATTTTTAAATTAATCCACAACTGAAAGAAAATTAACTTCTAAAGAAACAATATAAGGAGTAAACAATTTTCTTTTATTTATCCTTGACAAAAAAATCTATCATACCCTAAAGCTGAATACTCTTCTTTCCTTCCCATAACACAGGCATTTCCCCACCTTTTCATTAGCCACTGCAGCGGGCTTTGTTAAAATGTTAGGTCTATGGGGCATTGCTGCTGTTCTTGCACACACTGAGCTCCTGTGATGCTCTGGATTTGCCTGCACAAAACTCACACAAACCCCCCCACCACTGAAAGCACATTATAAACATTGTAAATCAGTTATTAAAAGCTGATGAAATACCAGGATTAAAATTTGCCCCACTGTGCTCATGCTTGTGTAAGAGAATGTAAAATAAACCCACGCTCATCTCATCCTGCTCCTCTCTCCCAGAAATAAATGGATTTCCAAAAACAAAAAGCCTCAAGAGTTGAGAGTCCAGTTATCCTACAACAGATGAAAGAGTTGTTAGTCCAGTTACGTTATCCCACTAAGGACAAAGACCTGTGGTGCTGTGGTGGGTTGATCTTGGCTGGACAGCAGGTCCCACCAAGCCACTCTGTCACTCTGCCTTCTCAGCTGGATGGGAAGAGAAAACAAGATGGCAAAAAACATGTATGTGAGCAAAAACCAAAGGTTGCTCATGCACAAGCAAAGGAAAACACAAAGATTTTATTCTCTATTTCTCATCAGCAAGAAATGTCCAGCCACTTCCCAGGAAGCTGGGCTTCAGCACGTGCAGTGGTTGCTTCAGAAGGCATACTTTGTAAATAACAAATGCCTTCCCCTTCCTCCTCCTTTTCTTGACCCCTTTGGTCAGTTTGAGTCAGTTGTCCTAGCTTTGTGCCTCTCCCAAGATCTTGCCCACTCCTAGCCTACTGATGTGGGGTGGAATGTTGGGGAGACAGCACTGATGCTGCACCAGGGCTGCTCAGCAGTGGCCAAAACACTGGTGTGTTATCAACACCTCTCTAGCTATCAATGTGAAGCACAGCACTGTGAGGGCTGCTATGGGAAAATGAACTCCATCTCAGCCAGACTCAGTGCAGGCACAGAGATCAAACAGAAGTTTGTCAATCGACCCAGGACACCCAGTTTAATATATCTCCAGTCTGCTGTTACAGCAAGTAAGAAAAATAATGGTTTTGTACAGCATAGGTCCCTGTGTTTCTATTTGCAGCTTCAGCTCAAGTGTAGTGCTGGCTGAGAGATCTCCAAAGCAGCCACTGCTTTCCCAGATCTTATGTCCTGGTTCTGAGGCAGAAAGAAGATAGAAGCCCTTTTTTTTTTTTTTTTTTTCACTTGCAATAAATCCCATTTTTAAAAAAAATTCTAAATCACCAAAACAGATTAAATATTGTAACTGAAATTTAAAAGAAAATATGACCAACTGAGCGGTGACACAACAAGAAACTTCAACCCAGGGGGAAGTTTGGCTAAATTATATGTGTTTGATGGCAATCTTGCAAAGCGTATCCAGCAAGGCTGACAATAGATGGGGCTAGAAGCCTTCCCAGTAATGGGATGGTGCATACTTTTGGATGCAGTTATGGAACACCAGAAAAAAAAATCAATATTGCAGCACAGATATTAACTTGTCCTTCAAAGTAATTTGTCTTGCTGAATAGAATAGCATTCCCTTTACCCTATCCCAAAGTCTATTACCCTGCGAGTAACAACAGGCAGCAAATCAGTCAGTCAGGTAGCCGGAAGTATTTTGTTCAGCAATAGGTCTCTTCTCATAGTGAAGCAAAATGATAAAAAAATGTCAGTCTGATGAAGAGCTCTGCTTTGCTTTAGGGGTCCCTGAGAACCAGGTGAACAAAACCACACATCCACTTCACCATAGTATCATCCATCTGGTCAGCTGTCCCCAGCAAAAAAGTAATGATGCCTCAGCAAATATAAGAATTCCTCAGCATCTGAAAAATGGTATTTCTGACTACGCAGAGTTCCTTCCAGAGATATGACAGATGAGGCAAAGGAGTCTCAGTCCTGAAATGGTACAGAAAATCAAAAGTTAAGTTTCTAACCTTGCAAACACATAACTCTTGGCTTTCTCTTCTTGCATTCTCTTGTCACTCTTTTCATAAAGAAACTGCTCTTTGATGAGGATTCAGGTTAGTCTCTCACCCTTTTTCAGCTGAATACGTGATAAAATTAGGGTCACAGCTACAGAACTATTTCCTTTCTCTGCAAGATTACTGCAGATGCTGATGGGTTCTCAGTCCAGGGCAGCATCCTGGTTGCTTCAGTCTTTGAACATACATAAAGGTGCATACAAAATAGGAGAAGATCATACGGTTTCATTTTATGTAAGTTCAGTCTCAAACAATTCAATAGATATCAGTTATAGAGACAGATGAGGCTGTTCTGTATATTCCAGCTCAACGCTCCACTTATTGCAATGTTGTACAGGAAACAGGCACAGTCCTAATTCATTTTGTTCTGTTCCCCTCCTGTTCCATATCCCTCTGTATAATCTTCTAAGTTCCCTTAGATCCACTAAAGAACAAAGAGCTTTCTAGGTCAGATGCTGCAGTATCTAATGTGTGGAAAATGTCCAAAGAGGGAAGCTTGCCCAAGAGATCGTCCCACAGAACATGATATATCAGGAGAAAGCTCAGTATAAGAGTCCAAACACCCAGTGTCCTGAGCCAGAAGAACTCTAATTCAAAATGTATGTGTAAATCCTGGATTATGTGAGAGATGATGTTGCTACTGACAAATCCTGCAGTTCAAGGAAGAAGCATTTTTGTCCATTTAATGGTCAGAGCTGTGAATCCCTTCAAGAAGGGGTCTGACCATTCTTTTAAAGAGTCAAAGTTAAGTCTTTTGATTTTGAATGTATTAAGGCTGACTCATTTCTTTCCCCTCCTCGAAGGAATTTCAAGATGCAGTTTCAACCTTCTGTTAAGTACCTTTAGCACCCAGACAAGAAGTATTCTGCAGTAGGAATAAAGCAGAGTCACCAGCTTTCCAACAAAGCTGTGTCAAAAAGTGCAGAAGAGAATTCAGGATTTATTGGTGCTTTCAGGGCCTGGGCACTCTCTGGGAAAGTTATCCAGTGGTCTCTTATTTCTTTATATGACCCTCTATTTCACACTTTTCTTCCTATCACATTTTCCTCTTTCTCTCTTTGATTTCTCTCTCTGTGTGAGTGTGTGCGTGGGTGTGTGTGTGTTGGAGTCTTAGTGGTTTGTTGGGGTTCTTTTTAAAGCCTATAAAAGGCAACTCTTGCTTCCAAGAATTTTTCCCCTCGAGCACTGAAACTGCTATAAAAATGTAGTTAAACAGATATTGCTAAAACAGTAGGTGTCACTTGCACACAGAATAGTAGAAACTGTCTGACTCATTGTACTCATTAACGTGTCTTACCAGTGTGAGTTATCATCCATTAGAAAATGCCTGTAAAGTCAAATCCTTGTTATTGAATACTGAAAAAACAGAATTAAAGCTACTGAAAAGCAATGAAACCAACACTGTGATAGAGATTTTTTTTCTGCTTTACTCTTAGCCCAAATTATTATTTGTGTTTTCCTTCGAAGCTGACTTCTACTCATACGCAAGATTCACTAGAATAAATTTGAGGGCTTTCTGTGCTCTCAGAAGTTGACTTGTTGGAGCTGAGAAGGACTGGAAACTTTTGAGACTCCCAGTTTCACTCCTCAGAGTCGCGAAAGAATGAATGACAAAAGCTTTTCAGGCTTCTTTGCAGTCCCTTTGACTTATTTCCCTCCTCTCAATTATGTCCAGTGGAGTAGCTCTGTTGCAGCAGCAGTTGTTGTGAAGAGAAAGTCACATAAGAAAACATATCTACTTCTTCATTTGTTCTACACTGCATAAAAAGAAATTAAATAATCAAAAGAACCTTTTAGTGAATATGAGACTGGACCATCTTTCACGTAAAATTTAATCTTATTCTATAAGAATTCCTCACAAAAAAGAAGCTGCCAGAGGGATGAACCTCAACATTTTAAGAATTTTAATACATTTCTTATTTCTTAATTTTGGATTTTTTTTTAGATGTTATTATTATATTAAGAGGCAGGGTTAAAATTAAGGAGTCAAGAAATAATTTATGCAATTAAGAAACTAAAATTATCTATTACTGTGGTTGCTTTAATTTCTCAACAATTCTTTAAGCAGTTGTTTACTCTCTAAGAGAACTGCAATAAAATAACTCTGAACTCACTTAGCTTTAGAAGGATTAAAATTTCAGTTAGCATCAATTAGGGTAGTTCCCAAGAGGCAGAAAGAGGTGCTGTGCATATATACATGTGTCGCTATAAAAACTTGAAATAAGACATGGAATAAAAAAAGCTAAAATCTTCGCTATTTGAAACAAGTTGCAACTCCAGTTAGGGTCATGAAGAGCAGATACAGATGTTACAAAGGCAAAATTAGCCACACTTTTAAGATACCCAGTGAGAATGGAAGTCAGAACTAGCATTCTTTTGGGCATAAGAGAAGAAAAAGGTAAGAAAATGCAGAAAAGGTGACATTATATTTGTAGGTTTCTGATATCATAGCTCTCCTATAATTTTTAGAGTTGTGAGATTTTAAGACACTAAGAAGCAGAAATCAAGTTTCCTGACAATTGTTTTGGATTTTGAGTTTAAAATGTATTACAACAAATTATTTAGAATACTCTCCAAGGTGCTGTGTTTGAATGGTGAGTAGCACTTCCAAATTCTATCATAGAATTAGTATCTGAGAGAAGTATTATTCAATATAAATTTTACAGAAATACCTAGAATTCAAGTAGATCTGAGTAAAAGCCATTACAGTACCTGGCTATCTATGTTTTTATTTTTCACTGGGTTACATCATCCCATAAAGCCATTCATGGATAATGAAACATTTAAACATTATTTGTTATCCCTCTATAAATAGAAATATTAATTAGAAGATGTAATGACATAAGTAGATTGTATTCTAAGCATATTAGTTGAATATGGAAGCAACACATCATCTAGCTGGTCTTGGTCATAATCCACATTTTGTACATGATTACACATATTTGCAGTTAAAAATTAAATCGTGGGTATGAGTTCACAATTTTCATTGTGAATCTTTTTTTAAAATGACGCTTCAAAATACTGTAAGATAACATTTCTTTCTGATGTAAAGTTGCACATATGAAAAGTTCTTGAACGTTTCTGACTTATTCCCTGCTTTAATTTCTTATTTCCTTATTTTCTGACTTAGATCCTTCAAACTGGAAAGGATTCCAGTAGATCTGTAATCCAACTATTTGTTCAAAGGCCACTTGTTCAAAGCAAGGTCAGCCAGGAGATCTGATATGCTAAAGAAAGCTCAGAAAATGCAAAAATACATGTAGTATATTCCTGGTTTCTGTTATTTTGATTTGATCTTTCCCTAAAGTTTGTGTTTGTGGATGTCTTTGGCATATGAAATCCCCCTGACTTGGAACTCACACCACGTAATCGTAATGTAAAATATTTAGCATCACATTAGTTAACTAAAATCTATTCTCTTTAAACATATTCTTCAACCTTTTATATGATACTCTCAACCCTGATTCCACATAAAAAGCCTCACTGACAAGAACTACGTTAGCTGTCATTAATAGAAAGCAAAAGTTACTGTTTTGAAATGTTGGATAATTCACGATACTCCCACACTTCACTCAGATTAGTTATTTCTGGTTTCTCACGGAGATGTAAAAACAGAATACATATTCTTAAATGTAGTTATACTGGGGGGTTTAATTTACTTATTTTGCATTTGCCTTTCAACGTGGCCTTCTTTTTTCTGTTTCAAGAATAAGGGGGAAAAAAGCAAACTATTTCCTTCCTTACAAACCATCCCTGTGTTACATTTTTTTAAGTAACATTGCTCACACAGATAAACCAGACTAGATTCTGACACTTAACTGCATTGTTGTCAGTCTGCAGGAGCTTCACTGTCTGCTGGTTACAGATAATCATCCTCTGGTTTCCAAATCTCTGGGGGAGTATTAGATTCCTGTTGACAAATTATCTCCTGCCGACCACAGTTTTAAGGACATAATAACCAATTCTGGGAAAATATAAAACAGGTATTCTGGTCAGCCACAGTAATTATCTTCCTAGTTCACCTGGGAAGCACATGTTCAAGGGCACCTTTAGTTGTTTTAAAAACAAGCAAGTGGGCTTTAACTTCTCCAGTTTCACGTCAATCAGCAGGTCACATTTCATATTTCTACTGTTTTCCAGTCTAGTGATTAATTTTGAATTTTCTGAGTCAACATATTGGTCTGTTTGTGTCCCCCACTCATCTACTCAACTGCAACCTTTTCAAAGTGGTTGACTTTTGGTCAGACAACAGAAATTTGTGATGTTTTGTTTTACAATCTCTTTTATTAGCTGACAGTATGAGCTCTTTAGAGCATATTCCTGTGTTTAGAAATCACTTTGTCCACTGTGGCATAATAAAAAATGTTATGAGGAAATACTTTTACCCACAGTAAAAGCATAACCCATGAAACTTGTACATGAAGGAAGTTGCTCAATACAGGAAGGTAACTGAATTTGGAAGAACCTTGAACATTTTGTATTGCTAACAGACAGGGTTTTAATAGCTCATATCAATGCACTTCTAGAATAAATATTAACCTTCATGATGCAGGTCTTAAACAAAACTTTTAATTCTCATAGATCAGGAAAAAGCAGAATTTACCACCTCTGTTTATGACAAAGCTTGTATATTTTCCTTTGAAGCATCTATGACTGACACTAGAATAATTGCACCTTACAGCACTTACATGGCCTTGTATGGCAACTTCTCTGTTCTTTAATAACATTACCTGTCTTTGGGGGGGATGGGAAAAACCCTCCTATTGGTTCTGAAATTCTTCCCTTAAGAAATGCACAATCCAAGGAAGTGTGCATGGGTAGAAATAGCACGATGATCCTCAAAAGCTATTTCTCTGGTTTTGTATCAGAACTCCATTTCTCAGAGCCTTTCAAGGTGCAAACCAACAGAGCATTTGAAGAAAGAAGGTGGAAAATAGATAATTTAGTGCCACCTATCCCTCTCCATCTGAATATAAAACACATTGCTTCAGGACAGAATAATTATGTTTTGAGCAGAAGTTCTTAGGTTTAAGGAGAAAAAAGTAGGCCTATTTGAAGTGTTTCAGGGACATGTCATAAATCAGATTAAAGGACACCTCACCAGGAATATATGACTTGCCCTATGACCACATATATAGTTCCCTTTGATTAACTTGGCCAAGAAACATAGCTTGTAAGTTAAGAAACCAATAAGGCACTGTGCTGATGTTGGCCAACATAGAGTTAATTTTCTTCACAGTAGCTAATATGGGGCTGTGTTTTGGATTTATTTTGAAAACAGAGTTGATAATCCAGGGATGTTTTCATTATGCTGGGCAGTGCTTACAGAAAATCAGTGCCTTTTCTGCTTCTTATCCTGCCCCACCAGTGAAGAGGATGGTAGTGAACAAGGAGCTGGGAGGGGATGCAGCCAGTACAGCTGACCCCAACTGAATAAAGGGATATCCCAGACCATATGGCATCATGCTCAGCATATAAAGCTGGGGGACGAAGGAAGGGGGGATGTTCAGAGTGATGGCGTTTGTCTTCCTTTGTTTTTTTTTCTTTGCTTGTGCATGCAGCTTTTGCCCTACCTATTAAGCTGTCTTTATCTCAACTCCTGAATTTTCTCACTTTTACTCTTCTGATTCTCTCCCCCACAGGTAAGTGAGGCTATGAGGTGCTTAGTTGCTGGCTGGGGTCAAACAGGCATACAAATTGTGAGTGTCAAACTGATTGGTCCAGTAAAGCTTTCAAAAGTACCTGAGCAACCCCAGTGTCAAGAAAATCTAGCAGGTGTTTGTTTGATGGTAAAGAAACTGAAATAAAGACAATGCTTTGACCGAGTAGCCATATTTTATATTAATAAATAATGAGAAGCCAAACCAGTTATAATTACAGTGTCCCAAATAAAATCTCTCACCTCAATACTTTAAAAAACTTATGTTTCCTGATATTATCAGATTAGCTACACAGGTCTCTGAGACCTTCACAGAATCACAGAATCACAGAATATGCCAAGTTGCAAGGGAACCCACAAGGATCATCAAGTCCAATCCTTAGCCCTGCATAGATCCATCCCCGAAATTCACAACATGTGCCTGAGAGTATCATCCAAACGCTTCTTGAACTCTTGCCCTGATTGACAGAAGAGTGATTTTTGCAGGTTGCACAACAGTCATAGAACAGTAAAGGGAAGACCAATAGATGACCAGGACACAGTTAGCACATGTGGGTCACATGTGGGTTATGAAACCTCAGAATTTTTACTTGACCTACTCTATGTAGCTATATGAAAAACAAGTGCATTATTTCTTTCAATTCTTATCAGAGTAACACAATGCAAACAGTTTCATAGATGAAAATTTGTAAGGTTCAAGTCTACTAAGAAAAGATCATTTTCCTAGCAAAAGATGTGAGGAAAAAAACTTCTGAAAACCCTTTTTACTACTATCAGGACTCTCTTCTATCTAACCTATTAATGAAAACACTATAAAAAATGCCCTTGCTAGTAGAATAAGGGATTACATTGCTTATCAATTGATATCAATGAACATATTTAGATAAAACACAAGGAAAACCTTTCCAAATGTTGGGATGGTGAAATGCTGAAATTATGGCTTGCAAAGCCTCTGAACTCTCCATCACCAGTATTTTTAATAAAACTTTGCACAATCATCTGCCTGTGACTGATTCATAGATAACTGAACTGTCCTTGAGGTAGAAAGGTGGGACAGATCATCTTTTGAGGCTCATTGTATCTCTGAATTTGTAGTGATCCAGAATCACTCAGGAGATTTGGTTCTTTTCTGAAAAACAAATTTACAGGAAAGAAGATATAAATTAAACCCTATTCTGACCTTTAAGAAAGTAAAAATGCTTTTTTTGGAAGTAAAAGTCAATTTTTATATGACCTTATGTTCACTTTCAGTGAAAGAAATAAAAAAAGATCAATAATTTAAATTGTATTTGAGCTTTCCAAATAGATAAAAAAATTAGTATACACTGTATGACAAATTAGGTCATTATTTAATTTGTGGCCAAAAAACCCCCAAACTCCAACATGTCACTACAAACCTGATCCAGGTGGACAGATGGAAATAATACTATTAAATACTTTATTGCCAGAGGTCATGTAATCAACAGCCAATGAAAGGAAAACCTTGAAGAGATGTGAGACAAAGACATTTCATGCTCTGCAGGTGGTGTAGGTAGACATATTGCTTCTTGATTAAAACAAATCATCAGATTATTTTCTTGATTTCATACCAGCAGAAGTTATTCTTGATAACTTTTGAATATAATTTATTTTAAATCCCAAAGGGTTATCCAAGGTTAACCTAGTAACAGCCTAAGTGTAGAACAATGAAGAACTTTGCAAATGAGGTGGAAGTGATGTTTTTCAATAATATAAACAGTTTTTTTGTTATTGAACCTCATAGAGGTATTGTGTGCAAGAATATTGAGTGAGCCTCAATCATTGTTTTTTTGTGGCTACTGAGCACTTCAGATCTCACTCCTAATGGAAATAATTTGCTGAAGAGGGGAATCCAACAGTAACAAACTCATCCGTATTTTGCTAATCCACAAAAAATTTCAACAGTTTTTAGTTGTTTTCTAATATCCCCTGTTTTCCCAGATGCTGAAATATATTCATTTTCCTAATTAAAAAATATAAATTAAAAAACATACCACCACACATTTTCAAAACTGTTATGAAATACTTCTGCCAATAATGAATCCCACAGCTGGTATTTTTTCACCAGATTTTCTTCATATTGCAAGCCTGTCACATTTTAACTGCTCATATTCAATAATTTTGTATTAGGTCCTGTCTCAGTCTTGATTTTGTTGGAAAAGTTTCCATTAAAAGGATGGAATTATTGCCGCAGCCAGAGAAATATGTTAGGCTAATGTTACAAAGTTTTTAAAATTCATGATTGTTTCCTGAAAATATCAAGATGATCTGTGGAACGAAGTACTTACTTGAGATTTGACAAGAATCCTCGTAGTGGGAGGGATGCGCACTTTTTTAATCCCATGGAAATCCACCCAAATTTGACTAACTCAGAGGATTTTGAAAGATCTCAGTATGGTCACTAGAGACTGCTTACATGCTGGCAGTTTCAAAAGACACCATCTGCTCTAAGTATGTCTCAGCCATTCTCAGCTTCTACAAGCCAACCAGACACGCCATGCATCATTCCCACAGGGTGACTGTGTGTTGTGCCTTAGGGGGTGTGATATCTGTGTAGGAGCAAAAGCATTTACCTGCAAGTGCCCTTCTAGTCTGCTGAGGACTGTGGGATGGAACTGAATCCAATATTATATTGAGCCAACTATGATTTGCACAATCTCTTTCTCCCTGCCAGTTCTCCCTCCAGAACAAGCTGAAAATAAAAATCAGGCCCAAGACTCAGTCCTTTTGATTAGTTTGCTTTTATCCTTTGGTGTACATATTTTGTGCCATCGGGGCCATGAATATGTAATGTGTTGTTTTGAAAGCAGGGTTCTAGTATATTACTTGGTCCTGGCTATAGTTCCCCAGAGAGAGCTTATATGTGCCTCCCATAGTTGAAACTGCCATGGCAATAAAAAAGAGCCACTAGTGCAGCCACAGCTAGTCCCTGCAATGATAGTTTGTGTATTCTGCTGAAGTTGCATCTAGGATTCTGTATAAGAGAGAAAGGCAATAAAGAAATAAACTAAAACATTAGAAATCACCTGATCTAAAGTTTATATTTGGTATTTTCTTCTTCTTCTCTCTCTGTAAATTTCTCCTAAACATAGGGGGAGAATTGGAGGATTTTCAGCAAAAGAACTGAAAGAGCTGTGATAGATTTGCAGATGTTTAGACCAGAGATGGACAAAGAATGGCCAATAAGCCAAATCAAGCCTGCTATCCCAGTTCATTCAACATATTGCCCCACTTGTTCCATGATGCCTTCTCCCTCAAAAGTCTCAGGAAGTGCTTGAAAGGAGACACATCTAACCATAGGGGAGGAAATGTTTACAGTTCATTATTTACCTTCCAGTAAGTGAACAATCATACCAGGGTGACAGCTTTACAAGGCTTACACGGCATAAAGCTTATCAGAACTGTGCAGTTTCCAGTATCCCAGCCCTGCTGACAGCTTCAGCTGAGACACACCCTATCACATTAGTTACAACACCTACTTCACTAGGCTTGCTTCTTCCCAGCTAACATCTTTCTCAACATTTGTTTTCTCCCAGTGTGGTAGCCAGCCTTCCATAATCTGCAACAGTCAGCCTGAGACCAGGGAAAACCATTTTATGAAGTAAAATTTGTGATCACTACTGCTTTCTGCAAGTATCAGCACCCTTGCTAAAAGTCTGACCCTTTCCTTTCCTCCCATGTCCCCTACTACTCTAAATGGAGTTCAGCTTAGGTATTCAGTGACATGACAGCTTTGTTCTTTAAGGCAATAATAAAATATAAAACTCTAATCAACTTGCTAGTGTTGTACTTCTAGAGCCTCATAGAGCTTTAACAAGGGACTTCCACACAGTTTTAATAAATTATGTGACTCAGCACAACTAAAGCAAACTACACACACTCCCATTTTGAACTCCAGGGTTATTTTGGGCATCAAGCAATTCTCACTCACTTTACACCTTATCAAGAAGCCTTTGCAGTATCTTCCATTCTGGACTCTATCTCTTTTAAGCAGGGGCATAAACTATGTTGTGAGTGAAGAATTAGGACTTTAAAACTTCTCTATAAAACTTCTTTTACTTATTTTTGTTAAAAGAAGCTCTTGGGGCCAGTATATTGATTAAAGGTTTAAAGTTACCATAGAGCCAAGACCACTTCATGGGGCTGACTAACAGGACCAAGGGAGGGACCCTTCTAGGGAAGTAGTTGGGCATCAGGTGGGAGACCTGGGACACTTCACATGGAACTTGGAGCTCTGATGCAGAGCAGAGAAATGAATTGAACTCCACATGTCTGAGTTAGTCACTCTAGAATTCCCCTTATCATCAAACAGGCAGCTTCAGGCAGAAATACATTAGGCCTACTTCAGGATTAGATAAGCTGACCTCTGGATACCTCAGTTTCTCCCTATTGACCCTGCAGGGAGGCTGAGACTGACTATGTCAGCCTGAGACCTCTAACTCCTGGGTGTCAGAGGAGGGATTCAGCTTTCTCAGCAGGGCTATCCACAACCACGTTTGATGCTGTGTCATTTGGCTTCCAACTACACACTCAGAAGTGAGATGCCCTACTGTAAGTCCTGCCTAACATTTCCAAAGCTGTGCAGGTGTCCTGGGTATGCTACGGTGTGCAAGGGCAATGTGTGGGTCTGTCTGCAGTCCCCTTGAGTTAAGTAAACAATCTCTATTCAAAGTTTAAAGCTTCATTTGAATTTTAAAGCATTTTTGTCTTTTCTTATAAAATATTTTAAACTAATATTTTTTTGCCTTGCAGCCTCCCTGCTTTACATCTTTGAGAGGTCACCCAAATAGTTTTACATCAATAATAAAAACTAGTTCTATGCAACTCTGCTTATACAGTCCCCCTTTTTTTTGATCCTATGAAAACGGAAGATAAACATATACATTTTAGACACAGACACCTCTGGCTTTCATACAACTACTTCTAACCTTAATATTATTCTGATGTCTGCAGTGTCCCAGAAATAACTCTGTAAGCTATTTCTTCTATTCTGACACAATTTCCAATATTTCCATTATTTGATTAAGAAACACAGATGCTTATCACACATATGAAAAGCTAAAAACTACCCTTGATATCAGTCTGAGATGACCTATTTTGCAGCTCTTCAATCATTCAGAACCAATACCTGAAATTTTTCTACATATTTTTTAAAGTACTTTTTTCCCTCTTTTTCTTTATTAATCTCCCACTTGTACCGAACTTAGTCAGTTAATTATCTGCCTAGCTGACAAAAAAGTGGAGCATAATATTCTTCTCATGAGTTAACACTTTCCAGGTTTACTGGAAATTAATTTTGCACTCCCTTAAAAATATTGAGTGGGATATGAAAGGGACAATGTCTTCAGCAACACAAAAGATGCAGTATATATTACAGCAATAGTTTACAAATATTTTAGTCCATTCATAAAACAGCTAAAATTGTATCATTAACATGCTATTCCTGTAAAGATAATGATCATATGAAGGCAGGATTTTACAAAGCTAGATCTTGCACAAATAACACCACCAACCACACATGCACAGGTTTGTGTTTTACACCTCATACACATTTCCAAAGTCCAGATAAATTCATGCAGGTGTTTCTACTCACTGAAAAAATACACAATAATAAAGGGTTTCATAAAACTGGCTTGACGGTCATTTTGAAACTTCTGCCTCAAAATGTTATCAACGTACAGAAACAGAGAGTTTGCAATGCCGCAGCATGGAAGCAATGAAATATGGTTTATAATATAAAAACATACAAAAATATGAAATTTAAATTTAGAATAAAGAGACTGGGATATTTGGATGATAATTGAAAACTAGAAGCATGCTGCCAGATTCTATCTGCATAATTCATTTTATATTGCAATGTAAGTATTCTTAAATTACTGATCTAAGTTAATGAGTGAAGTTCAGGTGCCAGGGTTAACTCAGTTGCTTTATTAAAAAGAAATAATTCCAAGGACTTGGGATTGTTCAGTCTGGAGAAGCACAGGCTCCAGGGACACCTTATAGCAGCCTTATGATATTTCAAGGAGGCCTACAAGAAGGCTGGAAAGGGACTTTTTACAAGGGCATGGAGGGACAAGACAAGGGGTAATGCCTTCAAACTGAAGGAGGGCAGGTTTAGATTAGATATTAGGAAGAAATTTTTTACTGTGAGGGTAGTGAGAGACTGCAACAAGTTGCCCAGAGAAGCTGTGGTTGACCCATACCTGGAAGTGTTCGAGGCCAGGTTGTACAGGCTTTGAGCAACCAGGTCTGGTGGAAGGTGTACCTGCAAGAGAAGCAGCGTGGTGCTCACGGGCCCATGGTGACCTGCGTGGGGGCTTCCTTGGGCTTTGCTGGGGGAGCAACTAGCAACACCTCAACCAGCGCCTGAGACTTCCTCATACCACTTTGGCTTCTTTTTGTCTCAGAATGTGACTCCAACTCACAGAAAAGAAACATAAAACTGGAAATGCTTGCTACCTCTTTGTGCCTTCCAGTATGACATTAAAACTTGTTGACAGTGGGAGTTGGAATCGCAGTAACATGAAAACCAGAGTTCTACTTGTTAGTGCAGAGTCTGTCCTGTGTGGATTCAATAAGACAAATGTAGGAACATCAGAAGTGTTCATGTGAGCAATGTGTATGGTTTTCCCACCCAGACAGCCATAGGTAACCTTAATGTAAATGCAGGGGAACAGCCTAAATGAATATGAAGGCACTGAAAAACACTTTTAATTCACAGAAGAAATTCTGATGGCTCTAATGAATCCATCCCAGTAAATGCTATGATTTGTTCAATTAATATTGTTCATAATAATCCTCCGATTTCTAAATGCCATAGCTTTATGATATTCTTTCTAGGAAGCTGACCTCTTTCAAGCTTTAATTTCGCTCAGAGTGATCTGCCATTTTATTTGATAAGTAGATAAAAAAACAGCCACAGAATAACACGGTAAGTATAAAATTACAATTCTTAGTTAAGGAATACTGATATGACCACTTCTTTTTTATTTTTTTTTCCACAGCCTTACACATTGAAGTTGAAATCTTGAAATCTTCAATTTACTCTGAAGAGCCCTTCTTTGAAGAAAAGGTATGACCATGTATGTGATGTATACATTTTAGCTAAGCTTACATGAGCTTATGTATCTTAGTTGAACAACAGAGTCAACATCCTCCAGGGTATTTAGGTGTCTAGCTCCATAACTTTAAACGTTTTGGACTTAACTTTTTAAGTCTTTAATTTACTGACCTATAAATCCAATCACTTTCAAAACATGTCAGGTTAAATTTCTATTCTTGGTACTCAGTTTATGACAAGAATTAAGAGAGGCCTTGAAATTTGTTCCGACACATTAGAGAAAATGTCTTTCAAAATGATCTCTCTTTTCATAATTTTAGTAGTAACCTTTATCCATAAAAGAGTACAATCACAGTTTCTACATGCCCTCCACAGATCCATATTTTCATTAGTGAACTAGATCGGTAGCTATTTGTTTCTATAGCTCTGCAGAATACCTAGGATCAGTTTCCCTGAATAATTCCCAGCTCCTCACTGAGCCTGTAGCGTAGCTTCTCGTACAGACTGTTTACCAATGAATTCTTTCCCCATTATCATCTAAGTCAGATTCTTTTCACAAGATTCTGGATCCTTGCAATAATTTAAATTAAATTAATTTAAATTAAGCAGACTGATATTTTAAGATGTTTCTTTGACTGCATAAGCCAGCAATTCCTTTGATTCTGCATAGTTAATAATGACTTGATCTCACCTTATCTAATCTCTCCTGGCTTATCCAACGAGAATAATGAATGAAAAGAAATTCTTTATCATGTTTGGGTTTTTTTTGGCAAGGTTCCTCAAAAGTTTATAAAGCTTCTTAGTTACCAGTATAGTTTTCAAAAACAATGAAAGGATCAGCTCTTACTGATACTATTCTGCTTCCCAGCTCACTTCTGAAATAGTGAACCATTCTTGTGGTATCATATCTCACAAGAAGATCCTGAAATATTAGTGAACATTCCTGAAGTAAATAGAACTGTATTCTTCCTCAGTTCTTTTCTCGAACTGCCTTCACTGTTCCATGGTTGCTTCCACTGCTACAACACATAGCTGAATTTTGGGGAAAATTGATGTGGGAAAGAGGCTTTGTTTTGGTCTGATTTGGCTTGGTTTTGTTTCTGAAGGGGAGGTAGTTATGATTGTAAATTCTCAATTCTTTAAAAAAAAAAAAAAAAGCCACACCCTAAAAAAAAACATATGCATGTTTTGTGCAGCTGACTTTTAAGAACCAGCAAGAAACTGAAAGTAAATGGCTGAAGAGACAATGAGAAAAGGAACTCTCTTTTACTATGCTACTTCTCTAAATGTTGAATGCTGGCAAAATGTTGCTGTTTGCTAGAAAGGGAGGAAAAAAAAAGGTGGAAACACACATCCTCCAAACATTCCCACTATCCCCAAACAAAGGCTATTACTTTCAGAATCTTCTTAGAACAACATCTGTATCACAGATAACATTCAGGTGTTTGAGTCATTCCCATGACATAGGTCCCTATCTGAAGAATATCTGAAGGAGGCAGGGAACTGGGTCTTTCTTCTGCACATCTTGCTGACCAGACCAGAGCAGTTGTTATGGCTCTACTTCCCTTCTGCTGCTCCCCCACTCATGAAAGGCCAGTGCTAAACTAGGACAGAATGCTGTGTACTAGGATGAACACACACAGGCACATTCCCCAGATATGGTTGGCCCTCCTGGCTGCCAGGGCACTGCTGACTCATATTCAACTTGCCATCGACCAGGACCCCCCAGATCCCTTTCCATGGCACCGCTTTCCAGCATCTCAGTTCCCCAGTCTCTATGAACATACAGGGTTGCACCATCCCGGGTGCAGAATCCGGCACTTTCCCTTGTTCAATGGTTTTTTTGATTGCCCAGTCTTCTAATTTGTCAAGGTCTCTCTGTGGGGCCTTCCGGCCTTTGAGGTAGTCAACAGATCCTCCCAGTTTTGTGTTGTCTGCAAATTTACTTAGTATCCTTTCCAGTCCTGTGTTGGAGTCATTTAAGAAGATGTTTAAGAGCACAGGGCTCAAGATGGAGCTCTGTGGAACCCCACTAGTGGCAGGTCACCAGTCTGATGTCATCCCACTCCTGTTACCCTCTGTGCTCATCCCATGAGCCGATTGTTCACCCACCACATGATGTTTATCCAGCTGTGCTGGGCATTTTGTCCAGAAGGATCCTGTAAGAGGCAGTATCGAAAGCTTTACTGAAATCCAAAAAGATTACATCAGCTGTCTTCCCTTGATCAGCTAGGTGGATTACTTTGTCATAAAAGGAAATCAGGTTGGATAAGCAAGACTTTCCTCTCATGAAGCAATGCTGGCTGTGACCAATGACAGCATTGTCATTTAGGTTTTCTTCAATACCTCCCATAATAATCTTCTCTGTAACTTTGTCAATCCCTGAAGAAACACTTAGGGGTCTGTAGTTTCCAGGGTCCTCCTTCTTGCCCTTCATGAAAATCATGTTCACCAGCTCCCAGTCAGCTGAGACCTCTCTGGATTCTCAAGACCGCTCAAAAATCTTAAAGAGAGGTTTTGTAATGACATTTGCTAGCTAGTTCTTTGAGGATTCTGGGATGAATCCCATCAGACCCCATAGATTTCTAGTGATCCAGCTTGAGCAGCAGAGCCTGCCTAATTTCAGGGTTGACTCCAGGCTGGGAGGTCTGTACCACACTCCCCTGATGACATTGGCATTATTTGTTGGCCCCTTGATTCCTGGACTTCTCTTTGCTATTTTTTCACTGTCAGATTGAACAACCAATAGTGGATAGTAATCCATGGGTCTTACTATGCTGCCTAAAAGCAGCACTTAAAAGAAACCCCTAAGATGCATTTTATGAGTTTGAGCAGGCAGGCATTCCTTATTGCAGTGTGCTGGAATGATTTCAACACTCTGGGTGCCCTGGGAATCAGTTTATCAAAACGAACACCATGACGTCTCAGTCACAGCTTATTATTTCTGCATTGCATGACTATTCATTTTTGTTCTCCACATTCCCGTTACATTTTTATGACATTTCCCAAGACTTATTAGCATATATGTATATCCTTATAAGGTATCCGAGGTACTTCACTGGGGGTCTCTGCGTCTGGAGCCCCCAAAGTTTTTGGTGACTGCTTTATGAACTTCTTTAAGACAATACTCCTGGTTATGCATCAAGCCAATGTTGCCTGCTCAGCTGTTTCAGCTCCCTTTTTCATATTTTCCTTACTTTTCTTAGCTTATTTCTTTAAATTGTGGCACAGTAATTTTCTGTGGTACATCCTGCTGCAAAAAGTACTACTTATTGTTACCTCTGTAAACCCCCATACTAGACTGGACAGTTTTCCAATAATGTCCCTTACCAAGTCCCTGGGAGACAGCAGACTTCCCTGTAAATTGGGTCTGGTCTGCACATCAGAAGTCTCCTACTACAGCTACCCTTCTTTTCCTGTTGACAGAGGAGGTCTTGATGTGGCATACCGGTGGTGTTGTTTCAGGACATGAATTTACAAGGACCCTTTGCCTAGCATGGAGGAGGAAACTCTAATTTTTAAACACATTATCACATCACAGACAACCTGATGTATCTAAAGAAGGGTATAGGAAATAGACTGCAAGAACTATAAGTTAGCAGTAAGAGGCAATCAGCATACTTCAGAAATGTGTTAAATTAAATATTTCAAATTAGGCAATGGCAGCACAGAAAGATGGCACACTTGCAGCCATTTATGACATTTTTTGCCCTTAATGGAAGAAAGCAGCTCCAGTGATCCTGTCCGCATTCTACTTTTAGTTTGAAAGAGAATAGCTATGCTTAATGCTGTTGGGTTTCAGTGCAGAGCAAATGACTCATTGCTCAGACAAAGATAATTGCTGAACTAAAAGGATATTTCCTATGAACTCTTTTTCAAGGAATTTACTGGGTCCTCAATATGAAAAACCCGCATCTAGCACATCCCCCCTGCCTTGATGGAAGATTATGTTAATCTTCAATAATAACCTAAAACAGGTTATCATTTCCACTGAGATTAAGCAAGCCACCAACTGACAACACTTGATATTGCTAAGCTTTAATGGGGGACAAAAGTTTATGTTCTGCATATCTTTTAAGTTTCATGTGTAATCATCCTTGCGTAGTGTGCCCTCTTGGACACTCATCAGTCTGATGGAGTGGCATCTGGATATGATTCCTTCAGGTTTCACTTTTACGCTCACTCAGTTGCACATGCCCCCAAATTCAGTGAGCCGACTCTCTCTGGTTCACCCCAGTTGTAGATACATAACATGGAGCTCAGTCTGCTTCAAGGTTGCCCCCAGACAGCCGTGTGCTGGTGTAAGTATAGCTTGGAATTTAAGCTAGCAAACAAAGTCTGAGGGAGTTTTAGACTTAACCCCACAACAACTGATCCCTCAGGCAATTAAATTCCTTTACTTCACCAAAATAATTCTGCCAATGACCAAGTCCTCTAGAAAAAAGCTTGAAGCCATCACAATTAGCATGGGATTAGTAGATATAACTTCACTCATTTAGGCTTTTATTTTAAAATTTATTTTATTTTAATGTTATTTTATGGTAGTTGTATTTCTATAAGGCTCCTTAACTTCTACCTTCAGTAATGATTTTTGTCTCTGCCCACGTGGTTTTCTACTACAGCCACCTATGATTACCTCATAAAAAAACTTACAATTATGTGGCACATCACAGCCTTGCTTTGAGTTTTTTCATTAAAGAACTTCAAGAAATAGAGTGGTTCATAACATTATTTAAGTGAGTCATGATCTTCCCATCTCTTATCTGCATGATATGTGTCTAGAGCAAGCAAAAAGGAAGCTCTGAAAACTTTCCCATTAAAAAAAAAAACCACAAAAAAATCCACCTCATTCCCTTTTACATACCCAAGGGCTAATTACTGC
Source organism: Pyrocephalus nanus (assembly GCA_038380795.1). Lineage (NCBI taxonomy): Eukaryota > Metazoa > Chordata > Aves > Passeriformes > Tyrannidae > Pyrocephalus > Pyrocephalus nanus. The sequence continues at coordinate 71,925,323 of CM076261.1, forward strand.
AACCATGATATTAAGGCATTCTCAAAATAATTTCTTTTTGACACACACTCTACTGACGTAAAATAAAAGCTTTTAAAAATATCCCACTTCACCTTTCATCCTCATTCACATTAAAACTCCAGCTTGTTGAATTTCTAAATGTTAATTCATAGCTCTTCATTCATCAGTTATAATTTTTTTTTTATATTAGTACATACTGTGTAATTTTCAGTAGTTTAAATGTCAGCTTCACTCAGCCATCTACATACATAGTTGCTGAGATTTCTTGAATAATTTTATGAACATGTAGAAAAGAGAAAGGCTTGCTTAGATTATTCAAAGTGTATAGACATACTTCAGTAACTAAGAAGTTCTAAAAGTAGAAGGAAAAGAAAGATTGTTTTGCTAACGGATACAAACAAATTTATGCAGTTTTATATCAGATATCTAAAAAATAAATACAGAATATAGTTCATTTCCAATTTTCCCTATGTTCATTAGACACTCAAAAACTGCAAGTGTATTCAGAAAAGAAAAAAACAGGAAACTTCAGGAATAGAATGCATCTGCTTCTGAAATTAGGGTTTTCTTAAAATATTTTTATACACTACTTTTATAAATACAAGAATGTGTTAATCTGAATCCAATTTCAATTGATTTAGGGACATGTGTGTATGCACCAGCAATTAGGTGGTTTCATAGCAGTGAGATTCAACAATTTAAAGATGTCCAGAGTTTGTGAGCAGTAAATATCTGTTCTTAGAAAATGACATTGCTGCCCTGAGGACAAAACATTCATCGATTCTCCAATTACAAATCATCTGTTTAGAAATGAGAGTGTCATCCTGAGGTCCATTCACAGCTGGATCCCTGTTATTGTGGCCCCAGGTAAGCAAATAAGATAAAAAAATATCTAAAGTATTTTTGTAGGAATTGGACCAATATCACTCACTTATAGCATAGAAAGAAAAATAAGAAAAATCACATGCAGTGAGGAAAATAGAGTAAAATAAACAGCAATGTGTCTTCTATTTCCCTTCCTAAAACTTGTCAGATTTTAAGAATTGTGCATGAACTTTTTTAGCTTCCACAATTTTAGCCTCTCTCTTGTTTCTCTCCAGATCATTCTCATACTTTGAGTCAAACATAGGTAACAAACTGAACTTTAGGAACTCAGCAGTAGGTTTGTGAACTTGAAGTTGGAGTAATGGAAAAGGTCAGGCTCTCTGACTGCCACTGTATGCTCAAGACCAGTCAGCTCATACCTAACAGAAATGCCTGAGGCCAAGAATAGCCCAAGTTTCTACCAGGATGATCCCAAAGTGCTCACATTCCTGGTTTTGGTAGAACTGCCAGCTTTTGGAGCAGTGATTCTACAATACACATACTTTGGAAAGACCTACCACTTATCCTGTGCCAACAGGACCTAACAATAGAATCATAGATTAAAAGAATTAACTGGGTTGGAAGAGACCTCCGAGATCATAAAGTCCAACCCTTGATCCCCACTGTGATTACCAGATCATGGCACTCAATGCCACATCCAGCCTCATCTTAAAAACCTCCATGGACGGTGAATCCACCACCTCTCTGGGCAGGCCATTAAAATGCCTGATCACTCTCTCTGTAAAGAACTTCTTTCTAATATCCAACCTAAACCTCCTCTGGCAGAGCTTAAGCCCATGCCTTCTTGTCCTATTGCTGATTGCCTGGGAGAAGAAACCGACCCCCACCTGGCTACAGCTTCCTTTCAGGTAGCTGTAGAGAGTGATGAAGTCACCCCTGAGCCTCCTCTTCTCCAGACTAAACAACCCCAGCTCCCTCAGCCTCTCCTCACAGGGCTTGTGCTCAAGTCCCTTCACCAGCCTGGTTGCTCTTCTCTGGACCTGCTCCAGCACCTCAATGTCTTTCATGAACTGAGGGAGCCAGAACTGAACACAGCACTCCAGGTGTGGCCTCACCAGCGCTGAGTACAGGGGAAGGATCACTTCCCTGCTCCTGCTGGTCGCACTGTTCTTGTTGCAGGCCAGGATGCCATTGGCCTTCCTGGCCACCCGGGCACACTGCTGGCTCATGTTCAGCTTCCTGTCAATCCAAACTCCCAGGTCCCTTTCTGCCTGGCTGCTCTCCAGCCACTCTGTGCCCAGCCTGTAGCGCTGCAGGGGATTGTTGTGGCCAAAGTGCAGGACCCATCACTTGGCCTTGCTGAACTTCATCCCGTTGGAATCAGCCCAACTCTCCAGCCTATCCAGGTCCCTCTGCATGTTGCTGTTCTCAAGAGTATTGCCATCAGACTGCCATTTGGCCCCATAAAGGGGAAGGAGAAGGAAGTAAAAGCCAACCTATGTAGTGGGCCTGTCCCCACAGATAGTTACCAAAGCAGCACTCAAAGGCAGGACCTGTGTTCCTTAACTTTATTCACAATAATTGTTCCACGTAACCAGACCCCTTTCCTTTGGGTGATGGCTGCAGCACTGAAGACCATTACTGAGCTTTAATGCAGACCTACAGAAAGTTCTGCCCATACAGGAAATATTTCTTTGAAAGTGACTACAATATAAACACATATTTCTGTGTAGAACTTTTTGCATTTTTTAAGTGCCATGCTCAACTGATGGACAGAGCTTCCCCGTTTCTGTTCCCACCCACAACTGACAGCAAGACCCAACTCTTCTTCTACAGCCTTGAACTGCTGCTCCTTAGGGCAAAGGGCTCTATGAAAATTTAGAGGAGATAATTTACTGTTGCTTGTGACAGCACTTTCAATGTAATTTTTTTTGGCCAAGATAGGCACCCCTTCACTGAAGCAAAATCATGCAAAATCATCTAGTAACTACACAACATAGTCTGAAAAAGGCTCTGCTGAGAGTTTCTAGGCTGCAGTCTCTACAGAGGCCCATGAACACCCATAGACTTGAACTTCTAATCTTCCCTTTCCATTTGTCCCTTCTCCTATTGTTTTTTCCCACTGTTTTAGCTGTGAATACGTGCCTCAAGATGCAGTCATCTTTCCATAGCTAAATCCTTCAGTCTTTCCTTTTGGCCCAACAATACCTGTCCTTTCTCTTGAGTACACTCCAAATTTTTTCCTGCTACTCTCCCTAATTAAGAGGTTCCTAAACTGGGATGATGGAAGTGGGTAGAAGTGTTATGGTTTAACTCCAGCTGGCAACTAAGAACCACCCAGCCACTCACTCACTTTTTCCCAGTGGGACAGAGGAGAGAACTGGAAGAGCAATCATGAGAAAACTTGTTGAAGTAAAGACAGTTTAATAGGTAAAGCAAAATTTGTGCATACAGGTCAAGCAAAATAAGGAATTCATTCATCAGCAATCCCATCATCAGGCAGGTGTTCAGCTATCTCCAAGAAAGCAGGATTCCATCAAGTGTCATGCTGACTGACTTGGAAAGGCAAAATGCTGTGAACTCTGAATGTCCCCTCTTCTTCTTCCTCCAGCTTTTATGGCTGAGCATGGCATCATATGGTATGGGACATCTCTTTGATCAATGGGAGTCAACTGTTCCAGATGTGTCCCCTTCAACTGCTTGTTCACCACCAACGCTTGCACTGCTTCTTTAAGATTTGTCCTCCATTGGTCCAGGTCATTCCTGCTATAGCAATTTCTGCAACATGCAACTCAGATGCTTTGAGGTGCTCCAGCATGACCTCCTGCACAGGCACTGATGCCTCAAGGTGTGGATAAATCCATGTTGCCTTGTGGTGCTTCAAGAGGTTCCTTCCTCAGCATGGACTTATCCTTGGGTCACAATCCCTTCAGACGTAAACCTACTGTGGCACAGACATAACCACATCCACAGGTGCTTTGAGATGTACCTGCTCTGGCGTGGACTCATCCATGGCCTCAGATGTAGCCTCTATGCCAGTCAAAACCAGTACAGGGGCCAGAATATTGTAAGCTACCTAGGGAAAGAAGCATGACAACTAATCTATACATATATAAGTGGTATGCTGCAGATACAATATTTCATCAGTGTTATGTTCATTATCCAACTCTAAAAAGAAAAACTCAATTCTGTTGAGCCATGTCCAAGAAAACAAACAGGAGATTTTTTTCTACCCTTCTCTTTGCAAGTGTTGTCCCCATGACAATGGGACATTGTCCTCTTCCTCTTGTCTTCCTACGACACCAATTTCACTTAGTCACAAACAGTCATGGGCAGGAATCTCATCCCAGATCTATGAGAAATTCTGAGCAAAACTAGGAACAAGAACTTCATTGCTGTTCCTTAACAAAAGCAAAGCAGAAATAAGAAAGGCATTTGCTCTTTTCATGAGAGCTAGGACTGCTGTGGAATCTAGGTCAACTCAATAGACATGCTAATTTGTACTAATGGCTTCTCCAAGTGCTTTATCTGATGCTTCTACCTTACATGGTGGGGCTGGGCAGTCTGAATGTGTACTACAGCAGTTTCCTGCAGCTACTTTACCTGACCCTGTCTTGTCAGTGTTCTCATTTCATGTCATCCTTTCAATGTTTTCACGCTTTCTCTTTTTACAGCTTCAATAACTTGGCAAATAATAATTGTGGATAATAAATTAGTTAGCTCCCCTATTGTATGCAAAAGGTGATAAATTATTTTATATTTGCTATATTACAAGGCTTAGTTTTGGAGGGTTTTTTGAGAGGATCATTTTGGCATGTCAAATTGAAAACATTTTGATGGAAAGAGGAATGAAAAATTGCCTGTAATGGACAGCTGAAGAATTAAGGTTCAACTTGTTAAAAATATATTCTGACAGATGTTTTCTGGCTGCTAATACTGACTTGATTTAATAACAAGACTCTCTGGGGCCCTGTCAAAATTGTTTATGGAAAGCAGGCAGTAAGGCTGGTGTGACCTGCCTTATCTTTCAGGCTCTTTAGCTCTCAGGATGGACAGCTTTTTGGTTACCAGCTTCACTGGGAAGGGAGCAGTCAAAAGTGCTGACCAGCTGCCTGGCTTCCTGGGTTTCTTCTCTGACCAAGAGTAAGTTCCCTGATCACAATATTTTTCAAAAATGTTGTTTGACATTAGTTATCCTAAGGAAAAATTCTACTGACTTTCCATTCCATAGAATATTTACAATTATCAAAGTGTTGTTCCAATTCAAAATGTAAATACACTGAAAAATAGCAAAAGTTCCTTGTGTATCTAGTCACACACAGTGCCCCAGACTGGTAATATAATAAAATTATGGTTCAACCACTGACGTCTGGAAGACACATTTTTTCTAATGACTTCATTAAATGTTGAGAATTTCACGAGAGAGGGGAGAAAAATGGTTAAATGTCTGAAAAGATTTACATGGGGAAAAAAAGGAAGCTCAAAATGCATACAGCTTAGCTAAGCAATGACTCAGAGAGATCTGATTGCCATCTTCAAATATTTTGGAGAGGTTAAACACATGGGTGGGAAGGAACTACTCAGGATAACAAGGGAAAGGAAGCAATATGATTGCAGACAATTTGGACTGAGCTGGAGGCATATCTTTTCAATAGTATGACTGGTTAAACTGTGGAACAATTTGCAAGTGAGACAGTGGTGGTCTCAGCATTTTGGCCATTTACTGCCAGATGGGAAATACATGTGGTGATGAATAATCCTTTTGTAGAAGTAGATGGACTGGACAGATTTTTAATGAGCTGTTTTTATTATGGTTTCAAGCTTCTGGGATCTCAGGATGAAAAAAGTAGAAGCAGATGAAAAAGTTAGAGGTGGGTACAGTTTTACTGTTATTTTTTGCTTTAAGAAAATAGTATCTCTATGAAACCAGAGTTATTGATTTTGGCAACTCCCAGTATGAGGGCTGAACAGATTGCAATCAGCCTTACTGAGAAGGACTTGGAGTGGAGGCTGGACACGAGCTGACAGTGTGTGCTTACAGCCCAGAATGTCCAACATGTTTTGGGCTGCATCAAAAGCAGCGTGGCCATTAGGGTAAGAGAGATGATTCTGACCCTCTACTATAGTCTGGTGACATCCCAACTGGAACACTGCTTCCAGTTCTGGGGTCCCCACCACAGAAAGGACATCAACCTTTTGGAGCAAGTCCAGAGAAGAGCCACCTCCTCTGCTGATTAGAAGGATGGAGCACCTCTTCTATAAGGAAAGGCTAAGAGAACTGGAATTTTTCAGCCTGGAAAGGAGAAGGCTTCAGGGTAACCTAATTGTGGACTTCTAGCACTTAGAGGTAACCTACAAGAAAGATAGAGATAGACTTTTTATGGGAGCATGTAGTGACAGGACAAGGGGCAGTGGCTTCAAACTGAAAGAGAGTAGGTTTAGATTAGACATTAGGAAAAAATATCTTTACTGTGAGGGTAGTGAGGCACTAGAACAGGTTGCCCAGAGAAGTTGTTATTGCCTGTCCCAGTTTAAATGAGACAAGGGTCTTTTGCTGAGGATGAGTTATGAGAAAAGACCCAAACTCCTCCCTCTAAGCAATTATAAATCCGAAATTAGGAGGCTCTGATTGAAGGAGAAATAAATTATGGAAAAGGAAAAATAACAGCCCTTTATTAAAAGGTATGTGTGTATTAACAGAAACATGAAAGAAAACCCAAGTAAAACAACCAAACAATACTCCTATACTCACAAATAATCCCCTTCAGAAAAAAAAAACAATAAACAGGCAAAGGGAAAAGTAAACAGTTCAATTTTGCGTCCTTTGGTGCAATTCCAACCCTACTCAACAGGGGGCATCGTGGGGTCACTGGAGACTCAGAGGTAATGTCCTGTGCCAGTCACCAGGTGGTGCTGTTGGATCACGGGAGGTGCAGAACTTGTGTCCTGTAGCAGTCACAAGGGTATGCTGGAGAAACCAATCCAACCAAAAAACCTGGGCCTTCTTTCCCTTCCCACACACTGGGAAAGGGGAGAGGGAGAGGGGGAAGGAAAATGACAACAACAAAAAACAATCCTTCACTTTCTCCGGCTGTCAAAACTGCTCTGCACAGTCCTTTCTCTTCCCCTGATGTGCACAAGGACCACCGCCAGGGAAAAAACAGGAATGGGAAAAGAGGGGAAAAACCCCCAGGAAAAAAAACCCAACAGCTCCTATCCAATGAAGAATTCAGGCAGGGCCCGCAGGTAGCCAATGGCTGAGGGCAAAGAGCAGCACCAAGCTTCCACTCCGACCTGTGCTCTAGCCAACAACCAACCCACCAAACTCCTCCCCCCGTCACCCAGAGAGGAGAGAAAAAACTAAACAGTAGCCCCCTCGTCTCCCCTGTTTCCTAGGAGACTAATTTCTCAGCCATTAGCCAGTAAGCCTTTCCTTTTATGTGCTGTGAGTACTCACTTAACAGCTGCACACAGGGCCAGGGGGAAGGGAAGACATTCCTGACTGTTTCGAGAGAACTAGCTAAACCATGACATTGCCCCATCTCTGAAAGTAGAATCATAGAATCACAGAATATCCTGAGTTGGAAGGGACCCATCAGGATCAAGTCCAACTCCTGGACCTGCACAGGACACCCCAGGAATCACACCATGGGCCTGAGAGCATTGTCCAAATGCTTCCTGAACTCTATTAGGCTTGGTGTTATGACTACTTCCCTAGGGAGCCATTCCAGTGCTCAACCACTCTCTGAGGGAAAAACCTATTCTGATATCCAACCTATACCTTCCCCATCTTGGTTTCATGCCATTTCCTTGAGTCCTGTTACTGGTCACAAGAGTAAGAGATTGGTAACTGCCCCTCTGCTTCCCCTCATGGAGGAAGGTGTTCAAGGCCAGGTTGGATGGAGCTCTGAGCAGCTTGTTCTAGTGAAAGGTGTCCTTATCCACTGTAGGAAGGTTGGAACTAAATGATCTTTAAGGTCCCTTCCAAACCAGGTCATTCTATGATTCTATGATTTTCATTTTTTATTCTATGTTCCTTTTAAAATCACCCTATTATTTCACTCCCTCCAAACTAAAATTTCCTTAGTTTAATAGCACTGTATTAAAATGGAACTAATAGAAGCATAAACCGTCTGCATCTATTCTTCCTTAAAACTAAATAACCACCATTATACAAAACTGATAATATTTAAATAGGTTTAAAGAATTGTGTAGTTACATCAGCACTAAAAATATATATATATGCACATTTTCATCCTTTTCTATCCTTAGATAATAACAACATTAATGACTTACATTTATATAGCACTCTTCTGAAAGGAGTTCAATTGCTGCACAAACTGGTTTCACAGACAAGGTACAAAAGACCCCTCACTCATAAGTGCTAGGCAGTAGCTAAAGGCTGAAGAAAGCAGGAGCATTAGAACTCTGGGTTTATACAGCATGGAGAGAAAGATGCCTTCAGATGGAACAGCAACATGATGTAGGCCAGGTCTGAGCACAGTTCTTACATCAGCATTGGCTTTTGGGACCATGAACAGCATGTTCATGGATTTAAGGATACCATGAACAGCATCACCATCTCAGTTTTGCTGGAAAAAAATGAGTCATTTTGAAATGCAGTGTGTGCTCTGCTAAACAGAGGAAAGGATAAGATAAAACATGTATTCTCTAATGAAAGAAAGGAAAATACTGGCCCATCTTAGGATTGAAAATCTGTGTTTGAAAATGCATTTCGAATACTGGAATTAAACAGCTTAAAGACAGTTTTCTAGGATATGTAGCATGCACAGCATAGTAAAGGAAGCCATGCTTAGACAAAGGCATGATTTGTTACTCAGACAAGATACGTGTCCTGCCATATTTACATTACATAAAAGTTAGTTTGAGTAATGCAAGCAGAGACAAAAATCACAATTTCACCAGGATTTCAACTTCGTGAACCAGCATGGTCCATATGCTCTTTTTTAACTACCTACCCTTCTACCAGCCAATCATCAACCCAAATCTGAGCCACAGCAGAACACAGGAATGTCCATGAAGTAATGACTAGATATTAAAAAACTTTAAATTTTATTCAGGCACTGACATCTCTCTCCAAAACTCTGGTGTCCTTAGTCATCAAAGGCTTTCAAAAACACCCATCTTTAAGTTTGGAAAATGTTTATAAGACAAAATGTGCTTACAGCTTAGCATTTATGTAAATGAGAGAAAATCAGGGCAGAAACATTGTATAATTCATGTATAATTGCAGTTCACACTGTTGGATAAGTGCTTGGTTCTAAACAACAGAACAAGGATAGGTGAGACTAATAGAACAGGTTTCCTGGAATAAATAATCCCCCAACAAAAGAGAGAAGAGATATACTCAGTCCTAGCCTTTTCATCTCAGCAATCCTGGAGTACGGAGAAACACAAAAGAGGTCATGAAAGAGAATGAGGACAGAGCTGCTGAAAAAAGCATTGAGCATCCCTACAAATGTGCAAGAACAGTGACTGAGCAGTCAGAGGAGAGACAGTAGAGCAGAAATGAGGTGGAGGTGAAGTACAGCTCAAATAAGCTTCAGCTGATTGTCCAAAGAGACACCTGTCATGGACAAAACAGCACCCAGGCAGATTGCTGATGAGAGGAAAGTGCAAAGCTAGCAGCCATGATAAAGAGAGGGTTACAATAATTAAACTGAGAGGATGAAGGGTGGGAAAAAGATTTTAGAAGTAAACTCAGAAAGATTTCATTTACATTCACCCAGATTCCAGGCTTCCTTCAACATAAAGGGACCTTATTATCATATCATGGGTTGGAAGGAACCTTAAAGATCATCTAGTTCCAATCTCTCTGTGTTGGACATTTCATTAGATCCAGTGTCTCAGAGTTCCATCCAACCTGGCCTTGAACACTTCCAAGGATAGGGCAGTCACAACTTCTCTGGGCAATCTTTTCCAGTGTCTCACCACCTCTCAGTAAAGAATTTCTTCCTATCTAGTCTAAACCTAATATCTTTCAGTTTAAAGTCATTACCCCTTGTCCTTGCAAAAAGTCTCCCTCTACAGCTTACTTGTAAGCCCCCTTTTGGGATATTAAAGGCTGCTATATGTTCTCTCTGAAACCTTCTCTTCTCTAGGTTGAATAATCCCAGCTCTCTCAGTCTGTTTTCATAGGAGAGATTCTCCAGCCTTCTGAGCATCTTTGTGGCCTACCTGCTCCAACAGGTCCATGTCCTTCTGTTGGGTGCCCCAGAGCCAGATGCATCCAAGTGGGGTCTCACAAGAGCAGAGGGGCAGAATCTCAACCCTCGATCTGCTGCCTGTGCTTCTTCTGATGCAGCCCTGGATACAGTTGGCATTCTGGGATATGAGTGCCCATTGCCAGGTTGTGTTGACTTCACTTTTTGTAGTACAGGTTTAAAAAACAAAAGTTCTTTATATTTTGCTAGCCACACTGCTCTCCCCTGTGGAGCCCTTGAACATGAATTTCTGAGTGCTGGATCCATCAGCCACTGCACGAAGTTGGGTCCTAAAGCAGGGAAAGTCTCCTTAGGGAAAAAATTTACAACCTCATGTTATTAGCAGAACTGATTTGGAATAGTTTATTCATCTATTTTGTGCCTGGCCCACACCTCAGGCTCTCCCTGTGATGTCTCCTCAGCAGCAGCCTCAGCACATTGCTGCCCATGTCTGGCAGCAGCCACCCTGTGAGAATCTGACTGAGAGCAAACCAGTGCCCAACAGACATGGCTTTCTAAAGGGCCATGATACACCTGTGTCTGGAGCAACACTTGGATGTAAGGCTTTTGACATTTTAACATTTCAGAAGATCAGGTCCAGTGATGTTGTAGAAAAGTGAAGAAAGAAAAGCTGAAGCTTGCCAAAGAAAATCATAAAGTAAAAAAGAAGAGCATCAACATAGCATCAAACTTTATATTGGCTAAAATCTTAGTCTCTTAACTAAGAATTGAACTCTACTTCAGTAACTCCAGAGTACATTTGGCCCACTGGATACATAGTGGTCTACACTCTGGCTCTTGTATTTCTACCATGTACTTGGATAAAAGGAGCCTGTATAGCTTTCTGCTTACTCCTCTTGAGGGAAAGGTCTCTTATTATAATGGGAGAAAAATGCAATAGGACCTCTTACCAACAAAAGCCAAAGATGACTGTGACCCTCTGAGATTTCCTACTTTGCAGGCAACCAAATGCAAAAAGGGCTGAAAGACCTCAGCCATGAAAAGAAAGAGGAGAAACCTATCTGCCGGATGCCTTTGTTGCACATAGCTTTTCATTTTAGGCCTCTTTAATCCAATATAGCATCCTATAAAACATATCTTCATTCTTACTGTCTCTTTTAAAGGCAAGTCTCTTGATTTTTTGTTTTCTATTTCTGTTCAGTTGAATTGTATCATCTTTCTTCTCTTCCAATTTTCTCTCCTCCTCAGGCTTTCAAGCTCACATTTCCTTTACTCTATCCATACCCTTTTCTTTCACCTACCCAATGTCTCAAATTCTGTCTTTGAAACAAAGACAGCAATTGAGTCTTTTCAAGTCCTCAGGTCTATAAAATTCTGTACAAATTCAGTCACTGACTCTGGGTGCCTTTTGCATTATCATTCACTTTGCAAAAGGTTTAAAGATGTATAAATACTAGTTTTAATGGTAAATATTAGTGCATTCTTTTGGAATGTCTAAAGCAAAGCAATATCTGAATGGTAAGAACCTTGAGAAACATTATAGAATTATCTTTGAGAGCAGCCCTGCAGAGAAGATGCTGGATGAAGCATCTCCACTGTTTTTAGGCTATGTCCCCATTTATCAGCTCTGATTTATACAGAATTGTCAGACATTTAGGGATTCCTGACTAACATCACTTTCAAATTCTTGGGTCAGCTATTACCTGATTTTGACTTAGTTTTCCATCTGAATTCCTATATTGGTACAAATAAGTCAGGAAGTGGCCACTCCAGGACTTTTCCTTTAGTAACCAGAACCAAAGTGACAATCAGAAAGTGGGACACAAGTAACAAAACAAAACAAAACAAAACAAAAAACCCAAACAAAACAAACAAACAAAACCACAAAACCAAATACCCAAAACATGTTAAAAAGCCAAAGAAACAAACAAATAACAAAATTTTCTTAATTTCTTACCGACTCTCATAAGAACAATCAAATTTTTGGAATGACTATGTAGCTAAAGACCCTGCAACTGCATCTGCCTCCTTTTTTTTACCCTATATTATGGAAATAACCTGCAGAGTATAATATTACAGACAGGTTTCCGTTGCATTAAAAGTTTAGAAACATGGCTCATTTTTGTACAATAAATGCATCAGAAGAGCCATTCATTACAGATGGGTATGCCCTGCTAAAATAGTAAGTCAACCTTTGGACAGGCCATGCTTCCTAAATTTCAATGTGTATTGTGATTACAGCTCAGGAGGAACATTAGCAGTGTCTCTCCCCACAGACTCATGAAAAATTATTTTTCTTTTTCTTATCTGAAGTATAACAGGCATTAGCAGTCAAACAGATTCTTTGAATTTAATTAACTGAAAGCCCTAAAGTAAAGGAGAAAAACTTCCAGTTGACCCAACATAAGAACAGCTTTCTTCGTAAGCATTTGAGATAAAGCCTTGGTGTTTATGCAAATTACTATGTGAATAACAAAAATGTTTTATGCATATGTATGATGGTAATCACAAACTTCAAAACAAAACCTCAAAACAACTTTATTGTAAGGTTGTTACAGGTTTGTTTTTTTTTTTTTGAATACACAGAGTTGAAGATTTCCATTAAAAAGCGAAAGGCATCATTTCCCTCCAGCCACTCTGCACACACTGGCTTTTTCATTTGCTTGTCTTCTTTTGTTAGAGTTAGACCTAAAATCATAAAATTTTAATCTCAAAATAAATCTTCAGAAAATGTGTGGTTTTGTTAAAATAGTGTTAACATGACAATGTGGGAAAGAATAATCTGTCTGCATAAATATTTGACATAGCAATCCTACATGGTAAAGGCTAGTGCAGCTGGGAGACAGAGGATAGGATATAAGCAAGAACTTCACTCAGAATCTTCCTTTTTCCTATCTGAAACTGAATATGGACCAAAGCATTTTGAATATACTGAGATGTGTAGAAATTTTTAGGTTTTTGAAAGATTAGAATCAGCAGTGTTGGATGATAAGGGGCAACTCTTACATGATTTCCAGTCATTTCAAGTAAAAACATTAGAAATGTGGGGTTTCCAGCAATCTGAAATCACAAGAAGTTTGAGTATCACTAAGTGTCTGAATTTTCCACAATCAAAAGTTTTTAAACTTGTTTAAAAATTTTTTCCCCTGCACTGGGGAATGTATCCCGTATAACTGAATCCTTCTTTGCTAACTTCAGCTTCTGCAGAGTGAGATCTCAGCCCTGAAACATTCTCTGCAAGAACAAAATCAGGGAGACACCAGATTTCACTGAAGAACTTGCCACTGTTTTTGGCTCAAGTCATGGTTAAGTGGTGTTCTTTCTTGACTCTGTGCTGTGATAATAGAGTATGTGAATTATTTCCCTGATAAACAGATGTGTAAATGGAGCAAAAATAAACATCAGAAAAAAATAATAATATAAAGATTTTCACCAACTTCTTGGGCTGTTTTAAGAACTAATTTCTGAAAGTAATTTGCCACTATCTGAATACTCAGAAACACCAAAGACTTTGCATATTCATTTCTGCATGGTTATTTCAAAATTATCATGTCCGATTTGGATTCTGTTAATTGTTTTCATGCTACACAACCACTGAATGTTCAAGATTGGAAGGGATCACAGTACATCATCTGATCCAACCTTCCTGCTCAAACAGGATCCCTAGAGCTACTCAATATTGTATTCAGATGGCTTTTGAATTGTGTCCAGGAAAGGAGCCTCCCACAACATCTCTGGGCAGGCTGTGCCAGTGCTCAGTCACCCTTCACAGTAAAGAAATTCTTCTGCCTGTTTTCTGTAAGAAACATATACCTCTTTCAGTGAGGGTGCCACTGAGATAAACCTGTTGCCTTTTGACTGACATTTAGCTCAAAGACTTTTTGGATGGCTAAAACAGTTTCAGCAGGAGCAAATGAAAAATACTTCTCACCACTACCACCAGCTCCTCTTCACTGGTGAGGAACTCAGGCTCTTTGGTTTCATGTGAAGAAGCAAAACTGTGCTGCAATATAATAAGGATAAGGCTTCCTGAAAGAAGGACCTACAAAAAGAAAAACCCCAAGAAATAGAAAAACAAACAAACACCAACCCCCCCCCCAAAAAAAAAAAACAAAAACCCAAAAACACCCCAACAACCCAAACCCAAACAAAGAAACAAAAGAAACAACCACAACAGTAGAAAACTAATATGTAGTGATTTCTACTGAATTCTTTGAAAGGCTTGTGACAAGAACTCCATGTATCATGTTCTTTTTTTTTTTTCAAATCAAACAGAATGTCAAACCTGTACGATGCAGGTGATTTCAAGACTATCTTAAAAATAAAATAAAAAAAAAAAATTTAGGCAATATCACTTTCACTTCCAAATGCAAAATGAAAAATATTTTCCTCTGGAAAACATACTTAGACTACGTTTCAAACTAGTTGCTATGACTACCACAACCCGCCTAAGGATATTTGCTTTAACATGTCATCATCCTGCCATCGTGTGGCAATTCGAGGTACTGCTCACAAAGTCTGTATTTAATACCGAAATTATGGCTCAGTTTTAAAATTTGGATATTCTATCACTAGAAAAATGCATGTTGCCATAAAGACATCAGGTTTCAAGCACTTGGAATTATCAAATTGCTATGATGCTGAACGAGAATGATTAATGCATATATAAAAATGTGATACAATGACAGTTTTTGCTTCTTTTACTTCAGAGCCAATGCTCTATAACACAAAACAGTTAGTAAATCAATAGCTATTTTGATCATATTGATAACAATAACACTTCACTTGAAGAAAAATGAGCAATTACAGTCTTGGATTTTTCCTCCTTTGTCCCAGCCTCATTCAATTCCAGACTGTGCAGAAAGTCATTCATCTTACACCCCACTGCTATAGGAAATCAGCTGTTCTAATCAGGTATGCTGCTTCAGATTACCTAGTCTTAGCAGACTACATGTAGTACAAGATGGGAAGAGGAGGGAAATCTGCTTTTTGTTGTGCTTAGGCCATAAAAGCCAAAATCTCCTTCAGTGTCTGGATGGATACCCAGTATGGTGGGCATGCACCAGCCTCTCCCTCCTCTACAACAGGGAGATATCCAAGCACATACCCTTAAATCCCAGTAAGTGAGCACAGACAACAATGGGTTTTTCCCCTTTTGTACTGAAGAGTCATGCAACTACATCTGTTTGAAGTAAGAGCCCCTCAGATTCTATTCCAGCCTTGAATTCCAACTTTGAAGTTGAAAACTTTCAAGCCACATAAATAAGGAAGTAGCAACCTCTTTTCTCATCCACTTCTTTAGTGCTAGACTATGTTGAGTGTGCATCATGCTCCTAACTGCCCTTGCTGACAGATGCCACTTTGCCATCTAAATGCCAGCTGGCCAACATGAAAGTGAATTCATACAGAACTGATCTGTGCTCCTGAGAGTGCTGGTTTTGGCTAAGGTAGAGTTAATTTTATTCACAGTTGCAAGTAGGGTGCTGTGTTTTGGATTTGTGGTGAAAACAGAGGCGACAATGCAAAGATATTTTTGTTATTGCTGAGCACTGTTTACACAGCAGCAAGGCCTGTTCTGTTTCTCACACCGCCCAGGTAGCAGGGAGGCTGGAATTGCACAAAGAGTTGGAAGGGGGTACAGCTGGGACAGCTGACCCCAACTGACCAAAAGAATACCCCTTACCACTTGGCATCATGCTCAGCATATAAAGTTGAGAGAAGAAGAAGATAAAGGGGATGCTCAGAGTGATGTTATTTGTCTTCCCAACTCACTGTTTTGTTCAGTGGACCCCTGCTTTCCCAGAAGCAGCTGAACACCCACCTGCCTACGAGGAGAATGAATTCCTTATTTTGTTTTCAGTACATGGCTTTTACTTTGCCTTTTCGACTGCCTTTATCTCAACCTGCAAGTTTTCTCTCTTTTGTGAAGTGAGTGGGGTTAAAACATGACAAAACAAACAAAAAAACAAATAAACAAAAAACCATCAAAAAAACCCCAGCAACACACACAACGAAAAGGCTCAGGACCCCCAGGAAGAAAGCATTCACAGCTTTGCTAAAACCTGAAAATTAAAAGATGTGATTGAAAATAAATCACTGAAAAGCTCTATCCAGCTGTTACAGATGAAGCAAAACATTCCCTAAGACATTATTTAAAATTTCCACAAAGCATATGAACTATCCCTGCTCCAACTGAGGCAGGTTATAACTCTTAAGCATCCATATATAACTTTATCCAGTACATAACTCCCAAAATGGGAAGTTATGTTTTCCCCAGAGCAGAGCAACTCAATACTACTTGCCCTGATAAAATGTTTTGCATTTGTTGCCATCCTACCATTGCCCTCAGTTAGGTCCCTTCAATGGCAGCCAGCCACTGGCAGGTTCAGTACAAAGTTTTCTCACCAACAGCAGTTCTGTTTCTTCATTAAGCCTTCTGCCATTTTCCCCTTAAGACTAGAAATGAGTCAAAGCTGTCAGAGGTAATCAGAGCCTCTAGCTCTTCCTCTTTCTTCAACAACTGATGGATTTTGGTGTTTCTTCTCTAAAGCCAAAGACCTAATCCTGTAAAGAGTTACTCACAAGAAGAGTCGCATTGTCTGCAGTGGAAGTAATTTCCACAGGTTTGCAGAATGTCCTTCTTCTGCTATGCACACGCTGTAGCTATTACTCAGCTGCCCAAACTGATGAGAAATGGATGTAATTAGACTTCCAGGGCAAAAGTTCAACGAGTTCACAAGGGTGATAGCTGCACATCTCCCCTGCAAGGTCTAACAATTCACTCTTCAAAACCATTTTAGCCATTTTATCTGCTTATGTTTTACTTTAAGCAAATCTAAATTTGTGAATTGGTCAAAACCAAAGCCTATACTAAGGACTATTCTTTTGGGTCCAGGCTAAAGGGAGCTGGCAGGCCAGTTTAACCCTCTTGTTTAATTTGTAACAGTGGAGATACCTAAATCTCCTAATCTTGGAATAGCATCAAGCACATGTCATTATCTCAGCATTGCTTCCTGCCACCGTTTATCCATTTGAATGCTGCAAATTTTCCTCCCACATCCCGATGCACATTTTGCACAGGAGCTGTCCCCTGTGATGAATGTTTCCACTGCCTTGCAGCACAGGAGGGCTCTCTCCTACCTTGGGCCATTACATTTAAGCAATAAAAAAAAAATGATGATAAGGCTTCCTGCATTTGTATTGTATCATAGAATAATTTGATACAATGACAAGGGCATAATAGGATTTTTATGGGACAGAGGAAAAACAGCAACCTGGCACTTACATCTGATCCACTCCACAGATCTCTCCCTGCTAACTGGGCAAGCCCAGAGCAGGTGAGTTACCACGTCCTCTCTATAGCCATGTATTTGGGTTCATTTAGGTAAAAAATCTGTGCTAAACAGAAACGACTCATTGGGCTGTTACACAGAAAGCCAGTTTTGTTCACCGACATTAGTTACACCAATAAATCTGAGTCATGACTTGATTCTAGTGCTGACAAGGTGGGTGGTAAAGAGAACACTGTTACAGGCTTGAAAAATAGAGCTAGTAGAGCTCTCAAAGGTCATCTAGACTAGTCTGCTCCTCTGCACAAAGCAGGAACAGTTACATGAATATAGTTTTCAGATATCATCCACCTTATCGGTTGTTTATTAAGCTTGTTCTCAAAAACCTTACAAGTGATGGGGACTATGCATTATCCTAGAGAAATCAATTTAGTGTTTTCCTGTTCTTACTTTCTTACTTCAAGGAATTTTTTTTGTTTTGTATGAAGATTTACTACAGCCTTGCATTGTTTATCTCTTCTCTGTGTCCTGCTTTGGTATGTAATTCATAAAATGTATAGTGGCGCTCTTTATCCAAAAGAATATCATGGGTACATTTCTACTCTCAGCAATTCTGGATCAAATTCATTGCATTTGGCAGAATGGCTCTCACATTGCCTCTGAGTGGACCCTTACACTGTGCAGTGCCTTGCTGTTCGAGCACACATCGTGTTTGTTTCCTTCTTTGATCTTTGGAACTAATATTGCCCAAAAATCTACCTTAAGCACTCATCTGTACATTTTCTGATGTGCACCCATGTGCAAAAAGTCATGACAATGAAGAACATGTATCTGCAAATATCTGTTTGCTTGTGCACCATGGGAGGTATGGAGTTTCCTCCATAGATAAGCAAAGTGTGGTGTCTGGCACTTACATGAAATGCTTGTGCACACTGTGCAGAGGGGTCCTAGGTCCAATCTGAAGCATTGGATTGCACAGTTTATCTCTTTAGCCCTATCCCTGTCTCTGTATTGAGGTGATTCAACAAATTTCCTTCAAGATATCAGCTAGCCCTGGAGAAATGGCCTTAACTTGTTCAGAAGAATTCCCTAATCCTTTCTGAAACTACTCATCATACAACTCAAACAAAAGAAAAAGCTACATATCTGGACACGTGGCACTAACCCTGTCCTCAAAAGATCCACAGCAGATCCAGTCAACAAAAGCCACTCACAAACACTCTGATTTAGAGCCGGTGTTCTGGATGGAGCACAGCCTGGCTTTATCCCAAGACATGATAGAATATCCATCCTCAACTGTGGCCTTCTCTGAGAGCATTTAGTACTGCTGACTGTAGAGTATTACTAACCAAGTGAGGAGCAGGAGACTCAGGAAATTCTTTAAAATGCGTTGTATAGGAATGGATGGAGTTGAAGCCTTCCTGAAAGAGGTCCTGGCAGGAAGACACAGCTTCACCAGCTGACCCAGGCCATTCTCATGCAATATCTAAATCAAGGCAGAAGAACTAGAGAAGCATCATGGATGCAAACACCAGTATTTTCAAACTTTTCCTTGTCCTTCACCACATACAACAATGCCATTCATTGAGTTGGCTGGAAAAGATCAATTAATAGATGATAAACAGCTAGATAAATCTGAGGAAGAGTATTATTTAAATTAGTAGAGGGAAGCAAGTGTAATGGGAAGTTTGCAGCTACTGAGTGAGAAAAGCTGTTCGGCTGAAGGTGAAAGCTGACTTTGACCATATAGGCCTTTTCCAAGAAAATACACACCTGAAAAGACAATGTAAAGTTTACACCCTACCATCCAGGAATATATGTTTTCTGTCAGGTCTCCAAAGCAAGAACAGCTAATCCTTTGCATCAGTGGATGCCGACCCAGCCTTAACCCCTGCCTTGAGTGCTTATTGTCTGAAACTGCAGCAGCTCACTATTACTGAACAAGAACATTTTTAACTTCATATCTCCAAGGACACTCCAAAACATTCAGAATGATGTAGATTTGCATCTCCATGGCATTCAGTAGTCCAGACCCTGGTACAGGATCCTGCACAGTTTCCAGCATACTAACATGCTGTGCAATCATGCTTTAACTGGCTGTGGATAATGTGGTGAATTACATTCAGGAACAGAACTTTCTTAAAACTAACATGAAAAAAAAAAATCCCAAATTAGTCTGGAAGCTTTAGGGTGTAATAAAAATGTCTACAGCTTTAACCTTTCTCTTAACCTCTGATAAAGAATTGGAAAAGAATTTCCCATAGACAAGATCCATGATGGAGAAATTAGTTTGAAGGGAAACTTTGTTTCCATTTTGCTGGAAATTTTCAAATACCTGTCAGGAAATTAGTCTCACCACGGTAGCTTCAGTCAACTGCTTCAACCCCTCTCGTCCAAGCCCTCCTGTTCAGCCTAGAAGCAATGTAAGCATCTTTTGTTTTATCTATGTCAACTCATCCTTACTACTGGAACTACAAAATACTGCCAAATTTCAACCAAATTAAACCCACTCAGATATTTGGATTTTCATTTGACTGATAATAAAAAAAGTCTCCTGAAAATTCAGAATTTAAGATTAAATATGAGGCTATTATTTCTCAAATAATTAGTGCTGCTTGGAATACACACATAGCTTTTGTTGGCTTTGAAGGTCATAGATTATCTTTGTTGCATTTATCCTTTACTCCAGAGACATGTCATTCTGTGAGATAATATACATAAACTTTATTTAATCAGCTGCACAACTTCCTCTGTAGCTAAAATTCCTCTGAGAAAAACAAACAAACAAACAAAAACCAACACAGAACTGCCTTAGTTCTATAATAACTCATCAACACTTCTCAGCAAGTTGATCAAAGAAAAAAAAACATTTGACCTTTGTGGATAAAAGTACCAAACTTTTTGATACTAGCATCATTCTCTGCTTCTTTGCAACTGCTTGAACAATGGTAGCCCCACACTCTGACCTACTGTCTAACTCTTATTTGATTTTCTGCTCTATTCTACTGCTCTATTTCTGGCTCTATTTTCCTTTCCCCCTCAATATTAATGGGAATTTTAAGGTCTTTGTCTTTGGAATCAGACTAAATATTGTTTTGTTGGCACTCTTGCATGAGGCTGATGCATGCTGACTGCTACTATTTGTTGTTTCAATCCTCACAGTAGTTTATGTTGTTTTTGTTTGTGTGATGGCTTGACCCTGGCTGGATGCCAGGTGCCCACCAAAGACACTCTACCACTTCCTTGGCTGGAAGCTGGGGGTCCTGGTCCATGGCAAGTTGAATATGCATCAGCAGTGCCCTGGCAGCCAAGAGAGCCAATCATGTCTTGGGGGGCATCAGGCAAAGCATCACCAGCAGTTGAGGGAGGGGATTGTCCTGCTCTGCTCTGCACTGGTGCAACCTTATCTTGAATATTGTGTGCAGTTTCGGACACCACAATATAAGAAAGATATTAAGCTGTTAGAGAGTGTCCAAAGGAGGGCAACACAGATGGTGAAGGGCCTTTAGGGTAAGATGTATGAGGAGTGGCTGAGGTCACTTGGTGTGTTCAGCCTGGAGAAGAGGAGACTGAGGGGACTCCTCATTGCAGTTACAACTTCCTCATGAGGGAAAGAGGAGGGACAGGCACTGATCTCTTCTCTGTGGTGACCAGTGACAGGACCCAAGGGAATGGTCTGAAATTGTGTCAGAGGAGGTTTAGGTTAGATATTAGAAAGAGGTTCTTCACCCAGAGGGTGGTTGGACACTGGAACAAGCTCCAGTGGTAGTGGTCACAGCACCAAGCCTGACAGAGATCAAGAAGCATTTGGACAGTATTCTTGGGCACATGGTGTGACTCTTGGGGCTGATCCTGTACAGGGCCAGGAGTTGGACTCAATAATCCTTGTTGGTCCCTTCTAACTTGGCATATTTTGTAATTCTGTTATTATCCTTTGTTGTGCTAATGGAGTTTTTGGCTTTCTTCTATTTTCATTGTCAAGTCACTCAGCTAAGAGACATTCACAGCAGTCATTTACAAAGAGTGACTAAGTTTACACAGCAATATGTGTCATGATGCAAAGGATTCTATCTAGTGACAGCTGCAAAGGGAATTCTGTAAGCAGAATGCAATCCATGAATAGAAACACAGCCAGCAATTTGAGAAATAACATTACAGTTTCTCTGTGATTTAGTGACCTATTTTATTTCTGATTATAGTCACTAAGAGCAGCAGCTCCCATACGATGATGCCGTCACCTGGTGATTCCCAGCCTCAGGGTGCTCCTGGAGTGCTCCTCACACCAGAGCAGAACAGGTCTGCAGATCTTGGTGTGGGTCTGGGACATATCTTTTGCTTTTTCCTTTGTGATGGAGAGCCAGTATCACCACCAGTGCTTCCAGGATAAGCAACACAAAGATTTGGAGGCCATCATAAGCAACAGTCTATCTGTGCCTGTTTGAGAGATCTATCCTGGCTGATGGATGATGCTCAGTACACTCTGGCTTCTCTTTCCAAAGTTCTTTTGCACTAGACCATAAAACTCTGCCATCAGTGTGGAAAGGGCTTGGGTTTCATTCTGCCAGCAGGATAATTACTGCAAGCAGTTAGACTGCTGCAGAGTCCCAGTGACGCCAAGAGCCCTACAGTCTTTTTGCCAGGTTGATGGATAATGAAAATGCAAGTGAGAGGGAGTCTCAACACTTCACAGCTTCAAGTGAGTCAGAGCCTGCTACCTACTCAAGGAGGCTGGTCTTCTCCTACTGTTAATGCAGAGAGAGGCAAACCTTTCCAGAATGCAATTCAGGAGTCAGAATTAAATACATAGAAGTGCATATGGCCCTGCCAGCTGTTCACTTTGTAGAGAAGTGTACAGTATTTTACCTTCACTAGCATCTTGGTGTCTGAGGTAACACTGAGTCATTCTAAGGGAATGTTGCCTGTTATGGGAATGAGTCAAGGCCCTTGTTAGAGCAAGCCTTGTTACACCAGCATTGTGCACTTGCTTTATGTACTGCATTGCCCTAATGTCTGCATATTCATTCTAAAACCAGCCTAATCTGCCTTGCATCCAAATATACAAGTCTCCAGATGTAATGTTTCCACTCATATTCTCCAGTACTCATAACTATATATATGGGATGAATATTCAACACTGTAATCTTGGCATTCCCCAGACTAGTTTAGGGATGACAAATATAACTTTTGATCACACACTGTTCATGTGGAAATGTTAGAACAGCTGCTGCTATTTCAGTTCTCACAGGCAGGGAGTTAAATTACCTACAAATAGACATGGCAAGTGTAACCCAGAGGGCAGAAGTGCTGGGAGGTGTGCTGTGTCACCTGCCTCCCCACAGACATAAGGGCTTGCAAAGGGGTACCTGAAGACAATCTATTAAGCTGCCGTCTGTAGTGCTTACATTAGGGGAAACACTTCTCTCTCACTCCCTGCCCCTGTAGAGCTGGAACCAGGGTTTCTGGAGCACCTTCATGCTTCTTTTTTTTTTTTTTTTTTCTTTTCCCTACTAAAGAAGGAGAAATGAAAATCTTATCCAAGGAGTTTACTTGACCACAGAAAGAACTCAAGGTCAAAACATGGTGAAATAGATAAACCTTGCTGTAAATATGACTCATGCAGGTTAGAGAATGGGAAAGCAAAACACATTCATGTTAGCGTTTAGACTTTTATTTTGACCCTCGATTTCCTTGACAAGTCTCCTGATTCTACCTCATCAACTGTAAATATGCTTCTATATAACAACAGTAGCTTAACTCCAGCAGCTGGGCAAAGAAGTAAATATTCTTCCTCAGAGTCCACCAGCTCATTTTTAATGGTATATGTGAGATAATATTTTTTCTGAAAAATTAATTTCTTTTGTTAGCAAGAATATGAAAATAAGCAGTTAGAAATACCCGCAAAAACCTATCTTCTCACTTCTGCCTGTTTCCATATTCCTACTAGGTACTCTCCAGGCAGCTGGCAAACACATCACAGGATTTACACAGTCAGCACCACTACAGGCGATGCAAAATGAATTGCAATATAGGAACAGGAAAAGAACCTGACAAAGGAAGTAGATAGGAGCCTTTGGAAAAAAATTAAAACAGA
The DNA here is from genome assembly GCA_038380795.1 of Pyrocephalus nanus. Lineage (NCBI taxonomy): Eukaryota > Metazoa > Chordata > Aves > Passeriformes > Tyrannidae > Pyrocephalus > Pyrocephalus nanus. The sequence continues at coordinate 71,948,713 of CM076261.1, forward strand.
CAACAGTTTTAGAAAACAGCAAAATATAAAACCAAAGTAATAGTATTCTATGAGACAAAAAAGGACAGGACTTTTTGGAGAAGCAAAAGGAAAAATTATTTCCTAAAAAATAATGTGTGTCTTGAAGAAATGATTAGTCAATAATAGAGAGTTGGAAAGTAAAGATGGAAGAAGCCTAAGAGGTCATCTAGCCAATTTTCTTGATTCACTGGTATTTTGAACTGTCTGGGCTCTCTCAGCACAAGAACTGCCTTTGAGGTGTGCTTCTAAGACTTCCTCTGCTATAGATGTTCATGCAACACATCTGAACAGAATCAAAGAGATATCCTAAACTAAGCTGAAGATTTCATCCCACATGAGATTTAACTTATTGTAGAATATGTTCCACAAGGCAGGAATGAATACAGCAATTAAGCAAAGCAATATTTAGTCCAATTTTATACCCCAATTGTAATATTTTAGTTCTAATTACTGTCAGTTTGTATCATCCTAAATGGATTGCTAGACAGTGACCTTCAGTTTCTCATTTTTGCTGATCCCTGAAAGACCTTGATTGCAAGGTAAGAAGACATGTTTGTCACTATACAGCTCCCATTTTTCCACATTATTTGAACTGACAGCAGGTAACTCAGCCTGGAAAAGTGAACAGGAATACAATTCATAGAAATGTTAACCAGGTATTGCTTCGGTGCATTTCTCTAACATCAGTGTTAAGAAGCCATGAACTGTAAATGTTCTTCAACTCACTGGACTGTGAAACTTCTTTGAAAGCAAACCTTGAAATTTTGCTTACAAAGTATTTACACTGATAAAGTTAATTTACTATCCCCTTCTGGAAACAACAAATGTACGTTAAAGTTCTGAAACAATGACAGCTGCAGAGAAAATGACAAAATAACAAGATAATTCTTATTGACAGTTTCCTATCTGTCCTAATTCTCTGCTCAGTTTAGATCTGTTTTTCCATTTTGTGGAGACTGATATTTAGAAAATAACTTCAAGCTTTAATTCTGCAGAATATGTAGGCAGCACAAACTGTTTTCAAGTATGCAGTTATTCTGTCAGGAAAAATATCAATGATTATTTTAAAGATTAATATCGCCCATATTTTTTCATATCGCAGAAAAAAAAATGCAGTAACATAAATACTTGCATAAATACAAATCAGCAGAGGCATGAAATAAAAAAAAAAAAAAAGAAGGCAGTCTTAAGAGGAAGGTACTCTTTTGTTTTGCCTATTGTTTTCCACTCTTTAATCAAAGGTGCATTTAATCTTTAATGCATTCTAGAAATCTGTATTAGGTTCTGATCCTGCAAATACTTACAATATGTTTAAGGTCAAGTGCCTTGCCCCACTGATTATCTAATTTAGTTCTATGTAGAATGAAATTGCATGATGGGAATCCTCCTCAGTGCTCATTTTACTGTTCTCTCAGGCTTTGATACTGAGATGGGACAAAGCCAAGTGCACTGCAGCTCTAAGTCAGAATGTTCCCACTGGAATTTGAGAATGAAAAGAATTTTTGCTCTCCCGAGTAAAAGCTAAATTACTTTCAAAGTACTCATAATTTATACTCCTATTTTAGACTCCCCAAAGACTTATTCTGGAATATGAGAAAACAATCAAGTCCCCTGTCTCCCTGTGTGTCTTAAATTGATCAATATCCCAAAAACCATGGGACAAATGTATACGAACCTGAAAAGTTTTCTTATAGACTGGAACTGCTTTTACAAGTTGCACAGTCTGTATTTTAAAGAAACTGGACCAGAATGATCAGATAAAAAATACATCTGTACTAACATCTTGATTCCAGAAGTGCCACAAGGCAATAAGCTGGAACAATGTTTTTTCACTCTGTGACATCCAAGTTCCATTTTAAAGGATGCATGACCTTTAATTAGGAGAAGGCAAATTTATTTAAATTCACTATATAAAGGTCCAAAAATTCACAGTCTGAAACCAGAAAACTGAAAATCACTACTCTGAAAACGTCCAGGCAAAAATGTATCAATTATAGATGCTGAGTTTGACAGAAACAGTGTCACTGTTTTTCCACTACATGTAAAAAAAAATTACATTTATCCTAAAAGCACTGTAACAGCCTTGCTGAAATCACTCTGACTGAAGAATTTAAACAGTGAAGCTGTACTTTCTGGAGTCTCACAAGAGCTGAACAGAAGAGATTCAGAACAGGAAAAAGCAATTATAAAGTTGTATCCTGAAGTAAAAGACCAAAGTCACATACCTAAAGACTGAACTTGGGAAAAATTTAAATTACTGACATGGAGAACCTGGGAAATGGACAGAGTAGGGCACTGGACTTTTACAGTGTGTAAAAATATTCATGGATAAGATTTTTGAGAGTGTAAGTCTCATGATCTTGAAATTAAGATCTGATATGTTGCTTTAACACACAGTGAAAGTTATCTCATGCTTTCAAGGCAATAAACATAAGTCATATGTAAACATAAGAGGCTTGATATTGGTTTGACCTCCACCAGTTTGAATCAAAAGTGCTAAAAGTGACCTTAAAAAATCCAAACTGAATACAACAACAAAACAAACAAACAGAAACTCAAACAGAACCCCGGAGCCAGAAATATTGTTGACTTTGTTGGGAAAGGCTCTCAAAATACCATCCAAAACAGTATCCAATTTCAGTTAAGCTTAAAAAAAACCATCCAGGCCAAACCTAGATACCACCTTGCTAGTGGACAGAAAAAGTGCTGTAGTTTGAAATAAAAGCAGTGAAACTAACAGCAACAGAAGTTTTATTTCTACTGGTAATTATTAAAGAGCACTAAGAAGAATTCCCAGGCACTGGAATTTAATTTTCTGAATGTTTAATCACTAGAAAGGTCCCTAACATTATTTTGACCTGGACCAACTAGCACCTTCACAAAAAATTTAAAGGCACATCTTAAGAGTTAGCTCCCACTGTGACTGTTCCCTGCAGGCAGCTTGGATGCAATCATCCTGGGTTCAACTAGTTTAACAGTTGGATGTGGGCTATTCTGTGCCAGTCAGTCTCTGTGCTGGAGAACATTCCCAGACATGTTTATTTTATGAATACCAGCATTGCCAAGTATTCCAGGCTGTAGGTACCTGAAACTAAAATTACTACAAGAATGTGACTTGCAGAGATTTAAAAGCAGTTGATAAACAACAGCAGCATATGAACTGATAAGTGTTCCAAGTGATGGAGGAGTCCTGAGAGACTCTACCAAGTATTTTTCTCCTGCAAGAACAGCTTCCTGGAAGAATATATATTCAGCTGCAATATTTATTTTGTCACTCCAGTTAAAAGGCAATAGACTAAGGATGTAGTGTTGGAAATAGAAGGGGAAAATCAAAAGTCTCCCAATGACCAAACAGGAAATCTAATACTTATCACATGGAAAGAAAGGCATTATAATCCTTTTGAAAATGCTTAGGAAAAAAATATTTTTTTTAATAATTATTTTACTATGCTTAGTCTCTTTTTTACATCTGAGACCTTTCTTTTCCTTAATTCCTGGGTAATTCCTATTCTGAGTTACTGGGAAGTCTGAGTGTACAAATTAGGTGTTTGCCAAGATAGTAATATATCTCCATTAGCAAAGTTTCAGGACAGCCTGCTCTGTTAGGGACAGGGGCCTATTTAGAGTAGAGACCAGTGAAGCATAAATAGCACATTTTATTTACTTACAGCATTAAAGAGTTCTTGCTTGTGATGATGGTAGAGCCTAACTTTTTTTTTTTTTTTTTTTTTTTTTTTAATCACTGAAGGCTGTTGACAGAAAAGACAGGGTTTGGGAATGTAGGTAGAAATTAGCTTGAATTAGATTAAAGAGGAAACAGAACCTGTTCCACGTCCAGTACCACATTTACCCTGTGGTGTCAGCAGCTGAGCCCAGAAACATGATCTCATGTCTTTGATATTGATTAGAAAGTTTACTCTACAGATCTCAAAGCTCCAGACAGCAAAGAATGAGATTCACTGAATCATGGGAATTATGCCTAGCATGTATCTGGGCCAAGTCACCATAGGATCCTTCCACTGTCCTGCAGAGAGCAGGGAGCTAGGCAGGAACATTTCAGGAACTGCTTCATTACATCCCAAGGTAGACACCTTTTATATGATCAGGTGAACTGTACTTTAATTTCCACTGTGGGGACTCTGCTAAAAACCAAAACAACCAGACAATTAAAGTTAGGGAGGCTCAACCAGAGGAATGGCTTGGAGGGTCACTGAAGTGTACACTTATGGAAGGCACACACATACACATGAGCCCAATCAAATTCAAGGCATCAAGTCAGATGCTAGAACATTCTATGCACTGCCCAGAAACAACATAAGGGTTAGGCACATCCCCTCTTAGCACAGGCTTGGTTTAACTGGTCATAATATAATGGTCCTAACCTGCAGTCAGAAAAGCAGAGGGTAGACCGATAATTCTGAGGGTTTCAGGGGCACCCTATAGATCAGTGTGGGCACTGGGAGCTGCAGGAACCTCGAGCAGTTAAAGACATTTAGAAAACAAAACTATTAACATCTTTTTGAAGGATATGTGTTTTATATAAGAGACTTCTCACATATGAGCAGAAAGACACCTCCTTTTTTCAGGCACTGGAATTTGCAATGAAACTACACACACATGCTCAGGTAATACTGAGTGGTATTGAAACCCACCATTCTCTTATAGGAATTGCTAGTCCAGGCTGGTCAGTCAGATACTACCATGGCACGTACAGAAAGGTCAGAAAAGGGCTGGAGAGATAATACAGAGCTAGGCCTGCAGATAGTACCAAATACAGCCTGTGCCCAGGAGTAGACACCATAGCTGTGATGTCAAGAAATCAGTGAGGTTGGAGCAGCATTTTACATTTGCCCTTCTTATTCTTCTGACTATTTAAGACAATAGCACACTGTGAGAGGCATCAGTGCCATTGATACATATGTAATCTGCTTTACACATGGCTGACACTGCTCATTATGTGCTGCTTGTGTCACAGCCAAAACTCCAAATACTTTAGTTTGTAAAAAGTTGACGAAATGTGGAACCGTGAAGCTTCAAGTCATCTGAAACACACAGCACTTATTAAATCTGTTTGTGGGTTGTCACACAGGAAGACTGCATAACATTGCAAGGAAAAACAAGCTAAGAAAGCAGATGCCTTAACAGCTACTAATTAGAATCTAATTACTCTTTCAATTACCTTTACTCACCACTCTCAGTCCCCAAGCCAGCTACTGACAGGCATCATCTGTCCATGCGGCATCCTCATCTGGCACAAACCTTATTGAGTGTGAAATCAAAAGAGACACTGTTACACCAGCGCTAGCATCAAGCCTTTCAAACTCCCTGTGGTAGGAAGGCATGCTGAATATTTCATAGCAAGCATTTATAGCCAGTGTCTCCTCTTTGAGGCAGTACAAATACCATATTTCTGTAGGATTTCAGTGCTGCAGAGCTGTAGACAAGTGATTACATTCTACGTACAAACACAGACAGCCAAATCACAGTGATGCTGGACTAAACATGCTTTCCCTCCTTTTACTTTAGTTTAGTTCCTTGTTGTTACAAGCAGTTTTGCCATATGTTAACATCTAGCATCAATCCCTTCCTTACTTAAAATCGGAGAAGGTTCCTTGTCCACTGAGGAAATGAAACATAAATACAGTCCTTATTCCTCCAGGAAGAGTTTTCTATATATTCTAAGGAATTGCAACATCAAATCCCCATCATCTAGAGAGCTCTGTACACCTGGTTATTACTTTTAATAATTCTCACGGTGTGTGGAGTCCTCCTGTGGCTACAGAATCCCTCCATAGAGGGTCTGTAGCTGCTTGCGCTGTGACTAAGCCCACGTTGTCACAAGCACGTGACATAAGCACATAAAAAAATCAGAAATAATCTCTACAGATAAGGAACAAAAACTGAAAGACACTTCCCTCAAAACACGAGAGACTAAACCTCAGATTTCCTGCTTTCAGCACAGCATTAATACTCTGAGTCTTTACCTGAAAGGATAAGTTTCTTTGCTTGTAAATAAGGCCATCTTAGTTTTGTGTGGACGTGAATTTTTGAAGCTTCCCAAGCGGTAAGATCTTTTGAGAAGTAGAGAGATAGTGAGCAGGAGCAAGACTGTCTGAGTGTGGCTTTATCATGAAAGTCATCATGGGAGTGGTGGTGCCACTCATCTGTGATTCCAGCGGTATTGCTGCAGCCCACAACTGCCACAGAAGGAAATTGCGCTTGTTTCTCATGTAGTGTGCTCTACCAGACAGCACACACGTGCTGTTAGCTTTTTGTAGAAAATCTGACAGGGCTTCACTTTCAATTTGCCTTTTTCTTATCAGTTTGTCAGAGCATTCATCTTTATCCTCAGAGGAAGGAGTCTATATTCCAGCAGAATGACTGTAGGCACATGAGATGGTCAATGACTTGGCATTGAGATGTTCAGCCTGAAGGAAGAAGGAAGTGAAATACGTGTTGAGGAAAATGAGGTAACTCTTCAGAGAGCAGGAGTTTTCCCTCAACCACTCCACAGCTGGGGAAGGTCTGCAGGTTCACGTGCCGCATAGGAATGGAAATGGTCCTTTTAGGAGTACCGCATTGCTTCTATAAAGCAAGCAATACACTTGTTTTCAAAATATAAAAGTTAAGAAGCAACAAGTTAAGCTCAAACATTTACTCTCTCAACTACATGGTTAAATTACTAAACCAGTCTCCAGACTAACCAGCACTCTCCTAAAAAGCTTCCAAGATGGGCTTGGGGACTTTCAAGCCATACTTCCAGTTCATCAAGTTTGGGTATTTCCAACCTGTGTCAGAGAAAAAGAGGGTTTAGCTGTACAGATATGGACTGTTCAAGACATTATGTCTCAGTGACAGAGAACAGTCCCAGATATAATTTATTATTACAGTTGCAGCTTAATTCTATGTTAATTAAGACCTGTTAACCCACTTGCCAAACTGTACAGCTCCTCCTCATGTAGTTCCAGTGGATATAAATCATTACTGAAAAAGATCAAAGAGAAGAAAATAATGTTTTGCTGTGACCCTCCTTGCTTCTTGCATCCACTACAGACCACAAGGTCAATAGTAATTTGTTTTCCCACACAAATCCCTGTTTGGGAAGAGGTGGTCAGGGAGACTAGAAACTGGACCATAACTCCCCCTACTGAGCATACTAATTGATCTTTCACATTAATTAGCCAAACTTGGTTATGAACACGAGGAAGCTCTTAATAACATAGAGTTTTCTTTTAATTCTAAAGAGAGATGATTACTGATGTGTAAACAAATAGGTCAAGCTAACAGCTAGAATAAAAAGCAGTTTTCTATCCCAAACCATCCCCTTGAAAAAAAATTGTCAGTTTTGCATCAGGTTGTTTTCTTATTACAGGCAAATGAGGGGTGCAAGTGGCATCTGACAAGATCTTTGCCTTTTTCTCTGCTGCAAGTGAATGGCCAGGCAAACAGCATTACAATGGCAAAACAATTTGCCGAAAGAGAAGCAGCTCCACTGAAGAAATGGGAACAAGTCATAGGAGTTTAGAAGATTCCTAATCCTCAGAAATCCCTGTCCCTTAAAAAAAAAAAAAAAAAAAAAAACACACACAAAAAAAAACAAAACAAAAAAAAAAACAAAAAAAAAAAAAAAAAAACAAAAAAAAAACAAAACAAAAAAAAAACAAACAAAAAACAACCAAACAGATTTTAACCTTGTCAATACAAAGAATCCATTTTGAGAGTAGGAAAGGGGAAAAAGGAGAAAGATGTTCAAAATGAGTGCTATGAGAAACCCTGCCTGTCTACCTCCATGTATCCTACCTACCTAGCAACTTCTTTATATTTTTAGTAAACAGTGGCTTTTTTTAATTCATTCTGATCTAGAATGTAACATACTGTTCTTCAAGAGGTGGATAGAGGGATTTACCTTCCACAACCTAAAACACCTTCTTATTCTTAAGCAATTTTCTCCACTGAATACTATTCTGATTATTAAAGGAATGGTATTTAGATAGCAGAATGAGTAAAATATTTCATTTAATGTAGTATTTAACACAAGATTTTTCTTAGGGCAATTCTTGCACTATTTTATAAAGCCACTGTTCTGCAAAGATGCAGGAGCTTACCTTACCGTGCACACCTCTTTGCTGAGTTCAGTCCTCAATTATGCTAAGTAAAAACTTAGACATTTTCCAGAAATACTGCTTGGAACTTCATCCATTCAAGAGAGAGGATCGATGAAGGAAGAGCCAGAAGATTCTTTTCAATTATTATTTTTTTATTAATTATTAATATTAACTAAATATTTGCTGGGTTTTTTTGCTATCTATGAAGATGAGCATAAAGAGAATCTTTTGAGCAATTTTTCTGCATCCTATTAGATTTGTAAGATATAAAACCCTCAAGCACATGAATGCACTTGGAAAATGAGAGTTTTTTTGGTTACTCTGAGCAAGAGGAGGATGTCAAATAGAGTGGGGGAGTTCTCTCTCATCCTTCCAGTATAAAATATTTAGCATAGTGATTTTTTTTATCCAAGCACTGTCTGAAGCCTTTAAGAAAGTTGAAGCTTTCTTAAATAAGAACTAGAGATTTAATGTGTCTATATATGAACATACTGATATAAACCCTTAAATTTATATAAGATTAAATTATACTTAAATTATAAAATACAACTGGTTTTGCTTTTATCTTCTCCTGTTCCAGTATCTTACAATGAGATAATCCATCTAGTTCCTGAGTGGGCGCCATCTGTATTTTAATTTATTATTAAATCCCCAAACTGTTAAGCATACATCAGAGGATACAAATCTAAATATAACACGGAGTTCTTGGAATCTATGTGAAGTTAATATTGTAATAATATTGACACAAGATAATAAAGCTTTCTTATTGCTACTACTTTATTATTTCAAAATTTCAGCCTTTCCAAATGGCAGCTGAAAACTGATCATAAATTCTGCAAACTACTGAATTGGCAGCATGTCTTCCTGATGTTCCTCTTTTCAAAGACACAAGTGCAGCATCTCAGAACTAGTTTCACAGAAACACTCACAGGGACCAGACTTTCATGCTGGTTTTGCAAGGACAAGATTCTGAGAAGTGGTTTTTGACTTGCAAGAACACAGAAACAGCATCCCACAAAACTCCTTGTGTAAAATTGTTTTACACATTAAAACTGCACTATTGCTAAGTTTCTTTGGTCAGACCAAGAAGAAATATATTCTCAAGTCCAAAATGCCTGAGTGCCTGAGATCACAAAGCTGTGAGCTGACTTAATCTGGAGTCTCATGTATATATATGAACAACCAGTTTCCTGACCTCTTTGTTCCATGCCTCCTCTCTCTTCCTGTACATAGTACAAAGAGTACAAGCAAAATGTGTCAGTACTACCTTCTTCAGGATCATCTCAGACATATGCTGAGTGATCTCTAGAGCAAAGTGACACCATATATAGCAAGCAGTACTTTTGCTTTGAATGACATTGCAGCCCCAGCTAACAACCTCCACATGATTTAGGCTGAGTAATTTGAGATGCTGGTAGGGAGCAGGTCTGGTTCACTGTTCAAAGTTTCAATACAGTCACAGCCGTCACTTGTGATTTATTCAGTGTACTTCTGAGCTTGTTCTGCAGTCTGCATTTAAATGACAACACCTAGGTAGACCAGGGTTCAACAGGATTTCAAAATAAGTAGATAAAATTTAAGTTATTTTGTTCCAAACTAGAGGTAAGCATGCCTGAGGCAACTCAGTAAGAGGCAGTCCCTCTCTAAAAGGCATGACATATTTATCACAGTATCTTGATTCACCATGAGTGAAGATCCCCAAGAGCTGACAAGTTCAGAAATCAGTGGGAATCCAGATCAGAGAATGGCTGCTTTGCAGAAGAAACCAGAAAACTCCCATTCTGATCCTCTTGTGCCTCTCTGAACACTGGACTGAGTGATACAGATGCAGTAAGTCAGAAGGCAAAGACACACATCAGCCCTCAGAAGCACTGGAAAACATCAGAAACCTTTATTTTTGTATTATATTTATATATTATATATTATAATATTGGGTGCTGAAATACTTTGGAGACCCTTAGTACATAGCTTCATACGTCTTTTAGGCACCCAAGTACTTTGGGGAAACTGCTTTCTGGGTATATCTAATACTTACTACACATAACAGAACTTCTAATGCTCTTTGAAAAGTTCTCGCAAATTATTTCCTTCTCTTGTGTTAGCAACATTACTGTTGCCCTGCTACTGTTAAATACCCACTACCCTTAAACAGTAGAAAAGACAAAAGAGTGTCTGTGACTGCATAAGCCTGAAAATGACTTATAGTGATTTTGCAGTACTTAAAACATTTATTTGCAAGTGTTTGGACATTCTATGAAGAAAATCAGTCTGCTCTGAACATTTAATTTTTTGGTATAATTTTTACCCAATATTACTTTAAGCTGATACTTTGAAAAGAACAGTTTAACAATTACCATGGCATTTCCAAGAAAATCTTGAAATTAAATAGTATATTATATAGATACTTAATAATTTAAATACAACAATTCAAAAATTCAAGTTTTCGGACGTGTCTAAGAAGTTACTGCATGAAATGGTAAAAATGGATATTCAACAGCAGAATAAAAACAAAATTAGCCTGAGATGTCACTTGGGACTTCATATTCTTATTTGTTCCCTCCTGTAACTTAGCCAGGTCAGTGTTTGGAGATGCCTTTCTCCTCATTTGTGATCTTGCACAAATTACTTTTTTGCAATATATATATGCACGGCACATGTACTTCAGTACAACCACATTGAGACAATTATTCAAGGAATTGTGCATTTTTTTGAGCTGCAGATCTGCATGTATGAACATGACCTTTTGCACTTCTGCTTTTTGCCCAGTCAAATTTCCCTGTTGCTGCACCAGCCACCCAGCACCAACCTCATGCCAACATCTCCTGCTCGTTCCTGCTGGGCTCTTGCAGACCAGATGTGCCTTTGAGGGAGTCATGGCCCTCAGCTCCTATTCAGCTGCTGCCTTTGACTACCTAATGGGCAGCACAAGAGAAGACTGAGAATCTTCCCAGAGGTGCTCAGTGACACAAGGCGAAGCAATGGACACAAACTGCAACACAAGAAATTCTGACAAGTATGAGGAAAAATTCTTCCGCTGTAAGGTTGGTCAAAGATTGGACCAGGTCACCCAGGCCTGTGGATTCCCCACCCTCAGAGATATTTTTAAGCCTCAACAAGATATAGCCCTCAGGCAAGGCGATCTAAGTGGATGTGACCTGAGTGGGGGGCTGGACTAAATGGCATCCCTTCCAACCTTCATTACTCTACAATGCTACAACCTGGAAACAAACTGCTCTTCAGGAGCTCCAGCGGACCAAAATGATCTCCTTTGTTCAAGACAGAACTTCCCAACTTAGATATGATGATCCTTAATATTGGGTAAAATAAGGTTTTTTTGTAGGAGAAAATTCATCCGTAGGCAAATGGATTCACACATTACATCCGTACAAGGTTTCCATCAAAGGTAGCTGAAACACTGTAAACATCAGTAAAGATAATGATATCCATTATCAGAAAGTACAGGTGCATCTTCCAGCTTTTTTTTATTGAAGTTGCAGGCTGTTTAGAACTGCTGATAAGATGGAGGAATTATTTTCTCAGGCTCATGCCATGCTATTGCAGCTATACATTTGGCTGACTCTGAGACACAACAGTGGCTCATACAGTCAGTGTGGAGTGCAGGAAGAGACCACCAGGTACTTTTACACTACACATAACTGAATCCACAAGGACTTTTCCCCAAGAGAATATAAGCCATGCAACACAAATCTACCCATGCTTCACTACAGGGCTACCTTTCCTTTCCCTTCACTGTTTATCAGAGCTGATATGATGAAGAAAATATTTGTACCAGCATACCTGTCACATAGAAAAGTAAATTTCTGCCTTGCCTCAAGGTTAATATTCAGTAATCTTTATGAGTCTGCAGTTTCTTTGTTAACACATTCTTCTGTGACTCCCTTTCCTTGTTCTATTTGGGTTTTAACAAGTGAAAAGGATTTTTTAAAAAAGTAAAATATATTGAATTCATTCTTTATGGAATGACTCACTGAAAAGGGGGGAATAATGTCATCTAATTATAGTTCCAGGGTTTTTACCTCCTGCTAAGTATACTAATACACTTGCACTAATTGCAACTTTTCCCCTCCTCCTCTAAATTTTCAATTCTCAAACTGCTTCCCTATGGAAACCTTTTTTTAAACTCATTACAAGACTCTCTTTTCCCCAGTGCAAATGCCAGGGGCTCTGAGGAGCCCAGAATTCTTCCTCCAGACCCTGCCATTTTCCAACCTCAAAGCCTGTTTGAAAGAACACTATTATACCTAGCTTAATTTAAAGAGACATCCATTGTAAGAAGAGAGAATATATTTCATTAGACTGACCAATGTAGCCGGGAAAAGGACAGATTCCTCAGTTGAAAGGAGCCAGATACAGAAAAAAACCTGCTCAATGACGGACCAGCAAAATTCAGTGCAATGTGAGAATGACGGGAAATCAGTGATTTGATACAACTTAAGCTGCAAGGAAATCCCTGCAAAGCTAACACAGTAATGGATCCTTGCAAGCTCAGTGACTGGAGAACCTCATTTCACACAGGAGTCACTGAGCATGGAAGAGATTACTACAGCTGTCCGAACACACAAAACATGATCTTGTACCACAATTTACATCCACAGGAGAATATATAGGATATTCATTTACTGATATGAATTTTACCAGTCCTCAAGATTTCTTGGGTCGTGGTCTTTAGGGTTGTTGTTTTGGGGTTTCTTTGCTGCTTTTTTTTTTTTTTTTTTTTAGAGCACAGGGAAAGGAAGCTACTCAGATAGTGGTTTGAAGATGAAAGGCACAGAGCAACCCCTCGTTTCAGCTCAGCAACCTCTGCCTCCCCAGCTGGTGGAAAAGCAAACAGCAAGTGCAGAGCTATTCTCCCCCCAGCCACCACTTGTGCCAGGCAAAGCAGATCAAGGAAAAAAGGAAGCCTTTCAGGCAGGCAAACCATCTGCCATTATACTGCTGCTGCAAAAGATACCGAAAGGGCAGCAACAAATGTTCCTCTATGGATAAGAGCTAGCCACTGCTGCTGGTTTGGACTTTGTTAGATCAAGTTATATAGGCAGGGCCCAGAGGCAGAGGTGTTTACTCAGCAGCTCTCCAGATCATCAGAAAGATGCTCTTTCTTAAAGCATTTACTCCAGCTGCTTCCGAGACACTGTTCCCTGTATCTGTAGAGACAGTTAGAAAAAGTCAAAATATAAAAGAATCAGAAGTTTCTTCATATCATTGTCATTTCAATGTTATTTGCTTCCCCTAGTACCACCCCTACCCCTCTTCACCCCAAAAAGTCAAAGCAAAAAAAACACCCCTCTATCCTCTGGGTGCTACACCATGTATTGAAGCAAATTGTTACTCCCTCACAAAAATCACCATCAGAGAATTCTTTAGCCTACTCCCTTACCACCTACCATTTCTCACGTCAAATGGAGCATATCTGTGATCTTAAGCAATTGGGTTTCTAAAGCACAGAGTGAAAATTTGCTATTAGAATAGCCCTTCACCACAGGCCTTTCCTTCCTTCCTTCCTCCCACCCGCCCACCAACAACCTTTAAGGGAAACAGTTATAGCTTGCTGAAAACAGAGGGAAACACCTCACATTCAGCAAATGGGGATCATGCACGTGCATGGTACACACATTTGAGCCCCAGGTGGTCTTGCCCTGTTACTGTGACAAACTAAACCATTCTAATTAGAGAAATGTCAGCAAAATTTGTCAAATGACTACTTCTTAAAGTCAAAGCATGCTGGAATTCTCTGGAAGAGAAAATGCTAACTTGCCTCTAGGTGAGGCCACCCAGCTGCCCTGCCCTGGGAAAAAGCAGAAGCTGTCAAAGGATTTGGCAGCTACAAAACCATGACACTTAGATGTATTTACAGTTCTGGCAATGCTGCAGTTAATTTAAACTCCTCAAACTGTACCTACTGTGCTCACACAATTATTTCTTCCCCTTCAGCTTGAATAACTTGTAGCTCTTCGATTTCCTGTCCTGCAGAGGAGGGATGGGAAGGAACACATTGTGTTGGGCGTAGATTGTATGATTTAGAAAGACTTGTCACCATGACCAGATAATACAAGTTTTATATCCTCTTCACCAAAGTCAGCATTTAATTACCTTGGCTGACATAAGCTTATGTGTGGTACATCTAGGAAACACTATCTCCTAAAAAGGATGACACCAAATATTCTAAGTCTCAGGATTAGGACAGAACAAACCCTTCTGATATCTAGCTAATTTTTAAAAAAAAAAAAAACAAAAAACCACCCCCCCACTGTACAATAAGCCTATCCATGCTAATTTAATTGAAGTTCTAAATAATCAGAAGGAAAGCTAGAGGACTTTGCACTCCTGCAACAGCAAATCTGGCCCAGCTAATTTTCCAAATGAATCGGGAATCCAGAGCCAACCAACTACGCATTAGTCACTTGGCTAACAAGGAGGACTTAACTTACACTAATGAACACAGGACTTCATTAAAATGTAATTTAAAGTTTAGCAATATGCCAGGATGATCTATTCTAGGAAGAAAGGGACAGGACTGAAACTGCAGACTCAGTTTCTTGCTACTTATCACTAATAAATTAATATAGATTAAAAATCAATACAGCAGGGTAGTGTGAGACAAATGATAATGTCCATAAAACAGAATTTGTTAGACCCATCATCCTTGTGCTGCCAGGAACATCTCTAATTCTGCACAGCTGGAGAGGAGAGACAAGCTGCTCTAACCAGCAGAGCCAAAATTTGCATCAGCTCCCCCTTTGCAATCGATTCCTATTCCCTCATGCTCAAACCACCATCATCTTATGCAGACAGGACTAGTACCAACTTGGAATTATAGTGAGGGAGCCTGTCACAGAGCTACTAGAGCTCTTTATTTCTGTCATTAAAAATGATAGCAATGTGAATAGAAACACTTCTCTATTCCATTTTACACATCATAACCCAGATCTACGGCAAGGCAACCGATGACTCCAGTAATCTTGGTCAGTCAAACTCCAAATCATATTGGCCTCAAGTGGAAAGCTGAAAATGAATACAAAGGATCCAGTATGTGACATAAGCCACACCTCATGCAAGAGCAGCTTTTCTATTCTTCAAACTTGACCTCAGCAACGTTTGTTGAAGTTGTACAAAAATCAGGATGAAAACAGTATATAAAGCTCTTGGACAAAAAAAAAAAAAAAAAAAAAAAAAAAGGTTTTCCTCACAGGTGCTTAGCCTAAAGTTAAATTTTGACAAATTTATGGCACAGCTGTACTTACCACAAGGAGGAAGAAAAAACTGGTGCCATGCAGCTGAGAGATTTCTTCTTCCATATGACCTGCTATTTAGGTACCTCTCATATGCAAAATGCAGAAATTTCACCATCATGGCAACTCAGAAAGTGTTCATGCTAATTACTTGCCACATATTGTTTAAACTAGATTCATACGTTTGTGGGTTTTAATTGCTTTAGGTAGGGAGACTATCTTAAAAAAAAATAATCCCATCACTTTTACTACTGTTACACTCAGAAATACAAATGCTCTTTCAGTTCAGTAGCATGTTTCTCATAAGCACATGTATGCTTATTCTTCTATCGAAAAGCCAGCTGCAAACACCTAACCTTGAAAGCATTTAATAGAATTATGCAAATTTTAATTAAAAAAAAAAAAAGTGTTTTTCCCTCAGCAGCACCTCCCCACCCATCGAATTCATCCTTAAAGCCTATCTTGTTACCCCTTCATTGTAGGCAACTATCCTTGTATGCATACATAAAGATGAGACTCTACTGCACCTTCTTTCCAACCGTGTCACAGCAACTTAAAAATTTAATACATATTCCTTTAAAGAAATTTGAGTGAATTTATTGTATAAAACTATGATTGGCATGGTACAGAAAAGTTCCTTTTAATGCACATTTCCCATTAACTTGTACACAAATATTACAAGTATCAAGCAAAATGCAAAATTCTTAAGAACTAATTTCATACTACAAAAGTGTTCACATAGTGAAGTTACTCTGGTTACAAAATGTCATGGAAATAAAAGCACTTCAAAATACGTATTTGGGAAATGTCTCAAATAATCAACGCAACCTTAAGTTAGTTAAAAATGCAAAGAAAGAGATACCCTCTTCAAAACACTATTTCATTTGGCAAGATGGAGCAAAGTTCAGATCAGTTCATTATCGAAGGATTGTTCTTCAGAAGAAACAAAACAAAAAAAAAAAAAAAACCCACCCCTTAGTTAAGAAAGGACTTAATTATACCATGATGACAAATAACGCCATCAAAAAGTTATCTGGCTCTCTTGTTTTCACACAGGAGCTGTCAGAGGCAGAGATGTGTAAATGAACACTTTCAGGTGTATACAGATTGCCTTTTCAAAAACCAACCAACCAACCAAAAAACAACCAAAAGCCAACCAAGTAACCAAAAAAAAAACAACAAAAACAACAACCCACAAACAAAAAAACCTAACCCCCAAAACAACAGAAAGAAGACAATCTGAACTTTGTTGTTTTCGTTTAACTAGTTTAGTTCCTTAGGTCACAAGACCCAAGAACACCAGTCTGCAAAGGACACAAATTTAAAGAACAAAATGGAACTTCCACTACGACGGAATGCGTAGATGTCCAGTTACACGACTACCACACGTCCCCTCAGTAAGGCTGTTAGAGGATACCGGACTTCAGCTTCCCAATAACCTTGAAGACCTGCTATTCTAAAGAAGAAAAAAACATTTGGACCCTACAAACAACCTTACAAAAAGGAGGCACAGTCGTACTGTTAGAAAATAACACAAAATTTTGAAGCCTGAAGGCATCCTTAAAAACTCACACAAAATAACTACAAAATAAGCAATACTTTACATTATTTCTGTATCAGATGACTTGCCTGTGTTTGAGCAGTTGAACATTGCTATGTATATCTACATGAAATCACACATACAGAACATTGTGTTCAGGCAGGCATTATTGTTGTTTTCCTTTTATACACACACAAGTTACTATCAGGTTATCCAGTCTATTCAAACTCAGTGAAAAACAGTCCACAGCACGCGTAAAAGGAGCAGTTTCCAATACAGTGTTGTCTTGCAAAAATGGAGTCAGAATTCCTGAGTCTCAGAGACATTGCTGTCCTCCTCCATTACTGGATTATTTATTTTCCAAGGAGAATCTCTAGTTCTCATTTCTTCACTCTGATGAAATTTGTAACAGATTGCGTCTTTTAAAAAATGTAAAACTTGTACAAAAAACGTGCCAACCAAAGTGAATTTTTAAAGCTTTTTAAAGGGAGGGGAGATTCACTTACAAAATAAAGGCCACCTTCTTGTAAAATTAGTACTGCCAGTATCCCATCATTCTGTTTAAAGGAGAGATGCAGCTCCCTGTTCTGGAAGTCTTACTACCTGTAGTCATGTGAGCTGAAAAACTCCATCCTTTTAGCAATTAAAAATACTATAAATAGGACTAACGTGGAACAGCCCTTTGTTACAATCACCAAGGTGGCAAAACCAATGAAGTCTCCTTCAAATAGTCACTGCAATCTAACTTCTGCATTTTCCCTTGTATTTTGCATATTACACAGTGTAACTTAAAATGTAATTTAAGAGCACTTCAGTCCCACAATGTAGGATTTAAGCTTGTGTGAATACATAATGGCTCTGCAACATTTGTAATGCCTTAGAAAAATACATTCAACCAAAACTTTATATAGGTTTCTATTTTTTTAAATCAAAAATGAAGAAAAAGCCAAATGGTCCCATCATTAGCTAAATAATACACTCTAACTTCTGGAAGCAATTCCAAATCAAAAGCACATTCAAGAATAACACACTGAATTGCATACCTTCTCATTCATCTTCATCAGTAATAAAATTCTACTGCATATAGTTATTTAGCCTTATAAATAATGCTAAGCAGAAAAATATTTACCTCTGTGCTACTTTTCTCAGTTTATAGAAGCATTTCTCAGTTTATAGGAGCAAAGGAAAAAAAAACTAAAGTGCAGACTACAGGCCATGACAGGCATAATAAATGACCAAAGGTGCAGCCAAATTTGCATTTACATCTTAAGTTACTTTGCCATCTTCCTTTTCTTGCTAGAAGTCACCCCTGTGCAATTGAAAAGCTGGTCGGTTGATTTGTGCCACAGTACAACCTGTAATCACTTGCAATTTTTTAAAAAAATCTATTTCAATTGTCCATAGACATTTCTAGGTGATAGCTCAGGTTCACAAAACCTTATTTAATTATTAATACTTGAAATCACACAATATTGACACCTCCTCCAGCAAATGCTACTGTCCTTTTGTTGCAGTACGTGGTTGAACCAGTGAGGCTTGGCTGACTGTCTTTAACAAGCGATGTCTTCATTTCCATTTCACACGCTGCAATAGCTGCATTCAGTTCCACTTGAGCTCGGTGAACAACATAAAACATGAGTCCTATGCTTACGACAATCTGCAAATAAAACAAGAGTGTTGTAGGCTATATAGGCTGCAGGCATGAATACAAAGCAACTGATCTGAACAAAATAATAAGGTGTCAATGCAAAGATTCACAAAGGCATCTGTTGGCTCAATGCTTTGCTGGCAAGACACTAGAAGGGAGATGAACTCTCTAAACCTACATATGCTAACAATGTAACCGGTGTATCAGAACATAGATATTACAAAGAACTTATAGGAATCAGAAAGATAGTTTCTTTCTATTTGTTGGAATCCATACACTCATTATAAAGCAATTCTTTCACTTCCTCTCTTGGAAATAATGCTTCCACAAAGAAACGACATGGTGTGATTCTGTAAGTCAAAGAGGCTATGTATCAAGGGAGTAATAGGTTTAAATTGTACTGGGCACCTTCAACTTGCAAACCAGCAGAGCACAGCAGGAGGATCATGCAGACCAAAGGAAATAAATCTTGTCCTTGCCCTTCTGGTGTGGAAGACAGCAGAGAGCAGCAGTGCCACTGTGCTTCTCGGATATCAGGGCTAAACAGGACAGAATCAGAGTTTCTGAGTGACTTACAGCAGTCTGTATGGGAAGAACTTGGTTTCTGGAGGATGGCTCAGAGAAGAGACAAGATGTCATTGGTGTGGATTTTTTTTGTTTGATTAAGGAGGAAATACTGTTGAAAACTAGGGGTTTAATTCAGATTTTTGCTCTAAATTATATTGCTAAGAATTTTTAAACTTTCAGCACAAAAATCATCAGAAATAAACCTGGACAATTTTTGCTTAGAAATTACTCGTGCAATGACATTGGCATGCACTGCACTCCTCAGAGGCATATTTTGATTTCAATAAAACACCAGTCAAGTTTTTTAGCTGAGATCCTCCTTAATAAAAATGATAAAATCTTCAAATAAAAATCAAGCTGTCTCCTACTGAGAGTCCCTTTGAAAGAAGTAAATTATCCGTCTTTTTAAAAGAACGTTTTATGAAACTAGCTGGAATTGGCAACTTCCTTTCAAAAAACCAAGGAGGTTATATTGCTTATAACAGAACCTAAAGTTCTGAGTCCAAAATCTGAACTTCGTTACTAATTGGTAGGGGTATGTTTTCTTTAGCATTGAGGGCTATTGCTTAAAACATCTGCCAGCATGGCATACAAGATGCTAAAATATCACTGAGCTGATTGGCAAGTATGGCCACAAGATAACTGCAGGGGGTAAGGCATCCTGACAGTCTCTAGCCCAGCATGCTGCTCAGGGCTGGTAGCAAAATCAGTTTGCTCAGGACTTTTGTCCAGTCAGATCTTGAAAACTTCCAAGGATAGAGATTTCACCACCTCTCTGGGCAACCTGCTTCTCCACTGCTTGACAATCCTTGTGGTGAAAAAGATGTCTTTCATCAATTTAAGTTATACATTTCAAAAGATGGCCAACATAAAAGTCAAAATGAGACTACAGGTAGCAAGTCCTGAATACATAGGGGAAATCCTATTCTAAAAGCTTACCCTAATATTTAAATTTGGATGGTTTTAGCAATAGTACTACCAGAAACCTAGTTCTCTAGATGAATAATATATATACATATATATATGTATATATATATTATATATATATATATATATATATATATATATACACACAGACAACCATGAAATGTGAAGGATTTTCAGAGCTATCCACTAAATCAAAGTCCAATCAAAGCTCAGCCTGGCAAAGCACCAGGTCTGAGAAACAGTGGGAGAACAGAAATAATTCCTCCACTAAAGGCCTCCCCTTCACTTATTCAGTCAGATCCTAAGGATTGCTGTCAAGGAGGTCTGTACTCCTATTCAAACTTTCAGACTATTCAGCTAGCACTTACTTGAACAACAGTTACGTTACAACCTATATAATCTGCAGAGAGTCAATGTCATTAAAAAAAAAAAAAAAAAAAAAAGGAAAAAAAAGGAAAGTACCACTAAAAACTACTACCCTGGAAATAACATTTCATTACTAAAATGATAGCTGATCAAAAAACCATTTATTTTCTCTTTGATGTGTCAAGGCTATTAACCCCATATTTACAAAGGCATTTTTAATACTCATAATCCTGTTCTATGAAGCCTATAAATTGTATGTTCTATTTAAGAGCACACAAGTATCAGGGGAAGAGGGTAAGTTATGTTTAAAATGGTCCTGGACTTAGTTTTCTGGTATCACCGTTAAACATCAGCTTTATGAATGCAAAAACTGAGGAATGTAAATGACTGCAGTACCTACTGAAAGTCTGCAAACCATGGTAACTGCTAGTCAAACACAGCTTGAAGTATTGACACTGTCAGAAGAGGTTTCATATATTATCTAGTTATGAAATATCCATAACCTCTATGCTCCTAATGATCTCAGACCTAAGGCTTACACCCAAGATTTATTGACAAATTATTTCATCAGCTAAGGTCATGTAAAGGTAGTACATACTTCTCATTAATTTGCTCACTTGCAAAATTAGTGTATTCTGATTTAGGCATTAGCAAAATTAGATTTCTACAGCACTTTTAGTCCTGAATACCTATGCAAAATGGGGATGCTGAGTGCTAACAGCAAACACTGCACAGGTGCTGGGCATACACACCCTGAGCACATTACTTCACAGATGGTGGCACACGGGCTTTTGTGTAGGGGTGGTTTGACAATTCTAAAATTCAGTGGGAGATTACCACAGAGGGCAAGGGAAGAAAGCTTACCAAAACTGTGTCAGAAAAAGAGAACACTGAGTAAGTTCTGTTTTGTGTCACGGTGAGGTATGAGAGAATAAACTTTTTTAACAGCATGAAACAAAATCAGAAGAAAACAGTACACTAGAAATCTATTTTTCTGGGTATCTAGCAGTCAACAGAAGTCACAAAGAGAGTGACACTACTGCTACCAAGATCTACGAAAGTAATTATTTTAACTTACCTGTAAACCGAATATAAAATAGCCACTAACACTTTGCTCTGCAATCACATCCTCCATGGTGCGCAAGGTAGTGCCCAAGTACGAGTTCAGGATCTGAGTAGGAAGCAGCCCAATTGAAGAAGCCATCAGGTAGTTGGGTAGTGACAAATCTGTAATCTGAGTAAAAAGACAGAGTAAGAAATCAAGCACAGCTCTTACAGAGTCTATGTGTACAAACAACCAGACTGCTGCTCCCACAACCAACCCTGCAAAATCATGAAAGAATTTCTCACATTCCTTCACTGAAACTTAGATTCACGCTCAGTGGGAAGATAGTACAACAAAACAGTATGTGTCTGGTTTTCATCTGGCCTTTTTTAAGTTAATAGGTTTTATTTCATTTCACCTTGCATTACACAACATGTCTGTGTAAAAGTCATTAACTAAGGATGCAATTACACTGTTTATTGAAGGTATTTATTTCTGCAGTGTAAATAGAGCCCTCAAGTTTATGAGAATTTAGTTGTTGGAAGAAATTACTTTATCAAATGCGAAGGTCTAAAGCAAAAATCTATTTGCTTTGGATTTTACATGTATGGCACATAATACAAGAGGTAATTGTTCAAAATGTCACTGTTGCGATCCAGGTAAACAGAATGGCAGATAACATTTGTGTCTGCAAGGGAGGTTATATAGCTCAATAAGACACATATATCTATCAATGATCCCTATGAGCAATACCTACCTATATCTATACTGATATATGTGGGGTTTATTAAGGTTCTTTACCAAAGATATTTTGCATCACACCTCAATTAGTGACCAAAACAGTACACATGGCTATAGCTCTTGTTCATTTCTCTGGAAAAAGCACTACTAGTACGATGATATTTTTCTCTTTATGGTGTAAAATTTCTGTTCTAAGTCATCATGTGGACATATGAGTTTATATGGGTACAAAGTACACAGTACCAGCTAAATAAGTATCAGCAGCCATTGGGAAATATTAAGTACAAGAGTCATGAGGTCAAAAGATATTTATGCAAGAAAAAAGAAAACAAGAGAAAGTCTGAGTTAAAAATGAGTACGAAAAGGGTGATATTGAAAACAAGCAGTTTAACGAATTTTCCAGACAATTCAGTTGATCACATCATAATAAAACAAGATCTAATTAAGAACAGCCCTAACAATGGGAGCCTACAAGGAAATTATTGACCTTGACAGTTTTGTACAATGTTGAAGACCAGAGAATAGCAGCAATGTTACTCATTTCATCATACTATTCTTAAAATAAACTTTGGTTACTGTGAAAGTCACAGTGCTGAATTCTCAGAGCTCTAAGCACCATCAGTGGAAAGTTTCTGGGAGGAAGGAAGGGCAATGGAGAAGCAGAATGCAATGAAGCATAAAGATTAAGAATAATTCACTGGGACAAGATCCCATAAGCCAATTCAAAACTTCACACTGCAAATTATACTTCCCACAGACCAAAACACATACAAGCACTAAAAATAATATATTTCTCTCTGTGTACAAGATTTAGATTTATAATGAAAAAGCATTACATAATTATGTCAGAACCTTACAATTGACCATTGCTTTCAAAAGACTTTTTTTAAAACATTTTCGTAATCTGGGCCATGTAATAAGAATGCACAGCCCAAACTTCCCATATTGCCAAGGGAATGGAGCAGCTGCTATTAAAAGTCTCTGAAATACTAATGCAGAGGCAAGATTTGCTAAGTAGGACACTATCGTTAAATCTAACGGAGCTGGGAAACTTCCCAAAGATTGTTTTAACATTCCTGGCACCTCTCTCATTTCTGTATATGTATTAAGGACACTTTGGTTGCAGAGCAACATGTCTGCACATCTGGATCCGTCCTGAAACAACTGGACCTCCTGAGCCAGGAGAGAGATTGTTTCCAAATGAAGGGGAGACTGTCATTGGATACACTGGACTGCAGCTTTTACTTCCCACTGAAATGAAAGCGAGGGAGAGGGAGAAACATTTTTCGAGGTGCCCTTTTACATCCTGGTTCGTAAGGTTTAGACCTACAGTCTTATTCCTTTCCCTGGAAGGCACAGGAAGCAGAAAGCATCTCTGCCTAAGAAACCTGAGAAATCATCAATAAAACTTACAGATTTTCATACTTTCCTTTCTAGGACCTTTACCTGCTCTATCAACCTGCCAGACTGGCATCTGCATAGCCAAGATGCCCAAGTGACGCTACTAGAGCTCTGTTTCTAATGAAAGTTCAGGCCAGCAAAAATTAACAGTGAAATCCCAAAGCAAGCAGGGATGCAACTGTGTTATGGGCCATTGCAGAATTGCATTTAAATTGTATTTAAATAAAATTAAAAACGACCTAACTGCTTGGGTAACAGTAGCCAGAAACTCTCCAACCAAGCCTTGGATAGGCTTTGTCCAGTTGCACTTTTGTGTATTCTTTGTGGCTGACACTTTTGGTTCAGCGCTATCAAAGAATAAATTCTTGTGTCAGGACTTTGTTGGGGGTTCACACGCCTTTGGGGATTGCAACGGATTTCTCTCCCCTCAATTTATGAATCCCTGTGTTTTGGATCACTAGGCTTAGTGAGAGAGCTAAGGATAACTCGGATGCTCTACAAAAGAACTTAAACAAAATGAAATAACAGCAAAAAATAGTGAATTTAAAAAAAAAAAAAAAAACAACAAAAACCCCAAACAAACAAAAAACCCAAACAAACAAAAACCAAAACCAAACAAACAAAAAACCCCACCTATCAACTTTCCAACAAGCAGAGTAAGCAGCCTGCGTATTCTTGCAAAGCAGGTATCCTTTCTTCATCTGACTTCACCGTGTGCATTTCTGGAACCAGAGATGCACGCTTGAACACTTAGATTTCTTAGATTATTTCTTCCATGTGATATCCCTCTCAAAGAGGGGGAAAAAAAGAAGTATGAATTCCAATCTAACCTACATCTGGCACTACAAATAACCAGTTTGCACAAATCTCACTCCACGAACACACTTGTGGGAAGGAGATGATAACCTGCATACCAGGCCTCCTTACAGGTACGCCTTCAAAAAAACACCCAGAGCTGCCATGGGGAGGGGGCTGTGCATGGGCAAACACATCAGTAAGAGCTATCAGCCCACTCCAGCAGCCCAGGCTACCCTGGCATCACAGGAGTGACAATCAAGCAAAACCCACTCAAAGAGAAGTACAAACATGCTTTCAGTTAATAAGTTTTCTATGTCTTCCAGAAAGGCAAGGAAATACATTACCCCACCGCTCTACTATCAGCACTTTCTCAAAGAGCAGCAGAATGACCTTATAAGCAGCAAGATGTTCATGTCTGGCTGGCGAGACTCTAACGAATTTGTGGTAATTTTCTTGTGATGTTTCAATTAATATGATCCCCTCACTAATCAAATGCTAAGAAGCTCTTCCGTCTTTCTCTACACCTCCTGCAATTCAACCTCCCAAAAACCCTCAGCAGATGGTGCATGCCAGTGAACAAGTGCTTGTAGAAACATTTAATCCCAGCCCTGCCGATCACCCTGCTCACATCAAGGTTATGCCTTGACCTCATGTGTCACTTCCTTCCTTCCTTCTCATCTAAGTATTCTCAGCATCTCCAGTTTACTTATAAATATTAACCCTGAAAACATGCACAGACCAGACTGCTGGAAAATTAAAGATGTGTAAGCTTTCTTAGGATCACTGTTCCTCAAAAAGCAATTATTTTCAAATTCATTGCTGAAGTTGCTAGTAGGGGGAAATGCATTTTAAACTTAAAAAGAGCCTTAAGGTTTCAAATAAGTGAGATTTCAAAGAAATGACAGCTCAGTCTGTGCAGGTAGAAAACTATTCTATACATACCTTAAACTTGAACCACAGAGAGAAACTGAATTCCCAAATTTGCATGCAACATTTTATTTGTCAGTGATCTAGTACCTCCTATTAAAAGTTCTCAGTGAAAAACTAAGCACACTGGCTTCATTTGACTATGCTAAAAAATAGTAAATCTGGAGTAGTAAGTGTAACCTAGCTAATATTAGCAGGAAACATCTAAGTTACTTGGTATACTCGAGAATCTGGACTCATCTCATTTCCTATCCATTATTTCAACACTGAAACCTTCCACTTGGCACGAAAATTAT
The DNA here is from genome assembly GCA_038380795.1 of Pyrocephalus nanus. Classification (NCBI taxonomy): domain Eukaryota; kingdom Metazoa; phylum Chordata; class Aves; order Passeriformes; family Tyrannidae; genus Pyrocephalus; species Pyrocephalus nanus. The sequence continues at coordinate 71,974,345 of CM076261.1, forward strand.
TTAGCCTGCAGAACATGGAGAATACAAACAACTGATTTACAGCATCATTTTAATACTGAACTGGCCTGAATACTCTGCTGAATTGTGTTTCCAACAGAATGGTTATGCCAGGAAGAAAATAATTTTAAATCAGTAATTCTCTGTTCTTCAGATCCAGTACTACTGTAAAACATTTGCTGACTACTTCAATTGGCACCCTGAAGCTGAGAACAACCGAAACATACAGCTTTCCCCACTTTAGGAGGGTCACAGTACAGCAGAAGCTTCAGCTGCTACACTGACACCTTGGGCTCCAGGGGAGACTGCTCCCAGCTGGACAAGTCTAAGCTTCCTCAGTCCTGCAGTAATACAGGTTAGTAAACTAAACAGCAGAGGTTCAGCTGTTCAGTTTATCCTTCTCAACAAGGAAATGGTTAAAAGGATCTGCTTAAAAAGAAATAATAAGTTGCTACAGCTCTTATGGACAGAGATTACAGCTCTGGAGATGAATGCCTCAGTACAGAGAGTTTTATACACAGCAATTTTAGATATTTGATGTGTGTGTTAACACCTCAAAATTGCAGGGAATAATTTTTTCTTAAATAACAAATTTGGTATCCAGTGACCTACTAACTGACAAAATTAATCAAGCCTTCAGAAGGGAACAGGCTCGGGACAGCACACAGGGGAAGGAAGGTGTGCTGTAAGAAAGTGGCAGACCAAAGCACTTGTTTAGATGGTCACTTACATTAAAGAAATTATGTAATAATTTAATATCAGTAAAAAAGTTACTGATAAACATCTAAAATATTTCACAATCCCACTTGTTTTGGTTTGATTTCACCGAGTTAGCAGATACAACTGAGGCATAACATACAGCCAAAACCAGATCCTTCAGACAAAGCACACGGGAAGCAATGAGGGTCTGAAATTGTCACCATTAGCATGACAGTCCTCAAAAAGAATACCCTTCTTGGTCTTCTTTACTTTCTTCAGAATGTAAAAATGTACTAATGAATGTACTAATGACTGTTCTAATCTCCATCTAAGAGTAGAAAGAAAAGCAAGACTAACCCTTTTCCAAACTAAAGTTTAAATTAACTTTCAGTGCCACTCTAGTGTACGGTCCCTTCTCAGGTCTGATGCTATATCTTACTCCTCTTCCCAAAACCTGCGACCTCGATTGTGTGCATGGACTTAACACCATGTATGGATTTGCCAGATGCATGCCATAAACACTAACCACACTGAGCAAGAATTTTAATCTGTCCACTTTTTTCTTTCCAACATGATTACTTATGTTAAGTAGTTTAGGAAGATCTGGCAAGACTTTTCCTCCCACTCAGATCACTTTAAAAACACAGGCACTGTGTAACTGTTGAGTTCTCAGCAGATTTTGCTACACAGTACCTTGGTGCTTCTCTCTAACACCAAAATATATTCTTGAAAGCCAGAGAGCAACTCTAACACAATGCCACTGAGCAAGTCATCTCAAAAACCTGCCTGCTGTCCCTCCACGTGCACAGAGGAGCCACTAGCAAGGGCAGGCAGAGGGGGTTGCTTTTACTGTTGTTAAAAGAGAGAGAAATAATGGTTCGTTCCCAGGAAAGCAGGCAATCTCCATCAGTGACAGCGGTCACTATACCGAGAGACAGCCTTCCAGCCAGCGCCTCTTCCTTTGGCCACACGGCCCACGCTGGGACTCACCGCGAAGACGGCATTCTGCAACCCGAAGGGGATCGGCGTCAGCCGCGCCACAACCACCACCTTGAGGCCACTGCCGCCCTCCACGACGCGGACGATGGCACTGAGCGTCCCGCTGCCCTGGATCCTGGTCCGTGCCCAGCGGGCCAGCAGCCGCTTGCAGGCCACGTGGGCGACAAAGGTGCCGACGAGGACGCCGAGCACCATGAGCCCCATGCCCATCATGAAGCCGTAGAGGTAACCGGCGGCCACGTTGAGAAGGATGTAGCCCCAGCCGCAGGGGAAGGACACGACGATGAAGCCCACGGTGAAGAGCAGCACGCCGGCCAGGCTGTCCAGGCTCTCGGCCCAGAGCAGCAAGTCCCGCAGGTACTGGCGCACCAGGGCCAGCGAGGCGAAGCAGAGGGCGGCCAGGACGCACACGCCGAGGCAGCTCTTGCACCAGCAGGTGCCCAAGAGGCAGCAGGAGCAGCGCCAGCCCCGGCCCTCGGCCAGCCCGTGCCCGCCGCCGCCCGCCTCGGGCAGCTGGCAGAGCAGCAGCTCGGCCGGCGGCAGCCCGTCCTGCTCCGCGTAGGGCCCGAGCAGCAGCCCGCCGGCCCCCGCCGCCTCCTCCGGGACGAAGCCGACGGTGTCCCCGCTGCTGCCGGCTCGGGACAGCCAGCGGCCCAGGTCCTGCCGGGCGCCCTGCGCCGCCGCCTGCTTCACGGCCCGGGAGAGGAGCTGCAGCGCCGCGGCCCCCGCGCCCCGCATCCCCCCGCGCCGCCGCGCGGCTCCAGCGCTGCCGAGCCGCGCGGCCCCTTCGCTCCGCGCCTCCCCACGCAGCCTGCGGGCAGGGGCGGCCGCTCCTTCATCGCCCCGCCATGGCCCGGCTGCCGAGCCCCGCCGAGGGCCGGGCGGGGGCGGGGAAGAGGCGGCGGGGAGGGCGGGGAGGAGGGGTCCGCGCTTCGCCGCCGCCCGGCGGGCGGAGGGGCCGCGGCGGCCTCCGCACCGCCTCTCGCCTCGGCCGCGCCGCCGGGGCTGCGGCGTTAGACGGCGGCGGGGCCGCTCTCTCCGTCCCGGCAGTGGCGGCCCTGGCGGAGCGCGGGTCCCGGGGGGCGGCGGCAGCGGCGGCGGCGGCAGCACCGGGGCTCCATCTCCCCCCGCGCTGAGCTCCCGATCCGCGCCTGGAAGCGCCTTCTCGGAGCTGCAGTGCCGATGTGGCAACCCCGCCAGGGAGGAGGCTCCACTCGGCTCCGGCGGCAGCCGCGTCCGGCCCCGCTGCGGGGCTCGGCGGCGGCGCCGCGACCCCGCCCCCCGCCCCAGGAGCGCCGCGCCGGCCGGGCGTGCCCTGCGGGGGCCCAGCGAGCCCGCACCGCAGAGCCCGCACCGCGGGGAGGGCTCGTCTCACTCTGCCCCGCGGTCCTCAGCAGCCCGCATTCCCAGCAGAGCCGTAATCCGCAGTGTTTAGAGGGGCCATGCTGAAAAGCGGGTTATTTTCTGTCAGGGGAGCGCTTGGTTCAAGCATCACTGACGACACTGTTACTCTTTCGCTCCACTGCCGCGTCGGCGACTTTCCCTCCCTTACGTGAAGGTTTTGTATCGCAGACACCTGGGCTTTCCCCTCCCCACGAGCGAGACGAGCCTCTCCCACCCAGCAGCCGGGCTTTGAGCTGAGGGGTGACAGCCGAGGCCCTTGGGCTCCGTAGCATCACCCCGTCAGGTCGGCTTGGCTCTGCTTGGCTCATACGCCCGAAAGGTCAAGCATACTTGGGGATGGTTTGAACTTGAATGTTGAGCCACTGCTAGAATGTTGAGCTTGAATATTTAGCGAGGGCTCCATTTAGAGGCGTGTTTTCTCGGGAGCCTCGCTGAGGCTCGGCAACTTCGTAGGTCGTTGTTGCTCTGGCGTTACTAATGACAGGAGCCATAGGGTGCAGAAAGGGATTTGTTTTCTTTAAAACTGTTAAACATACAATGTGCTCCAGTGGAGTTAGATTCCTCTGCTGGGAAATTCGCAGGGGTATATAAAATGAGAATGTGTGACAGTTGTAAAGGGCAATTGGGAAAAAAAAACAAAACCAGAACCAAAAAACTAACCAGATCTCAAAATGAAGAACATATCTTGAAGGAAATACTGCAAATATGCACTTGCAAAACACACAGTTCAAAACAATAAAATCGGGGCAATCCAACAAATCAGCCTAAGAAAACGACAGATGTCTTTGAGAACCAGCAGCAGAATAAAACAATCCTGGGGACTCTGTATGGCAGGGAAGTGGCACATAAATAGTTCCAGCATAATTTGCTTTCGTGTTGTTACCTGTATCTGAATGTGAGCATTTGATTTTATGTGTGCTCTTTGCTTAAAATGCAAACACAGGCAGGGCATACATCCAGAATTATAATAATAATGGAAAGAAAGCCCTGCATTATGGCTTGTAAAGGATGATGGGCGTGCTTGTAACATTCAGTAAAGCATTTCAGCAAACTGGAGGTGGCTGGAAGTTCAGTAGAAAAACAAGAAGGCAAAATATTAATTCTGGGTTTTATACAAAGAGCACATATGTCTTTGTTGTGGATTTAGCTTGTGTACATTTTTGTTCAGTGCAGTTGCTTTCACAGAATAGGAAAAAGCCTGAGCAGATATGTCTACCAGAGTAACACGCTTTATGCTGCCCCTGCTTTTCTTCATTTAAAGTGCAGAACCTTGTACTCAGAGCCAGAATGAATTTCCAGCTGTCACTCTAAAAGCTACAGTGTTTGGTATTTATAATCACAGATAATGTAATTGAAAAAGGACCTCAAAATGGTATGAGGGAAATAATGGTCTATCTAAGAGATAGTTCTGACATTACACTCTAATCTATAAAAAATATTGAAACTAGTTAGTGGAGATGCTTCTCCAGTCCCTAGGAATATATAGGCTGGAACTCCCTGACCTTATCCATCACCTCGGCTCCCTAAAATAGCTAATCCTGGCATTCTACTGTCCCTTGGTGCACAGGCTCAGGAAGGAAAGACAACAATCAGATTTTCAATGACATAGAGTATGATCATGGAGCACCTTTAGATAAACATCCAAGCAAGGCCACAGGAATTCAGCAAGACTTGGGTGGAGTTGGGAGCCTCTCCTACACACACAGCAGACACAGCTACGGAGCCGAGAGGCAGCGTCAGCTGGCTCCTGCAAGCCTTCCCAGCACACTCCTACCATCTGAAGGGAAAAAACCCAACGTCACACCCCCTTGAAAACGTGCCAAATTGGCAAATTGCTGGACAAAATGCCGGACAAAATGGTCTGCCTTTCAGACTTACTAGTCAATGAATCATAAGATATTCCTGTACCATGGATGATGCAGTTGCAATGGTCTGATGATATCAGCAAAGCAAGATCTGTAAGGAAAAGCAGTTATCTGCTTTAGTAGACTAATCACTACACTTAAAAAAACAGGCGAGCTCTTGAACACACAGCTTCTGGACAAACACTTTGTGCTCCAAAAAAGATAGCGTGCCTTTTTTTTTTTTTTTCCCCACGTAGATTAGTTGATTTAGTGAATAATTTCCAACAAATGTTGTCTAACCTGTTCTTTGAAAAAGCACAGCTGGCCTGGTTAACTTCAGAAATTATTCAAAGTAATAGGAATAAAAAATACAGGTTAAGTACATATACGTTTAAAATCTTGCAGTACATCAAATAAAACTGCTCCTATACTTCCTTAGGCTGAGTTACTCAGATTCTCACTAAACTCATCTATCACTTGAACTCACTTCTTACCTTTCTTTATATTTAAGTTTGGTATTTTTCTGAGAATCAGTGTAAAACCTGAGTGGCACAGAGTAACAGCTGGAGGACTGTTCTGCTTCAAGAAAAGAAAATCTTTCTATAGAAAGATGCTCTCACAATTATGTAGATTGTAGTGGATATTGAGGAATTTTTGCCATACAGGTTTTTTTTCCAAGGCCCACGATGTAGATCCAGGCTATTCCCTTGTTCTTTTAGGAGCAACTGAGAAATGCTCTTTTGTGTTTTGAAACTCTGCTTCTCCCATCTCATCTTTTACTTCAAGGAATATTAGTATGCAAACACACCCAACTAAGCATGTGGCTCATCATATTCAAATGAAACACATGACTCATTTAGGCCCATGCAACTGGTCCACACTGAGTAGGGGCCCTGAGGATGGAGAGTAGGATATATTAAGCCATGAATCAGGAGCTAAAATAATTCTGAGTTACAAGCTCCTGAAAACTTGCCATAGTTACTTCTGAATTGCTCTTTAGGTCGTAGAGGCAGGACTTTTTCCAGATGATATTAGGGGCCATAACACCTACATACTTCTAAATGCGTGTTAGTTCTGTCAGCATTACTGTGAAGGTCCTTCGATGGGAACTGCAACATTGGCTAATTTGTGTCAGGAGTAACCATTCTTAGGCCACAGCAGGCTGTTATTGGAACTGCTTCCATCTGGTCTGCAGTCTTCCTTGTCATACATTCCTTTACATCCACACGAAGGAAGGTGGATGTAAACAGGGAATACACTTTTGCTGTTTAACAGAGTATGAGCTGCAAGGATTTGGGGAAAGGTATTAGCGAGGAGGAAGCCATGACCAGAGAGATTATTCTGGTAGACCAAGTCTGCAAGCCATTGCTGGCCCCCACTGATTTGGATCATTCTATTTTAAATACATGTGCATTCACAGTTTTATCAAAGTGAATGAGAAGTGTGCTGAAGGAAAACAAGCTATCGTGTAGCTCTATAGGGCATTGCTTAAATTCCTGGTGAAAGGTGACAGTTCTGGAGTTACTGCATCAGGAACAGGAGGTGTAAGAGGAGAAACAGTACTATTAGCAACTGAGGATTATCCTGTGTTTTAATTTTTTTGGCAAATATCTATCAAGATGTAACAAAATTTGTGTTGCTTTCACTGGGAGCTACTTAGTTCAGAAAAGATCTTTAATTAGAAGACATAAACATAAAAAATGAAGTACCCATAAACTTCATTAAGTGTATACCTTGAAGAGTTTTTAAATCTTGGGGTGAGAATCCAAACTGTGTTATTCTGAAGCTTGATTTATTAGGTGTCTACAGAAACTTTATTACTTGATATATAGTCCCAGCCTCCCAGATAAGTCCAGATACAATCATGTTAAATCAATCATGCTTGATATACTACTGTAAACTCATATTATTCAGAAAATGAATGTGTTTATTTTCATACATTTCTAAATAAGAAATATGGTTTATACAATAACTTTAAAAGAAACATTTCAAGTCAATTTGCTTACAGCTCCAAGTAAGGCAAGAAGAAAAATTAAATACAGTAAGCAATGTGCTGAAATATTTAAATTGAAGAGAAGATTCTGAGACATCACTGTGGTATTAGTTATTATATAAGTAGTGATACATCTAAAACATTACAGTAGAACTGAGGATTTACAATGACTTGTATAATATTCCTTAGAGTGTCCTGGCCCAGAAATGAGCAATTGAGAAACCTTGAACGTCCTTATATATAAGGCAAAAGTACAGCTTTATATTTGGTATATCTGTAGGTGCCTTCGGCTGCTGCAGTAATGGAAAACTTAAGCTAATTCTTCTTAAAAACTCACATGAGATTCTTCCTTGCAAAAGGATATCCTTAGGTTGACAGAAGAAACTTCTGCCAGTTTTTTATTCCATGAAATGACTGCTTTGTTGCAAAAACCCCACATTGATCAGGAGCTCTTGGTATAATGCAGAATAGCCTAAAGTTTGGAAGTCACAAAATTGCTCATGAGGACTAGACTAACACTGACACCCCTATGAAGTAGTAAGCTAGGGAAGAAAACCCAAGTATATTAAGTTAATTGTGTCCTCCTGAATTGCACAGTGCAAACATTAGCTGTGCCTCAAAACATTAGCCATGTAATTGCTTCAGCCAGGGCCACAAACTAGGAATCTACATTTTCATGCAGCAGAATACGTGGGGCAGTTCTTGAGAGCCCTAAGATCTATAAGGTGTGCTTTCGAAGTTAATTTTGGGTATCATGAAATAAGGTACAGTGAGAAAAGCATATCTGAGGAACAGGAAATTCCTTGGTAAAGTCATTTATTGAGGCTGTTAACACAGATTCTCCTCCCCTTTAAATTGATAGAAGAACTGTAAAAGAAGAACTGTATCTAAATATATACCATGCTCAGGGCATTTTTAATGGGGGGGTTGTAAGTAAATGGAAATGTTAGCATATCCTTAGTGTCAGGTTTTCTTCAGTTCCCACCTGTGTCTTTCTAGCAATATACTTTGATATTCTTCAACAAGCAATCACATTTCTTTTGATACATCCCTTTTAATGCAGTCCCCCATATTAAAGCTGTATCTATCTCTTTTAAGACTTACTTTGAAATTGCAGTAAGTTGAAAAGCAAACAAAAGTAACCTGCATCTTCACTTTTTCCATGGCAAGGTCCTAGCAGGTTATGAATTAGAGACCAGTTTCTCCCAATATTTTTTGTTCAATGATTTTTGTAAACATATTTAACAGTAAAGGTTAAACCAAGATTCAAAGATTTTGTTTTAACAGCACAGTAACATTTGACTGAGTTTTATTATTAACCTTTATTAAGCAGTTCTAAGGTTAGTTTCAAGTCAGCATGAAGCAGAACGCTGAGTTTGTGGGTTGGATAAATAAACACATATTTAAGTTTTCTGGTATAAAGCAAACCACTGATCTCAGTTACAGCAGTCTAAGATTAGAAAGAAGCTCATGAATTTATTTTTTCAAGTTGTCTTGATTTATAATTAGCTTTTACTCAGTAAAGTTTTATCAACCCTTTTCCATCTTTGTTGTTATTCCTTTATCTGAGAAACCACAATGGGATAATCACTGGCAGGCATTATATAAAGCAGGGGTTTATGCCTCTGTAGAATGAGGATTGAAAAAAACCCTCAGCTTCTAAAATCAGTGGCAGAGCCCATGTCTGAGTATTACCCTATATCAGGCACTGTATATATTGGTCTGCATGTTTATAATCCTTGTTATAGTATATCTAGTAAAATATTTATTTTTCTTAGTTTTCAGCTAGACTAACTGATGAGTTACTAGCCTCCTTTGAAGGAACATTCACATTTTACATTAAACACTGGTGAAAACATGATTTTTAGCCTAATTTGCCTTCCGTTCTAATTGTTATGGCCCTGGCCACAGGCAAAAGAGCATCTTAACTAGAAGCCACAAAAGTCAGAGTTCAGTAGGCAGCCTGACTCTCCTCTGTTGAGTAGTTTAATGGAGAGGTAGATTATGACTGGGTTTGAAAAAGTTTCCAGTTTCTTCTTAATGGTCTCACCTACATGCCAAGACTGCAAAGTGGAAACCCCACTCCTTGTCTTCTTTTTCTGTGTTGTGGTGTCTGCACCCGTACTGCAACAGATGAAACTGGGGACACAATGCAGTTGCAAGAGCAGCAAAATATTAAGTTTGCAATAAAGATTTTGCCAAAGGCTTGGAGTATCCTCTCTTTCTTTTGAAGCATTCACTAGTGCTCAGCAGGCTTAACGGGCACTCAGGAACTTGTAAGAGATGCTCCACATCAAGTATCTTAGGAGACAGACACAGAATACAAATAAATGAATGATCAGATGAGAGAGTGAGGGCTGACAGGACTTAGAGAATATTATTGTTGATAGGAAACCACATGAAAAAGGGCTGTGTGTTCTTTTCAGTCCTGTTCCTCCTCTCCTCCAGTCACAAGAGACGGTGTAAACATAAAAATGTCTTCTAGTTCTCCTTGAATGAAGTTATACAGAAGAAGGTATGAGAAACAGGGTAGAGGGATGGGTTCTGTGCATAAAAGAGCCTGTTCCCCCTGACCCCAGACCATGGAGCAAGGCAATCTCTATGCACCCTTTCCTGCACTTGGTGGCAGCTTTTCCTATACAAGAAGGAGGAACATGTGATGCTGTCAGAGACAACCTTGCACACAGTAATTAAGATTAGTGTGTTTGCTAAATACAAAGCCTGTGTAGAGAGCAGATCTCTATAGGACACACAGCTTAGGTAAGTAGGAGTCCAGGTGCATGGCAATTTGGACTTTTGAAAACAAATATTTCCAAATGGCACCTCCTACCAGGTTCAACAGAAACAGAATAGCTGTGCTTAAAAATATTTAGACATGTTGAAACTATTTATTGACTTTGAGGTTGACTTCAAATGGTCATACATTGATACCCAAAAGTATGTGCTTAAACTGAAGTTATTTAGTAAACCTGGTTCAAATTATATCTGTAGATAAAATCAGAAAAAGTTTTCCAAGCCTGATCTTGCAAAGACTTAGCAGCACATGGGTTTTAGTCAGGTAAGTTGATACTTTGGTCTTCCCTGTTTTAACTGTACCGTGGGCAAACTTTTTCTCTCTACAGCAGATAAACTCCAAAGGAGTGTTGTAAATAGTTGCATACAGAGTTATTAAACTCACAGAAAAATTGTACATGTCCTGTGTTCAGGCAAAGACATCCAAAAAAAACCTGAAAGCATAGAGAGTATGCCATGGGTATACTCTACAGTTCATGTCTTCTTTAGTGCAGTTCTTTTCCCTAATTTAGAGTTTGCTTATGAAGGTGTTTGTTTGGAATTTTGAGCCATCTGTACCATTGCTGCTCAGTATAATAGTTTCAATTTCATCAGTTTTCACTGGGCTACAATATTTTTTTTCAACTGTCTGGCTCTCATCTACTTTGCATCTTCAAAACACTGTATAAGCATTTTGTGTTGGATATATTGCCTCCATCTGTCCCTTGAAGCACTTAAAATTACCTTTATGAAATATGCATACATTAAATCAAGCACACAGTCCATATGAATGAGTCTGCTCTAAAGTGCTTTCCAAGTCATCAAACAAAACAGGCAGTCTGAAAACCCAGCTATCCCTTTAGAAAATAACATTTAAGCAGCATATCAAAAATAGAACAGGAAGATTTTCTCAGCCTCTAAATACAGCCTGTCCCCATTATTCCTCCCAAAGTAATAGAAATTTCAATGTGAACCCCTGTGGTGTCCTGAATGCAGGCTCGTTACTTGGTCCCACACTAAGGTGGGGTATTTCAACTTTTCATTCTAGTCTGTGCAAAGTCCTTTCCAACTCAGCATATTCTGTGATTCTGTGAAAGGACGGCGCTCGATGGTAACCCTCAAAAGGCTGGCTCCCCAGTCATCAAGACTTTACACTATTTATACTTTTTAACAAACAAAGGCATCAGCACTCATTGGTTATAGTTGCCTTTTTTTTTTAAATTAATTAGTACTCAAATCCCTATTTGCTAGTTGTATCTCTCACATCTCATGCTAATTAGTCCACATGTGCATTTCTTCCCTCCATTTGAATCTGGTGTCCATTCTGAGTAGGTGGTCACAATCCCTCACTGCTGGAATTACCTTTCCCCCCATTACTGCTCAGTTCTGCTGACTTCACTCCTGGTGGCTCTCATCCAGACAGCCCATTCATCTTGGGATTGTCTTCCCTTTCCCTTAAAACAAAAGATTAGCCAAGTATACAACATTCACAGTGCAATTGCTTAATCATAACTGCCTAACTATAGCTCCTGATTAACAGCTAAAAAGAAATTAAAAGGTTTGATTCAGATCTTGAAGGAGTCAGACCTTGAGGGGTTTGATATTGATTGTAGCAAGTTGTAACTTAGGTAGAGAATTCCTTCTTCATTGAAAGAACACATTAAAAATTTTCTCCAACACTGAACTGGCTATCTTTATAAAACCTCCATGCAGTGTTTGCTTGCTTGTTTACTTCTTGTGATAAGAATAAGACAAAAAGGTCTGGGATTTAAAATCAGTTCTTTTTTCCTATTATAAAAATTTAAACTTTTGTGAGTCCTTTTTCTCTTTTATAAGATGTGATGGGATTTTTTTTTTTTTTAAGTAAATTTGTGCAACAAGAAAAGTTTCTTCACATTTCTCAGTTTCTTTACCATATTCTGAAATCCCTCTTTCAATGTAGTTTGTATTCCTTCATGAAGCATGTGGGTTTTTTTTAATATACAGACACCTTGTATTGCTCCTTCTTTCGGAAAATATTAGCTTTGCCATTCTGTATGGTCCCAGTGATCACACTTAACATCATCCTTTATTCTGTTTCCAGTCAATTCCTTCCTCCTCTGTCTCCTTCCTGGCATTCTGCCTACAGCCATGGAGTAGCAATCATGTATTATTTGTTCAAGCAGTTGCACCAGTTGCTTCAGACTCTCATATCTCTTTAAATTAACTTCTCCATGCCCCTTAGCAGCTGTTGCTGCTTTATCACTTTACTGCCAGATGGGCAGCAGGCACCAGTCCTGAGCCCAGAGCAGCTGAAATGCCATTCCATCCTTACGGCAGCACCACCGTAAATTCCTTACTGGAAACTGGATAATGTAATCAGATATTTTTTTCATCAAAATCTAGTTTCATTCTTCATTATGTTGTGTTATTAATATTTGTCAAGTTAGACAGGACTAATTTAATACCAAAGGAAATACTGAAGAACTATTATGTGAATATGTATGTATGATTTCTTAATGCATTCTGAATGCAATTCCACACCACTCCAGGATAAAATTTGCCTTAATCTGAAATATTCCTAATTTTCTTCTTTATGCACCAAGGCCTTCCAGATTGGTCTCACATGTAGCAAGACATACAAGAATATTGAAAAGTTTTGCTTCGAAATACGTACATTTTAAAGTATAAAATGTACCTCACCTCCTCTGAAGTGCACAAAAATTTCCATAAAACAATTATTTGACAAGGAAAAAAACTCACGAAAGTCATTAAAATACATTTGAAGTTGTCTGTGATGTTAAATAACTTTAGCAAATAGTTGCGGTGTGAGATGCCAATGTTATCCCCAAGTACAGAAAGCAACCCAGTTACACTGCTAAACCCAATATACGGTCTTTCATTAGAGTCTCAAACACACTGCATGGTCTGTAGGAACTAATATGCTGTCTGTTCATTGGAGTAAGACCCTGCATGGCCATTGGCACCTCTGTTATGAGCCTTTCAATTCCACAGTGACTTATTACAATCGTAAGAAAGAAGCTGTGGTGCCTTTTTTCTGGACCTAGACCTTTCCTGTATCACATACCTTGATCCAAGCTGACAAAAGAGAACTGCTGGATTCCTGCTGAAGCCTTTATGTGCTCACAAAGCAGGTGTTGTAAGCAATTTCCTTGTACATCTCCTTCAAGGAGTGCATCATAGACACACACTCCAGTAATGACATAAATTACCTCTAGTCTGAAAGAGTGGAAAAACTAACTGCTGTTCCTCAGGACCTGTATTGCCCTCAGGAACAATGACATCAAATGTGCAGAGATCCCAAACTGTGAAGACCCAGTTGAATATAGGCAATTGTCCTAGTTTCAGCTGGGATAGAGTTAATTTCTTCTCAGTAGCTGTTACAGTGCTTTAAAATGCTGTGTTTTGGGTTTGGAATGAGAATGGTGTTGATAACAACTGATGTTTTGGTTCTTGCTAAGTCATGTTTATCCTTAGACTAGGACTTTGTTTTTTTTTCTTTTACCCCGTGGCTGTAGGGTTTTTTTTGTTTTGGGGATTTTCTGGTTTTTTGTTTGTTTGTTTCTGGGGACAGGGTGAGCAGGGGGTTGTAGGGATTTTTTTTTGTTTGTTTGTTTTTTTGTCTCACACTCTTCCTGTGAGAGGCAAGCAAAAGAAACTCGGAGGGAGCATAGCCAGAACAGGTGGCCCAAACTGACCAAAGGAGTATTCCACACCACAGAACCTCATGCCCAGTATATAAACTGGAGGGAGTTGTCCGGAAAGGGAGCCAATCAGGGTTTGGGAAGGAGGGTCTGGCATCAATCAGCAACTGGTAAGCAACTGCATTGTACATCACTTGGTTTTCCCTTTTTATTATAATTATTGTTATAATTTAGCATTATTACTGTATTTAACTTCATTTTCCATTATAAAACTGTTCTTAACCTATAAATTTTACTCTGATTCTTCTCCCCATTTCACTGGGGTGGGGGGCTGAGAGAGTGGCTGCATTGTGCTTAATTTCCAGCTGGACTTAATTTGCTAATTCTAAGGAAAATTATGTTATGAATGCAAACTACTTTTCTGCCTTATGTATGGTTAATGTGCTAATAGAGGTTGACAAGTGTAGAGAAGGGTCACATCTTTCTTATTTGCATCCATGGCATATAAAAATTATTTGGACTTCTTATGTTTTTATGCTTCTTTTGTTTTGTAGAAGCTATTGTTATTTCTCCAGGATTCTTTCTTTCTTTCTTTTTTGCATGGAGGAAGAGTCTCATGAATCAATGCCTTAAAGAAATCAGAAAACTGGCAAGAAGCTGGATATGAGGTGCTGAGAGCAAAGATCTAGTATCTTGGGTCTCTGTAAGACCTTCAGTCTTCATGATTTCACCCTATGGTTTTCTAGTTGCCCCTTCCTTTAAAATTTGTCATGTACTTCAAACTTTCAACCCTTCAGATGCTTTATGTTACTTCATTATTCACTGTTTCTCCACTTGCCCATTTGAGCAAAACTTGCTGGGCAGAAAGCAGATTACATTTCTTAGGCGAATTAAGACAACTTAGTTTCTAGTGATAAAGTCAATCCCAGTAGCTTTCCAAGAGATACAGGAAGCTTTTTTCAAAGTTACCCTTTATAGTCATACCAAATACAGGAATAACTAATTGCACTGGCATTTGGAATCCACATAGCATTTATTTTTTATTGTCTTGATTTTTAATTAGCATTTTACTTAGCTAAATTTAAACAGCCCTTTCCAATCTTTGTTACTATTCCTTCATCTCAGAAACTACAAATGGAGTCCATTGAAAGTAATCAAGTTTCTTGGGCATGATTTTCCTTTGGCAAATCCATTATGACTGGTCCCAAATATCTTCTTCATGAGGTTCTCAGAAGGCTTTATTTGCACTGTGTATCTCTTAGATAACATGTAGAAAATATTTATTCAGAATTTACTTTTACTGAGAAATAAGAAATATGTTTCTCATTCATTTCTCTGCTATACATTTCTCACCACATATTTTATGGTACAGTACACATACCATGATCATGGAATGTCACTAATGGACAGCAAACACAAGCAAGGCTGGATCCAGCCCTGCTCCAGATCTAGGGACTGCGCTGCGTGCGAGTCTTCATTGGAAGAGGCCAAAGAAGGATAGACAGGGAGAAGGAGAAGATTAAGGCCCATGTTACCCGTGTCCCCTCCCTGCCACTCTGACTCTTGCAGTAAACCCTTCCTGCAGGATATTATCCTCTCATTAGGAACTATTTCCATGAACAGGTAACAGACTGGAGGAGGGAGACTGATAAAATTCT